>OX940789.1:57127582-57735082 GCA_954870985.1 Trifolium fragiferum
GTTTGCATTAACTTATTTTTAAGTTTATGCAAACATCTTATGTAATATAAATTAGGTTTTATGCTATTTTATAAGTTCAAACTAGTGAAAATTGTATTTTTATAAGCTATTTTATCATAAAATACCTTGATAAAGTTATAATAATAAATAAAAATTGCATAAGCTATTTGCACAGGCTTAAAAATAAGCTAATCCAAACGAGACCTATCAATCACTTAATTTGAGAAATATTTGTCATCATATAGTCAATATCTTAGTTTGAGAGAATGTGGCGGGATCAACATGTGGCTTATATATAGGAACCCTTTGACCCAGTTTTTTTAGATGTAGAAGCTATTATAACAACAAAGTTAGAAATAAGAGCTTTAAAATTGAAGTTAAAGTTGTTTGATAAATCTTAATTTCTTTTTCATTTTAAAGAAGTGTTAAAAGTTTTTTTTTTTAATTATTATAATAGGGTTAAAAGATGTTTGATAATAAGATAAAGTTGTTTTTTTATAAGCAATAACTTATTTCAAGATACTAATAAGATAAATAATAGTAAAGTTATTGCAAAGTAACTATTATCACCTTATTTTAAAACTCCTTTATTAGTATTTTTCTTTGAAATATAGAAGCTTCTTCTTTTCTACTAGAGTTTTTAAAAATTGTTGTTTGAACTAACTTCTTACTTCTAAGGAGAAGAAGAGGGGGGAAAAAAACTCGACCAAACGGTATCAAGTTTGAAGATACACGATTTTGCATGCTAGCCAATTGCTCCAGCAATCAATCACTAAGCAGACTAAGTCAGAAAGTCCCACCACATTTAGACCATCTATAATGGTTTCAACCTTCAACATCCACTTTTACACTCCACATCATCTTCTCTCTTTCTTCCATCTAATAATTCAACACCCATTTAACTTTTACCCTCTCCAATGGTTGTTTATTCAACACTCTACCCCACCATTTTTTATTTCATATTCTTATTTAAATTTTTATTTTTATGATTACATAAAATTACAATTATCGATTAAAATTAAATTAAAATTATATGATACAAATCATCGATTAAATTTACAATTACAATTATCGATTAAAATTAAATTAACATTACCGATTACTAATAATGTTGGATAATTAGACGAATTTTCGGTGTTGTTGAAATGATTATTAGGACCCATTTTACTAATAAACACTAATAGAAAGATAATAATAAGATTAAGATAGTGAAAAATGTGGTTTTTTTTTTCTGTGTCTAAATCAAATGAATCAAGTCTTTATTTATAGAGAAAACAATCACGAATTTTGGTTAAAAAAAAAAATAAAAAAAAAAATTTGTAATGAAATAATTGAGTTCAAAGATAAGGATGTGGTAAAAATCAAGCAAGCCAATCGAATTGTGACACCTGTCCTCGGTGGCAGCATTCAATTGTGTTGAAAGTTTTCAACACTTCTCTCCTCTATGTCACTTTCAATACACCCATTGTATGATTTTGTTGTGTTGAAGTTCAACACCCTTTCAACACACCCATTGTAGATGGTCTTAGAAATCAATGGTCTTCGCTCAGCGAGCACATAGCCTCGTTGAGCGACCAAAGGCGGAAAATATAAAAGTTGGCAAGTTGGTTGTGAGCTGACTTTATATTGATTAATTGAACGACGCATCAGAGATTAATAGGTATAACCGAACCCTCACCGTTTACCATTATAATTTCACCGCCTTCACTTATTGTTACATAAACAAACAACTTTCTTTCTACAAAGCTTAAAAATAATTATATCATTTTGTAGGGATCAACAATTGCCGAGTCTCTTTGGATTCAATTAATCGATACTTTAAAAAAAAAAGGGTATTCTTATAGCTAACAAACACTGCAACCTCGTTTTTCAATTATATGAGACAAAAAAGGTCAATTAATCTTCTATACTATAGTTGGTCAAGTACATCCGCCCAACGAGCATGGAGCTGGCTAGAAGCGACCATATGTTATAATTGTTGAATAAATAAATTAATTTTAGGTTTGTTAGTTTTTGGGCCTTAGGAATTAAAAGCTCCAATATGTGTTGTAGTAAGTCCAACTTCTAGAATCATATTCTAGATAAATCCATGGTATAAGAGAATGAATAAAGTTGTATATTGCATTACTTTTAAGAGTTTACAAGAGGTGTATATATACACAAGTATAATAACCTAATTGGAGTAAATTAAGGAACAAATATCTCCAACAATTAAGGTGTTTGACTTTATACAAATCTAAAATAATAATGATAATTAAATACTAAATATTATTGATATCCTCCCGCAAGTTGGGCGACCTGGAAGAAAGATGCAACTTGGATAGTAGAAACTCGAACCGAGGGCGAAGCAGAGGCTTGGTGAGAATGTCAGCAAGCTGATCGTTGGTAGAGACAAAGGATACACGAAACCGGCCACATTGAACGTTTTCACGGACAAAGTGATAAGCTAAGGCTATATGCTTCATTCGGGAGTGGAAGACAGGATTAGCACTTAGATGTGTAGCACCAAGATTGTCACAGTAGATGACCGGACCAGCTGTAGGAGTGCGACCAAGTTCAGTGAACAAAGAGAGGACCCAAAGGAGTTCACTGGCTGTGTCGGCCAAGGCTTTATACTCAGCTTCAGTGGATGATCGAGCAACCGAGCGTTGCTTGCGGGAACTCCAAGAGATAGGAGTGTTGCCAAGATAGAGCAGGTAACCAGTGGTAGAGATATAATCATCTTTGTCACCCGCCCAGTCCGCATCTGAGTACGCATGAAAGTTCAGGGGAGCAGTGGCGGAGATGAATATGCCTTTGTCGCAAGAGCCGGCCAGATAGCGAAGTAGACGCTTGAGTGCCAACCAGTGCATGGTGCTCGGGTTCTGCATGAACTGAGCAAGTTTGTTGGTCGCGAAGGCAATGTCTGGTCGAGTAAGACTCAAGTATTGAAGACTGCCAACCAGTGCTCGGTATTCAGTCGGGGAGGGCAAGGGATCACCAGAGTTTTTGAGCAGCGGAGGAGTTGCAGTTATTGGAGTGGACGTTGGTTTAGCTTCTGTCATGCCCGACTTTTGAAGGAGATCAGTGATGTATTTCCGTTGTGAAAGAAACATGCCCGCAGCGGAAGGAATGACTTCAACACCCAGGAAATAGTTTAGATAGCCAAGATCTTTCAAGGAGAAACGAGCACCAAGTGTAGCAATGAGGCTTGATAATTCTGTCGAGGAGCTCCCCGTAACAATGATGTCGTCGACATAGACGAGCAAGTATAGTGTCGCGCGTGGTGTCCGCTGAATAAACAAAGATGCATCGGCGGTGGAATTGACGAAGCCAATGGAGAGCAGGAATACACGAAGTTCCATATACCAAGCGCGAGGTGCTTGCTTTAACCCGTAGAGCGCCTTCTTTAGGCGACAAACATGATCAGGGAAGCGTTTGTTAACAAAGCCAGGTGGTTGGTCCATGTAGACCTCCTCGTTGAGCGTCCCTTGAAGAAAGGCATTGTTAACATCAAGCTGTCGGACAGACCATCCTTGTCGAACTGCCAGGGCGAGGATGATCCGAATTGTCACTGGTTTGACGACGGGGCTGAATGTTTCTGTGTAGTCACAACCAGGGCGTTGATGGAAGCCTTTAGCGACCAATCGAGCCTTGTACCGATCAATGGACCCATATGGATTTCTCTTGATGCGAAAGACCCATTTACAACCAACCAAATTTGGAGCAGAGGAACGACCAACGAGTTCCCAGGTGTTGTTGCGATGTAGGGCATCAAATTCAGCCTGCATTGCGGAACGCCAGTCCGGATCACGAAGAGCTTGTGTAATAGTACCAGGTTCCATCGGGGAAGAGGGACGGACATGGAGGTTGAGTTTGTGGATGGGTTTGACGATGTTGTTTTTGGACCGGGTGATCATCCCACCGCCATTGGGTTCAGTGGTCGTGGTTGGAGGAGAGGTCGTTTGTGGTTGTGGGAGCAATGTTAGCTGTATGGAGGAAGGGGGGTCATTACTGGTTGTTTCATTGGTGGACGAGGATTGGGATGTGGTCGGGGAGGAAATGTCGGACGGGGAGGGAGGCTCAACAAATGAGTTATCCGGGGATGTGGGGTTGGTGCTCGCAGCAGGTGGATCGATGGTCGACAAGACGGGCAGTTGTAGTGGACCAGTCTGTGAGGTCGTGGACGTGGTCGGTTGGGCCACCAGAGTGCGGAAAGGGAATTCAGTTTCGACGAATTTTACATGGCGAGAGGTGTAAATCCGTCCAGTTGAGGGATCAAGGCATAGATATGCGTGTTGATTAGCTGAATAACCTACAAAAACACACATAGTAGACTTTGGAGCAAGTTTATGGTTAGCATAAGGTTTAATCCAGGGAAAACACAAACATCCAAAACATTTTAATTTATGATAATCCGGACTAATGCAGAGTAGTTTAGAGTAAGGTGATTGGTGACCGAGGATTGGGGTAGGGAGACGGTTAATGAGGTAGGCTGCAGTGGTCATGGCGTGAGGCCAGTAGGTGAGGGGCAAGCCAGAGTGGTGAAGGAGGGAGAGGCCGGTTTCGGCAATGTGCCGATTCCGCCGTTCAGAGATGCCATTGTGTTCGGGTGTATGAGGGGGAGTGGTATGGTGACTTATACCATGAGTACTTAGAAAAGGACGAAGGCCAATGTATTCGCCACCATTGTCAGTGTATAGGACTTTTATTTTGTGTAGGTAGAAATTTTCAACTAACGTTTTAAATTTGGGAAAAATAGTTTGCACATCAGATTTTAGTTTCATGGGATATAGCCATATATAGCGAGTAAAATGATCAACAAACAAACAATAGTAACGAAGACCATCAACAGATAAAACAGGAGAAGTCCATACATCAGAAAAAATTATTTCTAATGGATAAGTGGATGTAAGAGTAGATTCATGAAAGGGAAGTTTATGACTTTTATTAATTTGGCATGAATTACAATCTGATTGTGGAAATTTATTTGAACCTAAAGAAAAATGCTGTTGAATAAATTTAAAAATTGAAGTTGAAGGGTGTCCAAGCTTGTGATGCCAAGAAGCAGAGGATTCCACTTGGACGGTGTGGGCGGAAGGTGTGGTCGTGGGCAACAGATAAAGTCCATTCACACATGAGCCTTTATGGGTTGTTTGGCGTGTTTGCAAGTCCATGACATAAAAAGAATTTGGTAAGAAAACAACGGCAGAGTTAGTTTGTTTGGTGAGTTGAGAGACAGAAATAATTTGTTGTTTCATGGAAGGAACACAAAGAGCATTAGACAAGGATAAATCATTAATTAAAAGTGTTCCAGAGTGAGAGATGTTTAAACCTGAACCATTCCCCATGAAGAGTGAGTCGGGGCCAGTGTATGGATGGTGAAGTGCCAGATTTGCAAGGTCGTTGGTCACATGATGTGTTGCTCCACTGTCGAGCAGAAAAGCAGGCGAGGATGTGCCAGCAGTAGCGGTGTGGGCCTGGGCCTGGCCAGTGGTGCTCGGAGAAGGACGAGGAGGTGCGGGGACACTGGGGTGTTGAGTCCGAAAGAGTTGACAGTCAGCGAGGACGTGTCCCTTCGTATTACAACATTGACATCGATCGAGGAAGGGTCTGCGATCACCTGGGCGTTGGTTGGTCGGTGCAGGTGCTTGACTAGGTCGAGGCTTGTTGTTGGTCGACCGAGTCTGAGCGTGCAACGCAGTAACAGGAGCAAGTGATTGGCGTTGAGCAGCAACAATAGAGAGTTCCTGGATGAGGAGCTTTTCGAGGAGATCATCAAAGGTGATTGGAGTGTCCCTTGCGTTGACTCCATCAATGACTGCTCGGTAACCATCATCAAGACCACGCAAAACATGGTCGGTCATGTCCTCGACGGAGACAACAGATCCGAGGGAGGCGAGGAGATCAGCAGTTTGCTTCAGAGAGTGCATGTAGGTCGTGATGGATTGAGTACCTTTTGAGGCCATCCGAAGACGTTCCTTGAGTTGTTTAAGGTGACTGCGCGAGGCTTTGGCATAGGTATTCTTGAGGAGCTCCCAGAGGTCGTACGAGGTCCTCGTTTGGGACACCAAGGAGGCCACCTCGTCGGACAGAGTGGTGAGGATGGCGCCATAGATGAGGCGATCCTGGCGACGCCATGTTTGAAAAGCAGGGTTCGGCGATGTTGCCGGAGGCGATGCAGTGGTGGTGATCGTTGCTGTCGGCGCAGGGAACGATCCAACAGGGTATTTGAGCAGATCAAAACCATCAAGGAAGGCTTCTACCTGGAGTTTCCAATTAAGGTAATTGGTAGGGAGAAGCTTGGTGACACCGCCGAGGGTGATACACGCAAAGGGTTTGGAGGGTTCATAGGGGTTAGCTATGTAGTGAGAACCATCGGAAGCCATGGGAGGCGAGGGTGACGGCACAGGTAGAAAAACGGCGTTTTCTGGTTTAACAGGGTAGGGCTGGAACGTTACCAACTGATACCATATAAGAGAATGAATAAAGTTGTATATTGCATTACTTTTAAGAGTTTACAAGAGGTGTATATATACACAAGTATAATAACCTAATTGGAGTAAATTAAGGAACAAATATCTCCAACAATTAAGGTGTTTGACTTTATACAAATCTAAAATAATAATGATAATTAAATACTAAATATTATTGATACATGGAACTCTCTAGAAGATAAAGATTAGTGAAAACTTTGGTAGAATAGTTGAGAAAATTCTAGAGAGTAGTTTATAGCTATTAGATTAAGTTTGTGGTGGCAAAATCCTAGTCATTGATTTAGGAATGCCACTGGTATATATAGATGTGATGTACTTGAGTTTGCATCAAGCAGAAAATTATAAACACTTAGTAATATTTAAACACTTTTCCACTTATTCAAAACTTCCTTCCAACAAAGGTCCCAGAAATACAACTTTGGGCTCGTTGCCTGGCGAGCAAGAAGCTACAATATTGATGCAACCTCAGACATAGTGTCCCAGCTTTTCTCGATAGTTCCTTGATCAAGTGACCAAGGATTGACTGCAAACATGATGTAAGAATCTTGGAAATCATCTGAAGTTGTCCAACAACCAATGTCCTCGCCGAGCGACAAAGGGAATTAAAAGGAAAAATATCTGATGAGCTGAATTTTTCTTCTTGTGACGTAAGCTTCGTCTCCCGACGACCAGCCACATGCTCGCCTAATTTCGAAACAGAACAAAAAGAGACTATTTTTAGAGAGCCATAAAATAGAGAGTAATTAAGGTCAGAGAAGTTGTGTTTCCACCAATGGAGGGCATATGAGCTTGCTTTCAAGTTTATGATGTAATCTTGATAGCAAATGATAAATTAACAATAACAAGTATTCAAATTCGAGAATGAATAGGTCTCCAAAGAAAGAGGGGAAGGCTGAAATTGAATTAATTGTTCCAATTCGAGAAGGAATGAGTCTCCATAGAAATAGGGGAAAAAACTAAAATTCTTTGATTAATTCTCTTCATGCTTGTTTTCATGTACAATACAAATATATATAGATAAATTCTATGAAATTACTAATAACTTCTTAAAACTACTAATAACCACCTATATATTTAAATACATAATTAATAATTTATATTAGATATTACAAATGACATACATATATTAAATAGTAATATTAGTTTAATTATACACGTATCATTACTTAATCCGTCCACGACAACCTTGTACTCAAGGTTGGAATTAGAATGAATGAAACTTCCACCAGGATCATATGGCGCTGTATCCCACACATGCGGTGTTATCGACTGCTCAAGCTATTGATTGATTTTGCAAGATGGTAGTAATTTATTAAAACAATGAATGATAATTCCATGGCCTTGTTGTCGTTGAATTGTGCCCTCTACAATGATTTTTTTTTCTCAACAAATTGTTCCAGTATTGATGTCGGGCAACAACATTGTCGAACATGGTGGTGTTTTCACCGACATTTGATTTTCTTTCATTGTGACCGGTGTTTCAGTTACCTTCAACTTCGAATTGACTTCGATAAATTCTGGTAGAGCACTCAATTTGTTGTCGTTGGGATCACTTGAATGCACCACCACTTCTATGGGTTGTTGAATCCTTGTAACATGCCAATCAATTTTGCTTCTTTAGTTGTAGGCAATTCTGGTGCATCAATTTCAGATGCAACAATTTTCCTTTGCACTATGTCTTGCATCCTTTGTGCTATGTCACACATTCTTGTTAGCGTCTCCTTCATTTTATTGTATGAGTCATTGATCTGTTGATCAATTTCTCGAAATGATTCACGTATTGGACAAAGGGAATTCATGGAAGATCATATGGAGTTCGAAAATGAAAACACCAATGATAGAAAATGATAAATTAACAATAACAAGTATTCCAATTCAAGAAGGAATATGTCTTTTAAGAAAGAGGGGAAGACTGAAATTGAATTAATTGTTCCAATTCGAAAAGGAACGGATCTCTATAGAAATGGGGGAAAAGACTAAAATTCTTTGATTAATTTTCTTCATACTTGTTTTCATGTACAATACAAATATATATAGATAAATTCTATGAAACTACTAATAACTTCTTAAAATTACTAATAACTACCTATATATTTAAATACATAATTAATAATTTATATTAGTTATTAGAAATAACTGAGCTAAGGGTAAAGGAGTTTGGAGGTCCAGAGTTCAAATCCTGACAAGGAGAAAAAACTAACAATATTGTAATATGCTAACAACTAACAATTTGCCATTAACAAAAAAAATAAAAAATTATTAGAAATAACATACATATATTAAATATTAATATTAATTTAATTATACACGTATCAAATCTCCACTCTTTTCTTGACATTTGTATGTTAGTTCACATCACTAGTAAATAAACCAACTATTGTGTTGGGATTAGGTTATTTATCTATCTATAATTTTAATAGAAATAGGTGATCTGCGGCTTGTTATATATATGAAGTATGTTTTGATAAGTTTATAAACTATTCCTGTATTTAATGCTTTTCTGGTTTTAAACCTTGAAATTGATTGTTTGCTTTATAAAGTGCTTTAAAAAGAGACTTTTTATTTAAATGATACATAAACAGAATAATCTATGAAAGTTAATTGCTAGACAAAGTTAATTACACATGGTTAATTGAAAGACTTTTTTTATTTAAATGAGAATATTTTGGTGATTTATAACAAATTTTCTACTCAACTTAGTTCTTTAAATGACAATATTATTGTAATTTATGAGCAATCATTCTTTTGGGTTTCAACCATCATGTTATATAAAATAGAGAAATGAGTACATTTTTAGCTATAGTCGTATTTTTTTTTGTAAACCGGGTATCTTCTGTCCGCAACTGCAGAGACTAATCCCTTGAGTCTTGTGGGACCTAAATGGGTGGCAAACTCTCCCTAAGAGTTTTAACACTGCTGCATGCCCAAGCAAGGGATCGAACCCAGTACCTTGGTTAAGCTCGAAGAAACCTACGCCATCTCATCTAAGTGCTCTTGGATAGCTATAGTCGTATCTGAGATAGGACACAAAAGACAATTAAAATTTGAACCCCAAAATAAAAAAGTTAGGGGCCTATTATTCCAAAAAAAAACCAACGCTGTATTTTTTACTATTTCATCATTAGTATCACCGCCTGATGACTCACGTTATGTGATGATAATGAGCAATGCTAGATGGCATGGTGGAAAATTCATCGGATATGCACGACACGCTAGTATATGATTTTGTATACATAATTTCTTTTACTAAGGTTCCGTTTGGCCCGACTTATTTTTTACTTTTCTATTTGGTTTTAAAGAAATAAAGAAGTATAAAATTATATTTGACAATATTTCTCCTTAAAAGTATCAAAGAAATAAAGTAAAGAAGTAAAAAGTAAAGAAAAGTGAAGTCAAACACAATTTTTTCCTTCTTTACTATTTTTAAGGAGACGAAAAAAAGGAGAAAATAAGCCGGGCCAAACGGGGCCTTAAATGTATCGGATACGCTGGTATATGATTTTGTATACGTAATTTCTTTTACTAAATGTATCAGATACGTTTTATATGGTATATCTATTTACAGTATATTAAAAGAAACTACTACCAAAATATCTTTGTCCTTAGCATGTTTAATAGTATTTCACCGTTTATATCCTTAAAAATAATTTTAACTCTAAACTCAAAAAAAAAATACAAAACAAAAATAACAAACAAAAAAAGAGAAGATAAACATAAAACAAATCTATTCATAAAAAAAAAAGATAAGCATAAAACAAATCTACTCATAAAAAAAGATTAAGAAAGAGAATAAAACAAACTTACTCATAAAAATAGCAATAGAAACCACTTCTAAAGATAAGCATAAACATTAACTAATAGTTTTTTTTTAAACAAAGCAAGTAGTTCTAAAAATCATTGACAAATATTTTTCACTCATACATAAAAAAATCGGATAAATATTTATCACCGATAATTATAATTTATTACTACGTCCGTTTCATTTTATTAGTTTTTTGTCGTCAGATTTAGCGTTCCTTTTAATTTATATGACACACGACAAAATATTTATCACCGATACATAAAAATAATCAAATAATTTTTTTTATTATTAATTATAATTTATTACAAAAATCATACACGGGATTGTAGCTTTTATAATATTTTTTAAAAAAATTTAATAAGTTTTACAAGAAAGAGCACAATGATTTCAATTATATTTTAATAATATTATATAACAAAATTTTAAATATTACATTCTAAATAAATTTTATACCTTAATATAACGATGAATATAAATAATGAAAAAAAATTCAATGGCCCGTGTACTTTATTATAACAATATACATGGGACAATAACTTAAATAAAATAAATTTATTCTTCTAATAAATTTTACATAAAACTACACGAGACAATAGCTTTAATAAAATAAATTTTCTACTTTAGTATATAATATCAAAAAATCAAGAAAAAATCAATAAGCATGTGCATTCACAAATAATTTTTAGAAGCAACAGAAGAATTAATTCTCTTTGATAATTATAATTTATTACAAAAAAATCATACACGGGACATTTGTTTATCATAAATCAATAAGCTAAAATTTTTTTTTTTTTGCTTTTTAACATTTTCTAAATAAAAATTTGAATAATTAGAATATATTAATTATAATTTATTTAAAAAATATCACGGGACAATAACTTTAATTGAATAAATTTATTCAGTAAAAAAAACTTATTTTGTAATTTAATAAGTTTTACAAGAAAAAATGCAATAGTATAACTTATATTTTAACAACATTTTTATGACAAATTTTTAAATATTTTATTTTAAATAAATTTTTAGATTAATATAATGATAAATTTAAATATCGAATAAAAATAATAGATCCGTGCGAATGCACGGGCACGGGTCTCAAAACTAGTATTATTTATATTACTTCACATGTTTTGTATGAGAATAGTTTTGTGTAATTTATAATGGTTTTGTTTTCAATCAGATATTTCAAAAAAAAATTAAATAAAAACTAATAGTAGTTTAGTTCGGTTGGAGAAATATCGAGACAAAGTGATACACTATGAAGTTCAGACTTTGATACAGATACTCCGATATTGCTAATGTAAACAATATAGCAAACTGACAAATATTTATAAAAAATCTAATTGAGAATAAAAATATATACGTGGGCATCTAAATTATGCAAGTTTTTTATTAAAAAAGTTTTAAGAGAATATACGATAGTGCATTTGACATTTATTCATCTATCTACAATCGGAAAGCTAAATGATGTAATTAAAATGTAATTTGTTTAATCTCTCATTGATCAATATTATTGTTTGAACATATCTTTAATCCTTGTATATATGTCTAGAGAGAATAGAAGCAAAGAAAAATAATAATTTTGTTGGGGCACTTATCCGACACGCGTTGTACGAGTGTTTTATAAATGTCGGACATCAATCCAAAGAGTGTCAGATTAAAGAAAAACTGATTTTTTTTAGACACCTATCTGAACTATTCGACACATGTCGTACGAGTGTCGGACATCGCGATACACCTAATTATTGAGATGAATGTTTACAAAAAAATTAAGATTGGGAGTAATTAATTATATGGTTATAGCCGTCGTGTACTTTTGACGAAAAGTATACGTCGTGCTGCTAAGTATTTTCCGATGATAATTAGACCTTTGACACTTGCTTTATTACCTGTTATGATACACGGGTATTCTGTTTGAGAGAGAGTACCGGTACCGGGTACGTACCCGTACTAGTACTGGGTACGTACCCGTACTAGTACTGGGTACATATCTTTACCTTAATTTATAACCATACACGTTCATTAGTTTTTTTAAAAATGACGTATCCCGTACCAGTTACTCGTATCGGGTACCGGTACCGTACCCACACCTATGCAACATCTGTTAATATGGTGTGCATTCAATGTTTAGGTTTATTTTGATGTAATTTGGAGTCTAATATGTATTTAGGAACTTAATGTAATTTCAAGATGAAAAGAGAGTTATGATGTTAACTAGAGTCTAAACATACCACCGAATCGAAATTGGATCCTCTTCAATTTTTTCCCTTATGTTTTCTCTCCAATGGTAATCTTAGCCATTCATTCAATTTATTTCTCTCTCTTCTTAAATGTTTTTATGCTCTTTATAATTTATCAACCATTAGATTGACAAAAGGAGAGAAAACATGAGGGGAAAAATTGGAGAGGATCCAAATCCCACTGAATCACTAATCAAAAGGTTCATATATATATATATATATATATATATAGCATATTCAAATGATAAATAAAGTCAAGATTGATATTGTCCGTACAACCATGAATAGCGGTGAGTAAGATGGGTAGTCAAAGCCGTACCATCCAAACGAAGGAATATGCCTTATTTATTTGGATTGTGTCATAACCATAGTAGGATTTTGTCCCATGATCCAAGGCTGATGATATAGAAAGGACTCTACCAACCGGATTTGGATCCTCTCCAATTTTCTCTCCAATGTGATCTTAACCATTCATTTGTTTATTTTCTCTCTCTTCTTAAGTATTATTTTATTCTTTATAATTTAACAACCATTGGATTAGGAAAAGGAGAGAAAACATTGGAGAGAAAATTGGAGAGGATCCAAATCCCTACCAACCCTAGTTCATTATGCAGAGCTTAAATATAAGACGTCATAAATACACATATTTCTAACACGTTTACCGCTGCAACAATTTATTTTTATCATCTGTAATTATTTTTTAAATCTTATAATAAGGGACAAAGAAAGTACAATTATATGCAAGGTTTAAAAAACGATCTGTGACCGCGAAAACGGCCGCGACAAAACAGTTTTGGCAGGTGCCGATAATGTTACCGTTATCACAATATTTTTTATTAAGGAACAAATTGTGATTAATTCACACCGCGACGATCACAATTAGCGTCGTAAAATCTGCACCGACCGAAATCGCGAAAACCTTTAAGTAACCGAGACGCGACCGCCACCGTTTTTTAAAACCTTGATTATATGTACCCAAATTACTCACTTGTTCACAAGAAGATTGACCGTTTAATTATCTTTTCCCATTGGGGAAAATTATCTCTTTGGTTAAGCAAGTCAATAAAATGTTTAATTCAAAATCGATGGACTGTGTTCAAATCATTTTTTTTTGAAAGAATAGTTCTTTTTAACCAATAGATTGAGAACCCTTACTAACTAGTTGCTATTATCACTCCCCTAGTATATGATTATTAATTGAAAGTTATCAACAGGAAAAAAAAATAATACCATAAAATTATAACGACTTTGTAGGCCAATTGTATTGCATGGTCAAAACATTGGCCTTAATTAAAATTGTGGGAATATATTATCCGGTTACCAAAGATAAAAAATGTACAATAGTACGTCTCTATAAATTGACACAATTCAATTATCAAAAGCTTCATCCATCACAAAATAAACTTAAAACTTAATTAAAGCATTCCAAATAATGAAAATCGCATTGCTAGCATTTGTCCTTCTCTTTGCCTTCTTGAGCACACAACCACTTCTTGGAGCAGCTGGTGCTTCGAATGAACAAGTGGTTGATACATTAGGCAAGAAACTCCGAGCCGACGCTAATTACTATATTATTCCAGTTATACCCATTTTCAGAGTTGGTGCAAGTGTTGGCCTTACAAACACTGGACACAGTTTCCCTCTTGATGTTGCTGTCGTTAATAGATATCAAGGCTTGCCACTTACTTTTACACCTGTTAACCCGAAAAAGGGTGTTATTCGTGTCTCCACGGATTTAAACATTAAGTTCTCATCTCGTCCTATCATTCCAGATCGTTCCACGGTTTGGAAGCTTGATCGTTTTGATTTTTCTAAAAAACAATGGTTTGTGACTACTGGTGGTATTGTAGGAAATCCAGGTTGGGAAACAATCAATAATTGGTTCAAGATTGAGAAGTATGGCGATGCTTATAAGTTGGTGTATTGTCCTAGTGTGGTGCAATCTTTTAAGCATTTGTGTAAGGATGTTGGTGTGTTTGTGGATGAAAAGGGAAATAAGCGTTTGGCATTGAGTGATGTTCCCCTCAAAGTTAAATTTCAACAAGCTTGATCAAAGTTTTTCTAATATTATGCATAAAATGATATGAATAAATGTATTTCGATTTCAATAATATTTGTATTGGGATCCTCAAAGTTAGGTTTCCTTATTATAAATGAAATAAATAAATAAAATATGTTAAAGTATATCATAATATAGTAACTTCTTAAATTAGATATTGACCGACCCCTTGATAACTACCGGTTTCATAGTTGAGTAATAATATTTGTTAAATATTAATTGATTTTCATAGGAATCGTATCATAGTAATTAATTTTACTTAGGAATTAAACACAAAAGTAAATTTACATTCACTTTTAAGATAAGATAGATCAAGTTGAGAAAGATGGTTAGGGGCTTTCGAATCGCTCCCCTATCCATAGTTAGAAATCATACAAGCATTAAATCCATAGTTTTTAATCATACAAGCATTAATTTTGTGAGCGTTAATCCTATTGCCTCTAGCCTCGTGTTAATTTATGTTACTCTCCCCAGTTCTTGGTTATGTTGGAACAAAATCTATTTTGATCTCTGTAAAAGTTTTTATGATAACAAAGTATTAAATGTACAATTGGATAAGCTAATATATGTTCAAGTTTGCAGGGTTATAAGATAAAATTTACATTTGCATTGAATGTATCAAAGAGAAAAAATCATCGTCCAAGAGAAGTTTTGGAAGCTATTAAATGAACTCAGAAGATTGCATCATAATTTAGAAGATCATACTTTGGTAGCATCAGAGTTTGGAAGATCAGATTTTGGAAGCTTCGGACTCTGAAAGCACAAGATGACAATCAAACACCTGAGACGTCAAAAAGACTTTAAGAGGTTTAACTTTTAAAAAAGGAAAAGTAGAAAGGTAGTTGTCATGTCATATACCATGTTTGTTCTTTCCTAATAAGGAGCGGACATTATTTTCAATGTCAAAACCAATGGAACAATTATTACTGAAGTCTGCTACTGAAGTAGAAAACATGTGACGTAAAATGAACCATAATAGAAACTGGATGTACATGTTGAAACAATACATAAATATATATATAAAAATTAATTTTATAAATTAGATAAAAAAAGTCACATTGACTTATACACCTCGTCAAGTGTTTCAACTTCAAAGTGAACAAAATCTTCCTCCAAAAAAAATTAAATATTACACGTTAGACAGAAAATTTACATCAAATTTAAATAGAAACCAAAAGAGAAGGACTAGACCAGATGAGAAAGAACTGACACTTCAGCATCCTCCACCTCCAGCTTAACATTATGCTCCTTGACTACGGTCTGGCAAGTGTATCAGTCTGTCGTCGAGTAATAATTCACACTCTAGGTGTCTAGATTGAGTTCATATCCACAGGGATTGTGTCAAAGCTTCTTTAGCATTATCTGAGTTCGTGGTTTTGCATTCGCTTTGTTTTTTGAAAAAGGTTTTTAGTTTTATAAAAAGAGCGATATGCGTTGCAGAAAAGTAAAGGTTTTGATTCAGAAACATAGAGAATAGGTATGGCAGTTTAGACTTACTCCCTTCTTCATATTTGGCATGATTGGTGTATAACATAGTTATTCAGATTAATATTCGGCGTTGATTTTATCATTGTTATGTGTAGTTCTTCAGAGATTGGCTGCATCATAAGGCTAAAACAACTTGGGCAGAGTGACTTAACTGAAGCACCAATGCTGAAGTAATTAAGTCTAAACCACTTGTGCATATTGAAGATGTGCAGATGCAAGATGTTGAACAAGATGTCCTAGACATCTTGTCACTAGGTTTAGAGCATGCATAGGCAGCATGTCGAACAAGATGTCCCAAGACATGTGGGTAGGACAACTTGACCCAGTTCAGCTTAAAAGATAATGCTTATCCATTAAGCGCATGTGTTTGTTTTAATTTGAATAAAACGCGAATCTTTTAGTAACAAGCTGAGATTAGGATTAATGATAAAGTTTGTTATTAATCCTATGTGTTAGATACGATTGGATTCGTATTTAATTCGTGGATAGAGATTAAATCTTTATCTTTGTGGAGTTTGTTTTGAAACAAGTTTGTTTTAAAACTAATTCTTATTTTAGTGCATCTTAAAGACTGAAGACTATCTGAAGAATTGCACGCCTATACAAAGGACTCAACATAGAGCTTAAAACTCAACCCACAATAACCGAAGATTGTGAGTCCAAAGTTTTGTACCCACTGTGCAAAACACTTAGTAGCTCTTAGTATCGTTCTTGGTACTTTGAAGCTTGTGTTGTTGAATGTTGCCATTCAACTGTGTCTTTTAAACTGTGAAAGTTTAAAGTTGTTTCGTCACTTGGAATTAGTGATTAGAGGGAGTTGGGTAGGTTCTCATATTCAGGGGGAGTTAGCCCTTGAGTAGAAGATTACTAGGATTAAGAAAAGGCGTACATGCCAAAAGGTGTTTGGTAGTGTTGTAAGACTAAGTAATAATTCGGATTAGTAGTGTTCACTTCCTGGATTGGTATCCTCCAGAGTATGGTTGTTTAGCGCCGAACTGGGTTAACAAATTACTGGTGTTGTTTATTGCTTTTGTTTACTTCAGTATTACAATAACGTGTGATCCTCATAACCAGTTGTCGAACCAGTTGTCTAGGACATCTGGACTGCTGACACATTGTCCTAGACATTGTGTAAGACATCTGTCCTGCCAGAGAACGAAATTTCAATTGGCATCAGAGCAGGCACCCTAACCTGCTGGGTGAGCTCCAGGGAGACATATTTTGTTCAAGATGGACAAGAGAGGATCAATCAACAGACCACCAGTCTTGGATGGATCAAATTATGATTATTGGAAAGCAAGAATGGTTGTCTTTCTCAAATCCATGGATCCAAAAGCATGGAGGGCAATTATCACTGGGTGGAATCATCCAATAATCACAGCAGAAGATGGCTCCACAAGTTTAAAAGGAATGGCAGATTGGAGTCCAGAAGAAGAAACTGAGGCAAGTGGCAACTCTAAAGTATTCAATGGTGTTGATGAAAACATGTTCAAGTTAATCAACACGTGTACTGAAGCCAAGCAAGCCTGGGAAATTCTTCAAACTACACATGAAGGAACCTCCAAAGTTAGAATGTCAAAGCTGCAACTTCTCACCCCAAAATTTGAGAACTTGAGAATGGAGGATGAAGAAACTATATCTGAGTTCAACACTAGAATACGAGATATGGCAAATTCAACCTTTGCTCTAGGTGAGAAGATACCTGAAGAAAAGTTAGCCAGAAAAATTCTTAGATCACTGCCTAAGAGATTTAATATGAAGGTAACTGCAATTGAAGAATCTCAAGACTTGAGCACAATGAAAGTTGATGAACTTATTGGCTCATTACAAACCTTTGAGATGTCTCTGGATGATAAACCAGAGAAGAAGATGAAAAACTTGGCATTTAAATCTGAGGAAAGCCAAGATGATGATGAGCTATCACAGGCTTTAGCTTACCTTACAAAGGACTTCAACAGAGCCTTAAGTAAGCTGCAAGCCAAGTATAGGACGAATGTCCCAGACAAGAGATCCAACATCAAGTCACAGGGCAAGACCAAAGAGGAGAATACTTCTGAGCAAAACGAGGAAGTAAGATGTTTTGAATGTGAAGGATTTGGACACATCAGACCAGAATGTCCAAACTTTCTCAGGAAATAGAAAAAGGGAATGGCAGCTACCTTATCTAATTCTAAGGAAGAGAAAGAAGAAGAACCAACAAATAAAGCCTTCACTGGAACATTTGATACCAGCAGCAGCACGAGCAATGAAGATCTCCTACAGGAAGAATTGGATGAGAAATACAACAATCTCACCATTAAATGGGAACAATCTTGTGAACCCATAAGAAAACAAGATGAGGAGATGGAGAAACTAGCTCAAGAAAAGGAAACACTAGAGGTTTCAACAACTAGCTTGAGAGAACAAGTCACACTACTTGCTCAAGAAAAGGAGGCACTAGAAGCATCAACAGCTGCTTTGAAAGAACAAGTCACCTTGTCAAACTCAAAACTCACTGAGATGACAAAATCTGTGAGAATGTTAAACAAGGGAACTGACATGCTTGAAGAAGTTCTTGAACTTGGTAGAAGCCCAAGTGACAAGAAGGGATTAGGGTATGACAACTACAGCAAGGCTCCTGAGAAGAAAATTTCCCCAAAGAATAGATCTCAGGACCATATGTCAAACCACAAGTCACAACATCCTTCTCAGCACAAACATAAGAACACAGGATCAAAACCTCAACAACCTGCTGAACAAAAGAAACAGGTGACAAAGACACATCATCTGACTCAACACAAGCAGAAAAGGTTTGAACATCTTAGTCAACAATTCCTTCATGAATTTTGCATACAACGGCATTTGCTCCAATACCTCGGCAAACGGAATGTCAACTTTTAAGCTATTGAACATCTCCATGAATTTTCGGAAAGTGTTCTCTTGGCTTTTCACCTTCTCTTTGTTTTTTTCTTTCTTTGGTGCGGGAGGATAAGGTAACTTGGCATAGGGAGACACTTCTTTGGGTCCTGACTTGTTCCTGAGATCCTCATTTTCTTGCCTCCTCCGATTATGAATTTCCCTCCTCAAGGCCATTCTCTCCTTATCTCGCTCACTTTTCTCACTTATTTTCTCCCTCTTATTTTCAACTAGCTCCGTATCATCGCTCTCACTTACTTCCACTACTTCCCACTCTTTTTCAACTTCTCCCTCGGTTTCAATTTTGTCTTTAATCTCAACATCTTCTTTTCCTCTTACTCCCTCATCACTAGGTTCTATCTTCTTTTTCGCTACAACCTCCTGGGAAGGAACTACTCTATTTCTCAAGTTAATAGCATTGCAAGTTTCATTCCTTGGGTTGTCTTTTGGGGAACCTCCAAGACCATTGTTTTGAGCAGCAGAGAATTGCCTTGACAGTTGGCCAATTTGATTCTCCAAGTTCTTGATTGAAGATGCATGGTTCTTGTTGGCTAAGCTTTGTGCTTCAAATTGCCCTTGAGTATCCTTGATGAATTGCGCAAGAGTATCCTCAAGATTAGAGGACAGTCTTTGTTGATTTTGATGCTGAGGCGCTTGTTGTTGAGATTGATTTGTGTTACCACCCCAACCAAAGTTTGGATGATCTCTCCACCCCGGATTATAAGTGTTGGAGTAGGGGTTGTTGTTGGGGTTGCTCTTTCTGAAGTTGGCAAGATAGAGTGCCTCCTCTGAACCTGCAGGAAAACATTCACCATTTGCATGGTTTTGGTGACAAAAATCACATGTCACCCCTTGTGCTGCATTGGCTTGTACCTGCGAAACAAATTGGTTAGTAAAAACTTTCAAGAGGGACTCCATGTGTTTATTCATCTGGGCTTGGCCAGCCAAGAGTGCTGTCCCAGTATCCAGCTCTAGCATCCCTGCTTTCTTTTTGGCTCCCCTATCATTCTGAACTCGGTACTCATTCTGCGCCATGTTTTCTATCAGCTCTCTAGCTTGACTCTCCACCTTGTTCTTCAATGAACCACCAGCTGATGCATCCAGCAACATTCTAGTCTGAGGGCTCAGCCCTTGTGTGAAGTGTTGCATCTGAGTGTGGTTATCAAGCCCATGATTAGGGCACTTTTTCAGGCAGAGTTTGAATCTCTCCCATGCATCATACAAGGATTCAACTTCTCCTTGCTCAAATGTTGTGATCTCATTCCTCCTCTCTAGAAACTTGTGGATTGGAAAGTACCTGTCCTTGAATTTGATGACAAGCTCATCCCACGTTGCGATGGTGTTGGGAGGCAAAGTGTCTATCCAATCCTTAGCTCTCCCTGTCAAAGATAACTTGAAGAGCCTCAGCTTCTTATCGGACACTGACACACCAGGTGGATCCGTGTATCCACATGCCTCATCAAAGTGCTCAAGATGAAGATTTGGGCATTTTGTGATTCAGCCCCCGAGTACTGATTTTCCTTGAGAGCGTTGAGCACCGTGTTCTTGATGTCAAAGGACACTGGGTTGACCGGCTGGAAACCAAGATTAGCATTCCTTCCGTTATTCTGCCCGTAGTCACCCAATGTTCTTTCTGGAGGTGGAGGTGGTGGATCTTCCATACTCTCAGTTTCGGAGTCAGAGAAATTGATTTCTCCGTCACTGAGTCCTTGAGTCACAGTTGCGGCAAGAGCAGCTTCGCGCTATAACCGTGCTTGCTTTCAGAGTGCCTTTGCTGTCTTTTCTATCTCCGGATCGTAGTTAAATGCTTCGTCCGGTTTACTGCGCATGTAAATAAACAACAAATACCCTTAGTAGTAACTGTGGTACACAAGAAAAGTTTTTAAATATAATTTTTTTTTATAGCAACTAATCCTACTAACTAAAAAAATAAAATCTAACAAAATCTAAAGATAAAGATAAAATAAAATAAAATAACTAAAGATTCTAAATAAATATAAAAGAGATCAAATAAAAAAATAAATAAATAAAATCTTTTTGGATTTTTATGAGATATTACTGAAAAATAAAAAAGATACTAAATAAAAATAAAATTAACCCTAGTATGTTCCGATTGCCTTGTTGATTCAATCAACAATCCCCGGCAGCGGCGCCATTTGACGAAGTGTCAAAGTAAGTATTAAAGTTTATCGTTCCACAGAGATTGTAGTGGATCAATCACGGTAATCGTATCATACAAGAGTAAAAATTGCAGTTAAATTAAATGGGGGGATTTGTTTGGGATATTGTTTTCTTCGAGAAATAACGACAAAAAGAGGGTTTTAAGGCAAGTTGAGAAAACGATTGGACCTTTTCGGTTCACCTAACTACTATCGTCTCGGTATTCCATGCATGTTAACAAACTACGAATTTAGTTCCACGATTCGATTAAATTAAATAACTATGTCCAATGTCTTGGTACATAATCCTCTCAATTGATTATCAATCCCTAATGTCTTAGGATGACCTATAATCAATCGAGGTTTTTGCCCTTTAATCTTTGAATTCTCAATTAACAAACCGATATGTCTAAAGTGAAAGTTAATTGAACAATTATCCCTAGGTCAATTAATTTGCTTCTAATGTCTTAGTAAACAAACAATTATAATCATTACACAAGTGATCAAGTTATGTAAAGCATTAAGAAGTAAGAACAAAGGATAATTGACTGAAACTAACTTCGTAATTTAATTAACATATCAAATGAAATACATAGTTCGAGAACGATAATAATCAGGATCCCCTAGGATCCAATCTAAGAGTTTAGTTACTCATAATCAAAGCAATAACACAAAATAGAGTTAAAGAATTCATTACAAGAGAAGGAAAACTTGATCTGGACTTGCTCTCAAAATTCGCCTTTTTCTCGCCGTCGTAAAACTCCTCCAAGAATGAGGAGAAAACTCAAATATATAGGCTAGGTCACGGGCTCGCGCAGCTGCGCCACATAACCTGCGCAGCTGCACCCCAAACAGAGAGATAGAGAGTTTTAACACTCTCTGGGCGCGGCAGCGCCATGGGCCGTGCAGCTGCGCCACAGACCTGCAAATGAAATTTTTTCCTTCATAGAAGTTGTAGCTCTTGATCTTAGCTTTCTTTTGCCGCAAACCCCGCATCATTCCGAGTTACGAAACTCTAGATATGGTCAAAATACCGGGTATACGTCATGATGCAAATTGTGCTGATTTTCTTTAACTTTCTTCTTTTTCTTGTGCTTCAAGCAAATCTTGTAACGATTCTTTTTCTCTTTATTTCTTGTATAAAAACATATAAAATACTACTTAAACATGCCTTGAAATGTGGTTAGAACACAGTAATGACGTGAAGTCATCACAACCCCAAACTTGAACTTTTCCTTGTCCTCATGGAATACCTGTATCAATCGGAAAACTTGGCACTATCTCAACAGTTTAATTCCAATCAGCAAAGTTAGTCAAGTCAAACATCATAATCGACACTCCTATGATCATTCCTATCATGAATATTCTTGCACACAAAATTGCTATCGAAAAACAGAGAACTTTCACAAAAATTGACCAAACTTTAATCACATCACTCCCTCACACTCTCTCCTGTTTGATAAGGTCAAAATTTCACTCAATCGACACAGTCATAACTATTCAACCATAAGCTTGCAAACATTCTAATGTTAATCGACACACATACAATTTCACACCTTTAGAGGACTTTCGAGTTATAATGGGGCTAAGGTTAAGGTTGGATGTTTTTGGACGGTAAGCAGAAAAACTTGGAGTTTCTAAGATCACCCCTTTTTCTTTTTTTTTGTTAAACAATGAATTGTTTTCTTTTCCCCCTATACTTTAGCAATTTATACTAGAGAACTTATTATTATTTTTTTCAACGCTTTGCTCTTTCTTTCGATTTACACTTTTTGAGAGGTTTAAGAGATACCTCTTTTTTTTTTTTCTTTTCGTATTTGATAAGCGTTTTTATATTTTTTTCTTTTTTAGTTCTCTAGTACCCCACCCCAAACTTATTCAGTTGCTAATTCCAAAAGCAACCCCAAACTTATAATGAGCAGTGTGCTCAAATATTAGTCTTTGTGTCTGAACTCCAAGAAAATCATCTTTTTTTTTTTTGTTTCATTTTATGAAAATTTTTGGTTCAGCAAACAACATTTTTTCTTTCGGCTCAAAGGGGTTAACGAAGGATATAACATTTAAAATGGGTGGCTTCAAAAGGCTCAAGGTAAAAACAACTTGCCTCGGTGTGTAAATCATAGCAATCATTCAATCAAGAGAACATAAGCAAGTTCTAGAGAATTAGCTAAGCTATGGAATCTCTCATAACAAGAAAAAATTTAAGTGTTTAGGCTCGAATCCTCATGGCTTGGCCGGATTATCGAGTGGTCAATGTTTGAAAAATTTCCTCAGCTTTTCTAATAGCATTTAGGCATACAAGGTAATCAACAAGAAAATCACATATTCATGTATCCTAGATGCTAACTCAATAGACTTCACATATTTCCGAACAAACAAATTTCAATAGTGCACTAGTTTTCAAACAGACCCAAGCATTCATATAAGACAAAATTAAATTCAAGTTCAAGGAATCAAGCATTACCACACGTCCCGTGCATCGACTTCACTCCTTTGCTTAACCTGCAAACACAAGACAAGGCCTATTAAAACTAGAAATAACGAAATGAAAACATTGGGTTGCCTCCCAAGAAGCGTTCTTTTAACGTCAATAGCTTGACGGTCCATGACCATTAAGATCATGCGCTTGTTTAACGTCCTGATGCTTGACGACCAACAACCCACTTATGGGGGGTACTTCAAATGTGATTCGATCTGATTCCTCTTTTTCTCCTCCCTCATAGGAATCACATTATCACTACTAGAAAAATCTTAAATGCCGACGGACAAAATCTGTCTCTAAAATGTAAATATTCCGTCACTAAGCAGCCTAGAGACGGATTTGATCCCGTCGGTAATTTCCTCGTCTCTAAACTATTAGAGATGGACAAAATCTATCTCTAAAATGAAAATATTTGTCTCTAAAATAAAAATATCTGTCTCTAACTTTTTTTTGTCTCTAATTCCTTCTCTATTAGAGACGAAATATATTCTGTCTCTAAATTCTGTCGATATTTAAACTTTTTCTAGTAGTGTATGCTCGACTTGCAATGATTTTTCAAGAACCGGATCACTCATCAACTCCTTCCACTTGTTCTTCCCTTTGTTTCTAGCCTTCTTTCTTGCTTTGGGATGAACTTTCTTGGGTCTCTCCCCATTACCTGATACCTTTTTGAGAGTGGGAGCCGCGTTCATCATCCCGGACTCGACAAGCTTCAAGACCTCTTTCTTAACTAACTCCTCAAAGGTAGGAGTAAGGGACACCAACGGCGCATCACCCGAAATGGGCTCTTCTTCCTTCTTCACTTTATGCGAGTAAATTATTGGAATAGTACCTTCCAAGTTGAAACCTATGGCATCTTGGTCTTTCTTAAAGTCTTTCACCAATTCCTCTTCTTCCAAGGGAGTGAGAGAGCTATTAATGATGACCGGAGTTTTGGAATGTTGAGGATTTTAGGGTGTTGGCTTCATTTGGTAAAATAAGTCTGATTCCATGATGTGGAGCATGATGTGTGGCACATCAGGTTTCACATCTGGACGCCCTAGCTGGACGCGCCTTTATTTATTTACACGCGATCTTTTGAAAAAGATTTGTTTTTCAAATTAAATCGTGCCAGCTTGCGCGCCAAGGAACAAGATAATCTTTCATGGTTCTGTTTTATTTTATTGGCCGACTTTGATCAAAAAGATTTGAAACAAACAATTAAAAGATTATGATCAAATAAATCTCAAGGAGAATTAACAAAGGCCAGCTGTCAACATTGAAGATCCAAGCCCATGAAACTTGTTCTATATAAAGGAAGACTGAAGACATAATGAAGGACGAAGCCAAGAGTTGAAGAAATCGAGTCTTAGGTCTTAGTCTGTTTATTGTTCATTGTGAGCCTTCACTTGAATCATAATTTTGATACAAGTAAGGACTGAGTTTGATAGAGTTGTAATCTCTAGTGTTCTTTCTCCAAAGCTTTGAAGCAAGGAGTTAGAGTGTGCAACACTCAAAGCCTTTAGGTACGAGTGCATAGGTTTCTAGGAGTGTGTCTCCAAACTGAGTTTGTTATTAAATCCTTACTGGGTAAGGTTGAGGGGGAGTGAGCAGAGGTTCTCATATCTAGGAGTTCCTAGGTAGAATTAGCACGGGTAGTGATTAAGTGAGAAGTTATAAACGGGGGAGTTTAGCTTTGAATTGATACTACCATAGTGGATTCATCCCTGGATTGGTATCCTCCAGATTAGGGCTTGTTTAAGCGCCGAACTGGGTTAACAAACTCACTGTGTTTTATTGTTTCCTGCACTTTAAATTGTTTACTTGTTCATCAAGTTCAGCATGTTCACGATGTTGACACATTAGACTACACATCGTACAATTCCTAAAGTGTACACATCGTGCTACACATCTGACACTTGCCACCAGAATTTCAATTGGCATCAGAGCAGGCACCCTGCCTGTTTGAGGGTGAGCTCCAGGGAAGTTACTTTCTGGAAACATGGACAAGGATGGAACAACGGTCAACAAACCACCCCTCCTGGATGGAACTAATTATGACTACTGGAAGCCAAGGATGATTGCCTTCCTAAAGTCACTTGACAGCAGGACTTGGAAAGCTGTGCTCAAAGGCTGGGAGCATCCCAAAATTTTGGATGCTAATGGTGTTGACACTGGTGTACTCAAGCCAGAGGAAGATTGGTCAGCTGCAGAAGACACTGCATCACTTGGAAACTCCAAAGCTTTGAATGCTTTATTCAATGGAGTGGACAAGAATATGTTCAGATTGATCAAGCAGTGTACTGTTGCAAGGAATGCTTGGGAGATACTCAGAACCACTCATGAAGGTAATGCCAAGGTAAAAAGCTCAAGAATTCAACTTCTCAACACTAAGTTTGAAAACCTCAGAATGAAAGAAGAAGAATCAATTCATGACTTTCACATGAATTTGCTTGAGGTAGACAATTCCTTTGAGGCTCTAGGTGAGAAATTGTCTGAAGAAAAGCTTGTGAGAAAGATGCTTAGGTCTCTACCCAAGAGATTTAACATGAAAATCACTGCTATTGAAGAAGCTCAAGACATCCCAAGTATGAAACTTGAAGAACTTGTGCGCTCTCTTCAAACTTTTGAGATGAACTTAGGTGAGCAAACTGAGAAGAAAGGAAAAGGTATAGCCTTTGTATCTTGTGCTGGTGAAGAGGAAGAAGCTGATGAGTCATATGATGATCTCTCAAATGACATAGCTATGCTAGGAAGACAATTCAACAAGCTTCAAAGAAGGGTGGATAGAAGACCAAGGAGGAATGTGAGGAACATCCAGACTGACATCAGTAAACTAGGTAACACTTCAACAAAAACTAAAACTGATGATAAGTCAACTCAGAACAAGGGTGTTCAATGTCATGAATGTGAAGGCTTTGGTCATATAAGAACTGAATGTGGCACATATCTGAAGAAGCAGAAGAAAGGCCTAACTGTATCATGGTCTGATGAAGACTCTGACACTGACTCAGAGAATGTTGCTGCTAATCATGTGAGTGCCATGACTGGTGTGTGCAGTACTGATGTTGATTCTGATGATGAAGAACTCACCTTTAATGAACTAGCCTCAGTCTACAAAAAGCTATCTATCAAAAGTGAGGAATTGTGCAGAATCAATGAAGAACAGAAGGTGATTATCAGTCAACTAGAGACAGAGAAGGCTCAACTACAGAACCAAGTAGTTAGTCTTGAAAGTGAAGTCAAGTTACTGTCAACTAACTTGAATAATATGACCAAGTCTGTAAAGATGCTCAATCCTGAAACTAACATGCTTGATGAGATTTTGAAAGTGGGAAAGCATGCTGGTGACTCATCTGGTGTAGGATTTAAGAACAAACATTACAACAAGAATACAAATACTAAGTTTGTTCCTGCTCAGAAGAAACCTGACCCTGGCAGAATGTGGACACATCACACCCCACATCAGAGACCTGCTGGCAAAGAGAAGTTTAATGCTTGGAGATGCCACTACTGTGGGAAGAATGGTCACATCAAGCCCTTCTGCTACAAACTCTATGGGTATCCCAAGAAAAGGCCTCAGGTCCAAGCCAAATCAGCAAGGGTCACTCCTAAGAAGATGTGGAAGCCAAAAGTTTCTGAAACTGCTCATATTGCTCACACTTCTCTCAGAGCATCTTCCAGTGAAGATTGGTATTTTGATAGTGGTTGTTCTAGGCATATGACTGGTGTTGAGAAATTTCTCACTAATATCAAGCCTCATACAACAAGCTTTGTAACCTTTGGTGATGGAGCAAAAGGTGAAATCAAGGGCAGTGGTAAACTCAGCAGCAAAAGCTTACCTGACCTAGATGATGTGTTAAAGTCAACTTAAGCCAACTGTGTGATCAAGGTCTTAAAGTCAATTTCACAAAGAATGAATGTCTTATTACTTCTGACAAAGGAGAATTGTTGATGAGAGGATCTAGGTCAAGAGATAACTGCTATCTATGGATTCCTGATGAAACTGCTCACTCTACTACATGTCTTATTAGTCAGGAAGAAAAAGTTAAGCTTTGGCACCAAAGACTTGGTCATTTGAATCTAAAGGGAATGAAGAAGATTATGTCCAAGGAAGCTATTAGAGGACTACCAAAGCTTAAGATTGTTGAAGGCAGTATCTGTGGTGAATGTCAAGTTGGAAAGCGGGTTCAGATGTCACACCCAATGTTGCAACATCAGGTGACATCCAGAGTTCTTGAACTGCTACATATGGACTTGATGGGACCAATGCAGGTAGAGAGTATTGGTGGCAAAAGATATGCCTTTGTGGTTGTAGATGATTTCTCAAGGTTCACTTGGGTTAGCTTCATCAGAGAGAAGTCTGACACTTTTGATGCATTCAAACAACTATGCCTTAGACTACAAAGAGAGAAGGATAGTGGCATTGTTAGAATCAGAAGTGAAGAAAGCAAGAAAGTCTAAAATGCGATCCTCCAAACAGCAGCAGCTACTCCACAACACAGCTTACCTAATCCACCTGTTTTCCTGTTTCAAATAGGGAGTGGGGTGAGACAGTCACTTCGTCTCAGTGAATTCTACTACCCTCCTAGGCCATAAAGCCGGGGCTCCTAATCAGTCATATCATAATCTATATCCATAGCATAATTATCATAGGCAATAATATAAAGGTGTAACACAAAGTTTATCTTGTTCATTTTAAATCGCAAACCCTCTAAGGTGAGCACGTCTCAGGGGTTTGCCTTATCCGCGAACAGAAAGCGTTCCGGCATAAAGCTCACATGAATTTCTAATGGAACATCTAAAACGAAGTCCAACTGATATCATAAACATGTTTTTATTTGACTGATCACTAGGTTCATAACATACTACCAATAATTCCCAATCCCGGGGCGCATACAAAATTCTAATTCCTTAGGTTAATGCCCTAAGTGTTCCACTGTATTTGACCTCCTGTTTAACATCAAATTATATACGCTTCTGCAGAATATCAATCTCTAACGAGGATATAAAACGAGTGTTCCATTTAACTTTGAAAATAAGGAAAATGAGTCATTTCTGGGTTTACTCGCTACGGCGAGTCACCAAGCTCGCCATGGCGAACTTACAGGTACTGGCCTAAACAACTCGCTAGGCGAGCAGATGCTCGCCATGGCGAAGTTCTTCAGCCCAGAACATGGAGCTCGCCATGAAGGCTCGCTAGCAACTCGCTATGGCGAGTTCATGCAGAATTGCCTCTGTTTTGCGAAAATCATTAAATTTTATAAATAACACCTACAATCCTCATACAAGACAGTGCAGTAACATATATTAATTGATATAGAACAGGATAGCATGAAATTTGGGAGTTAATTTCACACCTACAGTTATTCCTATGAATTCCTAAATTTGCATGCATTTTCTTAAATTGGGAAAAACTAGCTAAACTAGCCTAAGAACCCACCTGGTAATTGAGCTTTAACCTTTAACTAAGCTCTACCGACAGCTACAGAGCTTCCTAGCTAGCCCCACGAACAGAAAGACCAGAATTGGAAACTTGAACACTTGAAACCCTCACAAATTGAGCTACGAATTTTGATGGAGTTGAATGATGAATTGAGCTGAAGAGTGGAGTTATTTATAGTGTTGAGCTCTGTTGAAACTACAGTACATGATTTGGGGTTATTCTTGGGCTGCATGTAATGTTATTGGTTTAGGAAATGGTGGGAAAAGAGGTGTTGTTAGCTTGTGTCATGCGATTACTTTGAAGAGATGAATGCACTGTGAATCAGAGTTGAGGTGATAATGGTTCTGTGATGTGAGAATCTCTGAAGTTGAATAGAATGCATGTGAGACTAGAGGCCAAGCCTTGGTGTTTAAGGGAAATTGGGAATTTGGAACTTAGTACTTGTTGTTGTTGGTTTTGGCGTGGGAAGAGAAATGAGAGTAGGCAAGGTGCTTCAGTTTTGCTGAAGTGTGGAGAGTAAATCCTTGTCTTGGCTTGCATGTAATTTGGTTAATGAAGTTTGAGTGGAATTGTGACTCATTTCACAAGGTGAGGTGTAGAGCCAAGGGGTAGTGAGTCATGAGGGAGGGAGTTTTGAATTTCTTAACTTAATTATTCACACTCATGAGATTAAGGTGCTAATTGTGTAGAATAATTGAGCTAACAAATTCTAGTTCTCACGAATTAA
The DNA here is from genome assembly GCA_954870985.1 of Trifolium fragiferum. Lineage (NCBI taxonomy): Eukaryota > Viridiplantae > Streptophyta > Magnoliopsida > Fabales > Fabaceae > Trifolium > Trifolium fragiferum. The sequence goes on from OX940789.1 coordinate 57,157,333, forward strand.
TTAACTAATCACCTTTGATTAATTTAAATTTTTTATAAACAATCTCTAATTAAATTAATTAGGCAATTTAGAAATTGGGGATGTTACAATCTACCCCCCCTTAAAGAAATTTCGTCCTCGAAATTCAGAATTTACCTTTAGAATAGGTGAGGATAGCTGTTCATCATGTCCGATTCCAATTCCCATGTATATTCGCCGTCCAGAGACTGTGACCATTCAACTTTGACAATGGGAATCCTCTTGTTCCGCAGAGTTTTGACGTCGCGATCAACAATTCGGACTGGATCTGGTTGATAAGTTAGATCTGGCTGAAGATCAATTTGTTCAATTGCTATGGGCTGAAAAGGATCTGGAATGTACTTGCGAAGCTGAGAGACATGGAACACGTCGTGTAGCCCTGACATAGAAGGTGGAAGGGCTAACTGATAGGCTACTGAACCAACGCGTCGAAGGATCTGATAGGGTCCAATATATCTTGGACAGAGTTTCTTGGTTCTAAACACACCACATAATCCCAACTTCGGAGTAACCTTCAAAAATACATGGTCTCCTTCCTCAAATTCCAACGATCTCCTTCTCCGGTCGGCATAACTCTTTTTCCGACTCTATGCAATCTTCATCTTTTCACGGATTGCCTTAACCTTCAAGGTTGTCTCTTGAATAAGGTCTGGTCCTAACAATCCGCGATCACCAACTTCCGTCCAACACAAAGGGGTTCTACACTTTCTCCCGTACAAGGCTTCAAACGGTGCCATCCCGATACTGGAATGATAACTGTTATTATAAGAGAATTCAATCAAGTGTAAGTAGTTGCTCCAACTACCGCCATCTTCCAAAACACATGCACGAAGCATATCTTCAAGAGTTTGAATAGTTCTTTCAGACTGTCCATCTGTCTGAGGATGATGCGATGTACTCATTCTCAACCGAGTACCCAACGCATGCTGGAAGGCTTTCCAAAACCTAGAAGTAAAGATTGGATCACGATCTGAAACGATACTGAGTGGTACCGCATGCAGCCTCACAATATGTTCTATAAAAATAGCTGCATACTGCGTGGCCTTATAGGTAGATTTCACAGGAATGAAATGAGCTGACTTGGTCAATCTATCCACAACTACCCAGATTGAATCTTGGCCCTTCTGGTTTCGAGGTAAACCTCCAACGAAATCCATAGTGATGTGTTCCCACTTCCACTCTGGAATTTCTAACGGTTGCAACGGACCTCCAGGTTTCTGGTGTTCAATCTTCACTTGTTGACAAACCAAACATCTAGACACAAAATCTGCGATTTCTGCCTTCATGTTCGGCCACCAGTAGTTCTGTTTCAAGTCGTGGTACATTTTGGTGGATCCTGGATGAATCGAGAATCCAATTTTGTGTGCCTCGTCAAGAATCAGCCTTTTCAGTTCATCGTCATTTGGTACACACAATCTCGCTTCATACAACATAGCACCATCTGAGGCTATTGAAAACTCTGGGTTATTCAATCTCCTTTGAAGGTCCATATCGCTTCGTTGCGCCTGCACTACCCTCGAGCGCAGATCGCAGGACAACTCCATACGGTTGATTCTAATGCCGTTCTTTCTGTACACCACATTCAGATTCAGGTCTCTGAACTTCTCATACAATCCACATTGCTGCATTAAGAGTTCGGAAGCATACAAGGCTTTCCTGCTCAAAGCGTCTGCCACAACATTCGCTTTGCCAGGATGGTAGTTGAGATTGAAATCGAAGTCCTTCAAATATTCCATCCACCTACGCTGCCTCATATTTAGGTCTTTCTGATCAAACAGGTATTTCAGAATCTTATGGTCGCTGAAAAGATCAAACTGGACACCATATAAGTGATGCCTCCAAATCTTTAGAGCAAAAATAATTGCTGCTAGTTCAAGATCATGGGTTGGATAATGTTGCTCGTGTGGTTTCAACTGCCGAGAGGCATATGCTACCACAACTCCATCTTGCATTAGTACACACCCAAGACCTTTATGTGATGCATCGCAATACACCACGTACTTCCGATTAGGATCAGGGATGACCAATACTGGAGCACTGGTCAACTTCTCTTTCAGGGTTCTGAAACTTACTTCACAATCAGCGTCCCAAACAAAAGCAGTACCTTTCCTGGTCAATCGGGTCAAAGGTAAGGCGATTTCCGAAAATCCAAGAATGAATCTCCGGTAATAACCTGCTAATCCCAGGAAACTTCTGACTTCTGATACATTGTTGGGTCTTTCCCAGTTAAGAACTGCTTTTACCTTGGATGGATCAACAGACACACCGCCTTGGGAAATGACATGTCCCAGAAATTTAATTTCTGAGAGCCAAAATTCGCACTTACTGAATTTGGCATACAACTTCTTCTCTCTCAGAACTTCCAGAACAATTCTGAGGTGTTCAGCATGATCTTCTTGATTGCGAGAATAGATTAAGATATCATCTATGAAGATGACAACAAATTTGTCGAGGTAGGGTTGGAAAATCCTGTTCATGTAATCCATAAACACAGCAGGAGCATTAGTCAATCCAAAAGGCATAACTAGGAATTCGTAATGCCCATAACGCGTCCTGAATGCCGTCTTAGACACGTCTGAGGATTTGATTCTGATTTGATGATAGCTGGAACGAAGATCAATCTTTGAAAACACGGTGGCACCTCTGAGTTGATCTAAGAGATCATCAATCCGAGGTAGCGGATACTTGTTTTTGATTGTAACTTTATTGAGCTGGCGGTAATCAATGCATAAGCGCATAGTACCGTCCTTCTTTTTGACAAGTAACACTGGCGCTCCCCAAGGAGAGACACTTGAACGAATGAAATGCTTCTGGAGTAGTTCCTCAAGTTGAGTTTTAAGCTCATGGAGTTCTAATGGAGACATTCTATAAGGGGCAACTGAGATGGGCTGTAAACCCGGAACAAGATCTATAGAGAACTCTATTTCATGCTCGGGAGGGAGACTCATAATATCATCAGGGAAAACATCTAGATACTCGCTAACTATAGGGATGTCTCTAGGACTCAAACTAGACTCATGATCAATAGTGAACAAGACACTGAAACACTTGCTGCTGGCACCTAAATACTGGATCATCTGGTGAGTGTTTTGCAATAAAGCAGATAAGGCTCTACTTTCTGCAGAGGTTTCTGAAGGAATGAACAAATTCTTTTCCGCACAACCGATGTACACGGTATTGGCTGAGAGCCAATCCATGCCAAGAACGACATCAAAGTCCTTTAGAGGTAGACAGATTAAATCAATGTGGTAGACTTTACTTCCAACTAAGATGGGACAATTCTGACAGACTTTCTTTGAAGTGACTCTGCCGCCAGTAGCGACAGACATTGGAGGTACGAGGGGTACAGAAGGAATTCCTAACCGCATGACACAGTCTACGGCTATAAAAGAGTTAGTGGCTCCACAATCGAACAACACTAAGACCTTAGACTGTCCTAACAAACATACATCCATAATTAAAGCATTATTAGATCTTATTTCATTGCAGTCTAAAGAATATACCCGACCTTTATCCTTTGCAGATCCACTGGCTTCCCCGTGCTTTTTCAACTTCGGACACTCGTTCCTGAAGTGACCAGGTTGCTTGCAGTAATAGCACATATTCTTGCCTTTCATGCATTCGCCGCTGTGAGGATATCCACAGTCTGAACAGTTCTTAGGCGAGCGTTGAGAGTGACTCTGCTTGCCCATGCTGGAGTTACCTTTAGACTTCAAGTTCAAACCAAACTTTCCAAACAAACCCTTCTTCTTCTGATTCACCTCATTCTTTTCCTTGTGAATGTTGCTAATACCAGCCTCGGCATGATAGCTCTTCTGCACTAGATCACCAAAGCTAATGATCTGCTGCATTGACACGTCGTGAGCTATGTCTGCCCGAAGCCCAATTCTGTACTTCTTCATTTTCCATGCTTCGGTAGGGGAATCGTCACCATCAGCAACATACCGGACCAACTCGTTGAACTTCATGGTATACTCAGCTACCGTCAGACTACCTTGCTTCAACTCGGTTAGCTCCCGTTCCATCTGGAATTGGTAGCTCTCAGGAATATAATGGCCAATGAAGAGACGCCTGAAGTTCTGCCATTTAATCTCCATATGGCTGGCTTCCATGTAATGCTTGGTACCTTCCCACCAATTGCAAGCGTCACCCCTGAAGAAACGGGAGACGAAGATTACTTTATCTGTCTCTGAGCAAGTCATGGAGTCCAGAATGCCAGTCATCCTTTGCAACCATTCCCTGGCTTTAGCGGGGTTATATTCACCATAGAACTCTGGAGGGCTCATTCTACAAAACTCTCGGAAGGCAGCGCTCGACCCCAAGTTCTGAGGAGGGGGAGCATTCATGTGCTGCTGAAACATGGCCATAAACTCCTGGTGCTGCTGTGCTTGCTGGGCCTGAAATTGTTGATGCTGATGCATCATCTCTGCCCACATGTTGGCGTTAGCATCACCGAACACTTCGGGTTCCTCATCACTATCATGCCTTCTTGGTGGCCTTCCAGGTCCTCGTCTCGATCCAGACATTTCGCTCTAACTACCAATATCAAATCAAGTTAGCTAAGCCTAAAGTGACATGACACCTAGAACGTATGTAGGGAAACTAGACAACTACTGGGATTGGAATGGTAATACTAATGAACTCAAGCAAGATCTGAATCGACCTGCTCTGATACCAATTATAACACCCCATAGATAAATCTAGAATAATCATGGAATATTATTAAAGGTACTGAATTCATTATTATTACAACAGAAGTTTATTGCACACACAGGTGCCAAATACATGAGAGTACAGATAAATAACAGCGGAAACAAAACAACACGATTAGAAAGTGAAGAAAGCAAGAAAGTCTAAAATGCGATCCTCCAAACAGCAGCAGCTACTCCACAACACAGCTTACCTAATCCACCTGTTTTCCTGTTTCAAATAGGGAGTGGGGTGAGACAGTCACTTCGTCTCAGTGAATTCTACTACCCTCCTAGGCCATAAAGCCGGGGCTCCTAATCAGTCATATCATAATCTATATCCATAGCATAATTATCATAGGCAATAATATAAAGGTGTAACACAAAGTTTATCTTGTTCATTTTAAATCGCAAACCCTCTAAGGTGAGCACGTCTCAGGGGTTTGCCTTATCCGCGAACAGAAAGCGTTCCGGCATAAAGCTCACATGAATTTCTAATGGAACATCTAAAACGAAGTCCAACTGATATCATAAACATGTTTTTATTTGACTGATCACTAGGTTCATAACATACTACCAATAATTCCCAATCCCGGGGCGCATACAAAATTCTAATTCCTTAGGTTAATGCCCTAAGTGTTCCACTGTATTTGACCTCCTGTTTAACATCAAATTATATACGCTTCTGCAGAATATCAATCTCTAACGAGGATATAAAACGAGTGTTCCATTTAACTTTGAAAATAAGGAAAATGAGTCATTTCTGGGTTTACTCGCTACGGCGAGTCACCAAGCTCGCCATGGCGAACTTACAGGTACTGGCCTAAACAACTCGCTAGGCGAGCAGATGCTCGCCATGGCGAAGTTCTTCAGCCCAGAACATGGAGCTCGCCATGAAGGCTCGCTAGCAACTCGCTATGGCGAGTTCATGCAGAATTGCCTCTGTTTTGCGAAAATCATTAAATTTTATAAATAACACCTACAATCCTCATACAAGACAGTGCAGTAACATATATTAATTGATATAGAACAGGATAGCATGAAATTTGGGAGTTAATTTCACACCTACAGTTATTCCTATGAATTCCTAAATTTGCATGCATTTTCATAAATTGGGAAAAACTGGCTAAACTAGCCTAAGAACCCACCTGGTAATTGAGCTTTAACCTTTAACTAAGCTCTACGGACAGCTACAGTACTTCCTAGCTAGCCCCACGAACATAAAGACCAGAATTGGAAACTTGAACACTTGAAACCCTGACAAATTGAGCTACGAATTTTGATGGAGTTGAATGATGAATTGAGCTGAAGAGTGGAGTTATTTATAGTGTTGAGCTCTGGTGAAACTACAGTACATGATTTGGGGTTATTCTTGGGCTGCATGTAACGTTATTGGTTTAGGAAATGGTGGGAAAAGAGGTGTTGTTAGCTTGTGTCATGTGATTACTTTGAAGAGATGAATGCACTGTGAATTAGAGTTGAGGTGATAATGGTTCTGTGATGTGAGAATCTCTGAAGTTGAATAGAATGCATGTGAGACTAGAAGCCAAGCCTTGGTGTTTAAGGGAAATTGGGAATTTGGAACTTAGTACTTGTTGTTGTTGGTTTTGGCGTGGGAAGAGAAATGAGAGTAGGCAAGGTGCTTCAGTTTTGCTGAAGTGTGGAGAGTAAATCCTTGTCTTGGCTTGCATGTAATTTGGTTAATGAAGTTTGAGTGGAATTGTGACTCATTTCACAAGGTGAGGTGTAGAGCCAAGGGGTAGTGAGTCATGAGGGAGGGAGTTTTGAATTTCTTAACTTAATTATTCACACTCATGAGATTAAGGTGCTAATTGTGTAGAATAATTGAGCTAACAAATTCTAGTTCTCACGAATTAATTAACTAATCACCTTTGATTAATTTAAATTTTTGATAAACAATCTCTAATTAAATTAATTAGGCAATTTAGAAATTGGGGATGTTACATGCAACATGTTGAACAAGTATCCTAGACATCTTGTCACTGGGTTTAGAGCATGCATAGGCAGCATGTCGAACAAGATGTCCCAAGACATGTGGGTAGGACATCTTGACCCAGTTCAGCTTAAAAGATAATGCTTATCCATTAAGCGCGCGTGTTTGTTTTAATTTGAATAAAACGCGAATCTTTTAGTAACAAGCTGAGATTAGGATTAATGATAAAGTTTGTTATTAATCCTATGTGTTAGATACGATTGGATTCGTATTTAATTAGTGGATAGAGATTAAATCTTTATCTTTGTGGAGTTTGTTTTGAAACAAGTTTGTTTTAAAACTAATTCTTATTTGAATGCATCTGAAAGACTGAAGACTATCTGAAGAATTGCACGCCTATATAAATGACTCAACATAGAGCTTAAAACTCAACCCACAATAACTAAAGATTGTGAGTCCAAAGTTTTGTACCCACTTTGCAAAACACTTAGTAGCTCTTAGTATCGTTCTTGGTACTTTGAAGCTTGTGTCGTTGAATGTTGTCATTCAACTGTGTCTTTTAAACTGTGAAAGTTTAAAGTTGTTTCGTCACTTGGGATTAGTGATTAGAGGGAGTTGGGTAGGTTCTCATATTCAGGGGGAGTTAGCCCTTGAGTAGAAGATTACTAGGATTAAGAAAATGCGTACATGCCAAAAGGTGTTTGGTAGTGTTGTAAGACTAAGTAATAATTCGGATTAGTAGTGTTCACTTCCTGGATTGGTATCCTCCAGAGTAGGGCTGTTTAGCGCCGAACTGGGTTAACAAATTACTGGTGTTGTTTATTGTTTTTGTTTACTTCAGTATTGCAATAACGTGTGATCCTCATAACCAGTTGTCGAACCAGTTGTCTAGGACATCTGGACTACTGACACATTGTCCCAGACATTGTGTAAGACATCTATCCTGCCAGAGAACAGAATTTCATTATGGTAGTACCTTACTACTACCCTATGTATGCGAAGTTTCCCTACATTCATAACTAAGGTACCTACGAGAGCCTAACCTCGATGTGTCACATACCCTAGTTACTAAGTGAGTTATTCAACATACATGCATTATGTTCATCAACCATCCAATGCCTCTAGATTCTAGTTTCAGGATGTTTAGCTTCTAATTGCTTAGTCACAACTAGTTTTTGATTCCTCCTCTAATGGCTATGTCACAACTAGATTTGGATGTTACCGTCTCTATTCATCTAGCATTATTTACTACTAGTTCAGGACAAATAATGAAGTAAACCCTAATATTACTCTCAAAGTTAACCCTGATATTTATTCTATTGGCGATCCCGCTTATCCGGCCAGATTTCGGGCAACGTTATTAAAGTGCAAGAAAGTAAATAACAAATAAAATACTGAATAACAATTTATTATAACTTTGACTCAATCACATGACCCAAATATTCATAGGGGAGTTCATCTTCTCCACCACAACCTAAGGCATTTATTACAAAAGACTTACATAATTAAATTACAAGAACCTAACATAAAAGCCTAAAGAAAACATACCTTGCTGAGATAACTTTCCCGTAAGGGGAGAAAGCTAGGCTCTTAGAGCTCCTCCGAACAACTCTAGTGTACTAGAGAATGTTCCTCTAGGGAGCTCTATTTATACTTTTCGTAATAGGTCGCAGCAAGCCATCACAGCCACGATAGGTCCATCGTACTGCGATGGAGAGATTCAGTTCAAAATTATAACTGATCTCGTGCGTTTCATCAGCTTGGTCGCCAAGTTAGTCCATTGTGCTACGATGGCATGTATCGTGCTACGATGGGAAGATTTTCTTCAAGAATATAACTTCTGATTTCTTGGCCAGCAAGCAGCTCTCATCGTGGCCACGATGGGAGCCATCGTGCTATAATGATGTGCACATTTCTTCACTTTTTTGGCTTTTTCTTGTCTTTTTTTGTATCTTTGCTTTATCTTGATGCTTTTCCTCGATTCTGTAGGTTTTTCTTCGTATTTGGGCATGTCTTGGTCAATTTATTACTAATATAACGACCCAAAATACTATAGAGATTTCTGCCATCACTCCTATAGGAAGCCACTTAGCTGGTTTGACTCAAAGTCCCATTTGTAATTTTGAAAGTCCCACTCGTGGACACGCTCTTCTGTCAATTCTACGGGCCTCGACTTCGGTTAGTCATATCGTTCCCAAGTTAGACTTAAAAAATCCCTCATTGATCACCATACCGTTCTCAACCATGATGACTAAACAATACCAATATGATCGGTATGAGTAGTCAAATAAGGACTATGCGACAATTTGCACACAAAATAACAAAAATTAAACAAACTAAAATTGCTATTTAAAAAAAAAAAGTGTGATAAACTTTGAGAAACCGAAGGTGTCAAGTTTACGCAGGTGGCCAATCAAAATTTGTCATTTGGCAAACCAATGATTGAAGGAGGAAACTAACTACTAACTAATTCGTTAATTAAGTAGCAGATGACATTTAACAATTTTTTTTTAAAAAAAAATTATTATGATAAACTTTCTACCATCGAATTTAATTTTACGAATGCATTTAGGTACACCGACTAACGACATATACAGCTTAACACTACCAAGAGAGAGAATCAAGCAACAAATTTGCACACAAGAAACGATAATTTTAGAGGGAGTGGTTATGGTGCATAAGCCATAAACAATAAAAATTACTTAGTGCCCCCCTTAATTACTCGCGCACCCCCCAAATTTCTCGCGCACCCCCATGTTACTCACGCACCTCCCAAATTTCTCATGCACCCTCCAAATTATGCCTAAACCATTTTGCCGTGGAAATGGTTTCATAGATTTGCAATCCAAAACAATTAAGTGTATAAGATGGTTTCGGCTAGAAATCTGAGAAGGGGGAGGAAAAAAAAAGCTATTAAGTGCATAATTATAAGGATGTACTCTAAAACCATTTTATGCACTTAATGGTTTTGAAGTAAAATCCTCTGAAACCATTCCACCAGCAAAATATTTTGAAGTAGAACCCTCTTAAACCATTTCACCAGGAAAATAGTTTTGCTAGAAATGTGTGGGGGGAGGGGCAAAAAAACATAAATAATTGGGGGGCACAAGTCATCTGTGGAGTGCGTGAGAAATTTAGGGTTCACGAGATAACTTCTCTCAATTTTAGATAGTTTAATTTAATTGTAAATGTTTTTGGACCGACAAATTATAAAAATAAAAATAAGGTGTACTTGATTTGAGACAAACTATTGAATAAATATATTAAAACTAAAACAATCAAGTGGCCTTGGATTAAAAAATATATAGCGATTTAATTGCGCCCTTCTCATCAAGTGGAAATGGAGGATGTTAGTTGAGAAAGAATCTATTTGGTATATGATCTTTTGACACACAGATACGGCCCCATCACTCTAAAGTATTTTTTTTTTGTGAGGGATATGTTCCACATCCGAAACATTCTATCTGGTGGAGAGACATCATGACTTGCGAAGAGATTTCCAATATGCACAGAAACTGGTTTCAAAACCAAATCTGTGGCAAACTCGGTAACGGAATGGATTTTACAAAATTAAACGGTTAATCTTTTAATCCAAGGCCACTAAAATAATCAAGTGTCCTTGGATTAAAAATATATATAAAAACGCATAAACAGTTAATCTTGACGAGTCTCAATAACATATTAAATGATTTTGGATTTTTATAAAATTTAACATGAATGATCTATATGATACTAGCGTCCCGACGGGCACTCCCGTGCCCGTCAGTCCGCTCTTTTTTATTTAACTGGTCAGTGCCCATTTGTGTGATATGCATTTTTTATTATGTTAATTTATACGTTGAAGATTATTATAAATTTTTCGCACATCGTTATATATTTTTCGTACATTATTAACTGAGATACGTACATTAACAAAATAGAAAATGCAGACAAAATCATGTCCTCCACCACTCGCCGGTGAATGTTGCCCCGAACATCCCAAAATTTGTAACAACAAACAATCAACATTAAATTTCGAAGAATACTCGGCTTGTTGTAGTCTCCATTTTTTTTCCTTAATGTATCACCAAATTTCTAAAATTAAAAATTAAAGAGAGGCTATATATTAATTGCATAACACACTAATATTTATAATTAAGCTCATATGAATTCAATCAGGGTAATCCGGAAGATAAAAATGTATCAATAATATCATGCAATGTTAACTTATGTTTGGACTCAGATATCTATTAAAAAATATATGAATGCTCGTTTGTGTGATTCACATTTTTTATTTTTCTAACTTATGTTAAAGATTATTCTAAAATTCATTAATGACATATGAGGATGTCAATGAATAAAAAACCTTGAATAAATTGATTCGCATGTGTGTTTGTGTTATTCGCATTTTCTATTCTGTTAACATGCGAATAAATTGATCTTAATTTTTTGGCGGTACATAGCTTTAATTGTAAAAATTGATTTTCTTTTTTTTTTTTTTTGTTTTTAAAATGACGATGTGAATAATTAGGTTTCGAAAAAGATTATTAAATGCGCAGAACATAAGAATGAAAGAAATAAAATAATCTTCAACATAAATTAGCATAAAGAAAATGTAGACCACATAGACGGATACATAATTTATCCCTTAAAAATTCATCTCCAATCCAAGAAGGAATGCTATCCCACCACATAATGATCCTGCGAATGACCAAAGTTTGTAAGCCTGTCAGGAGCAGCACACATATTTCCCTCATGAAAGATATATGTGAAAAAAGGACATGTTCAATCCCAATTAAAGACAATCTTCACCTATTACGAAGATCCTAAGACACCACCAAATCATCAGTAAACGCTCAGAGAGCTACTGAGAATCACTACTACAATATTATTAACAGTTATAAAAAAACAAAATTTATTTAAAATGGTAGTATAGTATTAACACGACCATAAAAATAATTAGAGTTGACATCTCCTTCACAAAGCCACTTAGCACTTGATCTTTAAAATAAATTTTGAGATACTTCCATTACTCACCATATTGTTCATATTGCTTCACCTCTCGACTTGCAACCCCCACAACCTCTCCTCTAATATATTTTCCTTAATTTTTTTACTTTTTTATTTTGACTAAATATTTTCCTTTTGTTTATTGCTCTATACTTTGTGTGTGCATGTGTATGCATTGTTTTGAAGTAGGTCTACATGAAAGTAAAAATTATATGAAGGGAATAATTATTTGTCAAAAGTTGCAGCCACATTGTTTGAGTAGTAATTTCTTGTGCCTACAATATTCCTTTTATATGTGATTTTGATCTTCTCTGTGATATACACATTTATAACATTTTATATATTTGATTGGTTATTTTGGCAATATGATATTGATATTTGGCATGTTTGATTATTCACATGTAGACATGAATACGGTAAAAAACTATTCAACAATTTTGCAAATTGTCATGATTCAAGCTTCAATAATATAATAATATACTATGTATATACTCAACCGATTCAATACATACATATCCTACTCTCGTACTCCGACATCAAATTTGATGGTTGCCTCTTCAATTCATACTTCATGTATAAATGAAAATGAGTGTATTTACCGGCCGAGGCAAGAATGAACCAACGCCGTGAATGGTAGCCTCTACAATTCATACTTCATGTGTTCTTGTATCACCACACAACCATCAAGTTATTGCGAAATGAAAAGGCCCTTTTCAACTCACCGCCTCTCCCTTTTCTCCATCCTCTCTAAGTGTGATTAACTATTGATTAATGGCTACACGCCTACACACTCCATTTCTTATAATTCCATTTATCTAAATCCACCAAGTATCCTTTATCCCGGTTTCTCTCACTTTTTAGTCTATTTTTCCTTATTCCCCTTCATCTTTCTCTCCTCTCCAAATTTCTTCTGTTCGTAATGAAAATTTTCATATATTTGGTTGAAATATTGTTCCAACTTCAATAAGTAAGAGATGTAATGTGAAATTGTAAAAAAATTCAGAGAAAAAAAAGGAGTGAGATTAAATACATCATCAAACTAAAACTTAGATTGAAAAATCTTCAATAATCTGTAGAATTGCCATGTTAGAGACACAAAAAATTCAACCATACACTTCAATATGCAATTTTCTTCCCTCAATACCACTTGATGTCAAGATGAGAGTGGTGATCCACATTGATCCTTCAAAACTACAAAAGTCATGAAATAATTATGAACAAATTTATAGTAGTATTTGAGTTTTATCATAGTCGCCTGATAGTATTATCAACACACAAAAAATACAATAAAAAGACAAAATAAGTTATATACCAATGAGAATATAATTTGGTGTTGTACCCAAAAAAAAGTGTAGTTTGGCGTATTTCTTACCAAGTTTTGGTAGAAACAAAACATAATACTGCTTCCAATATTTTGACCATTTGTGTGCTCCAATTGTAAGACGAAGTTTTGATTCCTATTAAAAAAAAAATAAAAAAAAAACTATAATGATTTAAAAAATAAGAGCAATAATTATGATAACCATGGAGCATTGTAACACTTTGGTTAGACAATTATTCCTCTCCCTTTTCCTTTTAAATGAGAAAGAAACTATTTTTATTTGTTACAATAAGAAAGAAACCCCGGAAGTTACACATACTATGTGTGTTTTGATTTGAAAAAAAAAAAATTGTTATGTTCCGCCAGAAGTTATTTTTGTATTAGAATTAATTAATCTTTATGTGTAATTATTTTCTTCGTTTCTTTGTTTTCAATCCAATATTTCTAGTGTTGATTCTTGCAAATGAGTGGAAATTTATAGTTTGGTTTGACAAATTAAATCAAAAAAAAAAAACGGATGCAAAAAACCACATACCTGATGCCGGTTTGTTACTTAAATATAGTTTTCTTTTCAATTAAGTGGATAAAACATTTTCATTCATTACATTACAGCCAGTACCTTCCTTACAATGGAATAATCTATCATCCAAAATTTAAGCAGTTAAATAAAATGAAAATATTCAAAACCAAATTGAAAAGGATCAACACTCTGTGCTTTTTAAAAGCAACAAATCCAACTTGAATTCTCAAAGGTTAGAGTAAGAATTGAATAACTTTCTTCACTTACAATGTATTTTTTGATTGTGCGGTAGTTACTTGTGAGTTTGTGTGCTAATTGAGGGAACCAGTTATTTTTTTTTTGTTTATGCAGAAAATGTTCTGTCCTTATGAGATCCTCGATATGTTCTTCTCGCATTTCTCTCAGGCTTAGTCAGTGATTGAAGGCAGTTATATTTTATGTTTGTTAGAGTTTTGAGCGATTGATGCTTAAAAGGTAAATTGGGAATTAAGAAAACCTACATATATTAGAAAGAAGAGAATGATAAAAAGAAGTTGAAAGATGAAGCAGTTTTGTTAAATAACCATGTAATATGTTGCATTTGGTTAACCGTATGATGCAGTTTAAAATCTTTTTAGAAGGGTAATGCTGGTATTTTGAAAAGTCCATTCCAAATAGAAAATCAGTCCTCTTTATATATAGTAATAGATAACCATGTAATATGTTGCATTTGGTTAACCGTATGATGCAGTTTAAAATCTTTTTAGAAGGGTAATGCTGGTATTTTGAAAAGTCCATTCCAAATAGAAAATCAGTCATCTTTATATATAGTAATAGATAATCTTCCAATCCAACGGTGAATATTGTAAAATTCGAATTTGTTAAAGCGTTATTAAGCGGTGTAACATTTGATGTCAAACTAGTTGGTGTCATTTGATCCTGACCCTATATATATATGTATGGGTATATATAATTAAGAACCGTATAAAACAAAACCAATTGACTTAATCCCAAAGATATCTTCTTATTTTTTTTGACAACAATCCCACAGATATCTTAAGAACCGTCTAAGAATAGTGTTATCTATTTTTTCTAAATAATAATATACAAAAACCATCTATAAAATCATGCTATTCATCTCCTTAAGCTTCATTAATAAGTAACCAAAACCCACAATTGTACTCAAATTAACGACACAAAGAAATGAAGTTCCAATTATTACTAGCCTTTGTCCTTCTCATTGCCTTAAGTTCACAACCTTTACTTGGTTCATCACAAGCATCACCCGAACAAGTTGTTGACATAACAGGCAAAAATCTTAGAGCTAATACCTATTACAATGTTCTTTTATCAATGCCCTACACAAATTGTAAAAGTCCCGAAGGCTTAGGTCTCTCTAGCAATATTGATCAACCATGCCCTCTTGATGTTATTGTTGTGAGTAGATATGAACGTCTTCCGATTAGGTTTACGCCTCTTAACCCGAAAAAAGGTGTTATTCGTGTTTCGTCTGACATAAACATCATGTTTCGTTCGAATTCAAGTTGTCCTTATCATACTACGGTGTGGAAGCTTGACCGTTTTGATGTTTCTAACGGAAAGTCGTTGATCACCACCGATGGTTTTATAGGCAACCCAGGTCCACAAAGCATTAGGAATTGGTTCAAGATTGAGAAATATGTTGAGGGTTATAAATTTGTCTATTGTCCTAGTGTTTGTCCTTCTTGTAAACATGATTGCGAAAATGTTGGATTGTTTGTGGATGAAAATGGGAATAGACGTTTAGCTCTTAGTGATGTTCCCTACCAACTTAAATTTGTTAAAGTTTAGTTAAATCTTGTCTTTAATCATGCACAAACGAAAAAACAATAAATAAGTGCATTATATTCTTGATGTATGTTTTATATTCCACTTCATTTATCAAGATTCTCAAGCTGAGCTTCCCCGTGTTAAGAAATTAATTAAAAAATTAATTAAATAAACAAATGTTTCCAAAGTTCAACTGTGGCATAAGTGCTGAAATTGTTAGCGTCGATGCCATGATCGAGATTTGTAAGATGAATATTACAAATTAATTAAATAAACAAATGTTTCCAAAGTTCAACTGTGGCATAAGTGCTGAAATTGTTAGCGTCGATGCCATGATCGAGATTTGTAAGATGAATATTACCCACAATTTATAAACATATTTGTAGGTTATATGTCAATCAATGTAAGACTCTTAACACATTAATTCATCATGTTTCACACTATTGAGTTTCAAATGTGAATTTAAATAGTAAGTGATTTGATAGCAGAAATATAATAGCAGCTAGTCCAACAAATATTAGATAAAACTTTAATAGCAGTTACTCAACCCTATAAGATGAGAATTACACCCACAAAGACCGGCCCACGAACATAGAGACCTAGAGCAACAAAAATTTGCGACACCTTGAATAAAACACAAGGTTATTAACAATAAATTAAAAATAATAAATTATGCAAATGTTGAGGATTGAACTATCTTTATGGAGGATTTGAGGCCTCATTTCTATCTGGTTGAACTAAAATATGTAAAATTTTAACATATTGCAAAATTATAACTATATTGAATTTTATATGTAAATATTTTATCATATTATAAATTTATAACTAAAATAAATTCTTTGAGGTCTTTGTTTAACCCAAAAATTTGAGGCATAAATATTTTATCATATTATAAGTTTTTGCATAAAGTCTTTGTTTAACTAATATAACACTTCTTAACAATGTGCATTTAATTGTTACGGTCAATTGAGAATGGGTAGTTTTATAGTTTTATCTATCTATCTATCTATATATATATATATATATATATATATATATATATATATATGTGTGTGTGTGTGTGTGTTAAATAGCGTTTATCTGTATTGTCAAGATTTTGTCCTTCCCACATTAATTATGTTAACTTAAACATGACACATCATCATTAAACATTTTATCCTATGTTAGTGAATTTTAATTTACCCTCCTCACTAAACATGACACATCATCATTTATGAATAATTTTAAGTCCACTTATTCAACGAGGACTAAAAGAACAAAATTTTGAAATTACAAAATATAATAAAAAAAATAATAAAAAAGAATATACAAAAACTTGTAAGTTCGACGGAAATGAAATTTTGAGGTACATGGTGTCACATTCCATTACTTAGATTTGTAAAATCAAATTAATGGAGTGGCGTAGAACACCAGAAATATAAAGTGTTTTATATTACCAAAACGGTTCATAAATAAGACCCAATATTTAAAATTGAAGATTTTCTAATTTATCTGTAATTTTTTTCACCATCAGTGTTTAATTTACTGGACCGTCTAATTTGAATGGAGGTCGGCTTTAACATCAAGTAGTTTCAATGCCCTTTTGATTGTGGTTGCGGAGAAATTTTATCTGTATTTTGAGCAAACTCAAATATATATGGAGTCATAATTATGTAACAAACAAAAATATATATCTTGTAAACTACTTAAAGAAAAAGTATAGTTAAACATAAACTATTACTAATTTGTTATAAGCAACGCACACCGTTCCTACACGACATGTCTTAGTTTAAGGCTTGAGTAAAGAACCATGTACAAGTAACATTTTTATTAATATTTTAAAGATATTGAGACAGAGCAACCATAGATTTTTAAAACAGAACAAACATATAGATTTTGAATGGATCTCTTAAAACAAATTACCAATTGTATTGTCAAAAAAATATATATTGGCCAATTGTATCCTACTCTAAATCATTGACCAAAAATCTAACTTGAATATTTTATGAATCCATAGATAAGAATTGTGGCAGTAACTATAAATATAATTGATGATATCTCCTATCAAGTCCATTCATAACCAAAACAATTAATCACAAAGCACTTGAAACATAAAACATACAAAATAAAATAAAAATGAAGGGTACAATGCTAGTACTTCTCCTTATCCTTGCCTTGTTCTCACAGCCACTACATGGATCGGCTAAAGCTTCACCTGCTCAAGTCCTCGACATAACGGGGAAGAAGCTTCGACTTGACGCTGATTACTACATCGTCCCCGCTAATGGTGGATACATTGATGTTGTAAATACCGATGAAACTTGCCCTTTTCATATAGTAATTGTGAAACATAGTCAAGGCTTACCACTAAGGATCGCACCCGTTAAAGGTGCTATTCGTGTCTCCACTGATCTCAATATAATGTTAGCTAATGGTGATAGTAGGTGTTACAACCGATCCGTAGTTTGGAAGATTGATCCATTTTCGAAGGAAGAAACATTTCTAACCACCGGCGGTGAATTAGGCCACCCGGGTCCGAATTCAATTCATAGTTGGTTCAAGATTGAGAAGTATCAAGATGCTTATAAGTTGGTCTATTGTCCTAATGTGTGTCCTTCTTGCAAGCATGTATGCAAAGATGTTGGGTATTATAGGTACAAGAATATGGAAATGCGTTTGGCTCTCACTAATGTTCCCTTCAAAGTTAAGTTCCAGGAGGTTTAATTGATCAAATTAAGATTTTTCGATGACAACATATTATAATTGTATCTGTTATAAGGATTGTTGAGTTTTTATTTAAGATATATGGATATGAATAAAGATGGTCAATCTAATAATATTTTCGAAGTTTTGTTAGTGGACACTACTACAAAAATAGGCTTTTGATAGCGTTTATTTTGATTTTTGATAGCGTTTTAAAGCGCTATTACTGAATGCGCTATTATAGGTCTGAATGCCTATAATAGCGTTTTAAAAACGCTATCAAATGTCACTTTTAATAGCGGGTTTTGCAAAAACCGCTGTCATATATGCTTAGGAGCGACCAAAATTCCTTCTGGAACCAGGTTGTAATAGCGTTTTTGCATGTGACCGCTATTATAAGTTCTCTATAATAGCGCCCGTGTTTCAGAAAACGCTATCAAATCCTCTGTTCTAACCAACCTTTAATAGCGTTTTTTCAAAAAACGCTATTGTATATCCTTTCGTTTTTTTTCTTTTTAAAATCCTGTCCTTTTTTTTTTAACAGATTTGTCCCATTTTTTAATTTTTTTTTTTTTAAGAACTTCTTTTAATAAGTGAACATATAGTAATAATTTAGACTTTCAAAACATATATTAATATTATTATTATTATTGTTTTAAACCAATTAAGGGTGTTGTACCACACAAGACAAACTCTATTAAAAACAAAAACTTTTGTAATACATTAATTTTCATAATCAAACCAATCCGACTACAAAACAAATCCGAATTGAATAGTACAAACACAAAGACCACTACAAAAGAGTTAAACTATGGTCATACTTATAATGACAAAATTAACGACAAATTTTAATTCAAACACAAAGACCACTACAAAAAAATTTGTC
This sequence comes from Trifolium fragiferum, assembly GCA_954870985.1. Taxonomy (NCBI): domain Eukaryota; kingdom Viridiplantae; phylum Streptophyta; class Magnoliopsida; order Fabales; family Fabaceae; genus Trifolium; species Trifolium fragiferum. Next base: position 57,176,179 of record OX940789.1, read on the forward strand.
AAACTTCACTGATATGCGACCTGCCCCTTGACGAGAACCACCAACTTCATTGAAAATGAATGCCTCAAAACTACCTGTATAATAAAACATAGTATATTTTAATTCAAAAGTAATAAACCTCTAAACTTTTGCCAAAATCATGTTAAAGTAGATTGAAATGGACAATATTAATTGAATTGAATGTACAATTGTAACTATAATTTACGGTGTGAGATAGTTAACACATATCAATAAGTTGCCATGAGTTTAGAGCAAATATATATAGATGATAAACCCACAAAGTGTATTCACAGTTATCTAATAATTTTGGGGACATTGATTATCTCCATTACTCTAAAATTTTAGTGTCACATGTCTCAATTCCTAAGTAGACAAAATTTTTGGCAATGAATGTGTAAATCCAAGAATACCAACTACATTTTCTACCAAGCACAACATCCATATCTCAATATATTTGGATTATTAAATATTTATAAGATACAACTTACCAATTAATGATAAACTATTATTTTTGCTGTCTTTTTGCATTGTTGATAACATCTTCAACCATATAGGCAGCCCACTCCTCCTTCACCTCATCTAGCTTCTCTTTAAAGTATGTAGGATGTCTATGTCGATGAAAATACTTCAAATATAAAAGCAACACAAAATTGAGTCAGGATTTTTTTTTTGAACTGCAAAACTTTATTGATTAGCACTATAATGCACAAGCCGTACATCATAGGCAAGGGAACAAGCAAAACAAGGCCTATCCACAATAAGCAGACAAGCCAAATAACAAAAATACAAAACAAAACAATAACCGCTGACAGCAGTAAAAACGCAGCAGGCCGAAACTAACAACAACACCTAAACATACAGCCTGCCCAAAACAGCAAAACACCCATGCCTGCTCAGTCGACAACACCCCCAAAACAATAAAACAGGCCGGAATCAACGTAACATGCAATCGCTCGGATCCCACACCGAAAACAAAATCTTGTTTGGATATTATTGTTTGGAAATTCTTGTCAGAATTGAATTACACTACATAACATATAATACCTATATGTTTGAATACAAATTAATAATAATTAAAATATCTTACATCTTCAGGAATCTTGTTTGGGTATTCCATGATAACCTCTTTCATAAATCGCATGACAAAATATCCGCAGTCAATATTGTTTCTTTGACGAGGACACTGAAAAAAAAAACATTTACAATGATCAATTTTAATTTACTCTACACAATTATGATTTACAATTAACAATAATTATAAAATACCTTTCTTTTATTCCATTTGATTTTATCATTCTTTGACTTGGGGATTTTATTGTCACCATGAGCACGGTACATTAGCAATGCACTAATAAAATTAAATTAACGTCAAATGAGTAATTATTATAAATAATCATACTTATCTAACTGTTGAATTAAAAGAAATATGATACTCACGTTTCAAACTTTGTTTTTACACTTCGATGATCTGAAGGTTCGCCACCGAGTGGATCCAAAAAATATATAACCTCAGCATCGGGATTGATGACAAGCAAAATCCAATGAATCCTGCACCAAACATTTAAATATTGCAATAAATAATTCACTTTTAACACATTCACGCATATATTAAAAATGCAATTTAAATATAAATTTTACCCAAGATTATAAGGTGCAAGAATTATCTTATCATCCTTCGACACCTTAGTTTTGTTCAATACATTAGCTATATCTATTCCTTCCATATCACGAAATGATACATGTGGGGATAAAAATGATATCTTGTATGTTAATCCACGAGGACCTATGAACTTGTCATAGAGATACCTTGAAATGAAAAAGAACAATTTGAGTTATTAATACTTTTACCTTCCAAACATAATAACATGAATACTAATTGTATGTGAAATTAAAGAATATTGGTGATGATAGCGGTACCTAGCAAACACAGAGATAACAGAGGCACTTAACCAACCGTGATCAACAACCTCTTTTATATTCTCTAAGTGCAAAAGATCAGAATATCCCACAGAGAATATATCAGCCCCCATAACTATTTCCATCGCAGTTCCAGACTTCCATGCATGTTTCGTATACTCATCAAGGAATTTTAAACAATTTCTATCTTGTTCTAGTCCTAACTCCATCCCATGTCTAAGTTCCAAATTGATGAAAAAACATTTTCTGATGTTTTACTAATAATTCTGGACAACTACAGTGCAGAAAATCATTCAAATTGCAAGATAAAGCGAACTTGAGGCTGCTGCCTTGTGCGCACCACAGCCCCGCGCAATGGGCAACACTGAACCTGCATAATTATGCATAAAATCACGGCAAACCAGTCCCATTTTATGCAGTAAATACAGCAATTTAATCCCATTTTTATGCAGAAAAAAGATAGCAAATCAGTACAACTTTGTGCAGAAAAAACATAGCAAAGCAGTCCCATTTTATGCAGAAAAAGACTTAGCAAATCAGTCCAACTTTATGCAGTAAAAACATAGCAAATCAGTCCCATTTTATGCAATTTTCCCCGGATTCAAAACTAATGCATATGTCCAAAAATTCTAACTATAATAACATAGAAAAATTTACAATAAAGAGAAGTGGTTCATCACTACACTAATAACATGATGAGTTTTGCTAAATTAATAAAAGAAGCAGCTCATGAATTAGCCATAACAGGACAGTTTTTTTAAATATAAAAAAAATATATAGCTAGTGACATGGCAAAATTCAAGAAGTTATTTTTTTGGAGCAGCAAAAAAAATTTATTAATAGTGCTCTACGCACAAGATGTGCTAGAACACTTGACAAAAAGAACACTTACAAATACCAGTTCAGAAGCAATATATAACTCCAAAAATGAGAGTCATTCCTTTTGTAAATTTTGCCTACCTTATGATATTGTAAATAACTTGTGCTTTTAAGATATATACCCAAATAGTCCATATTGTATGAAACTAACCTGTGTACATATTTTTTATGATTTTGGACCTTAGGTGCAAGAATAAAGTATATTAATTTACTAATAAAACAACTAGTGTAGCTATGCAGGTGTGGTCTTGACTCTCATTCCCCTAACCTTCCTAGATAAAGGGTAAAAGTAAAAGGAACTTGTTATGATCTTAAAACTTTGGATAAACAATTGATAATCTTTCCAATACACACCATACAGGCTTTAGTTCTTTTCTTAAATACCAAACCCATTAGCAGGAACATAGTAAAATGAAAGCAATTGTTTACAGCCAAGACAGAAGGAGAAATAAGTTATCTCATACCCAATGTCATAGAAAGAAGATAGAACCTGAATTTGACATAATTCAAAAACTAGTTGATGAATTTCACTCAAATAAGTTAAAATCTCAAAAGCATTTATTCAATATAACAAAACATGATTTTTAGAACAACAAGAACATAATTTCACAACTTTTGTCATGCCCAAAATAAGCACAATAACTGGAGCACAAAAACTTATAAGTCATGTAACTGCATGGTAGAGAACTTTTCAGAACACATTCCAAAGGCACAAAAACAGGAAGCCCTACTCCCCAAAATTACAAAACACAAATAAGAAGCGAAAAAAGAAACAGTGAAAAGAGGTAAAAATACAAAGCAAGGGGAGAGGCACCAAACAGAAACAGCAAAAACTAAGACAGAATTATGATCCACTCCTTTCTAAACAAAGCAGAGGTTCAGACACCCATTCATAGAGACATCAATATTCATTCTAACTTATTTGATCAAAAGTTTAATCTTCTACATTAACACTTATAATCTTAATCTACTAATTATGTCTATAGATACTGATTTTGGTAAATTTATTGCTCATGAAGTTGGTTTTGAATTATATATTACCTTTTTTGTCTACAGATATTGATTAATTAAATGTGACATTTAGAGCAAACATATGAAATTATGAATCCAACTGAACCATGTGAGGTACAACTTTCACTTAACAAGAGGGGTTTAGGAAAAATATTTGAGACTGTTATCCATTATTAAACCTAATCAAACACAAGTACACAAGAATAAAATTATAAAAAGGCATGGTTAAGTAAATTGAAGCAGCAGGGGACAAATTGAAGCAGCAGTAATAAACATACCTAGCTGTGAGAGACTAACCACCAGAGTTTGATAAGGATTCGAGTAGGATTAGGATTCGATTGCAGTAAGTTGAAGGAAAACAATATGGTTAGGGTTCACTTTGCTCTCTGAGTTTGATAACAGAGAAAATCGATTTTGTTAGAGTGTGATTGGAATCGATTTCTGGGTTTGATTGAAGATAGTGGTTTGATTGAAAATCGATTTCGTGGGTTGAAGATCGTGGGTTGGATTACAACTGATGAGAAGAATTTAGTGCGGGAAAGGAAAAGGAATTCAAGCGCTAATTCATCTCTATTTTTTACTTTTAATTTTTATTATTATATTAATTATTAAAATTATTAAATATTATTTGATTATTATTTCATAATTGCCACAACAAGGGGTCAAGGGTTCGACACCTGCCGACCACAGTTTTTAATTTATTAATTTTGTTTACTATAGCGGGTAACGTAAAACACGCTATTATAAGTCATCCGCTTTAATAGCGCTTTTCAAAAGCGCTATCATATTGTTCAGGTATTATGGATTTAATAGCGTTTTTCTTAAAAACGCTATTGTAGAGTGCATGGGTTCATAGATTTAATAACGCTTTTTTCAAAACCGCTATTAAAAGCTTCCGTTTTTAATTTTTAATAACGTTTTTTAAATAATCGCTATTAAATAGGGGCTATTAAAACTCAATTTTGTAGTAGTGGGATATCTCTCGTCTTTTGATAAATGCGGAGGTTAAATATCTTATGACAACAACTTTGACGAATATTTTTAAGTGTTTTAATATTATTGCATTCTTATGTTTCAAATTCGAATACAAGTTTCAAATTAAACTAAAAGAGAATTACCAAAAAAAAAAAATTAAACTAAAAGAGATTTTACTCGTTTTATCCAAATATTCTTTTCTTTTTATCATGTAATTTAGTGGCTAAAATTTTACTTATTTAACGTGAAATAGTGGGAGCATCGGGGTTCAAATCCCGCTCCTTGTATATAACATGAAATATCTCTACCAACTGAGCTATGCTCACGGAAACATTAAATGTTCTATTATTATTATTTTTTTACAGTTAATCTATATTAAATATTATTTTAATTAATAGATAACTTTATACTCCCTGCAAATTTAACATTTTTTACGTTGGATCTCTTTCATTTTGTTTTAATTTGTTAGGTTCAAGTTACAAATTGAAAATTTGTTGAACCTAGTCTTTGACATTTACTTATCAGGCCATGTATGATATCATAGACTAATTAAAAACAATTATTTTTTAAATTTACAGGACTCAATTTAAGAAAAATTTTACATGTTTTTAATTTAAAAAATGTTAAATTGTAAAAAAAAAAAAAAAAAGTTAAGAATATAGATCAACTAGAGTTAGTTGTAGATTACCAAGTTGGTTAGGTGTTTGGAAAGTTAGTTAGAGAGTTAGTTACTCTAAGTAGCTCTATAAATAAATCACTTCATTGTACATTTAATCATTTTTTTATCAATATATATTCACTTAATATTTTTGATCATACTATATTCACTTAATATGAATTCTTATGAGTATCTTCCTCATGTTCTCTATTTTTTTTTTATGAGTATGATCTTTATTCCTATGATTTCATGATTTCTAACAAAAAATACTATAATTACAGGAACTCAAATAATATTAAAGAGAGTAATAATTTTGTTTAGATGACATTGGATAAAATCAAAGAAGATGAATGATAGATTTAAAAATATAGGCGTGGATTTAAAAATATATGGGCTAAAATGTGCTTTAGACCATAATTTAAAAAAATGAGATTTACTTCTGTTATCCTATTCATTTTCTCGCGCTCCTTATTATTTTACTAAAATATTTTTGTTCGCTACTTAAGTAATGGATACACTTAAAAACATCCTACCTGATATAAGATCCGCAACTTAAGTAGCGGACAATATTTTTCAAAAAAATCATCATTTATATAATATCTGCAAGTTAAGTAGTGAAAAGATAATATGGAAAAGACATAGAACGCGCGAGTAACTAATAGGGTGACCGAAGAAATCTCTAGTTGAAAAGAATTCTATCGTTGTTGTCGAAATGATTCATTATTGATCAACATCTTGTTAGAATTTAAATCTCTTCTTGGATGAAATTGGATAACTTCTCCACCATCAAAATTTGGTGGCATCAATTATTCATATCTTTCATAGAGGCAAATTAAATACTTGCCCAAATCTTTTTAGGGCCCATTTGGATTAGCTTAAGTTTATACAAACAATCTTAATCTTAATTTTAATCTTAATCTTAATCTTAATCTTATCTTAATCTTAATCTTAATAAAAGTTATGTTTAGTACCTATTAAAACCCTAATTAAACTCTTAACTTAACCCTAATTTTTCCCTCCTAAACCATTATTAATTAATACTCTCATCTAATTTTTCTCATCTAAATTTGAATTTTGATTTATAATAAAAGTTATGTTTAGCACCTACTAAAATCTTAATTAAACTTTTAACTTAACCCTAATTTTTCCCTCCTAAACCACTATTAATTAATACTCTCATCTAATTTCTCTAACCTAAATTTGAATTTTGAATTAGTCATTTGCTATGTATTGAATTTAACACATTTCTCTCACATAAATTTGAATTTTGAATTAGCAATTTGCTATGTATTGAAAATAACACATCATTAAATGCTCACCTAAAAAATAGTACAATAAAATATAATGCCTAAAAATAATAAAAGTTATGTTTAGCACCTACTAAAATCCTAATTAAGCTCTTAACTTAACCCTAATTTTTCTCTCCTAAACCACTATTAATTAATACTCTCATCTAGTTTCTCTCAACTAAATTTGAAATCACTATCATTTGACTCAATTATTCAAGATTGGTGTAACTGATGTAGAAATCTAAAATAAAATTTTTAGTAAGTACAAAATTGATAAGAATAAATTAAATATATTTATTTTGCTAAATGTATAATTTTTTTTTTATCATCACTATTGAGTGTGTAAATTGAACTTGGTCAAAGATATGCGAAGCCTCCATCCTAACCACCTAAACTAATCAAACATTCATAATAAATTTATTAAATTATATTGAAATTTTTTTTAGATCTATTTTTGACCCAAAATTTTAAAACCTAAAACATATGCTTCGGTTGTTTGGCTTTTAGCCAATTTTGCAATTAATTTTGTACTATTTATATGATTTTAATTTTATGGTATCCTCTTTTATTAACTTATTAGAATTGTTTAGTTTCATTTGTACTATCTGTTTTAAATTTTAATATATTTATGTTTAAATTTCATTTTATTTTTTTATTTGCAATTTTTATTATAGCAATTTAAATCGTATATCTATCATTCAACTAAATTCGTGCAACGCACGGGTCAAAGTCTATTTCGTCGAGATCATGTCATGTTATCTTTGAAATGAAGATTTTTTATCTTGTCCGTTTATATTTTTATTTTTTGATAATTACATATTATAAAGTGGGGACACTTTTTAAATTAAGTGTATCTTGTGTCGAACACGCATTAATGTCAGATGCTGACACAACTACAACACTTATAATTATATTAAATTATTTTTAAATTATTATTAGTGTCAACGTGTCAATAGTGTCGGTGTTTCTATCCATACTTTATGGATATGGAGTAATCAAATTGTCTACTTATATCATACTGTAACTTTAAAATTTGTAGTAAAATATAATATCCATCGATCTTTCTATAAAAAAAATATCCATCGATCTTGACCAAAATAAAATAAAATTATATAATATCCATCGATTATTTATGAGTAAAGCACGTCGATCGTATCCTACACGACAAGTCTCAGTTTGAGGCTTTGGTTGACTTGGAATTCTGTAAAATTTAAACACAAATTTTTATGTTCTATATGTGGAAATCTTTGACCATATTGATCTCCACGTTATCAATACTCCCTTCGTCCCAATTTATTTGAGCCAGTTGATTTCAGTATGCATATCAATGTACAACTTTGACGATTAATATTTTTAATTATATAATAGTAAAAATTATAAAAATTTAATATTTTGAAAATACTTATCGAGATGAATCCAATGACATCTTATATACTAATATTTATTTTTATTTATTGAGAGAAAAATATGGTCAAAACAAGATATATGAATAATATAAATATTTTAAATGGCTCAAATAAATTGGGACGGAGGGAGTATATATCAAGATTAAGTAGTAAATTTTGACCATCCATAATATTGATACTTAGGGTCTGTTTGGTTCATTCAGAGGATAAATTTTCAAGTGTATTTTAGGATAAATTTTTTTCCAAACCATTGATTTGGGAGAAGAGAGAGAAAAGAAAAAATAAAAAGGAAAATTTAATGGTGGTGATTTAACAATTGAGACAATTGAGGGGGAAAAAATTGAGAGAATACTTAATTTGTAATTTTTATGTGTTTAATGTTTCTATTTTTATTATTTTTTTTTTAAAGTCTGAACAAAAATTATTTCTATCAAATATCAAACAATTCATCATAGAAAAAATTCATTAATCAACTGAATTTAATATCTTTATTTTAAAAATTTGCTATAGATCAACAATAGATTTTGAAGATATGGTTGACAAATGCAATTGGTACAACCATTAACTAATGTTGGCCAATTGTATTGTCCATGAACTACAAAACTAGCATGAATAATTAATTTATTAATCCATAGATAGGAGTGTGGCAGCAATTATAAATTGATGCTCTACAGAGACACAAAAATGAAGCACATACATTCCCAAAAACAAACACAAAGTTAATACATAAAGCACATACACACAAAAATGAAGAAGACAATGCTAGCACTTCTTCTCTTTGCCTTATCCTCACAACCACTACTTGGATCAACCGAAGCTTCACCCGATCAAGTCCTCGACACAATGGGAAAGAATGTTCGAGCGGATGCCAATTACTACATCATTCCGGCTAAGCCATTCAACATATGTGGCTTTGTTAGTTGTTTCAATATTAGTGGAGCCATTGCCCTTGAAACCACTGGTGAATTGTGCCCTCTTGAAGTAGTAGTTGTGAAAGAAAATCCGAGCTTACCGTTGAGGTTCACGCCCGTAAACAATAAGAAAGGTGTTATTCGTGTTTCCACTGATCTCAACATAATGTTCTCTCATGATGCTTATGATTCTAGATGTCCCCAACATTCCTTAGTGTGGAAAATTGATCCTTTTTCATCGGAAGAAACATTAACCACGGATGGTGTATTGGGAAACCCGGGTTTTCATACAATCGAGAATTGGTTCAAAATTGAGAAGTATGAGGATGCTTATAAGTTGGTCTATTGTCCTAATGTATGCCCTTCTTGCAACCATGTATGCAAAGATATTGGGATTTATGTGGATAAAAATAGAGAAATGCATTTGGCTCTCACTAATGATCCTTTCAAAGTTAAGTTTCAGAGGACTAGGTAAAGGTTGAGTTTTTCAAATGATAATAAATTATAAGTGTGTTTATAAGGATTATTGAGTTTGATTTTCCATGTGAAGAATAAAAATATATGAATGGATAAAAATGATCAATAAATATTTTTTTCAAGTGTTCTTTTTGTAGTTCTTCAAGATTAATTTTTATAAATTTTATATACATCCTTCTATTTCATATTAAGTGTTTTTCCAGAAATATAAAGTGTCTCAAAATTCCTTTAGAAAAGGTCTTAAGATAAATTTTGGTTTTTCACAAAATTATTATTAATTATATAATGTTGATTTTATCTTTAGAATAATATTTCTTATTTGCATCAATTTCAATTAAGGCTACTATATTGTGAAACTGACAATTACAATTATCTGTTGACAAAACAACTTCACGGGTTGAACTTATCCACTTGTGTGTTCATTAAAGTCAAAAAGCAATATGATATAAAAAAACATTATGAATTTATAGAATATTTGATGTATCTAACTAGTTCGTAATATGGTTTAAGTATATAAAACAATTTATGAATTTAAAAATTAAACTTTTTTTTTCATATAATAAGGATTGGAAGATGGTGTATATTTTAGAGTGTTTATGAGAGATAAAAATGAAAGATATGAATGTCTAAGCAACTAGATTATTGGAGAGTTTGCGAGACAGAAGCGAGCAACAATGAGAAATGTTTTAGAATAATGAGAGGGAGAGTAAGAATCAAATATTTAACTTATTCATAAATAGTGTAGAATTATTATAAGATTGACAACTTACATTTAATTTAACAATTTTTCGCTCAAATATGAGTCTTCTACATGATATACATATAATGTTGTTATTATTAAGATATATAACACAGTTCTTGATTATACCTCCAAAAAAGACTTTCAATATATTGTCTCACTCCTCCGTGGTACTATATCAATTCGAACAACGACTCTAATATTATTATATTGAATTAAGGACTGTCACACAAATTCATTGGACAATACATCTTAAAAAGAAAATTTGACTACACAAGTCACTGCTGTTATATACTCTCTTTGTTCTTAAATATATGGGAAAATTGGTCAAATAAAGTTAATGTATTTAGTCAAAATTATTAACTAAATATATCAATTTCGTTTGACCAATTTTTCTTTATATTTTGGAACAGATGAAATATATATTTCCTCCGGTTTCAAATGTAAGGGAAGTTTGACCCGCAAAAATTGATATATAAAATCTAAATTTTTTTATTTAATCAATTTTTTATATTTAAGATTAGAGAACATAATATATAGTTCGTTAATAATTATGAAAAATATTAATGAGTTGAGAACTCTTTGATCATTCTATTTAAATAAATTATTTATTTAAAAAATAACATTTTAATTCTCAATGCAATGACATCATATATTTTTATTAAAATTTCATAAAATTTAATTATTTAAAACTTATATAAATCTTATATCCAAACATATATTTTTGGGCAGGGCCGGTTCCAAGTTTTTGGAGGTCATATGCAAAAAAAAATGTGGCCCTTTTTAATAAATAAAAATGCAATTTTTTAAAAAAAAATTATACCTGATTTAAATTGTAAATAGCATAAATAAAATAAGCATTCTTTAAGTTAATATAAAAAAATTCATAGTATAATCAATAATAATAAAATATTTCATAGCTACTTAAGCCGAGTCATTTTTTGAAATAAATTCGTTAATTAAATACTTCCTACGACCTTAATTATAAGCAAATTTCTACTTTTTAAATTCATTAGATAACCAATGTATTTGTCCTTAATCATAGAGTATATACATTCGTTTTTCAATGAATCCAAAATATAAAAAATTGTTTATAATTAAGGTTGGAGGGAGTAATGTATTAAAATTTACACCCCTAATTTATTAATACTAGTACTCAGTAAAAGTGATTGTGGATCTAACAATTTGGCATTTGCAGTTTGCCATAATATATTAAATTTTACACTCATAAATTTACTAATATTACTACTTTATAAAAAAAATTGAGGCCTCGTTTCTAGGAGGCCTGATGCCACAGCACATGTTGCACATGTGTCTGGGCCGGGCCTTTTTTGGGCCGACCTATTTGAACTCACCATGTGCATTATGACAACTATTACCGATACTTCAAAAATGATGAAGGCCCCGTTTGGCCCAGCTTATTTTTTACTTTTTTATTTGGCTTAAACGAAATAGAGAAGTATAAAATTATATTTGACAATATTTCTCCCTAAAAGTATTAAAGAAATAAAGTAAAGAAGTAAAAAATAAAAGGAGAAGAAAAAAAGGAGAAAATAAGTCGGGTCAAACGGGGCCGAAGTATCGTGTCTGATACGTGTCTGATATCGATACTCGTCTAATACTTACGATACTCCTATCGAAGAAGTATCAGACAATTAAAATAATTTTTTAAAAAAATAACTACCGATACGTGTCGGATATACTTCTCTGATACACGTATCAGAGAAGTATCGAAAAAATAATGGTTTTTATAATAGAAATGGAGGAGATGAGACTGATACAATCTGTGTTTTCTTTTAAATAATGAATGTTAGAGTATAATTTCTTTATGGATTGAAAACCATGTGTTTTTTGGATAGTACCGACAATTTTTTTTTCTTGTATAGCACTAGTTATGTCCTTTTTAAGTACTTAATTAACTTAAGATATGTAATTGTCACTTGTTTGCTCAGTTTGAGTAATTTGAATGTTAATTTGTTATCTTTATCGATTTTTGTTATGTTTATATATTGTGTATTTGTATATTTAATTTCTAATGAACGTATCACGGCCGTATCATATCGAGAATTTTAAAAAATATTCTCGTATTGCCGTATCGATATCATATTGGTATCGTGTCACATATCCGGGCTTTCTAGCTATTAACACACGACCATATAATGCATATCCTATTGGAATTCATTGCCAATCTAAATAATGAAATAGGGGACAAACAACAAAAATTATTAATTAATTCTAACGTAAGAACAAAGACAAACTTTTTTTTAAGCAGTTTACCGATTATAAATTTCATCATAAATATGGATAAATGTGATTATCGGGGTCCCGGTCCCCTGCATATATAGAGTCCATTTGGATTGTTTTATTTTTAAGCTTATTTGAAACAATTTATACAAATAAATAAATTTTTATGTATTATTATAAGTTTTTCAAGGTAGTTTATAAAAAAATGGTTTATAAAAAAAGCATTTTTTGTCCATGAAAAGTTATGAATTAACACAAAAATTTACTTATTAACATAAGTTATTTTCATAAGCTAAAAAATAAGTTAAATCCAAACGGAACCATAATGTAATGTCCTACCAATTGAACTAAACTCAAATTAATTCGTAAGATTTTGACATAAGATTAAATTCAAATATTTTCAATAATATTTGGTCCCAAAATTATTTACAATAATATCAATCATTTTCAATTTTTATTAAAAATTGTGTAAGTTTTTTTTAGCTAAGATACCTAAGTTGGTCCGGTCCGATTAAGCCCATCTAAAAGTATGGTGTTGTAGGTCAGACCAACTTATATATCTAAGCTCAAAAACTAAGCTCACTCCGTTTACTAACGAGTTAGCAGGTTGACAAACTGACCCGCCAAACTTTTTATATATATATTTTTTTTTATTTTCTACTTATTATAAATTTACTATATAATTTAAGAAAAATGGAAAAAATTGCAACTAACGCATAATCGAAAATAACTCAAAATATTAACAAGTAAATAGTAATAGTTAATAATTTAGTATTGAACTAAATTGTTTTATATAAACTATTACTAGTTAATTTAGTTTTTCAATTCGCCACATCCTTGCAATATCAGTGTCATTCTTCAAAATAAGTGTCAAAATAAAATTAAACAGCAACATTAAACAAATTTCAATAAACTCACCTAAATAAGTGTCAAAACAAATTGAATTGAAAATGAAAACAATGCAAGTAAAGTTTAGTTTAATCCTTTCTTTTTTTATGTCTAAGAATGTAAAGAGAAGAAAAAGATAGATTGAACTCATTCGTAAAGTTTATCATGTTCCTCTATGTATTATTTCAAGTAAAAACGACAAATATTTTTACAAAAAAAGAAGCCATAAACCAACCGGGTCAGTCCTCCGCCCCACATTTTTAGCGGATTACACTGACAAACCAACTTAAAGTACCGAACCAAAAATTTCAGTTCGGTCCGCAAAAATAATGGATTAAACGAATTGCCCTGACAATCCTAACCCGTTTTGCCAATTGCCACCTCTTTTGTGCCCATAACATAACACATGCAAATAGTATTATGATTTCCTTTTGAACTGGTCACGATTTTCCCTCGTTCTTTCTAACAAAGATAACCAAATGATTGTACCAAAAAAAAAAAGGTAATCAAATGAAAGAGTGTTCATCTTGTGCTTATTGGGCTGGCTAATTATGTAAGCAATGCGCAAGACAAAAAGATAGGGGATCTTTTCTCCCGCTCACATGATTCTTAAAATTCATTCTGTAAGACCCGTAGAATTATTGTAGCAGGAATTATATTTTTGATATATTAATTAGCTTATGCTATTTGTATTATTGATTTTCTACTTGATTGTCTATTTTGACAGAATTTTTGTTGAGATTGTGTTTGCGCGTAGTTTAACGTTTGAAAAATGGGCACAATGATTTTATAAGCTTTAAATGAGTTTAGAAACATTTTGTCTCGTCGAAATGTTGAAAATACTTTTCTTTTGATTTTTGAGAAAACGGGCAAGATATACCCGCTGTTTAAAATTTTACGGTTTCCGATTTCCGTCAAAATTTAAACTGAGACTTTATATATCGACTGTGATGCGAATTTGATCTCATTATATTTTTCCGAGCTTAGGAGCAAAAATTTATTCGGAATAAAATTCATTCGAAAGTTTGTGAATTGTTTTAATTAAACGGTTTACGGTAGAATTTTTCTAGTTCCGTGAAAGTTGTCCGTGAGCGATTTGTGACTCGTTTAAGAGCGAACGCGGGGACTGAGCGAGATGAGTTGGCAAGGATCATGAAAATATCTAGATATTTTCTAGGATATTATTAATTTAAGTTTGTGAGTAAAGCTTTGGATGGCTAGGATTTAGTCTAGAACTTTTCACTAGTTGATCCAATGGCTCTCATGAAACATGACCATGACTTATAGGGTGACTTAAGGAGACTTTATGGACTTAGAAAAATCACAATTCATTCACTCCTTCTCTTCTCTTTGCCGTGGCTTTCTTCCTCTTCCAACCTTGAACCAAAAAATTTAATTCTTCACCATTTTCTTTGATTTCAAGCTTGTTGGATCAAAGCAAAATTGCAAGGAATCATCTCCTAAGGTAACTAACCTCTTCCTTTCTCTTAGTTGGACAAAACAACTCATTGGAGTTTGATAGATTTATAGTTTATGATTCATGAGAGGAAATTGTTAGAACTTGTTCATAAATGATTTTTGTTCCATAGAAGTTGTTCATGAGTGAATATCTAGGGTATTTAGGCTTAGTTGTTTTGATTTCCATGGATTGATGAGATTCTCATGAGATTTTTGAGCTAGTGTTTTGATGAAAAATTATAAATTGATCAAGAACATGAAATTTTATTTGATGCTTGCATTAATGATGTTGTTTTAAGACTAGTTAGGAAAATGGATATATGAAAATGGTTTTGTATTGAAAAACAAGAAATTCATTTTTGTGTGTTCATGAGAAATTTTGAGAAAATTTTTATGGATTGTGGATTGTGTTTTGAAAATGAATTGGTGTGTGTACTTGATCAATTTGAGAAAACTAGTGATGATTGGGGTGTTTTAACTATGTTTGATTTTTGAAAAACATGATTTATTTTGGTATTGGCCGAAATTTGAAAGGGTGTTTAGGTCATTTTAAAATTGTTTTTGTGTCCTAAAAAGTTGACGATTAAATCCTTCTTTTCGAGACGATAAATTTGGCGTATGGCTCGTCTCAATCCGATAAAGATTGAATGAGTTATGAGCGTTTTAATTTGTAACTGTTTTACCGTCGTTTTTGAATTTAAAATAGTGGTAGAAAAATATTCTTTTGAAAAGAGAAAAATATTTGGAAATCGATTTGTAATTGAAAAGGAAATTCTTTTGTCGTGGATTTAAATTTTAAGAGTTTGACATACGTGAACTATTTCGAAAAAGGTTTTAATTATGTACGCGCAAAAAGTATTTTGTTATAAGTCTAACGAGAAAAGTTTTAGTTCGGACTTGTTTAGTTTTAAAAGATTTTGGAACTTATGATTTAAGGCATAAGTTGTTTGAAAGAGATTTTATTCTAGAGATGTTTTAAAATAGATGGTTTTTATTTAATGAAACTTTCGAGATAAAAACTATTTTTTAAGTGTTTGTAATTTCAAGAGTTGTTTTGAAAAAGGATTGGCTTTTTAAGTGTTTTAAAATAGCTGAGATTTATTTAAATGACGTTTCCGTGATAAGAAACTATCTTTTAAAAGTGTTAATGTTTTCAAGACTTGTTTTCAATATGACTTTAGCCTAGTTGGTTATGAGGGAACAACCATAGGTCTTGAATCCATTAGTAGCCGAACTATGACTAATTTGAGTAACCAATTAGAATGTGGTATTAACTTAGAGAACTTATATGTTGTGAAAGGTTAAGAGGATTAGCCGGATTTGGGACTTCGTCGAGAGAGACGGATATTGCTCGCGTAGCGTAAGTTGAATGTGTTGGAAGCTAGCCGAGGTAAGGGCACTTTCTAACGATTTCATATACCTCGAAATATCGAGTGCTTTTTATGCATGTGTAATTGTTGCTTGAATACGCGTGTTTGCTTGATGTGATGCAATATGAATTATGAGCATGTTGGATTTGTGATGTATTCTCATGACGAGAACTTGTTTGAGAACATGCTAAATTCTACACATGTTTGAGTGGTTGTTGAGAATTTCATATGATTGAATAATATGAAATGTTGATGCATGTACTTGATTGAATGTCTGGTTGTACATGATGTGTATTTGTCTTACATATGATTTTGCGAAATATATGTGTTGACATGTGGTTGTGATTACATATGCTTGGAAAGGTATGTATTGGTTGCATTAGCATAGATAAGAGTATCGTATGCTCATGCATTTTCATAGTCGCGTAGGGGTTAGACCTACGGCCCTTTCTATGCAGGGGATGGACCTACGGGCGTGCATTTATGTGGGGGATGGACCTACTGCCTTTTAGTAGGGGATGGACCTACGGGCGTGCATCGACGGTGCGGGTTGGACCCATAGGCCTTTTAGTGGGGGATGGACCCACAGGCTGTTTAGTAGGGGATGGACCTACGACTCTCTGCGGAGAGGTTAAATTCCGGAATTCATGCATGTGAAACAGTCCCGGGTAGGGTGATCACAATCATGTAGAGTCTGCATTGATAGGCTAATTGTGCATTCGAATATTATTGTGTGTGATTGATAGACGATTTGTGCACTTAAATTCTATGATGTGTGATTCATATGATAAATGAGTATATGCTGCCATGTATTGTATATCTTGCGCTACGTATTTTTGGTTATATGTTATTTTTAGATCGTGACCCTCTACGAGCATTTTTAGGGATTTATTTGTACCGCGTGGAGAAGCGGCAAGGCTTGAAGCTGTCTGTGGGTCTTCGTCACCCAGTCATCTTCAGTTAGAGTTTAAAGATCAGCTTAGGGGTAGTAGTTTAAGAGTCTCGTTTGCTCTTATTTATTGTCCGCTGTATTTATATTGAAATTGTATTACGATAATTATTTGAAATAAATGATGTCGTTATGTCTGTTTAGATATAACGTTTGGTTCTAATCTTGAACTTTTATTCGTGAAAGCAATTTATAAAAGAGGCATTGCATTACGATCGTTATTTTGAAAATGGTTTACTCTGATTTAATTTAAGTGCGATCGTGAATGTTTTATTTCAAAGTCCTTGTTCAAAAAAAAAAAAAGTGCCTACTTTTGGGCTTAAAAAATCGGGGTGTTACACATTCCTATGCTAATTTGTTCATCCAAATAAATAAAGAAAATAAACGACCGAGTTGATTCAATATATTAAACTAAGGCTAATGCTACGGTGGACCACCTTCTCAAGTGGTCCACCGTGGACAAGTGATCTACCGAATACAAATTTTACAAAATTTATTGGTAGATTGAAAGTTTATATCATATAGAGCATCCATAAAAAATTTTAAAAAAAATTGAAAATCATTTGATATTTTATTGGGATTTATCAAGATTTACAGTATTTAATAAACCGTTAATCTTGATAAATCTCAATAACATATCAAATGATTTTCAATTTTTCTAAAATTTTCTATAGATGATCTATATGATATAAACTTTCAATCCAACGGTGAATTTTGTAAAATTCGTATTCGTTATATGGTTTTTCATGAATGGTCCACCATGTTAGAATTTTCAATTAAACTAATAGTATAGATCTCACCATTTATCTATGAATCTATGTTCTCAATCTAGCTAGGATACACTATAAACAAGCGGTTTCAAATTTCAATTGCAATGTACTCTGAACAAGCTCAATATTTGTTATTCATTTATATGAAGAAAAAAGTCATACATGTTGGCAAAATGACTCACTCACCCTTAAGTCAATCCTAAGTGCAGTATGTGAAAGCTGCTTCCAATATGGCGTCCCTGAATTGTAAACCATTTGTTTATTTCATTTCATCCTAGCTTGTTGAATTGCCAAACCATAATTTCCAATACAATCAATTAATATGCTGACATAGCCAACTAGACGTGGGGAATTGGAAGTAATATAACTTAACAAGGAAACTTTATGAGTTGGCCAACATCATTGACTTTGATTTTTCTTTGTTAATACTATATATAATTATTTGAATCCATAGTTTGAGATCACATAATTATCTATAAATTGAGTCATATAACACCACCAAACTCCCATCAATATAAATTTACAAAAACATACTTGCAGCAAGAATACAAACTAACCATGAAATCTATATTCCTATCCTTTGCACTTCTTTTTGCCTTGTCCACTCAACCCTTGCTCGGAGAAGCTGATGCTTCACCTGAACAAGTGGTTGACACAGAAGGGAATAAGGTTCGGGCTGGGGTAGACTACTACATCCGACCGGTCCCTACAACCCCATGTGACGGTCGTGGGCCTTGTGTTGTTGGTAGTGGTTTTGTTCTCATAGCGAGATCACCAAATGAGACATGCCCCCTTAATGTTGTAGTGGTTGAAGGTTTTCGCGGTCAGGGTGTAACCTTTACACCTGTTAACCCTAAGAAAGGAGTTATTCGGGTTTCCACTGATCTCAATATTAAGACTTCCCTTAATACAATATGTAATGAGTCCAATGTATGGAAGCTTGACGATTTTGATTCTTCATCTGGACAATATTTTGTGACTACCGGTGGGGTTGCCGGAAATCCTGGCAAGGACACCATCAGCAACTGGTTCAAGATTGAGAAGTATGAAGATGACTATAAGCTTTTGTTTTGCCCTACAGTATGCAATTTTTGCAAGGTCATATGCAGGAATGTTGGGGTCTTTAGGGATAGTAATGGGAACCAGCGTGTGGCTCTAACTGAAGTGCCATACAAAGTTAGATTCCAACCATCTGCTTGAAGCATTCTCATGATATGAACTAGTTGTGTAATATATGTTTTTTCACTTTTACATTTCTGGTAAAAGTGATATATTAAAAATAAAATTCTGATTAGCATCATGAAGGAATAAAATTAATCAATATTGTTTGTTGGAGTATGTCAAAGTTTTTCGAATATTGAGATTTTCCCTCACCGTAGTAATCTCCATGACACCACAAATCTAAATTTAATCCACTAAAAAACTTATTTTCCTTTGCAAATAAACAACATTCACCAAATTCGCTTCGTCAATCTCTTCATCACCTTTTTACCTTCTCTTCTATCCTCACTTTCAGTTTACTTCTATCAGCTATCATCTATAATGTTAGCCTGATTTCCCCTCTGCTAGTTTCTTTCTTGCTTTGATAAGGTTCATGAAGAAACAACCTCATATGGGCTCAAGGGAGCACATAGCAATCACTAACAACTTCTCAATATAACAATCACTATCGACAATTAGATTCGATTCATTCACGCAGTCATTAATCTAAAGTGTAAGGTCAAGATCAAACAACTCATGTGTCTAATTTTGTGAGATTGTATTAAATATGACTTCTAATTGCACAGAATCTGAATTTGACTATGCAGCATGCCAGACTTTTTACTTTACAAGGAAGAATAATATCAAATAATCATAATTAGTATTTTTACTTTACTTTCCTAATGCTCTAATCATTGGACCACAACTGTGAAATAAATATAGATAGCATATGCAATTTTCAGTGAGCCTCCAAAATGTATTATATGAACACCCCCATCTGCTTAGTTCACTGCCTTGGGGGACGGCGATGCATGCAACGGTAGCTTACAAATTTCAATTTACATTCAGTTTCTCAAAGTATAACATACCAATTTTGAAAAACGAATCATATGGTGAAAACCATGCCAATCATAACAAAACATGTTGCATTCTATTAGAAATGAAATAAAAATATAAACACTATTGATCTTTCTCCAATTAATAAATTGTTCCCTTGTAAAAGATATTCAATTCTAATAACGAAGTTTATCCAAATATTCAGGTCCACAAGTGATACTTGAACGGAAGCAAATGGATTTGTACAATTACCATTTCGTAGTCAACAAAACTTTAGTTTGAGGGGAAGGAAATTCCTTGGTTTATATAAGAATCATCTTTAACTAGTAGTAATCCATGTCTAATCAAATCTTAAACTGAAAATAGTGGCAATATTCTATTTAACCAACAAAGGTAATCAACCGGCTTTAATCTACTAAACATTCCAGCATTAAACAAACTGAATAGTAGTAGGGGTAAACATCACAGGTGCTAAATCAAGCAAGTATCTGATTTAAATCTATTAATCAAAGGAATCTCACAAAACAGAGAACCATAAAAACTTGAAAAAGAAATACCTCAGTCACTGTTTGATCTTTAAACCACCCAACCAAAGTTCTCTTTTGGAAATTGAATTAGTTCTTAGCCTTGAGAGAGTTATTCTCCTTAATCCTTGCGCGATTATCCAGCTTAACATATCGTTTTAGATCTTCATAAGGGAGTGTACCGATATCCTTCCTACGTAACTCACTTAGTGCAGGGCGTTTATCAAGCAGATGCCACAACCAGTCAGGGTATTCAGAATCAGGAAGGATTTTTGGATCGGCACCTTCCTTAAGAATATTGCCACCAACAACGGTACTTGCCTTGACTTCTTTGCTGAGAGAGGATGCTTTAGGTCCATCAGCAGCTGCACCGCCTTTACCACCTTTCTTTGCTTTCCCAGTTGCAAAAGTTCGCTGGCATGAAACCGTAACTGTGTCTTTGGTGCTTAGAATGCTTCTAACAGATCTAACATGGTTCATTGCCATGACTTTCTTCTGAAACACAAGTTTATATCATTTCAGGAAGGACCAAAAACTAAATAGAATAACTCAATATGACTACAAATACACAGGTCTAAAGAAATAAAAAACGGTCAACAACCATGATTACAGCTGCAACATCAAGTTTTTTGATATCACTTAGACTGCAATTGTAATGCATCCATATTTAGCAATTTTCTGCAATATAAGCGACTACGGCTGCAATTAAAAGCTAGAAATACAGTTCAATGCAGCATATATATTTCAGTAAACCTTCAAGTTGGTCCACAAACTATCACACGCTCTCCTACATAGCCGTGAACTATAGAATTGTAACAAATAGTCACTAAACTATTTTATTCTAGTCCTTAAACTACCACTCTCTCTTCTATTTGGTTGGGACCTGAACTAGAAATATAATAAATAGTCGTTATATTGATCTCAATTCATCAAGTTAGCCTCTCAATTACTTTTAAAAAAGAAGAGAGAAATTGATAATGCTGACTCAAACTTGATAGACTGACAACAGATTAGGGACTATTTATTACAATTATATAGTTCACAGACCAAGCAGGGTACATTGTATGATAATTTAGGAACTAAATTGAAGGTTTAGTCGTTCCACTATGTGTAGTGAACAGAGGATATATTCAAAGTCAAATTTAATACCTTGACTGTTTAGAGTTTAGATATAGACGAGCCTATTTGGATTGACTTATTTGAGCTTATCTACTGACATAAAGTTTGTGAGACCGTTTGACAAAACTTATAAAAACAGCTTATGGCATTTTGCATAAGCTTTTTTCAGTTTAGTTTTATAAGTTCTCCAAGATAGTTTATGAAAACAACTTATAGCATATACTATATACAAAAGCAATTTTATTTTATTTGATGCTATAAACATAGCTTATGTAAGCTTATACATAAGCGCTTATCATGATAAGCTCTTGTACTATAATCTACAAATATGCTATTCTCCAAGATAACTAATTAACTAACTAACGAACTAAATAAGGCCTTGTTGGGATAAACAACTTAATTTGCAGCCTATAATAAGTGTTTATCATAGTAAGAGCTTATGAATAAGCTATTTTTAAAACAAAAGATAAAATAAAGTTAAATTGTTTTCCTATAATCATAACTATCTTTGACAGCTTATGAAAACGAGTTGAAACAGCTTATCAACATGTCATAAGTTATTTTCTAAGCTCTCTGAAACAATGCATTTATGTCGGTATATAATCTCAAATAAGCTAATTCAACCATACCCTAAATAAATATGATGCAGCATATGAATTTGAATTACTACCTTATTTTTCCATATTAAAAGCATATTAAGACTTTAAATAACAAAAGGAAAAGCTACGAATTTGTGGAGTTTATAGAGACAATATTATTCATAAACAATCTTGCAACTATAAGAAGAAGATTATAACACTATGACCTATCTATGGTGTCAATTGCGGCCGTAAATGGCGGTGGAATCGCATCCTGGAGCGCGGGAGAGGGGAAGAGAAATTCGAGAAATGAAACAATGGAATACCTTCTGGACGGAGTTTGTCACAGTTACCGGCAGCGTTGAGATCAGTGCGAGTGCGACACCAAGTCGTTGATTCTATGGAGCTGACGAGTTTCTTTTGTTTTTTAGGGTTTTTTAAATTTATTTTTACTTCAATTGTTCAAATAAAAAATAAAAATAAACGTGTTCATACAATTTTGTCTATGGTAATTTTTTTTTAAGCAAACACAATAACCAAATTTTATTAATAATAAAATATTCAATACAGTGAAGAACATTACTAAAATAAGTGTGATTAAATTAAGAAATGGTGGCCTTACTAAAAGTGTGAACTGACATGTTCGTTTCTCGGTAGTAAAACTTAATTCCAAAGTTTGAATTACAATGTAACAATAACTTAATTGTTGAAATAATAGAGCTCAATTCCGATATTCTTTGGGGCCAATACTAAGGTGGCCACCTGCTCAAGTGATCCACCATGGATAAGTGATCAATACTATTATAACGAGTACGAATTTTACAAAATTTATCGTTGGATTGAAAGTTTATATCATATAGATTATCCAAAAAAATTGTTGAAAAATTGGAAATCATTTGATATATTATTGAGACCCATAAAAATTAACGGTTTCTTAAATATCGTTAATCTTAATGAGTCTCAATAACATATCAAATGATTTTCGATTTTTCTAATTTTTTTTATGGATGATCTATATGATATAAACTTTCAATCTAACGGTAGATTTTGTAAAATTCGTATTTGTTATAGCGTTATTCAAGTGGTCCATATTAGAGTTATTCATTCTTTGAGTGTTAGCATTTATGGTTTCTACCACCACTTGGGAGTCACTTTCAAAAAAAATATTGGATCATCCTCTAGATATAGCTTCATACATAGCCTCCAAAATAGCCATTGTTTCGGACCTCTGCAACAGTAAGCTTGTGCATACATTTATCTGTGTTGGCGCAGCTAGAAGCAATACATTGCACAATTTCTTGAACCCGTGTTTCTCGCTCAGCCAAGGATCACTCGTCGGGCTAGCTTTTCTTCACTGCAACTCTGTGAAGTTTGCAGAGAGAAGAAAATGGGAGAAAGATAATGGGGGAATGAAGCACACACACACTTTTGTGAAGTAAGAAAAGAATTAGGAGAAAGAGAGAATTTTATTCTTCCACTAATGGGCCAAATCAAGGATTACAATTCATTCTCCTATACAATGCACTATTTATAAGCTTGTTGCTTCACATGCAAGCAACCAGTTAGTTACAACTAACTAACTGTCAAAAAACTAACTCTAACCACCAAAAAACTAACCATATTCCAACTAACTTTTATTTCTTCTCATACAAGTAATCACATTAGAGCATGAATTATCAAAACTAAAATACTCTCCCTTAATTCATGCTTCCTAAAGACACAACATTCATCAAATTCTTCAGTCTTGCAAATGTTTCAATTGTCACTGCCTTGGTTAGTAAGTCTGCAATCTACACATTTGTCCTGCAGTGCTCTAGCTTGAGAGTTCCTTTGTCAACTTGCTCTCTCAAGTAGTGGAATCTCATCTCTATGTGTTTGCTCCTACCATGAGGAATAAGGTTCTTAGCTAAGTTGATTGCAGACAGATTATCCACTTTGATAATCATCTCTTTGCACTTCACATTACTGATTTCTTCTAGCAAATTGCTCAACCAAACACCTCGACAAGCACACATGGAAGCAGCTATGTATTCTGCTTCACATGTTGATAAGGCTACCACAACTTCCTTCTTTGAGCTCCAAGAGATTGGAGCTCAACCAGCTAAGAAAATGTAGCCTGCAGTAGACTTCCCATCATCTTTGTCACCACACCAATTTGAATCAGTATAACCAACCAAATTGAAGTCACTTCCTTTGTCAGGTGCTGGGAATAGAATACCATGATCCATAGTACCCTTCCCATACCTCAAGATCCTCATGGCTGCTACCAGATGAGATATCTTAGGTTTCTCCATATATCTGCTTACTATGCCAACACTATAGGCTATGTCAGGCCTTGTGTTGCATAAGTATCTCAAAGAACCAATTAACTTTCTATACTCGGTTGCATCTACTTCTTTCTCTTCAGGCTCTTTGATCAACTGTAATCTTGGTTCACATGGTGTGAGTGCAGGATTGCAATTGATCATCTCAAATCTCTTCAGTATTTCACTAGCATACTTGTGTTGATGCAACATCAAACCCTTCTCAGTTCATTGAAATTCAATCCCAAGGAAATAGGAAATGAGACCTAAGTCTATCATTTCAAATTCCTTCATCATACTTTTCTTAAAATCATTTATGTATGATTCACTGCTACCTGTGATTAGCAGATCATCCACATAGAGACATAGTAAAATCAAGCCTCCTGCATTATCACTTTTCACATAGACTCCATGCTCTGTCACACACTTGATGAAGCCTACCTCACTGAGAAACTTATCAATTCTCTTATTCCATGCTCTAGGGGCCTGCTTGAGTCCATATAGAGCTTTCTTCAGTTTGTATACCTTAGATTCCTGACCCTTAGTGTCAAAGCCAGGTGGCTGTGTCACATACACTTCTTCATCTAATGGACCATTCAAAAATGCACACTTCACATCCATTTGGTGCATTGACCAATTGTTGTAATTGGCTATAGCAGTCACTAATATGATGGTTTCCATTCTTGCCACTGGAGCAAAATCTTCATTGAAGTCAATGCCTTGTTTCTGAAGAAAACCTCTAGCTACTAATCTAGTTTTGTGCCTTGTGATCTCTCCTTTGGAATTAAGCTTCACCTTATACACCCACTTCACACTGATTGCTTTCTTTCCTCTAGGTAGATCAACAAGTTCCCATGTGTTATTTCTCTCTATGGACTCAAGTTCTTCATGCATAGCATTCAACCCCTTCTTATCTTTTAATGTTGTCTCAACATTCACAGGCTCAGACTCAGCATAAAAGGCCAAGTGCACAAGGTCTCCATCATCTGTAACTTCATCATCTTGATTCAGTTCACAATCCTGCAACCTCTGAGGTATCCTCCTTGTTCTAACTGGTCTTTCACTACCATTGTTAGCTCTTGCTTCTGATGTAGAAGGCACTTCATCAAACATGATACTAACTGAATCTTTCTTCTCACTTCTGTGCCAATCCCATTCTTTCATTTCATCAATGATTACATCTCTACTAATCACTATACTTTTACTTATAGGATCATAGAGCTTGTAACCACCAGTGCTATGGTATCCAACAAACACCATTTGCTCACTCTTATCATCCAGTTTTCTTCTCAAATGGTCAGGAACATGCCTATAGGTCAATGAACCAAACACTTCCAAATGACTTATGTTAGGCTTGTTACCACTCCAACACTCCTCTGGAGTCACACCATTCAACCTCTTTGTTGGACACTTATTCAGGATATAGGTTGTAGTAGCTACAGCTTCACCCCACAATTCCTTAGGCAGATGTTTACCTTTAAGCATACACCTTACCATGTTCATTATAGTTCTATTCTTCCTCTCTGCACTGCCATTTTGCTGAGGTGTGGAGGGAGGAATCACTTCATGAATTATGCCTTCAGCTTCACACAAACTAGCAAATTCTTTTGACACATACTCTCCCCCACCATCAGTTCTTAAGACTTTGATTTTGCACTCACTTTGCCTTTCAATCATAGTCTTAAATCTCTTAAACACATCAAACGCCTCACTTTTCTTCTTAATCAAGTAGGTCCATAATTTTTTGCTAAAATCATCAATGAATGTAACAAAGTACCTGTTGTCAGCAATTGAATTAACTTGCATTGGTCCACACACATCTGAATACACTACTTCAAGTGTTTGCTTAGTCTTCCTTATCACTTCTTTGCTGAACTTATCCCTATGATGTTTAGCTTGCACACATTCTTCACATATTTCACAAGGCACTTGAATCTTAGGTAAACCAGACATCATTGTTCTTCTCTCCATCAAATTAAGATCTCTAAAATTCAAGTGACCAAACCTATAATGCTATATCCATTCATCTCTATTCACTGCAGTAGCCAAACATTTATGCTCCATGATATCAAGTTCAATTTTGAAAGTTCTATTGCTTGACATTTGAACTTTCAGAATTGATCTTCCATTTGAATCAAAGATCTTCATAACTTTCTCTTCCATCACAACTCTATAATCCTTCTCTAATAATTGACCAACACTTAGTAAATTGCTCTTCATACCTGGAATGTATAGAACATCAGATATTAGAGCATTTCCTCCATCTTTCTTTCTAATTGCTACATCACATATCCCCTCTGCAGAATCATCAGCAAATTTCACCTTGCTCTTTGTTGTGTTATTGATTTTTAAGAACCAATCTCTTCTACCAGTCATATGAGTAGAACAGCCTGTATCTAAGTACCATTGTTCTTGACTGCACTCAGCTTCTTCCTTCAAAGTGACCATCAGCATTGTTTCATTTTCTTCTTGTTTGGCCCATTTTGCATCCTCTTCTTGAGTCTCTTTCTTACTTGCATTGCACTCATTTGCAAAGTGACCATACTTTTGACAATTGTAACATTGAATGTCACTCTTATCAAACTTCCTTCCATAGCCTCTTCCTCCTCTACCACCTCTACCACCTCTATTGTTCTGATTAAAACCACCTCTACCACCATTCTTTTGGCCAGCACTGTTATTTTCTTGATTTTCATTTGAATTGGAGTTTTGATAACCTCCTCTCCCTTTGTTTCCATTCCACTTTCCCTTACCTTTCTTACCATTGTTGCTTTGAACCTGCAGAGCAACTTCACCTTTGCTCTTCTCACTTCTTACATTCAGTTTTTGTTCATAAGCTTTAAATGCACTTTGCACTTCTTCAACAGTCATGGATGTGAGATCTTTAGACTCCTCTATAGCTACTACAATATCAAATCTTGGTGTTAAAGATCTTAGAATCTTTTCAACCACAGATTGATCAGAAATTTTTTTCCACACCCCTTCATCAAATTCACCAGTTTAGTGATCTTTGTGACAAAATCACCTATACTCTCCTTTTCCTCCATCTGTAAGATCTCGTACTGTCTCTTGTGAGTTTGTAACCTCACCTTCTTGACCTTGGTTGCACCACCATAAGCCTTCTAAAGATTATCCCAGGCTTCTTTTGCAGATTGAGCATCACCTACCCTTTCAAAATTGTCAGGATTCACACATTGGTGAATAATGAACAAAGCTTTGTAATCCCTTTTCTTCAATTCTTTGAAAGTTGCCTTCAGTGCATCAGTAGAAGAGTCAGTCACTGGTTCAACACCATTTTGAAGCAAATCCCACACATCTTGGAATCCAAATACGACCTTCATTTGCTTACACCAAGAATCATAATTCTTGCCATTCAATATTGGTAGATTACCAGGAAAAGCTGTTGGTGTAAGCCCTAGAGGCCAATTATTTATAATTGCATGGAACTTGTATTGAATAATTTATTTAATAAATAAAGGCTTTTCTTTATTATGTTTATGTGTTAAAGTAATAGAGTCCCTAGAATAGTTAGTTCGTTAAATGGAACGTTAAGTATGACTTAATCGTGAGAATCCATTAAACATGAGAACACTATTCTTAAAATATCTGTAGTCAAGCTTCATTGTGAATTGGGATAACATTAAAGCATAGAGACTATTATGTTGGTAGACTGATGATCACATCTCACGGATCATAGATAAATAGTTATCAAGTCTTCACATAGATATGAATGTTAAGGGTAACATTTATATCGGATTGACCCAGCATGAGAATACTACATAGTATGTTATGAAATGTCATAAGATATTCTCATAGTGATAAGTGGTGTATTCCACCCTTCGACCTGAAATCACTATGTACCCTAGATGTAGGAGTGTAGTACCTTGTTACCGTTCAAACGTTATCTGTAACAGGATGACTATAAAGTTGGTTAATGGGTATTCCACGAATCATGCTGAGGGACATGAGTGACCTAGATGGAATTTACCCCTCCTACATAACAGGAGATATGTCTATGGGCCCAATATTGAACTTAACAAGGGTGACATACTATGTCTTGTGTTCAAGATAGACATAAGGGTAAAAGGGTAATTATACACGAGATATTTATCTCGGAAAAGGTTTGTCAGATCACGTGTCATTCTTGTGACTTGGGTAACAGTGATGTGTTGCTAGATACCGTTAACTTTTTATAATGTTAAGATTAATATTATTGTCAACGTCATAAGAACCTACAGGGTCACACACATAAGGACAGTTAAGACGGGAGAAATAAGTGAGACTTATTGGTTGGGGGTGCAATTAGTGACAAGTGGTTATTGGGCTTATGAAGACCAATAATCATTTGACCTGAAGACCACATAAGAAACTCTATAAATAGAGTCTTGTGTAGTTCAGTTGGTCACTTCACCTTTTATTCCGAATTTTGGAGAAACCTAAAACTCTTTGAAATCCTAACCGAACTCCCTTAGCCTTCACCTTGTAGCAGCTAGCACTGAAATTTGAAGGAACCTGTTCGTGTGGACCGGCTAGAGGTGCTGCGATTGTGCGGTGATTGTGATTATGATCGAAATTCAAGCAAAGGAGTTGTTCTTCAAAGGTAATAATCTAGACTCTGATCATGTTCATTTGCAAGGATTCATTGGAAGGAAATTTAAAAAATTCCGCTGCGTTTTATATCTCCGTTTTTGAAACAATTTCCCTACAAAAGCACCATTTCCATAGGTTCCCATTGCCACTGAACTCGAACTAGCCATAGATTCAAGAAACCAGAGCTCTTGATGCCACTTGTTGGCGCAGCTAGAAGCAATACACTGCACAATTTCTTGAACCCGTGTTTCTCGCTCAGCCAAGGATCACTCGCCAGGCTAGCTTTTCTTCACTGCAACTCTGTGAAGTTTGCAGAGAGAAGAAAATGGGGGAATGAAGCAAACACACACTTTTGTGAAGTAAGAAAAGAATTAGGAGAAAGAGAGAATTTTATTCTTCCACTAATGGGCCAAATCAAGGATTACGATTCATTCTCCTATACAAACCACTATTTATAAGCTTGTTGCTCCATATGCAAGCAACCAGTTAGTTTCAACTAACTAACTATCAAAAAACTAATTCTAACCACCAAAAAACTAACCATATTCCAACTAACTTTTATTTCTTCTCATAAAAGTAATCACATTAGAGCATGAATTATCAAAACTACAATAATCTGTACCTACCGCCACAAAAATCCCATTAAAGTTACAGACACACCGACTCCAGCCCTGTATAGTTTGAGTTTGGTGATAAGCTTGCATCCACGTTGCATTTCAACCATCCTTCACGAGGTTGGTACCACTACACCTGCTCTGTAACACACACTTGCCTGGGAAGGAGTTACTACAGCAATAGGAGTTACTACTTGCATATATCAAAAAGGACGGATTTTACATCGTTAAATTCACGTAATATAGGGTCAACAACATCTCGCATTCCGGCTTCGTTCCACACTTGGCAACTCACATTACAACCAAAGAACACATGTCAACCATCCTCCTCACCATTTAAGCATAATGGATATTCACTTGGGCACGACACATACCTTTTCTTTAACCGAATTCTAGACAGCAAGCAACCTCGACAAATTCTCCAAAGTAAGTGCTTAGTTTTTGGAGGTGCACAAATACGCCAAAGCGAGCTCCATTCGCTTTCCCCCTTGTAGCTTTGGCACACCAACTTTTTCTTGATGTAGTGTTTGTACCCGGATTTCACCATGTAATTCCCATGGTTCTCAAAATTTCATACCAAATAAAGGTGTTGTAATTATGCTCTCAACCACAGATTCTGAAAAAATAGAATGAATTTTATGTATATCGCATCCTTTCACATCCTGTAACAACATATTATGGACATTTAAATCTTACATACTTTGAGTTTGAGGAGAATGCACCCATAAGTTATCCTCTACATGTAGCCATGGTTCAGAACTAATGTTGATCTTTCTGCCATCACCAATCTTCCACCTACAACCATTAACAAGACATTGACGAGCCTTCCAAATACTTTTCCACACATAGCTAGGATTAACACCAATGTTTGCATCAAATAAAGTGGACCGAGGAAAATACGTAGTGTTGAAATTTCTTGCCACTAAATTTTCAAGTTATGACATAAACTTTCACGCTTGTTTTGCAATCATAAACATATTGAAAGCATGAAAGTTACAGAACCTCAACCCACCATCCAATTTTATGTTACACAACCCCAACCCATCATCCAATTTTGACCTAGTCAATCTGTCTCAAGCCACCCATCAAATTCGTTTGTTATTAGAACCATCACCCCACTAAAAAGAATTTAGCATTTTCTCAATATCATTAATAATAGAATTTGGAATCATATACACACTCATAATATAAAATTGGTTAAATTGAAAATAGTATTTGAAGAATAATTTAATATTTAATATAAAGTAAAAGTCATGTCATCTTACTATACACAGTTGAAATTCTGGTGGCAAGTGTCAGATGTGCAGCACGATGTGTACACTTTAGGAATCGTACGATGTGTAGCCTAATGTGTCAACATCGTGGACATACTGAACTTGATGAACAAGTAAACAATATAAAGTGCAGGAAACAATAAAACACCCAGAGTTTGTTAACCCAGTTCGGCACTTATAACAAGCCCTATTCTGGAGGATACCAATCCAGGGATGAATCCACTATGGTAGTATCAATTCAAAGCTAAACTCCCCCGTTTACAACTTCTCACGTAATCACTACCCGTGCTAATTCTACCTAGGAACTCCTAGATATGAGAACCTCTGCTCACTCCCACTCAACCTTACCCAGTAAGGATTTAATAAACAAACTCAGTTGGAGACACACTCCTAGACAAGCAAAGCACTCGTACCTAAAGGCTTAGAGTGTTGCACAATCCAACTCCTTGCTTCAAAGCTTTGGAGAAGGACAACTAGAGATTACAACTCTATAAACTCAGTCCTTACTTGTATCAAAACTATGATCCAA
Organism: Trifolium fragiferum; assembly: GCA_954870985.1. Classification (NCBI taxonomy): domain Eukaryota; kingdom Viridiplantae; phylum Streptophyta; class Magnoliopsida; order Fabales; family Fabaceae; genus Trifolium; species Trifolium fragiferum. The sequence continues at coordinate 57,207,688 of OX940789.1, forward strand.
GTGAAGGCTCACAAATAACAAAGAACAACTAAAGAACTAAAACCCTAAGACTCAATTTGTAGACTTAGCTTCTTGATTTCAATTTATGAATAATTAGTCTTCAGTCTTCCTTTATATAGAACAAGCTTCATGGGCTTTGACGAGTGGGCCTTCATAAATTTTGCCTTGAGATTTATTTGATCATAATCTTTTAATTGTTTGTTTCAAATCTTTATGATCAAAGTCGGCCAATAAAATAAAACATATCCATGAAAGATTATCTTGTTCCTTGGCGCGCGAGCTGACACGATTTAATTTGAAAAACAAATCTTGTCAAAAGATCGCGTGTAAAATAATAAAAGCGCGTCCAGCTAGGGCGTCCAGATGTGAAACCTGATGTGCCACACATCATGCTCCACATCATGGAATTAGGCTTATTTTACCAAATGAAGCCAACACCCTAAAATCTTCAACAACAGTCATCAAATGCCACATATAGCAAATAAGCTTAAAATTTAGCTTAGGGACTTCTTTTTTTTATAAATTTTGTAATTTTGTAGGGATATAAATCAAAGTTATTTTTTTTATACGGACCAAAACCAAAATAAGTCATATTTAAAATCATATTTAAGTCATTAATTTTCTTCTATATTCTATCTTAAATGTAACTGAATGTTGCTTTTTTTACTCCTTCACCCCCACTATCGATGGTAACCCAAGATATGTGCCCATAACATGCTTAACACCCATAATACCAGAAAGGTTTTCTTGAGCCGCTTTATCGAAATTTTTATTAAAGAACACCTCTGATTTGGACAACTCAATTTCCTGCCCATTAGCTGCACTATAGGTATCTGGAACCAGTCATCCACAAATAAAAGATGGGGCACCAAAGGGCCCGATCTACAGATTTTGATGTCATGTATTTCTCCTCTCCCTATAAATTGCTTACTAAGAGTTGTTAAGCCTTTAGTTGCCAAAATAAAAAAGATATGGAGACAACAAATCGCTTTGTCTAAGACCTCATCCTTGATAGATAGGTCCAACCTTATCAAAATTCATCAGCACCAAGTAGTTTACTGTACTAACGCACATCATCATCCATTGGACCCATTTGTCCGAGAAGCCCAACCTAAGTTGTAGTTCTTCTGAGATTGGCTGCATCATAAGGCTAAAACAACTTGGTCAGAGTGACTTAACTGAAGCACCAATGCTAAAGTAATTAAGTCTAAACCACTTGTGCATATTGAAGATGTGCAGATGCAACATGTTGAACAAGATGTCCTAGACATCTTGTCACTGGGTTCAGAGCATGTTTAGGCAACATGTCGAACAAGATGTCCCAAGACATGTGGGTAGGACATCTTGACCCAGTTCAGCTTAAAAGATAATGCTTATCCATTAAGCACGCGTGTTTATTTAAATTTAAATAAGGCGCGTATCTTTTAGTAACAAGCTGAGATTAGGATTAATGATAAAGTTTGTTATTAATTCTAAGTGTTAGATACGATTGGATTCGTATTTAATTTGTGGATAAAAATTAATTCTTTATCTTTTGGAGTTTGTTTTAAAACTAATTCTTATTGTAGTGCATCTGAAAGATTGAAGATTATCTGAAGACCTGCACGCCTATATAAGGACTCAACATAGAGCTTAAAACTCAACCCGAAATAACTGAAGATTGTGAGTCCAAAGCTTTGTGCCCATTGTGCAAAGCATTAGTAGCTCCTTGTATCGTTCTTGATACTTGGTAGCCTTGAGTCGTTGAATGTTGTCATTCAACTAAGTCTTTTAAACTGTGAAGTTTAAAATTTAGTCACTTGAGATTAGTGATTAGAGGGAGTTGGGTAAGTTCTCATATTCAGGGGGAGTTAGCCCTTGAGTAGAAGATTACTATGATTGAGAAAATGCACACATGGCAAAAGGTGTTTGGTGTGGTTGTAAGAGTAAGTATTAATTCGGAGTAGTAATGTTCACTTCTTGGATTTGTATCCCCCAGAGTAGGGCTGTTTAGCGTCGAATTGGGTTAACAAATTACTGGTGTTGTTTATTGCTTTCATTTACTTCAGTACTGCAATAAATCGTGATCCTCATAACCAGTTGTCGAACCAGTTGTCTAAGACATCTGGACCACAGACACATTGTCCTAGACATTGTGTACGACATCTTTCTTGCCAGAGAAAAGAATTTCAATTGGCAATAGAGCAGACACCCTAACCTGCTGGGTGAGCTCCAGGGAGACAAAATCTTGTTCAAAGATGGACAGGAATGGAAGATCAATAAACAGACCACCAGTTCTTGATGGATCAAACTATGACTATTGGAAAGCAAGAATGATTGCCTTCATCAAGTCCATGGATCAAAAAGCATGGAGGTCAATTATTACAGGTTGGAATCACCCAATAGTCTCTGCAGAAGATGGTTCTTCAATATTAAAAGGCGAAGGAGATTGGACCCCAGAAGAGGAGACTGAGTCCAATAGCAACTCTAAGGCACTCAATGCTATCTTCAATGGTGTTGATGAAAACATATTCAAACTGATCAACACATGTACAGAAGCCAAGCAAGCCTGGAAAATTCTGCAAACTGCTCATGAAGGAACTTCCAAGGTTAGAATGTCAAAGCTACAACTTCTCACCTCAAAATTCGAAAATCTAAGGATGGAGGATGATGAGACCATATCAGAATTCAACACTAGAGTTCGAGACATAGTAAACTCATGCTTTGCTCTAGGAGAGAAGATACCTGAGGAGAAACTAGCCAGAAATTTTTTTAGATCACTTCCTAAGAGATCTTCTATGAAGGTAACTGCTATTGAAGAATCACAAAACTTGAGCACGATGAAGGTTGATGAACTCATTGGCTCATTACAAACATTTGAGATGACCTTTGAAGATAGACCTAAAAAGAAGGTGAAGAATTTGGCCTTCAAATCTGAGGAAAGCCAAAGTGAAGATTGTCTATCAAAAGCAATAGCTCTATTGACCAAGAAGTTCAACAAATCTGTGAACAGGATCCGAGCCAAGTGGAGGACAAATGTCCAAACAAGACCTCCAACAACAAGACACAAGGCATGTCGAAAGAAGAAACTAACTCTGAAGAAGAAACAAAGGTACAGTGCTACGAATGTGAAGGCTTTGGGCATATCAGAATACAATGTCCCAACTTTCTTAGAAAACAGAAAAAGGGACTGGCTGCAATTCTCTCTGACTCTGAGGATGAAAGTGAAGACGAAGACATAAACAATGCATTCTCGGGGATATTCGAAACAAGCAGGGATGATAGCTTCAAAAGCTTCACAGATACTGAAGGCAGTGATAATAATGAAGAACCTCTCTACACTTCAAGATACACTGCTAAAATAATAGAACAAGATGAAATCATTGAGAGGCTCATCAGGGAGCATAAGGAACAAGCAGCTCTGAAAAAAGAATATAATTTCTTAAAGTCTAAACTCATAAGCATGACTGAATCTTTGAGTTGCCTAGACTATGATTCTGACTCAGAGGATGAGTTCCTTGAAACTGATAAAATAGCTGAAGACATTATTGGATTAGGATTCGATCATCCTTTCAGAAAGGCTGAATCTGCTCCAGAAAAGGTAACTCCACCTCTACAGAAACCTAAGGACCAGATGTCAAGCCAAATGTCTCAACATCCTGCTCAACACAAAGACAGGATCATAGACCACATATCTCAGCACTATGTTCAGACCAAGAAAGAGATGTCAAGCCAAATGTCTCAACATCCTGTTCGACACACAGACAGGATCACAGACTACACATCTCAGCACTATGTTCAGACCAAGAAAGAGATGTCAAGCCAAATGTCTCAACATCCTGTTCAACACACAGACAAGATCATAGACCACACATCTCAGCACTATGTTCAGACCAAGAAGGAGATGTCAAGCCAAATGTCTCAACATCCTGTTAAGCACAAAGACAGGATCATAGACTACAAGTCTCAAAAATCTGTCCAAACAAAAAGGAAGACGTCAAGCCACATGTCTCAACATCTCGTTCAACACAAAAGGAATGGGAACAAAGGTCAGCTTCACAAGCAGCAGAAGAAGCACATACCTAAACCACATCTTAAGAAGCTATACTCCCAAAATAGAAGAGCTTTCAATAGATGTGATCACTGTGGTAGATTTGGGCATGTTATGAAAGAATGCTTCAAAATTCATGGCTATCCTCAAAGATCAAGATCACCAAGGAAGGATGAAAAGAAGATTCTTCCTCAACAAGTAAAGTGCCAGGAGACTCAAGTCAAGAAAGTATGGAGACCAAAAGAAAATTCAACACTAAAGGCTCATACTTGTATCAGACTATCCTCATATGAAGACTGGTACTCTGATAGTGGATGCTCCAAACACGTGACTGGAGATAGGAAATACCTTAAGGAATTAAGGCCTTACTCCAAAGGATGTGTTATTTTTGGTGATGGTGCTAAAGGTAGAATCAAAGGTATAGGCAAGCTAAGAGATCTCAGCTCACCATACCTTGACAAGGATCTACTAGTTGAAGGACTCACTACAAACTTGATAAGCATCAGTCAATTATGTGAACAAGGACTAGATGTGTACTTCAACAACTCTGAGTTCATTATTGCCAATGATCAAAAGGTAGTGATGAAAGGTGTCAAGGCAAGGGACAGGTGCTATAAGTGGACTCCTCCCATCAATAGTCCAAAAATAGCTTGCTTGACAGTCAAGGAAGAGAATGACCAGATGTTCTACCAGATGCCCCAACATCTGTACACTCGTCATGAAGTTGAATCACTTCAACCTGAACGTGGAAAAGGAACTCTAGAGTTCCACACGTCCAAAAGCGTGTAGAACATTAAGTGACGGGGTGGCGTGCAGAAAGATTATAACGTTAATCATCATTACTTCTGCACAATAAACAAGGTAACACACTACCTAGTTCCGTCTATAAAAAGCCACCAAGATCATCACTTGTGCTATCACACACGCTTCAACATCTGGTACAACATCTTGCAAAGCTTCTCAAAAGTAATCCTCTCTCAAGAAAACCCTGAACAAAAGTGAGTCAAGAAATCACAATGAGCTCAAACAACCAGGCAATCAACAAAGGCGAAGGACCTAATAATCCAGCTAGGGTTTCAGACTCAACCATCAACCAACAAGAGGTTGATCTTGACAAACTAATTGTTCCCAGAGGAAAGAGGACAACGATAGGGAAAAAGAGAAGCAGCAAACTGATTGGGCCCTTCACTAATCATATGCATCGTGAAGAACCCCAAGAATCGTCCACTCTGGAACTTCAATCGTCACCAAGGAGGGCTAAAGATCAAATTCTTGATGAATCTTCTCTGAAAGAGGCTACTCAAAACCATAATCTTGAGCCTCGGACAGAGATTGAGAAGAATGGTGAAGAAGATGTCATGACATCCGACCCCAACATCAAGAGACATCACATCTGAAGAACATCCAATGGAAGAAGATCAAAAGGATGCACAGGAGAAACTCGCCTCAGAAGATGAAGAAGAAGGTTCACAATCCCTAGAAGTCATAGAGATTGATGAAGAGACAGAGAGCGAAGAAGTAGCTCCTAGAATAACTCAATCAGTGGCTGATAGAGTGAAAAGGAATAGGGGAAAGAAGGTGGAGATTCCCAAGTCGTTCTTAGAGGAGAAATCTCAGAAAATAAAGAGGAAACCGGAGTCCTCAAGCGAGTTCGAGCCAGATGTCGAAGACGATGTCCCCGACATCATGTCAAAGAAAAGGAAAGCTGCACCCTCAACATCATTCCACACTGAGGAGAATGAACAAAGGTGGAAGATAGTAAGTCAGAGAAGAATTGATACTGAGAGGGAACTAAGCAGTGAAGCACTCTCTTACAAGGAAATCACTACACTCCTTGAAGAAGCCAAACTCGTGAAGACAGTGTTAGGAGTTGGCAAGTGCTATGAAAGGCTGGTAAGAGAGTTCGTGGTCAACTTATCAGAAGAATGCCCTGAAGAGGAAAGTGATGGCTATCACAAGGTGCATATGAGAGGAAGAACCATTGACTTCTCTCCAACTGTGATTAAGAACTTCCTGGAGTAAAGCACAGAATCTGAAAGCAACAAAATCCTCTCAATGGACAAAATTGCTGAAGAAATTACCTCTGGTCAAGCTGAGCAATGGCCCAAGAAAGGACTGCTTCCACCGTCCAAGCTGACAGTCAAATATGCCATACTCAACAGGATTGGCACAGCAAATTGGGCCCCAACTAATCACAACTCAGGTATAACTCCAACCTTGGCCAAACTCATTTATCTCATAGGAAAGGGGAAAAAGGTAGACTTTAGAACACATGTCTTCGAACAAACCATGAAACATGTGGAAATCAGCGCAACAAAACTACCAATAGCCTTCCCTAGCTTGATTACTGAGATAATTCTTAGTCAGTACCCAAGCATCTTACTTCCTAAGGAATTTGAGAGCAAAAGACCACCACCAATATCCTTCAACCGCAAGTTATTTGATGAACCACATGTCCCAGACATGGTGTTCAAAGAAAAGGAAGCAGCTGAGACTTCTGCTCCACTAGATAGAAGCTCACAAAACAAAGTATTGGCTGAGCTAATTCTAATTTCTAAGGAGTTGGAGGAGACAATCAAGAAAAGCACAGTAAGGAAATTCTGTGTAGACCATCTGATCAAGCAGCTGACAAAGAAGATTGCTGAGAATGAAGGAGCTGCTCAAGCTGAGGCTGAGCAAGAAGATGAAGAAGATTGAAGAACAGTAACTGGGTAAAAGTAGGAAAATTAAGTACTTATGTATTTTTCTTTTTAGATCTGTTCTACTTCTTGTAAGTTCTGTGGCCTACCAAATGTCCTAGACATTAGAGGCTTTGACATCCGACACTTATGATAGTGCAATTTTTGTAAGTTGTTTGTTTCTTTAATCAATGAAATATTTTTCTTTAAAACCTTTGACAAATTATGGTAAAAAGGGGGAGTAATAATTGATGACAAGAACAGCTCTTTGGCAAGTAGAATCATTCTCTTGCTTTACGGATGAATAATGGCAAGCTTTAAAAAATTAAAAACTAAAAGCTATGCTTAAATAAGTGTGTCCAGAGCATAATTAAAATGCTAAAATTGAACCTCTAAAAAGTCTAGTGAGTCTTGATCACTCTGATTAAGTACTTTCCGCTGCAACTCAAGACTTTGGTTCACTAAGTCACTAGGTATCTCATCCCTGGACTTAGAAAATTCATTGTAATGGATCATATGAAGACAAGACTAAGATTGTCTCATACTAGAAAAGGTTCATCACACACTCAAGATTGAAGAAGTTTTGAAAATTGAAGACACACAAGTTTCTGAAGAACAAAGACCTTGAAGACCTAAAGATTTCAGAACAGAAGATTGCATCAACAGAGATCAATTTGTAGATTGAAGTATTTGAAGATTGAAGACTGAAGAGTGCCCATTCAACAAAGTGGTTTGTGGTTGTTTTAGCCATAATTTGCCAAAGGGGGAGATTGTAGTTCTTCTGAGATTGGCTGCATCATAAGGCTAAAACAACTTGGTCAGAGTGACTTAACTGAAGCACCAATGCTAAAGTAATTAAGTCCAAACCACTTGTGCATATTGAAGATGTGCAGATGCAACATGTTGAACAAGATGTCCTAGACATCTTGTCACTGGGTTCAGAGCATGTTTAGGCAACATGTCGAACAAGATGTCCCAAGACATGTGGGTAGGACATCTTGACCCAGTTCAGCTTAAAAGATAATGCTTATCCATTAAGCACGCGTGTTTGTTTAAATTTAAATAAGGCGCGTATCTTTTAGTAACAAGCTGAGATTATGATTAATGAAAAAGTTTATTATTAATTCTAAGTGTTAGATACGATTGGATTCGTATTTAATTTGTGGATAAAGATTAATTCTTTATCTTATGGAGTTTGTTTTAAAACAAGTTTGTTTTAAAACTAATTCTTATTGTAGTGCATCTGAAAGATTGAAGATTATCTGAAGACCTGCACGCCTATATAAAGGACTCAACATAGAGCTTAAAACTCAACCCACAATAACTGAAGATTGTGAGTCCAAAGCTTTGTGCCCACTGTGCAAAGCATTAGTAGCTCCTTGTATCGTTCTTGATACTTGGTAGCCTTGAGGCGTTGAATGTTGTCATTCAACTAAGTCTTTTAAACTGTGAAGTTTAAAATTTCGTCACTTGGGATTAGTGATTAGAGGGAGTTGGGTAGGTTCTCATATTCAGGGGAAGTTAGCCCTTGAGTAGAAGATTATTAGGATTGAGAAAAGGCATACATGCCAAAAGGTGTTTGGTGTGGTTGTAAGACTAAGTATTAATTCGGAGTAGTAGTGTTCACTTCCTGGATTGGTATCCCCCAGAGTAGGGTTGTTTAGCGCCGAACTGGGTTAATAAATTACTGGTGTTATTTATTGCTTTTATTTACTTCAGTACTGCAATCGTGATCATCATAACTAGTTGTCGAACTAGTTGTCTAAGACATCTGTACCACAGACACATTGTCCTAGACATTGTGTACGACATCTATCCTGCCAGAGAACAGAATTTTAGAAGTAACATTTCTTTCAAGAAACCCCAATCAACCTTATCATATGTCTTGCTAATGTCAATCTTAAGCACCAGCTCCCCTTTACTACCTCTTGTTCTTCTTTTCAAAGCATGAATGACTTCCATCACAATCATAACATTATCTAAGATGAAAGATCCTTCAACAAAGGCCGACTGTTCCTGTGAGATACACTTGTCACAATTTGAGACTTCCATCACAATCGTATCCTTTAAATTATTTATTTTTAATATGTATTTTTTTTTTCAGATACATGTATTGATTTTTTTATTACCAAGTTTTTTGTAAAGTAATATAACAATGATGCTATTAAGGAGGACCAAACCATATTCTTGATATCATGTTAATAATATCGGTACAAAAATAAGGAAGAATTCCAATATTTTCATAATAACATTCCTTAATAGAAAATATTGCATAGAAAATATATAATAAAACTCTTATTTTAAAAAGATAAACTCAATATCTTTAGCCACTAATATTATATCTAACAAAACTAATTTTTTTTTAATATTGAGACACAAAAAATCAAAAACCAACTTCAATCATCATAGCCGTAAACACTAGATTAACATAAGTTTTACCAATTTCATATTGTTAAGGAGTAATTCAAATGACCAATCTCCTCGCCTCGCGAGAAAGGAGCTCGCCATAGCGAACTATGCAGCTTTAGGAAGTTTAATTTTTATGTTACTTGTTGAATAAATCAAGTTAGTTAGTTTAAAATTTTGTTATGATTCAGTTAGTTACAGCTGGCACATTGTTAGTTGTATAAGTAAGTGACATTGTGTAATTGTTGTGATGTGCATTCAGTAAGAAATTCTTCCTTTCTCTCTCAAACTTGCTCTTCAATTTTTTCTCTCCTTTCTCTCAACACAAATTCATAGTTTCTAAGTCCAACAACTGGTATCACGAGCCTATACGGTTCAAGGGTGCAAGATTCATCAAGAATTCATCACGTTTCACACAATTCTCTGCAAATTGTGTTATATTGTTCACAAATTCAAAAATGACAAGTTCATTGGAGAATCTTGGCAACAGTTTTGGAGGAAAACTTCCTCTTCTTGATGGAAGCAATTGGGAAAGATGGCATAAGCAGATCAAGGTTATCTTTGGGTTTCAAGAAGTTCAAGAAGTGGTGGAAACGACCATTGAAGCCTTACCTGCAAATGCCACAGATGCTCAACAACAAGCACCATCATGGATATGACAAGATGTATGCTGAAAGAGAAGCAGTTGCGAAATGAATTTTGGGATGAAGTAGTCACAACAGCGTGTTATGTTCTGAATAGATGCCCTACAAAGAGACTTGATAAAGTTCTTGAAGCTATATGGAGTGATTCAACACCATCAGTGAAGCATCTAAGGGTGTTTGGTTCATTGTGTTATAGACACATTCCATATCAAGAGAGAAATAAGTTGGATGACAAGAGTGAAGTACTCATTCTAGTAGGATATCACACTGCAGGTTCCTACAAGCTTTACAATCCAGTCACAAAGAAGCTCACAGCCAGCAGAGATGTTACCATTAACGAGAAGGAGCATTGGAATTGGACTAACAACAGTAGTACTTCACACTCAGTACTACCATTCATATTTCATGATGAAGATGCAGAACAAGTCACACTAGTTATTCCAACTCCAATAGTGAATGAGAACAATGCAGAAAATGGATTGAGAAGATCAGATATAACAAGAGCTCCTAACATATATCTTGAAGACTTTGCCACTATTCCAGATAATCTGATCATAGATGATGGTGACTCAGTTCACCTAACTCTATTTGTTGATATGGAACCATTGAGTTACACAAGTGCTGCAAAGTCAGAAGTATGGAGGAAGGCTATGAAGGAAGAGATTCATTGTATTGAGAAGAATAACACATGGCAATTAGTTTCACTACCTGCTGACAAGAAGTCAATTGCAGTGAAGTGAGTTTTTAAAGTGATACATAACCCAGATGGTACTATAGCCAAGGGATTTCTGCAACAGGAAGGGATAGACTACACTGAAATCTTTGCACCAGTGGCAAGATTAGAAACAGTGAGATTAGTAGTAGTAGCAGTTGCTTATCAACTCAATTGGCCTATTGATCACTGGAAGTAACAAAAGGGAAATTGAAAGGATCAAATTTCAAATGAATAAGGAATTTGACATGACTGATCTAGGTAACTTGAATTACTTTCTTGGTCTTGAATTTACTGAAACTAGCAAGGGTTTAGTAATTCACCAAAAGAAGTACATAACTGACATATTGAAGAGGTTCAATATGATGAACTGCAACCCTGCCAACTCACCAATGGAAACAAATTTGAAACTGAATAATGATGAAGAGGGTGCGGCAATTGATAGTACTTTGTACAAGCAAATGGTTGGTCACTTGAGATATGCCTGCAATTCAAGGCCTGATATGTGTCACAATGTAGGTGTGGTGAGTAGGTTTATGCAAAAGCCAAGATTAGCTCATATGCAAGAAGTGAAGAGGATTCTGAGGTACTTACAGGGTACTGCAGACCATGGCATTTTATTTCGTAAACCACTGAATCACAAGAACAATCTAATTAGGTATTGTGACTCAGATTGGTGTGGTAATCAGATAGAGAGGAGAAGCACCATGGGTTATGTGTTTAGGCTATTTGATTCTCCAATCTCATGGAGTTCAAAGAAGCAAACGGTGGTTGCCTTATCCACATGTGGAGCTGAATATATCTCAGCTTGTCATGCAACATGCCAAGGGGTTTGGCTGCAATCAATACTGATGGAGATGAAATTGAACAGGAATGAAGAGTTTGAGCTAATGATAGACAACAAGGCAGCCATCAATTTAGCTAAAATTCTCATATCTCATGGGAGAAGTAAGCATATTGAAACAAAGTACCATTTTTTGAGAGATCAAGTGTGTAAGGGGAAGTTGAAGCTCACTCATTGTAAAACGGAAATTCAAGTGGCAGATATCTTCACTAAGCCTCTTAAGATTGAGAGATTCAAGGACTTAAAGAAGATGTTGATTGTAACAAGTTTGGACATTTGAATTGTGGGGGTGTGAAGGAGTAACTCAAATGACCAATCCCCTCGCCTCGCGAGAAAGGAGCTCGCCATGGCGAACTATGCAGCTTTAGGAAGTTTAAGTTTTCTGTTACTTGTTGAATAAGTCAAATTAGTTAGTTTAAAATCCTGTTATGATTCAGTTAGTTACAGCTGACACATTGTTAATAGTATAAGTAAGTGACATTGTGTAATTGTTGTGATGTGCATTCAATAAGAAATTCTTCCTTTCTCTCTCAAACTTGCTCTTCAATCTTTTCTCTCCTTTCTCTCTATTCTCTCAACACAAATTCATAGTTTCTAAGTCCAACAATTGGTATCACGAGCCTATACGGTTCAAGGGTGCAAGATTCATCAAGAATTCATCACGTTTCACACAATTCTCTGCAAATTGTGTCGTATTGTTCACAAATTCAAAAATGACAAGTTCATTGGGGAATCTTGGCAACAGTTTTGGAGGAAAGCTTCCTCTTCTTGATGGAAGCAATTGGGATAGATGGCATAAGCAGATGAAGGTTATCTTTGGGTTTCAAGAAGTTCAAGAACTGGTGGAAACGACCATTGAAGCCTTACCTGCAAATGCCACAGATGCTCAACAACAAGCACACAAAGCATTGAAGAAAAAAGATTTCAAGGCTATGTTCTTCATTCATCAATGCGTGGATCTCACCAATTTTCAGAAAGTTGAGAATGCAACCTCAGCAAAGGAGTGTTGGGATAACTTACAAAGGTGTCATGCAGGAGTTGCAAAATTGAAGCAAGTTAGGTTACAAACTCTCAAGAGGCAATTTGAATTGCTGCAAATGGAGCCAAATGAGAAAGTTTCTGAATACTTCAACAGGATTACCAAAGTTTCAATTGCAATGAAAAGCCGTGGAGAAGACGTGACAGATCAATGCATTGTAAGTAAGATCATGAGAACTCTTTCTTACAAGTTTGATATAATTGATGTGGCGATAGAAGAGACCAAAAATCTTTCAACAATGAAGGTTGAAAAACTGCAGTGTTTACTTAAAGCTTATGAGCAGAAAATAAATGAAAAATTCAAAGATAGAGGTCAAGAACAAGCATTGCATACTCATATAAAGAAATTTGTGAAATTTATCAAAACTCTTATTATAAAAATATAAAAATATAGTCAACTTGTCTTGTCAGGACGTCACAACATATTTTGCATATCTTGATAACGATAATTTATTGATAAAATGACATTCACATGGCCATTATTTATTCATATCATATTTTTGTCTCCAATAATGTATTTTCTTAACACGTGAAAGGTTACGGCAACAAACCTCAATTCTTTTTCTTTTTTAAGCAGCAAACAAACCTCAATCCTGTTGTAACATCAATTCTTATTGGTTTTGTGACACTAACAATAAAAATGAAACGGTGAAGAGGTGGGAGGTGGCAGGCCAGGCCCTGAGGATAGACAATGAATGCGACGGCTTGAGGTCTAATATTTTAAGGGATTCAATTTTTTTTTTTTTATACCTACCTACTAATATAAAAAATATAAAATTAATAATACTTAAAAGAAAAAAATATGATTAGGCCAAGAAAATATGTGTAGGATTATTAAAGAAAATATCATTAATGAGGCCAATTGGTAGAAAATATGATTATGTATAATTAGCAGGATTATTAAAGAATAATTAAGCGAAAAGTTTGATTAATGCACTAGAAAGTTTTGAATTTTTGCTTTGTATTGTTATTTGGTACGACATTTTATTTGCTATTAATATGGTAAGCAAAAAGTTGCAATCTAAGTCTATATGCATTGATGCTACCATAAAACAAGTGGAATGTGTGTTATTGTTTTTTGAAAAATATAGAGAGGAAGATTTTCCAAAGAGTATAGATCTTGCAAAAAGTGTTTCACTTGAAATGAATGTTGAGCCCATCTTTTCAACAAAACGGCTTGTGATTAGTAAAACACATTTTGGAGAGAACAATGAGAATTATGAACATCAGTCACCAGAGGAATCTTTTAAAGTCGAGTATTTTCTTGTTGTTGTTGATATGACAATTACTTCTTTGAAAAATAGATTTGAGGAATTGAATACATTTGAAAATATTTTTGAATTTTTATATCATTCACAAAAGTTAAAAGTCATTGGATGATTATGAGTTGAAAGAATGTTGTGTTAAATTTCACTCAACTTTTTCTCATGTCAATTTATCAGATGTTGATGTAGATGATCTGTTCTCTGAATTAAGGGTGTTACAATATGTTTTGCCAACTGAATTAAGGGTGTTACAATATGTTTTTTCAACTGAAACAATGTCTACCATTGATATTCTTGGATTTATCAAGTTTGCTGATTGTTATCCGAATGTATCAATTGCTTGTACAATTTTATTGTCAGTGCCTGTGATTGTAGCATCGGCGAAAAGAAGTTTTTTAAAATTGAAGTTGATTAAAACCTACTTGAGATCATCAATGTCACAAGAAAGATTGAACGGTTTGACAACTTTGTCAATTGAGAAAGCTATGTTGGCAGACATTGATATTGATGGGCTTATCAATGATTTTGCATCTCAAAATGCTCGAAGAAATCACTTCTTATGAATTTTTGAGTATTTTTTTTTTATATTTTGTAAAACTTATTATGTATTGATGCTATGTATATTGAATAAATTTTTTTTTTTTTTATGTTTGGCCTAAGACCATAAAATGTCAGAAACGGGACTCGGAGGTGGTGCCTCTTAATCTGTTGAGGTCCAATCACAATTCTTTCTTATTGATCAATCAAGAATATAACTCAACTTTGTTTCTCTAAACTTCTAGGACATGTTTGATTTAATTTTTAATCCCTATATTTTAAATCCTTGTTGTTTTTAACTTTTTAGTTTTGTTTTAAAATTTTACTCTTTTCGTTCCAAAATATAAGTCGTTTTGATTATATTACACAAATTAAGAAATATAATCATTATTATATAGAAAAGAGAAATTATGAGTAAGTTTACAAAATTGTCCTTCATTAATTATATGAGAAAAATAAATGAAAGAATTGAAAGAAGACAGAAATAAAAAGTTGAGGGTATAATAGTAAAAATAGCATTAAATGCTTCATTAGAATTGTAAAGCGACTTATATTTTTTAACAAATTTTTTCTCCAAAACAACTTATACTTTGGAACGGATGGAGTATTTTCTAAAAAATTAAGATACAATTAATAATGTCTGGTTATTTATATATTTTGCTTCACTAATATCCAACTCACCAAACCATTTTTGAAGGTTAAGATGGTATCAAGTAGTTTCAGACCCTCTCGATTGCAGTTGTGAAAATTGAATCGTGATTCTTCTTATTATGTTTAATGTCAATTACCACTTGATCAATTATCGAAGGGTTTTATCATTTGTATTTTTATAAAAACTAAAATATTCATTAAATAAATTTTGTCTATCTTGATAAAGTAAAGATAAAAACAACTTAAACTAATTATTTCTTATTTCATTGATATCTCATCCAATATATAGTACTGCCCACAAAAGGAACCAAGTTATGTAACTAATATCATCATTGAAGTAAATCAAATCTGGTGATCTATAGTTATGGCGTTGAATGTTCTTCTTCTTCTTCTGAATTCTTTATTGCTTATTCTTAGCTCAGTAGCTATCATTGAAGCAGCTACCATATTCACCGACAGTATTAGTCTGCCCCTTAACCGTAGTAGTTTTCCAGACGGTTTCATTTTTGGAACAGCTTCTTCAGCTTACCAGGTACTCCAAACTTTTCAATGTTTTAAGCTTCCTTCGTGATCAAATAGTCGTATAGAGGTAGAGCCAATGATTTGACTTACAGGTGTATCGTAGCGTATGGTTGTTACAGGTTTTTTTTTAAAGCTCAAATGATCTTGTATTTTTTTTTTTTTTTCAAATAAATCCATATATGTATTGAAATTTTTGGTTTTAGTTTTTAAAGTCAAAATTCGCAGAAAAATCTGAAGAAAAATTTGCACTAAAACTGCAAATTTTTCTGCAGATTTTGACTTTAAAGACTAAAATAAAAAATTCACGAACATACAGAGACTTATTTGCAACTAAAATACAGCGACTAAAATAAAAAAATCCCGAACATAGGGACTGAAATGATATTTAAGCTTTTTTTAATGGCAAATTGTTAATTAGTTGTATACTGTATAGAGGCAGAGCCAATGATGGCTCGTTTGGCCTAGCTTATTTTTGAGCTTATGTAAACAGTTTATGCAATTTTTATGTATTATTATACGTTTTTCAAGGTTGTTTATGATAAAATAGCTTATAAAAATTCAATTTTCACTAGTTTGAACTTATAAAATAGCATAAAACTTTATTTATATTGCATAAGCCGTTTGCATAAGCTCTAAAATAAACTAGGTCAAATGAGCCCTAATTGTTATGTTAGCTTTTCTTAAATTCCAATCAATCATTAGTTGGACTTGGTAGGAGCAGTTCAATCCTCTCAACCGCAATTGAGAGGGTATTGAAACCATTATGTCAGAATTGACTCCTAATGACGATCTCGAATCAGATTAGACGGTCCGGTGGTCGCATATTGGTTTTGAAAATAAAAACAAATTTTTTTATAAATTCCCTCTATTTTAGACTCTTCTGTCTTCGTGACTATTAATAGCAAACAAGGGATGTCATATTATAATGAAGTTGAGAGCTCGATCCACATTTTTTATATAATACTAACAATATTATTGGCCGTTTGATATAAAATGTTTGCACAAAATTTTTTTGAAGTATGAAGGTGCGGCAAATGTTGGTGGCAGAGGACCAAGTATATGGGATACTTATACTCATAATTATCCAGGTATGAATAAAACCACTTAATCAAATTATGAATTTTGTTCATTAAAAAATATCAGTTACTTAAATATTGTGACCTTGTCATATTGATATTTTGTATTTATATATTTTTCATAATCATTGAAAGTGAAATTTTAGCTTAAGAATCCACTCATGGAAATCAAATTAAAGTTCGGAATAAGTCCAAGGCTTAGAAAATGTATAGAGAAACAGAACATACCCTGCTACCTTATAATTGTTGGAATCAAACTTGGCACATGATGCACGAATTAAGAAACATAGTGAAGATAAAATTATAAATTACTTTACAGAATTGTCCTTCGTTGATGGTATGAGAAAGATAACTAACAATAATTAGAAAAAAAGTGAAAGTAATACATAGTTATTATATTCATTTGACATATCTCGAATTATAGACAATATAACAAATCATATTACTGCTGCTAAATTTGACAGAAAAGATATTGGGCGGAAGTAATGGAGATGTAGCCATCGATGAATATCATCGTTACAAGGTAAACTACTAAGCTCTAAACACATTTGAACATGATGCAATGCATAATTGAGATTCTTATGTAAAAATTACTGATAATGCAGGAAGATGTTGAGATCATGAAGGACATGAACATGGATGCTTATAGATTCTCTATCTCTTGGTCTAGAATACTGCCAAGTAAAAAACCAAAATTAATTTGTTTAATTAATTTAGCTTTACTTAATCATCCCAATAAAAAAATATTTGTTATAAAATAAATTATTATTTATTTAAATGTTAGATTTGTTGTTTAATTTCAGAAGGAAAGATTAGTGACGGTGTGAACATGGAAGGAATTAATTATTACAACAATCTCATCAATGAACTTCTAGACAAAGGTAAGGTCTTCAGTTAATTGCTTAATTTTGGTTTTACTGATTTTGGTCAAAATTTAATTTCTTTTGTTTAAATGTATTTGTCATTGTAGGACTTCTACCCTTTGTGACCCTTTTTCATTGGGACCTTCCTCAAGCACTTGATGAAGAATATGGTGGATTTTTAAGTCATAACATAGTGTATTTCACATATCTTATAGCTAATAATAATCAAACAATATTTTGTTGATGATCATTAATCATTTGAATTTACTATCATTTTTTTCTTATTTTTATCGAATATCTAGGAATGATTTTCGAGACTATGCAGAGCTTTGCTTTAAGGAATTTGGAGACAGGGTGAAACATTGGATCACATTGAACGAGCCATGGACATTGAGCAAATATGGTTATGCTGATGGAAGGTCAGCACCCGGACGATGTTCATCCTGGCATAACGAAAATTGCGTTGGTGGTGACTCAGCCACCGAACCCTATATAGTGGCTCACAATCTGTTACTTGCTCATGGAACTGCCGTTAAAGTGTACAAATCGAAATATCAGGTTTTGATTTATACACATTTTTTACAAAAATGTAAGAATTTACCAAATTGATTTAGAGTCATATATTGGGACCTAAACTGTTATTAATAGGCATCTCAAAAGGGCCGGATAGGGATAACACTATCGTGTGATTGGTTGGTGCCGCTCCTTGACACAGAATCAGATATTCACGCGACACAAAGAGGCATTGATTTTATACTTGGATGGTAAAGAGCTTCATATATGAACCTAACTTTTCATCTAAAACTCAATTTAAGTACATTAATCATATAGATGCATATTTTTATGAATTATGAGTGAGAAGAGTATGGTCCGCAACCTCTATTGCCGTAGCAAAGTAAAGGTGTTTGAGGTTTTTGCAATTCGATTGCAGATCTATCAGCCGCATTAATCTGCAATATCGAGGATCATAATGCAACTGCAACTGCAATCACAATTTGAAACATGATTTTGTTCTCCATGCAAAAAACAATAATCTTTAGAAGCCGAATTATTATTTTTCTAAACCGTTTCTTTTGGCATTGTCAATCATTGCAACAATATTATATTTATCAAAAGAGTTAATTTGAACAAATATTTTCAGGTTTCTGGAACCATTAACAGTAGGAGATTACCCTAGTTCCATGCGATCTTTGGTAGGAAGTCGATTACCAAAGTTCTCTAAACATCAGTCCAAGCTCATAAAAGGGTCGTTCGATTTTCTTGGATTAAACTATTACACTTCAAATTATGCTACTGATGCACCTGAGTTAAGTCAAGCCAGGCCTAGCTTGCTCACAGATTCTCAAGTTATTACCTCAAGTATGTATTTCAAAGATATCTCATTAATGTTGTTATATCTTATAACATTCCATGATTGTGATTAATAATAATTTGTGAGTATGATGCATTTTGTTGTGACAGATGAACGTAATGGAATACCTATTGGCCCAAAGGTATGCATGTGAATGATTTAATTGCAACTTTTAACCATGCAATAATGCTTCATTTCAATTAGTTTTTCCATTTTTTTGTGGCTTATATACATGCAGTCTTCTTCAATATGGATGTCAATTTATCCAAAGGGAATTCATGACCTGTTGCTGTATACTAAAACAAAGTACAATAACCCTTTGATCTACATCACTGAAAATGGTAAAACTCTAATTTTTTGTTTCAAATTTAATTTTTATTTAAAGCCACAACATGAAGACATGTTTAGTGTTTGACTTATGTCAGTGTCTCATATTTTGATTCAACACCGACAAAAGTAGCGATAGCCATTGACTTTTATTTTCTTAAATTATTATCGATATTTATGTGTCAGTGTTAGTATTGTGTTTAGTATCTCTATCGTGGAATTTTTATATATGTGTTATATTGGATTTTACTTATGACATTGATTTTTATGGAAAAATATTTTATAAATGTATGTATAGGTATAGATGAGCTCAATGATCCAACAATATCACTTGAAGAAGCCCTTGCAGATACAGCTAGGATTGATTACTATAATAGTCACCTGTATTATGTTCAAAGTGCAATCAAGTATGTGCTATGGGACAAAAGAGGAAATTTTAATTTTTTAGTTATTTTGTTGTATGAGTTTCAGGTTATCCTTAACATTTTTTAACATTTTGAATCTGTCAGGGATGGTGTGAATGTAAAAGGATATTTTGCATGGTCACTGCTCGACAACTTCGAATGGACATTGGGCTACAGAGTGAGAACGGGAATAAACTTTGTAGATTATAAAAATGGTTTAAAAAGATATCCAAAAATGTCGGCTATTTGGTTTAGGAATTTCCTACAAAAGAAAAATGTTACATATAGTGATTTGCGTTAAGAAGGCAAACTTTATTAATGTGTGGCATAAATATAATTGCAATGAACAACATTGTTCGATGGTACTTTTGGCCTATTGATGCATTGTCGCAAGATATAAGTTGATTTTGTTAGACGATTCTAAGATATAAAATCAAATGGAGATAGATTAGGAAGACAAGAAGCGAGAATTGAAATTATAATTCATCTTATAGATTATTACTTTTGAAATTTACTTAGAGATGACAATGAGATGGGCACAACCGTACAAGGTCCTGCCAAATGCAAATATGTTGCGTATCCGCCTCATATCCATATGAGTATTCGTTTAGATTTTAAATGGATTAAACGATTATCCTTGATATACAAGGGGTTTACATAAATATGTATTAGATTATGATAAAAAAAAAAAAAAAAAGCAACATAAAATTTAATCTGGATTAACTTTTGTAATTTAACCAAGTGAATATAACCTAAAACAAACAGAGCACGATTTTACTCATTATTATTATCCGTTAAAAATAAAATAAAAACCATCTATATATAGGTATTTTATCCAGTGTTTTATTGAGTTTGATTTAGCGGTCAAACTCTAAATTATCTGATTTATTCCTTAAGAACCATAAAATATCTAATAGAGAGCTAAAACTAATTTACTACTCCTTAACTTTTTTTTATCATTACTTTATTAAGAAAAAAAAATTATTTAATTAATTAATTTAATTTTTGTAAGAATACAAATGGAAAAGTATAATTGTACATTGATTCCTTAAATGTACTAAAAGATAAAAGAAAGCATAAAAAAATTATAAAGATAAAGTAAAGAAATTAAAGACATTTCGTTGATTTTTATTTTGCCTACAATGTGTTTGAAAGACACTATAGATAGAAGAAATTTACTTTTGTCACTCTGTTAGTTTATCACGTGCCCTATGCTTTTCCTATTTTGTTATTTTGCTACTTAAGTGGCGAATCAGTCAGTGGTCAAGTCTCCTATATCAATTAAAGGTCAGTCAAGTGACCAATTTTAATTAGCTACTTATGTGGCCAACATTTCTATAAATAGAGACCATCGGATGGTGAAGTCTCACACCTCTCCCACTTATGTTTTTCTGCTTTTGTTTATTTAGTTAGTTTAATTTTTGTCGTTTCGTGTGTAAATGGAGGCATAGTCCTTCATCGACTAATCATACGCACCTACTGTAACAAAAATAAAATAAAATCATACGCACCTACTGGTGTTGTTTAGTCGCATGGTTAGGTGCACATTTAAAGTACGATAGTTGATTCAATGTTGCCGGTAGAACCAAAGCCAAAACATGTTGACCTTATAAAACTTTTTGGTCCATACTTAAACAGGGATCAAAGCATATGGGGCTTTTTGCATACCTGTTGAAAATTTGGACTAAACAATCAATCTCCTTTTTGGGGACAATTTCACAAGATGAGGTTGTTTAGTTTATTTAATTAAAAGTTGAGATTTTAAATGTAATATTTAAATAGATGTAATTTTTGTGTCTATGTTTTAATTAATAAAAAATTATGTTTGAATTTATCTTCGTCTATCCTGATTTTGTACTCTTAGTTTATGTCACATGGTCATCCGCTACTTAAGTGACGGAACATCTTACTCTTAGTTCGTTACTAAAGTGATGGATCACCCTACGCACAGTCCGCTACTCAAGTAGCGAACGACCTGCAACCATGTAGAGGAATTGATCCAATCGATGTTATTACCATCGCCAACACAACAACAGACATTCGACCTGAACCAACCTTCAACGGGACACTGGTCTGTCCTTATGACATCCCGCCACCATATAGAGGAATTTGACCCAATCGACACCACATTACCACCCAACAAAACAGTAGGGTGATGACCATACCGAAAGTATAAAAGATCGGCCCAAACCGCTTCACGGTCATTCAAGAATCTTCACTTACGCAAAGCAAAATTAAAAAGATCCAATTGTTCCAAACCTCTTTTTTTTCTTAGATAAATAAATTTAATGCCATTTAACCAGCATAATTTCTTCTCCTCTAATCCACCACTCCCACATGAAATTTCTCTGATATCTATCTTCTTCTTTTTTTTTTTTTTTTTTTTAAATTAAGTTCTCGCATTCCTTTCGAACAAACTAAAAAGAGATACTTGGCATTACAGGTAGTGTCATATCCTTGTCGTGATATATTTAGCATATCATATCATGTCTATTTGTACTTTCTTTATAAATGAATATTTAATGCATAATTTTTACAATTTTTTTATCCTTTTGCCTCCCAATTATTGTTCTCAATTAATATTTAAAATACTTTGGGTTAACCGTACACACAAGTCCCACTTTATAACGCAACTTTGGATGAAATGAAGCAAATATGCAAAGTAGAGTAATGACACTTCTTTTTTATGGAATTGTTGTGATTCTTAGCCATGTGACTATAATGGAAGCTACAATATTATTAACCAATGATATTAGTAAGTCCCTCAACCGAAGTAGTTTTCCAGAAGATTTCATTTTTGGAACAGCTTCATCAGCTTACCAGGTACTCCAAATATTTCAATATTGTTTTACAATTATTTGTATAAATAAAGATAAGATAAAATAAAATAAACATGTATATATGAATTGATCCTTTATGTAACCAAAAAAAAAAAGAATTGATCCTTTATTTAATTTTTATTAAAAAACAATGTTGTGGCTGGTCACATGGATAAATTAATTGACATTGACAATGTATAAAAAACTCAAAAATCATGATGAATTTCATCATCTTCAACATGTTCTTCATCATGTGTTCATCATATTCTTCATCATGTTTAGCACTATCTTCATTAAACTACAATAAATGACACCCAAAAACACCTCAAAATAGCATCAATTTATGTGTTTTATTTACATTATCTTCTTCTAAATTATAATATTGAAATCCCCAATTTGTATTAAACCCAATCTGGGAATTTCACCATAAAGTAAATTACCAGAAAGATCAAGAAAATTAACCCTAGGCAAAGTTCCAAATCACCAATTCCATGAGGAATCTCAACAGAAAATTGATTATCCCTAAGAACAAGCCTACCCAACTGGCTTAATTTAACCATACCGGTTGAACATTGATTATTTGCACGTGAAATTGCATTAGAAACAAACCCAGAAAGAGAATTTTCAACAAGCTCAAGTGAGATACACATAAATTAGGGAACAGAGAGATTATTGTACCCAAGCCTAACTCTCATTAAGCTCAAACAGTTTCCAAGACCAGACAGAATGCAAATTAGGGAATTAAATTTTGAAATTTGGAAGATGGGATAAACAAAACACCTAAATTTATGAACATGATGAACAAACATGATTCATCATGATTTTTAGGTTTCTTACATTGACAATTAAAAATATTAAAATAGTTCAATTGATAGGGACATTATAGATAAAATACAGAGATTGAGTTCGAACCATAATACTCCCACTATTCACTTGAAAAAGTAAAATTAAGCCATTTTATCCATAACTGACAAGTCAGTTGAATGAATTCATTTATCCGTGTGTTTTTTCAAGTATAAAACACATGGATAATTTAACCATAATACTTGAAAAAAAACAATATTAAAATAAATTCATTCAATTGACCTGTCAATTATTGTTTTTTTAAAATAAAAACTAAATAAAAATTGAATTTAATTGGTGCAAGTTTATAAGGATAAAATGATCAATATATGACAAAAAAATATTATCACTATTACAAACAAAATCAAATTTCGTCTTGCTCCTTAGTTTTTATCGTCAATCTACAAAAAATATCTACAGAATAAAAAATTTGTCTTAATTCATTGACATTTTATTTTTTTAGTATGAAGGTGCTGTAGATGTTGGTGGCAGAGGACCAAGTATATGGGATACTTTCACACATAATTATCCAGGTCTTTTAATTTCCTCTATTCATTTTTTTTTTGTGCATTTCCTCTATTCATTATTTGCTTATATTATTTGTTTAAAATGAGTTGCTTAATTTGATATTTTTTGTAAGATGCATAAAATTAATATAAGCCTACACGTCTCCAATGCTTAGCTCATTGGAAATTTAGTTGGTAAGATAATATATTATATACGTAGAATTGAAATTTGAATATCAAATTCCACACTTATTCATCTTTAAAATTGCTTATTCTTTTCTCGAAACATGTATAAAATTAATTTATTAACTTAAAATAATTATTTTAACGCCATTAAGTTGGTCATAAGTAGTATTTGGCTTACTAATTTATTATATATAATATATGTCCTTGTGTTTTTTTTTTTTTGAATTATTTCATTTTTTATCATAAAAGGTATTTTATGAACTGTCTTTGTTGTCTTTTTTTTTTTTTTGGTTACTTGTTTTAGTGTCTTTATTGTCTGATAACGTGCAGAAAGTCCACCTCTAATATAATACTAATAATAATATTTAAAAAACCATATTGAGATAATTGTTGTTTTGGTTTCTATTTTTAATTTTTTTACAGTTTTGATCTTTCTATTTTAAAATTAGACAATTTTGATCCTCTATCATAGTTTTTAACTATAAATTGACAATATGATATGATTTAAACGATGTGATATATGATTCGATGATGAAAAAATATCAACATTGATGA
Source organism: Trifolium fragiferum (assembly GCA_954870985.1). Lineage (NCBI taxonomy): Eukaryota > Viridiplantae > Streptophyta > Magnoliopsida > Fabales > Fabaceae > Trifolium > Trifolium fragiferum. The sequence goes on from OX940789.1 coordinate 57,231,945, forward strand.
AATTATAAGAAAAATCTTTCATAAAGTTCATTGAAAATATTTTAAATAAAATAAATGTTAAGGGAACCAAAACTGTAGAATTTTAAAATAGAAGAATTAAAATTGCAAAAATTGAAAATAAGGAGATCAAAGTTCAAAACTGCAATTAAGCGAATAAAATAATAAAATTGTTTAATACTTTACGGTTCATGGTATCAAAATAATAATTGTAAGTGGTGTTCATAAAAATAAAATATTGCAAGTGGTTACTTTGTTGGTACCAAATTGATATGCATTTCGTATGCTGTTAAACTTGACAGGTAAGATAAAGGACAAAAGTAATGGAGATATAGCCGACGATGGATATAATCGTTATAAGGTTTAATACTAAGCTCTATCTTGTGTGTTATTTTAGTAGTATTCATACCCGTGCATCGCACGGGGCACCACAGAAAGAATTCATTTAAATTCAATTATATGATTCAGTTATATAAGCATATCGTAACTAACATTTATCAGTTAAATTGTCATTACAATTAAAATATAATCCGATGGAATTTTAAAGACAAAGCTAAATTTAAAACACAATCTTAGATGACAACAACGCATAAAACATTAAAGGGATATTCAAATAAAACTTCAACTTATACATTAGGATTGATGACAACAAATAGTTCTATAGTCTTTCGTGTTATAAGAATTGAACAAAAATAAAATGACTATAACTAAATGAAAACATGAAAATTGTAAATAAAATAAATTAAAATAATAGGTTACAGCTCCCCGTGTTGTAAGAATTGAACAGTAAAAAAATTGATTATAAGTAAACTAAAAAAAATAAATACATATATTAACTTTCTACATACTCAAAATATCATGTAGTGAATTTGTTACTTGACAAACATTTCTCTTAATGTAATAAAAAGAATACAAATGGAAAAAGAAATAATGAACTTAAAATTGATCTTTGTTAACATTTTTACAATTGCCCTTTGTCCCCGTAGGATTTGGATCCTCTCCAATTTTTTCTCCAATGTTTTCTCTCCAATGTGATCTTAACCATTCATTTGCTTATTTTCTCTCTCTTCTTAAGTATTATTTTATTCTTTATAATTTATCAACCATTGGATTAAGAAAATGAGAGAAAACATTGGAGAGAAAATTGGAGAGGATCCAAATCCGTCCCCGTAAACATAGCTTATGTTATCATTGATAGTTCATTGAGATGGAGAAAATGCAAGCACAATTTAAGTAAAATAGGTAACAACCGATTGATAAGATATTTTATATTAGTTGCTAATTTGAAATCAAATGAAAAAAGGTTGCTATTGGATAACTTTGGAAAAAATAGGAACAAAAATGAGATCTTTGTTAATGACATGATTGTTGCGGTTTTTTTTTTTCCTTTCATATCTTTGTTATAAAAGAACACTTAAATATGAACAAAAAAATTCTTCTAAAATCACACTCAAAAGAACGGGTGAATAGGAGAAAACATAGAAACCCATAAAGATATGAAAGGTAAATAAATATCCAAACTTGCAGATACTACCACCTGTGCAAGTTCACAATGTTCATTAACAAATTTGTGGCTACATTCTGCTATAAGAAAAAAATGGCTACATTCGCTAAACTTAGAACAGTGCATACTTAAGGCATACTATTATTAATTTGAAATAAACTTAAAGGACTGTTATTGCATGGAAGAAATTGCATAAATTAATATCACCTACATAGCTACAGACAATCACTCAACTAACAGGAAAATGAATGAGTGCATTTCATGAAAATTTGTAAAAGTTCAATAGTCCTACTTAAGTGCAGGAATTGAACATTACATACAAAATAGAGATGGAACTGTCAATAGAAAGAACATTTTTCAATGCACCACTACTTGTGAACCCAAACACTAAAAAGTTCTTGGATAAGTGACTTGAGCAGGTTCATATCCTTGAGAAATAAGCTGTTAAAAAATTGACAGCAATAAAAAACTCTCTTCTGATCTGAAACAATTGAAAATTGCACACAAAACACAATCAGAAACCTTGAATTCAACATGATTAACATAAATTGAAAAAGAAAGACAAATAATGGGGCACACATTCTACACGAGGAGATCAATTAATTGAAAATATCAAATATCATGAGAAAGTATTTTTCTTGTCTTTGCTTAAGAACATGGAATTATCAGAGTATAAGTAATCTATGAAAAGTTTCTCCAAAAAAACAGGAGTATTAAAATTAAAAGGCACCCTGAAGCATTCTTGTATATTATATGATTTATATCTATTTTTTTCCAAATTATACCAATCCATTATTACCTTTGTTGGTCTAACATCTTCAATATTAAAAATTCAAGGTCTGACAAATTTTCAGAACTGAACCAATATATACAAAACTTACACTTCAAATACTTAAGCAAAAGATGTGACATGTGCATTTTCATGTTGTGCTCAGCTTCATGAATTCATAGTACAGAGCATTTGCTGCTATATAACCTTACAAAAATAGCAAATTGTTAGAAGGGTTTTAAAATGAGACAAAATCTCTCCAAAGTAATTTGCTACAATACCTTCTATCGTTCACTGAGCACTATTCACTCCCTCATTCTCTTCCAATTCGTTGTATTACTAAGAGAAGAATAAAGATCCAAAAACACAACAAAAAGAGGGAAATATGCACATTTCCATATCACAATTTTTTTTAGATGAATAAGATAAAATTGTAAGAATGAGAGTCTTAAGGTTCATGTTCAATTAAGTACCTTCCTAATTTATATTATAAACCAAATTGTTATGGTTTGACATATTTAAAGGGATTATGTCCTAGTGAACCAACAAAGCCTTCTAAGAATGAGACACTTAAGGTTCATGTTCAGTTAAGAAAAAAAAAAAAATGGAGTGAAGAGAAAGACTAACCTTGTAAATCAGAATGCCAAGGGAAAACATGGCAAGACACTCCTTCATCATGGCATTGCTAATCTTGCTACATTCTGTCAACAATAGTTAACAGCAACTTTCCAACTTCATTCTGGTTACTCCCTCTTCAAAAAAATGAATGTGTTAAAAAATGATTGGGAGAGAAATCCAACAAACAAATTTAGGATGAATGAGTACCAAAAGATAATATGACAAAAAGACCATTGGAAGTAATAGAGAGAGGGGACATCAGATAGTTTTTTTTTATAAAAAAAAGGTGACAAAGATGAATAAAAAATGACTCTATATAGACTGCAAACACAAAAAGCATTTACCTTCTTTGTCAGTTGTCCCTTATTCGCAAAGGTTTTCTCCTACAAAAAAGAAAATTCAAAACAATGCATAATTTTAGTAAAATAATCACAACAAACATGTGAAATTGAAATACGAATAAACTGGCCCAGACACCTACAAAATGCCCATGGCTCTAAATAAATGAGACTTTTAAGTAAGACATGAAAACACAATATTGTGAAATCAAAAAGATACATATAAACTATTACATTTCTACATACTAAATTATCTATTCACATACTAAATTTGAATCAAAAACACTACATTTGTGACCTTTCGATAATTTAGAATTGAACAATAAAAAATTGATTATAACTAAACTGAAGAAGAAAAAAAAAAAATATGAATTCACTTTCTACATGCTCAACATATAAGATTTGTAATGAAATTAAGCAAGGTATTTGTAATGAAATTAACCAATAAGATTCCATGACAGTCAAATGAAGACAAACATTCATCAATTATGTGGCTAATTTGAGTAGATGGACAGAAACGCAGGTAAATTATAACAAAAAGCAAGTAAATAAAAAGACAGAAACGCGGCAAGAGGATGATAAAAGCTTACCTTGGCGTTTTCGTTTGTGCGATGCTTCCTCATTATTTCCCGTCGCCGATATTGTAAAAAGAGAAGGAGAAACGCAGCAAAACCTACAATTTGTGCGGAGAGGAAGATAAGGAATGAAGAGTAAGAGAAAGATTGAAGATAAAATCTGAGTTTATACACTAAATTAAATTTCAGAAAACTTACCCAATCAAACCCTATTTGTAATTTGTAAACCTGGACAAACAATAACATTCCAAACAAAAACAAAATCAGAATATAAAATCAAATTATCAAATAAAGAAGGGATTGAGAAACCTCACCGTTCCTCAAACCCAAATTTTTTAATCTGAATGAACAAAAACATTCCAAAAAACAATATATAAAAATCAGAGTATGAAATCATAGTGAGAGATGGATATAGATGGAGGTTTAAGTATTCAAATTTGAGAGAGAGAGAGAGAGAGAGAGAGAGAGAGAGAGTGAGAGAGAGAGAGAGAGGGAGGAGAGTTTGAAATTTGAAAGTTATGAATCTGTTTTCAATATTCAGCTTTCAATTTATAAAGTAGTATAATAGATAAAATTTTATATTTTAAAATAAAGTTCATTTGTTTAAAAAAAAAAAGTTCATTTGGACTTGATTTATATTTTAGTTTATGAAAATAGTTCATGCAAATAAAAATAAAAATGAGTTCATCTAATATGAATGTGCTTTAAATGCGCATCTTATTAGTCCACCACTTTCTTCAAGTAACCATATTGAGATAAGAAAAACACACGACATTTATTTCAAGTACCCTCTTAGAAAAACCAAGATCTTTCATCTCAAATTCACCATTCAATTTCTCCTTGAGCTTACTGATCTCTTCCTTTTTAAAATTTGCCATCACGATATCTTCTACGTATAAAAGTATGCTGAGAATTACTTTCTCATTCCTCTTCAGATGTACACACAATTGTCATACTAGTTTCCCACAAAACGCATCTACAAAGTAAACTCATTCAAATAGATGAAACCATTATCTTGGGCTTTTCTTCAACGTATACAAAGGTTTCTTCGAAAGATACACTTTAGATTTGTCCTCTACGTACAAAACCCTCATGTGTTCCTTATAGATTGTATCTTCGAGGTCTCTATAGAAGAAAGCGGTTGTTTCCAACTTAAAATTGTATTGATTAACAATCGCCACAAGTACTTTTATGCAGCAACGTTTTACCACCGGTGAGAAAATCTTGTTGTAATCAATTCTCCCAATCTGAGTAAAATCCTTCATCATAAGCCTCGCTTATATTACCTTGGTTCATTAATCCCTGGAATACATTAACTTTTATTGAAGATTTATTTGCATCCAATTACCCTTTGTTTCTTAGGTAGCTCTAAAAGCTTCCAAATTTGGTTCTTCTCCAATGAATGCTTTTTTTACATTTAATGACTTTAGCCATTTCAGACTCTTCTTGCTATCAAATATTTTCTTGAAGGTTTTTGGTTCTGATCGAGTCTTGCAATTCTTCATTCGCATTTACAGCATACTAAACCGTATCAACATAATTTGTATCTCTATGGTGCAAGAATATCCATCTTCTCCCTATATCTAGCCAACTGTGATAGTTAGAAGCCACTATTGCTATCTTCCTTTAGAACTTGATCACAAAGAGTCATCCTTCTCTGCATCTCTAGTCTCATCGGTGGATGACTCTATCTCAAACCAAGTTTTTTCAACCCCCCTATTATGAGACTATAGTATTCATGTCTTTGTACTTCATGCTCATATGAGTTTGAGTATGTCATTCCTTAAACTTTTCAAAAACGTCCCTTTTATTTCAAAATGTGAACTCATAGTATTACATAGAAATCATCATTCATGGTAAGAAAATAGAAACCAACCTCACGACTAGATACTATACTCTAGCCGAACATCAAAGATTTGAGTAAAACAAACTCAAACAGTCCACAAGAATAATGCATACTCTTCCCAAATTTAACTCTATGTCGATTAGCTAGTATGTACAATTATCACAGAACTCTAGTTTATTCACTTTTTCACTACCTAGCAAATCTTGTTTAGTTCAACCAAACCTTTTTCACTGACATGCCCTAATCTCAAATGCCAAAATTTTATTTTATCATGTGAGTTTTGATCAGCTAATGATGCATGAGCAATAAAAGTATAGCCACCCAAAATGTATAAACCGCACATTTTGGTATCTTTAGAAATTACCAATGTACCATGGGAAAATTCCAACATTTTATGTTCAATTATAGTACAATATTACCTAATCCATCAACCATGCTTTATAGACAAAAAAATTCACTTAAGTTTGAGAACATACGTCATATTCCGCAAATGGAATTCACGGTTGTCAAATATCTTAAGACAGCACAACACTAGTCAGAAGAAGATCGACGAACTCTGCGATACCTGATTGGAACCGTTGAGATGCCCCGTACTCTCCTCGGGGATGCCCTTTTAAAGCTGAGAGGGAATATGAACATACATATTGAATCTTAAATCTGCCTTAGTAGTCTTAAATTATGTCAAAACTCCTCACACATCATACAACTTTCGAATTAAGCATGTTTTGGCTTTGCCACATACCCCTTGCATTTGAGGCATAATCAACCAGACTAATTTTTTTTTTTTGCATATTTTAAGGCATACACAACATTTTATGTAAATTTTAATTAAATATTACATTTGTTCTCAGCTTTTTAAATTATTATAAAATATTACATTGATTTTGCCATTTTTAAATGTAGGAAGATATTGAGATCATGAAGGACATCAACATGGATGCTTATAGATTTTCTATCTCTTGGTCGAGAATACTTCCAAGTAAGAAACAGAAAACTAAGACTAAGAACATTTTCCCTTCAAAACTTTTAAAGGTTTGATATATACATCATCTGTGTGTGTGTTTTATGAATGATTATAAATTTATAATTTATATATTAGATTCCTCGACTAATTGCAGAAGGAAAGCTCGCTGGAGGTGTTAATAAGGAAGGAATTAAATATTACAACGATGTTATCAATGAGCTATTGGACAAAGGTTCATCATATATGAAATTTATTTATTTTTATTAACTTTTGTCCAAAATACTTCATTTGCATTTGTGAATGTAGGTCTTCAACCCTTTATCACCCTTTTTCATTGGGATCTTCCTCGAACACTTGAAGAAGAATATGGTGGCTTTTTAAGTCCTAATATAGTGTAATTCACATTGATCCCTTATGACCAAAGATAATCAAATATCTTAAAGTAAAGCATATGATCGTTTGTTTTTCCTCCTACCTATATCCAGGAATGATTTTCGCGACTATGCAGAAGTTTGCTTTAAAGAATTTGGAGATAGAGTAAAACATTGGATAACATTAAATGAACCATGGTCCTTTGCCACACATTCTTATGCCGAAGGAACGTTTGCACCTGGACGATGTTCACCCTGGCAAAACTTAAATTGCACCGGTGGAGACTCCGCCACAGAACCATATGTAGTTACGCACAATCAGTTACTTGCTCATGCATCTGCTGTCAGAATCTATAAAACCAAATATCAGGTTATATTATTTTAATTTTTTATAGGTAAATTAAGAGCATAAGACTTATCATAGTGACTAGTAGACATGAGAGAGACATCTAGTAACACTAATTATATACCCTCTTTGCTCATGTATAATATAAAAAACCGGGAAGTAGTGGAAACTATATATACAAAGTGGAGGGCGCCAAACCTTACTCAGATAAAAAGCAAAAGCAAGAAAAATAAAAAACAAACAACAAAGAAAAAAAATAAAAATCCAAAATTAGGGAGACTATCCCTAAACTAGTCCTCAATGAAGACATGAGGCAAGATTTTTCACAAAAGAAAACATTTGAAATGTACCAAGAGAAGTCGACTTGCCAACACTTCACTATTTCACTGTAATACTTCCATAAAGGAATCATTGAAAGTATGTACCGGGTATGAATGGTATGATTTATAACTCCCAACACATGTTTGTTTTTTAGTTTTCTTAGAGATGTACGGAGTGAATGGAACCTCTTCTTCGATATTGAACCTGTTCTAGTTGCCCATGCTTTTTATTATCTTCTTCATATCATAAAATCAATATTCAATACCAGTTTGTATAGTGAGAGCTGTTGAATAAATAAATTGATTTTGGGTTTGTTAGTTTTTGGGCCTTATGATTTAAAAGTCCAAATATGTGTTGTAATAAGTCCAAATCATATTCTAGAGAAATCTATGGAGCTCTCTAGAAGATAAGGATTAATAAAGAGTTTGGTGGAGTAGTTGAGAAAATTCTAGAGAGTAGTTTATAGCCATTAGATTAAGTTTGTGTTGGCAAAATCCTATTCATTGATTTAGGAATGCCACTAGTATAAATAGATGTGATGTACTTGAGTTTGTATCAAGCAAAAAATTATAAACACCTAGTAATACAAGTAGCCTTTCCTTTCAAATGTTTTATATCCTCTCCCAAATATTTAAACATTTTTCCACCTATTAAAAACTTCCTTCCAACAAAGTGGTATCAAGAGCTTGAAGATCCTCCTAAAGATGGCAAATAGTGGTGTTCCCTTCCAAGTTCCAATGCTCACAAAGAGCAACTACGATAATTGGAGTTTAAGAATGGTGGCTCTCCTTGGTGCACATGATGTGTGGGAAATAGTTGAGAAAGGCTTTGTTGACACGGAGAATGAAAGTACTCCATCTCAAACTCAAAAGGATAGTTTGAGAGACTCAAGGAAGAGAGACAAGAAGGCTCTCTGTCTAATCTATCAAGGAATAGATGAAGACACGTTTGAGATGGTCTCGGGAGCAAAGACGGCCAAAGAAGCATGGGAGAAACTTCGAACCTCTTACAAGGGAGCCGATCAAGTGAAGAAGGTACGTCTTCAAACACTAAGAGGAGAGTTTGAAGCTTTGCGTATGAAAGAAGGTGAACTTATCTCCGATTACTTCTCAAGAGTTTTGACGGTTACTAATAACCTAAAAAGAAACGGAGAGAAGTTTGACGATGTAAGAATCATGGAGAAAATTCTTAGATCGGTAGATCCAAAGTTTGAGCATATTGTCACCGTCATCGAAGAGACAAAGGATTTGGAGGACATGACAATGGAGCAACTTCTTGGGTCGTTGCAAGCTTATGAAGAAAAGAAAAAGAAGAAGGAAGATATCAAGGAGCAAGTACTCAAGACACGAGTTGTTTCACCTAAAGAAGAGCATGGTCGAAGCAACCAAAGACGAGGTGGCGATCGAGAACGTGGACGCGGTCGTGGATATGGATGTGGACGAGGTTGGAGGCCTAATGATGACAACAACCATAGAGGAGAAATTTCATCAAGAGGTCGTGGGAGAGGAGCTCCAAAACAAAGGTATGATAAGTCACGGGTCAAATGCTACAAATGTGAGAAATTTGGGCATTATGCTTATGAATGTAGAGCTCCTAACAATCATAGAGTTGAAGAGAAGGCCAACTATGTTGAAGAAATAAGCCAAGAAGACGGGACACTATTATTGGCACACAAAGACAATGAAAGAGGTGGAGATAATCAATGGTACCTTGACAACGGTGCAAGCAACCATATGTGTGGGCAAAGAAGCATGTTCGTAGAATTAGATGAATCGGTGAACGGGAACGTGTCTTTTGGAGATGAATCAAAAGTGGCGGTGAAAGGTAAAGGAAAAATTCTCATCCGATTGAAGAATGGAGATCATCAATTCATTTCAAATGTTTACTATGTGCCAAACATGAAGAGCAACATCTTAAGTCTAGGACAACTCTTAGAGAAAGGTTATGACATTCAACTGAAGGATAATAACCTTTCAATAAGAGATCATTCAAGCAAAGTCATTGCTAAGGTGCCCATGTCAAGAAATAGAATGTTCGTGCTCAACATTCAAAACGATGTCGCGCAATGTCTCAAGATGTGTTACAAAGAGGAGTCATGGCTTTGGCATCTTCGATTTGGACATCTTAATTTTGGAGGATTGGAGTTGCTCTCTAAGAAGGAAATGGTTAGGGGATTGCCTTGCATCAACCATCCCAATCAAGTATGTGAAGGATGTCTACTTGGAAAGCAATTCAAAATGAGCTTTCCTAATGAGTCAAGCTCAAGAGCACAAAAGCCGTTGGAGCTCATACACACGGATGTGTGCGGTCCGATCAAGCCAAGATCACTTGGTAAGAGCAACTACTTCCTTCTCTTTATCGACGATTATTCCAGAAAACCATGGGTGTACTTTTTTAAGGAAAAATCAGAAGTGTTCGATAACTTCAAAAAGTTTAAAGCCCATGTTGAGAAGGAAAGTGGTCTTATGATCAAAGCCATGAGATCCGACCGAGGAGGAGAGTTCACTTCAAAGGAGTTCTTGAAGTATTGTGAAGACAACGGCATTCGGCGACAACTTACAGTGCCGAGATCTCCCCAACAAAATGGAGTAGCAGAGAGAAAGAATAGAACAATCCTTGAGATGGCGAGAAGCATGCTAAAGAGCAAGAGGCTACCAAAGGAACTGTGGGCAGAAGCTGTTGCATGCGCAGTCTATCTATCAAACCGATCTCCAACAAGAAGTGTATTGGGAAAAACACCACAAGAAGCCTGGAGTGGAAGAAAGCCTGGAATTTCCCATCTAAGAGTCTTTGGAAGCATTGCTCACGCTCATGTACAGGATGAGAAAAGAAGCAAACTTGATGACAAAAGCGAAAAGTACATCTTCATTGGTTATGACAGCAACTCCAAAGGTTACAAGCTCTATAGTCCTAATACGGGGAAGACTATCATCAGTCGAAATGTCGTTTTCGATGAAGAAGGAGAATGGGATTGGAGATCGAGTAACGAAGACTACAACTTCTTCCCACAATTTGAAGAAGATGTTGTAGAACCAGAGAAACCAAGAGAAGATCTTGCTACCCCGCCGAATTCACCGACCCCGAGTTATGAAGAAGGAGAAAGCTCAAGTGAAAGGACTCCACACTTTAGAAGTTTGCAAGAGATTTACGAGGCAACCGAAAATCAAGACAATCTTACTCTTTTTTTGTCTATTTGCGGATTGTGAGCCCATGAACTTCCAAGAAGCATTTGAGAAGAAGTCTTGGAGAACTGCAATGGACGAAGAAATCAAGGCGATAAAGAAGAATGAAACATGGGAGTTAGCTTCACTTCCAAAAGGTCACAAAGCGATCGGTGTGAAGTGGGTGTATAAAGCAAAGAAGAACTCTAAAGGAGAAGTTGAAAGATACAAGGCAAGATTGGTGGCAAAAGGATACAGTCAAAGAGCTGGCATCGACTATGACGAAGTATTCGCTCCGGGTTGCTCGATTAGAAACTGTTAGACTAATCATTTCATTGGCAGCTCAAAACAAGTGGAAGATACATCAAATGGATGTCAAGTCAGCCTTCTTAAATGGGGTCCTTGAAGAAGAAGTCTACATTGAGCAACCACAAGGCTACGAAGTCAAGGGAGAAGAAGAGAAAGTCTTGAAGCTAAAGAAGGCACTCTACGGGCTGAAACAAGCCCCAAGAGCTTGGAATGCTCGAATTGACAAGTATTTCCAAGAGAAGAATTTCATCAAGTGTCCGTATGAGCATGCACTCTATATCAAAGCGCAAGGTGGAGATATTTTGATTGTGTGCTTGTATGTAGATGACTTGATCTTCACGGGGAACAATTCAACCATGTTTGCAGAGTTCAAGAAAGAAATGACAAAGGAGCTCGAGATGACCGACATTGGACTCATGTCTTACTACCTTGGCATTGAAGTGAAACAAGAAGATCATGGAATCCTAATAACTCAGGAAGGTTATGCTAACGAGGTACTCAAGAAGTTCAAGATGGATGATGCAAACCCAGTCAGCACGCCAATGGAATGTGGAATCAAGCTGTCAAAGCATGATGAAGGAGAAAGTGTGGATCCATCACTCTTTAAGAGTTTGGTTGGAAGTTTACGATATTTAACATGCACGAGGCCTGACATCTTGTATGTAGTCGGAGTTGTCAGCCGATACATGGAGCATCCAACAACAACTCATTTGAAGGCGGCAAAGAGGATCCTTCGCTACATCAAAGGTACAACAAACTTAGGCTTGTACTACTCTGTTTCTGATGATTACAAGCTCGTTGGATATAGTGATAGCGATTGGGGAGGAGATGTGGATGATCGCAAAAGCACAAGTGGCTTTGTTTTCTTTATTGGAAACACAGCTTTCACATGGATGTCAAAGAAACAGCCGATTGTCACTCTTTCCACATGTGAGGCGGAGTACGTGGCAGCCACTTCATGTGTTTGTCATGCAATCTGGTTGCGAAATCTGTTAAAGGAGTTGAATCTGCCGCAAAAGGAGCTAACCAAGATATTCGTGGACAACAAGTCAGCAATAGCTTTGGCAAAGAATCTAGTCTTTCATGATCGGAGTAAGCACATTGACACACGTTATCACTATATTAGAGAATGTGTTTCTAACAACGATGTGAAGTTGGAGTACGTGAAGACACATGACCAGGCAGCTGATATTTTCACCAAGCCTCTCAAGCGCGAAGACTTTGTCAAGTTAAGATATTTACTTGGTGTAGCAAAATCAAGTTGGGGGGGGGGGGATGTTGAATAAATAAATTGATTTTGAGTTTGTTAGTTTTTGGGCCTTATGATTTAAAAGCCCAAATATGTGTTGTAATAAGTCCAAATCATATTCTAGAGAAATCTATGGAGCTCTCTAGAAGATAAGGATTAATAAAGAGTTTGGTGGAGTAGTTGAGAAAATTCTAGAGAGTAGTTTATAGCCATTAGATTAAGTTTGTGTTGGCAAAATCCTAGTCATTGATTTAGGAATGCCACTAGTATAAATAGATGTGATGTACTTGAGTTTGTATCAAGCAAAAAATTATAAACACCTAGTAGTAATACAAGTAGCCTTTCCTTTCAAAAGTTTTATATCCTCTCCCAAATATTTAAACACTTTTCCACCTATTAAAAACTTCCTTCCAACAAGAGTTGCTTCCCTCCCAGGCCGCCCTTTAAACTTGTGTTTTATACTTATGTATTTCTTGATTGATTAATATTAATATGAGCCTAATGTATGCGCAGCCATTTCAAAAGGGTAAGATAGGGATAACACTGGTGTGTCACTGGATGATTCCACTCTATGATACAAAATTGGACCATGATGCTACACAAAGATACATTGATTTCATGTTTGGATGGTAATTAACAACTTTATCAGCTAAAAATGATATGTAGAACACAATATAAAATTAAATATATCTATTTTAAAGAATGTATACATTGTAGGTTTATGGATCCATTGACAATAGGAGATTATCCAAGTTCCATGCGGTCATTAGTAGGAAGTCGATTACCAAAGTTCACAACATATCAAGTCAAGCTTATAAGAGATTCATTTGATTTTATTGGATTAAACTATTACACTACCAATTATACAACCAATGCACCTGAGTTAAGTGATGCCAGACCCAGCTACATCACAGATTCACTTGTTATTGTTACAAGTAAGTGTGTTTTAGTTATTCAAAAAAAATAATATTAAAAAGTGTGTTTTATGATGAGTTTTTAATTAGTAATAGAATACACTTTAATTTAAGTTGCAATCAATTAGGCTATATGATCTTTGCTTGCAGCATCTCTAACTATTCGGTTAGCGTCTTTCACTTAATGAATCGCGCCGTTTTCAAAGCATTACTATTCCTGAGTGCAGTTTCGGTGATTCATGCCATGTCGGATGAGCAAGATATGCGGAAGATTGGTGGGGGGGGGGGGGGGGGGGGGGGGGGGGTGTTGCCTCCTTGTTTCCTTTTACTTATGCCATGATGCTCATGGGCAGCTTATCTCTAGTTCGATTTTTTTTTTTTGGGTGTACGTTCGATTTCCTTTTCTAACTAATCAAACTTTTACTACTTGTTATATACGGACTACACTCTTTATCAATTAAAATTCACGAATCCCACAAAATTTATATGGAACTCACATAATTTTGTAAGACCCGCGTGAATTTATCTAATAAAATAAGGGTGATTTTTCTTACCGATAGATTATTATTTATATATTTTATTTTTGTTGACAGACGAGCGCAATGGAATACCTATTGGGCCAACGGTATGCGCATGATATAATTTAAATTGGAATTACAACTATATTTTTTTTTACAATGCAATTACAAGTTACAAACCATATATATTGCCTTATTTTAATTAGTTTTTTTACTTTTTTTTATTTTCTTTTCGGCTTCATTGAAATAAAAGTGAATCTATATTACACATGCAGGCCTCTTCAACATGGTTATCAATTTATCCAAAGGGAATTTATGACTTGTTACTCTACACTAAATTAAAGTACAACAACCCATTGATCTACATCACTGAAAATGGTAAAATACTATTTGTATTCACTTCAATCCGTTTCTTTAAGGTGTAAACATTAAGTTTTGATTTATACTGAAATTTACATAGGAAAATAGTGTTTATTTCCCGAGCAATACTTATTTGGGCACAAACCCAACAAAAAAATATTTAGGCATACACTCATAGAAAGAAAAAAATTAAAGCAAAAATCATATTGTCACATCACTTAATCATTTTCTTTTAAATTTATTTTGCTTATGAGTGTGTGGCTAAATACTTTTTTCTTGGGTTTGTGCCCAAGTAAGTATTTCTCTTATTTCCCTCTAACGTACAAGTTTTTATTTTTTGAAGTGTTAAACAACTATATTGTTAATTTATATATAGGTATGGATGAGTTTGATGATCCAACACTTCCTCTTGAGAAAGCCCTTGAAGATACACCAAGGATTGATTACTACTATGATCATCTCTACTATCTTCAAAAAGCAATACAGTATGTACCCTCAAACAAAAAATAAGCATCACTACAAGTTACATTAAAAAAGAAATTTATAGCACAATATTATAAATTTTATCTCAAATTCCCTCATTAAAATTTATAATGATTGATATAGCGACATATTTTATTTTTTCCTTATAAAATTAGTTTTAGGTACTAGTAATTGTTTTTTTTTTTATGAGACTAATTTTATTTTTTCCTTATAAATTTCCTTTGTGTATATATATATATATATATGATTAATGTTTCCAAATTATGTCAGGGATGGTGCGAATGTGAAAGGATATTTTGCATGGTCATCGATTGACAACTTCGAATGGATTTTAGGATACACCTCGAGATTTGGCTTATTCTTTGTAGATTACAATAACAGTCTCAAAAGATATCCAAAAAAGTCAGCCATCTGGTTTAAAAATTTCTTACAACACAAAATAGTTACACAGGTTGATTCACACGAGTCCATTGATTTGTAATTGATATATAGAATTAATATGTATTTCAATATGCCAAAAGGATTTCAGTTGCATAATACCTGTTCAAGGGGTAGAAAACTTATGTAAATTGAGAAGCTCTTTAGTTTATTTTATTTTTCTTTTCTGAATTAGGTTCATGTCTCCTTGTTTTTCTTCGATAAATTTTTAGCTTATAGGTCCTCATGAGCCCAACTCATTTGGTAAAGAACATTGCACATTTGTGCAGGAACCGGAGTTCGAACTCGGTATGCCCACTTATTCACTTTTAAGGGGTGAATTTCTAGCCGCTAGGCTACTTGACTAAAAAAACATTAGCTTATAAAACAAATGCATTTTTAAAATATCAACATTAATGTAATAATTTTACAATCCTGTAAAATATTTACACCGTGCCCGTTGCGAATTTTATGTGCTTATATTTTTGGGTACAAACTTTTAAGGATCTGTTTGATGGTCAGGATAGGATAAAAATATGATAGGATCCAGAGTTGGCTAAGAACATGATAGGATAGTGACATGATAATCACTTATCCTATCATGTATTTGGTGCACACATTATAATAAATAAGATAACATTTGGTGCATACTTGATCTTCCTAATCAACGTTCCACAAACATAAAGATTGAAATATATATAAGAGAATGAATAACGTTGTATATTGCATTACTTTTAAGAGTTTACAAGAGGTGTATATATACACAAGTATAATAACCTAATTGGAGTAAATTAAGGAACAAATATCTCCAACAATTAAGGTGTTTGACTTTATACAAATCTAAAATAATAATGATAATTAAATACTAAATATTATTGATATCCTCCCGCAAGTTGGGCGACCTGGAAGAAAGATGCAACTTGGATAGTAGAAACTCGAACCGAGGGCGAAGCAGAGGCTTGGTGAGAATGTCAGCAAGCTGATCGTTGGTAGAGACAAAGGATACACGAAACCGGCCACATTGAACGTTTTCACGGACAAAGTGATAAGCTAAGGCTATATGCTTCATTCGGGAGTGGAAGACAGGATTAGCACTTAGATGTGTAGCACCAAGATTGTCACAATAGATGACCGGACCAGCTGTAGGAGTGTGACCAAGTTCAGTGAACAAAGAGAGGACCCAAAGGAGTTCACTGGCTGTGTCGGCCAAGGCTTTATACTCAGCTTCAGTGGATGATCGAGCAACCGAGCGTTGCTTGCGGGAACTCCAAGAGATAGGAGTGTTGCCAAGATAGAGCAGGTAACCAGTGGTAGAGATATAATCATCTTTGTCACCCGCCCAGTCCGCATCTGAGTACGCATGAAAGTTCGGGGGAGCAGTGGCGGAGATGAATATGCCTTTGTCGCAAGAGCCGGCCAGATAGCGAAGTAGACGCTTGAGTGCCAACCAGTGCATGGTGCTCGGGTTCTGCATGAACTGAGCAAGTTTGTTGGTCGCGAAGGCAATGTCTGGTCGAGTAAGACTCAAGTATTGAAGACTGCCAACCAGTGCTCGGTATTCAGTCGGGGAGGGCAAGGGATCACCAGAGTTTTTGAGCAGCGGAGGAGTTGCAGTTATTGGAGTGGACGCTGGTTTAGCTTCTGTCATGCCCGACTTTTGAAGGAGATCAGTGATGTATTTCCGTTGTGAAAGAAACATGCCCGCAGCGGAAGGAATGACTTCAACACCCAGGAAATAGTTGAGATAGTCAAGATCTTTCAAGGAGAAACGAGCACCAAGTGTAGCAATGAGGCTTGATAATTCTGTCGAGGAGCTCCCCGTAACAATGATGTCGTCGACATAGACGAGCAAGTAAAGTGTCGCGCGTGGTGTCCGCTGAATAAACAAAGATGCATCGGCGGTGGAATTGACGAAGCCAATGGAGAGCAGGAATACACGAAGTTCCATATACCAAGCGCGAGGTGCTTGCTTTAACCCGTAGAGCGCCTTCTTTAGGCGACAAACATGATCAGGGAAGCGTTTGTTAACAAAGTCAGGTGGTTGGTCCATGTAGACCTCCTCGTTGAGCGTCCCTTGAAGAAAGGCATTGTTAACATCAAGCTGTCGGACAGACCATCCTTGTCGAACTGCCAGGGCGAGGATGATCCGAATTGTCACTGGTTTGACGACGGGGCTGAATGTTTCTGTGTAGTCACAACCAGGGCGTTGATGGAAGCCTTTAGCGACCAATCGAGCCTTGTACCGATAAATGGACCCATCTGGATTTCTCTTGATGCGAAAGACCCATTTACAACCAACCAAATTTGGAGCAGAGGAACGACCAACGAGTTCCCAGGTGTTGTTGCGATGTAGGGCATCAAATTCAGCCTGCATTGCGGAACGCCAGTCCGGATCACGAAGAGCTTGTGTAATAGTACCAGGTTCCATCGGGGAAGAGGGACGGACATGGAGGTTGAGTTTGTGGATGGGTTTGACGATGTTGTTTTTGGACCGGGTGATGATCCCACCGCCATTGGGTTCAGTGGTCGTGGTTGGAGGAGAGGTCGTTTGTGGTTGTGGGAGCAATGTTGGCTGTATGGAGGAAGGGGGGTCATTACTGGTTGTTTCATTGGTGGACGAGGATTGGGATGTGGTCGGGGAGGAAATGTCGGACGGGGAGGGAGGCTCAACAAATGAGTTATCCGGGGATGTGGGGTTGGTGCTCGCAGCAAGTGGAGCGATGGTCGACAAGACGGGCAGTTGTAGTGGACCAGTCTGTGAGGTCGTGGACGTGGTCGGTTGGGCCACCAGAGTGCGGAAAGGGAATTCAGTTTCGACGAATTTTACATGGCGAGAGGTGTAAATCCGTCCAGTTGAGGGATCAAGGCATAGATATGCGTGTTGATCAGCTGAATAACCTACAAAAACACACATAGTAGACTTTGGAGCAAGTTTATGGTTAGCATAAGGTTTAATCTAGGGAAAACACAAACATCCAAAACATTTTAATTTATGATAATCCGGACTAATGCGGAGTAGTTTAGAGTAAGGTGATTGGTGACCGAGGATTGGGGTAGGGAGACGGTTAATGAGGTAGGCTGCAGTGGTCATGGCGTGAGGTCAGTAGGTGAGGGGCAAGCCAGAGTGGTGAAGGAGGGAGAGGCCGGTTTCGGCAATGTGCCGATTCCGCCGTTCAGAGATGCCATTGAGTTCGGGTGTATGAGGGGGAGTGGTATGGTGACTTATACCATGAGTACTTAGAAAAGGACGAAGGCCAATGTATTCGCCACCATTGTCAGTGTATAGGACTTTTATTTTGTGTAGGTAGAAATTTTCAACTAACGTTTTAAATTTGGGAAAAATAGTTTGCACATCAGATTTTAGTTTCATGGGATATAGCCATATATAGCGAGTAAAATGATCAACAAACAAACAATAGTAACGAAGACCATCAACAGATAAAACAGGAGAAGTCCATACATCAGAAAAAATTATTTCTAATGGATAAGTGGATGTAAGAGTAGATTCATGAAAGGGAAGTTTATGACTTTTATTAATTTGGCATGAATTACAATCTGATTGTGGAAATTTATTTGAACCTAAAGAAAAATGCTGTTGAATAAATTTAAAAATGGAAGTTGAAGGGTGTCCAAGCTTGTGATGCCAAGAAGCAGAGGATTCCACTTGGACGGTGTGGGCGGAAGGTGTGGTCGTGGGCAACAGATAAAGTCCATTCACACATGAGCCTTTATGGGTTGTTTGGCGTGTCTGCAAGTCCATGATATAAAATGAATTTGGTAAGAAAACAACGGCAGAGTTAGTTTGTTTGGTGAGTTGAGAGACAGAAATAATTTGTTGTTTCATGGAAGGAACACAAAGAGCATTAGACAAGGATAAATCATTAATTAAAAGTGTTCCAGAGTGAGAGATGTTTAAACCTGAACCATTCCCCATGAAGAGTGAGTCGGGGCCAGTGTATGGATGGTGAAGTGCCAGATTTGCAAGGTCGTTGGTCACATGATGTGTTGCTCCACTGTCGAGCAGAAAAGCAGGCGAGGATGTGCCAGCAGTAGCGGTGTGGGCCTGGGCCTGGCCAGTGGTGCTCGGAGAAGGACGAGGAGGTGCGGGGACACTGGGGTGTTGAGTCCGAAAGAGTTGACAGTCAGCGAGGACGTGTCCCTTCGTATTACACCATTGACATCGATCGAGGAAGGGTCTGCGATCACCTGGGTGTTGGTTGGTCGGTGCAGGTGCTTGACTAGGTCGAGGCTTGTTGTTGGTCGACCGAGTCTGAGCGTGCAACGCAGTAACAGGAGCAGGTGATTGGCGTTGAGCAGCAACAATAGAGAGTTCCTGGATGAGGAGCTTTTCGAGGAGATCATCAAAGGTGATTGGAGTGTCCCTTGCGTTGACTCCATCAATGACTGCTCGGTAACCATCATCAAGACCACGCAAAACATGGTCGGTCATGTCCTCGACGGAGACAACAGATCCGAGGGAGGCGAGGAGATCAGCAGTTTGCTTCAGAGAGTGCATGTAGGTCGTGATGGATTGAGTACCTTTCGAGGCCATCCGAAGACGTTCCTTGAGTTGTTTAAGGTGACTGCGCGAGGCTTTGGCATAGGTATTCTTGAGGAGCTCCCAGAGGTCGTACGAGGTCCTCGTTTGGGACACCAAGGAGGCCACCTCGTCGGACAGAGTGGTGAGGATGGCGCCATAGATGAGGCGATCCTGGCGACGCCATGTTTGAAAAGCAGGGTTCGGCGATGTTGCCGGAGGCGATGCAGTGGTGGTGATCGTTGCTGTCGGCGCAGGGAACGATCCATCAGGGTATTTGAGCAGATCAAAACCATCAAGGAAGGCTTCTACCTGGAGTTTCCAATTAAGGTAATTGGTAGGGAGAAGCTTGGTGACACCGCTGAGGGTGATACACGCAAAGGGTTTGAAGGGTTCATAGGGGTTAGCTATGTAGTGAGAACCATCGGAAGCCATGGGAGGCGAGGGTGACGGCACAGGTAGAAAAACGGCGTTTTCTGGTTTAACAGGGTAGGGCTGGAACGTTACCAACTGATACCATATAAGAGAATGAATAAAGTTGTATATTGCATTACTTTTAAGAGTTTACAAGAGGTGTATATATACACAAGTATAATAACCTAATTGGAGTAAATTAAGGAACAAATAT
This sequence comes from Trifolium fragiferum, assembly GCA_954870985.1. Classification (NCBI taxonomy): domain Eukaryota; kingdom Viridiplantae; phylum Streptophyta; class Magnoliopsida; order Fabales; family Fabaceae; genus Trifolium; species Trifolium fragiferum. Next base: position 57,252,170 of record OX940789.1, read on the forward strand.
CTCCAACAATTAAGGTGTTTGACTTTATACAAATCTAAAATAATAATGATAATTAAATACTAAATATTATTGATAAACACAAGAGAGAGAGAGAGAGAGAGAGAGAGAGAGAGAGAGAGAGAGAGAGAGAGAGAGAGAGAGAGAGAGAGAGAGAGAGAGAGAGAGAGAGAGAGAGAAGAGAAGATGATGTGAGTTGGTTTGATAATAATATCAATAAGGTGGTGGGTAATAATATCAATAGATTTCATACCTTATTGAACCTTACTTTAGATAAAGTTGTTTTGATAGTGGAGATGTGTAGCCTAGGGTGGGCAAGTGGTGAGGGCGGTGGAGCTGAAAACCTTTTGCTTAGGAGGAGGAAGTTGTGAGGTGACGCAGGTCGTTGGATAATATTGTTTTGCTGGTAAATGATGAAGATAAATGGAGGTAGGATCTTAATCCTTTCGAAAGTTACTCGCTCGATGAAAGGGGCAAGGTCTTTTCAGACTTCTGTTCATCAGGACTTGGACTCTTTGTCCCTTCCAATTGCAACATGTTCTCCTTGAAAATACACTTGAGTTGTTTGTTTAAGATTGTAGATTTTGTTTCTTTATTCTTTATCATAAACAAAAGAGAAAAAAATTTGTTTTTTCTAATCTATTCTTCATAATTTGTGATATTTACCCATTAATTAATGAAAATAAGTCACATAAATAGATTTACATTGGTACCCACAACTAACTTGTAACAAACTTTTACTTCACATGCAAATTAAAAAATTTACTTATGTGATTGTTCTCATTGATTGATGGATAAATATGTAATGAGCCAAATAGAAGAGATGTTCTAGAAGCAGTATGTGAGTCAGCAAAGCAGGTGGAGGGCCACACAATGTGCATGAGGAAGGTGTTGTTAGCAGTAACGTGGATGCGAGGAGTGAGGTCACGCAAGCCTCGTGGCATATGGAAGGAATACATGAACAAATGAGACAGCGCTATATATAGTACATTAGGGGTATTATGTTAGGTTATGTGATTGGTGAAGTTGTTATTCTTCTCCCTCAAACTCTCTTTTCACATCTCATTTCTATTGTACTGCAACTGTTTGTTTAAAGTTCTATGACAATTATGACCATTATCCTCATTTAAGCTTCTATTTCCTTTATACATTTTAGTACCATTACATTGGTGCTTTCATTGTCACCATGGCAGAGCATAGATTGAGGATTGCTGCTCAATTTGCAGAAATGGAAGAACGCCGCAATAAGCAATTCGATCGAATTGATTTCTTATTGGAAGCGTTGCTTCAGAAGCACAATTGTTTGCAGAGCTCTTTCCGTGGTGCGAGGAACTTGTGTCAGGAGACCCTACTACAACCATTTCGTTCCAATCATATATCCCCTATTGCTGAATCGTCAAGAGAATCTAACCAGCGCATGGCAGAATTGTCGCGAGAAATCAAGCATAATCAATTTGTTACAAGACGAGATCGAGAAATCGAGGTTACCGAATCGGCTAACAGTTCACTTTGGACTTCTACCCAAACTATTTCGTCAATAGACACAAAGTTGAGACATCAAGCAACTCAATTATGTGGCAACACAACCCAATTAATTGAGAAGCTTCAAGCTACTTTAAATACAAATGTGTTATTATATAATTGTGGGCTATATGACATGTCTAACATGATTTTGGATTGTTCTCATTCTCTAATTCTGGAGCATGTCAAAACTTGTCTATTAGAGAGAAAACTATTGCAATCTTTTGAGCTTGTGTCTAAAAGTTGGATGGTTGTGGTGATGCAAGTAGATTATGGAGATTTTGATCTAATGAGTTTGAATTGTGGTTGCGTCTACTGTGTCTGGTTTCATGATAATTGGGGTACAATTAAGCTAACAGAGATAATGAGTTCAAGGAAGTCTAAGAAATGGGATCCGAGTGGATGTTCTCTAGTCCACAAGGAAGGCATGCTTAACTTGGAGCTTACTTAAGGAGTTACTACTCTCATTCAACAACATTATCTTAATTTCAACCTTGAGGACAAGGTTGATTTAAAAGGGGATGGTAATGTAATGATCAATGATTTATTGACTTCTTGTTTGTTCACAAATATGCTTTACATTGAGGAAATCATTTGTGACATCAAGGTTGGTGAAGTTGAAATGATGGAAAGAATTAGGCACAAGAAGATGCTTCTGTCCTCATCATGGAGTGATGCATTGGAATTTTACCATGTTCAAATTATGGATCCTCTTGAAGTTACTAGTTTGAATTCTCAAATTTTCTTAACTGAGATGGTGAATACATCCATTTGGACCATTTGTAATCAGTTTCTAAATTTGTGTGTCCGCTTCAAACAATGGGATCCCGGTCAACATTTGGAAATGTGTAAAACAATGTGGTCCTTCAAGTTCAAGCAATGGGATCCGGGTAAAATTTGTGCCGTGAATAATTTTCACAACCTTGAGGACAAGGTTGCTTTTAATGGGGATGGTATTGTAATGAGCCAAATAGAAGAGATGTTCTAGAAGCAGTATGTGAGTCAGCAAAGCAGGTGGAGGGCCACACAATGTGCATGAGGAAGGTGTTGTTAGCAGTAACGTGGATGCGAGGAGTGAGGTCACGCAAGCCTCGTGGCATATGGAAGGAATACATGAACAAATGAGACAGCGCTATATATAGTACATTAGGGGTATTATGTTAGGTTATGTGATTGGTGAAGTTGTTATTCTTCTCCCTCAAACTCTCTTTTCACATCTCATTTCTATTGTACTGCAACTGTTTGTTTAAAGTTCTATGACAATTATGACCATTATCCTCATTTAAGCTTCTATTTCCTTTATACATTTTAGTACCATTACAAAATACATGTTATTATGTATTTTCAACAGGATATATTTAATGCAAGAATGTTGTATTGGCAATGCATTTAATGACACAAATGCATTTAATAAAAAGATATGTGAAATGTGCCTCCAGATGGGGAGTATTCACAAGCCTAGATGGAAAATATTCGCAAGTCAAATACTTCCATGAAAATGTTCAACGGAGAATATTCATAAATCCAAAGCTGAGAAGGCAAGAGATAAGACCTTATCTGACTAATGTGATATTTTGTTTATCATTGTTTCTCCTTGTTATTTCAGATTATTTGACAATTATATTATAAATGTCGAAGCAGTTATTTTACTTGTGGAAATTGACCTTTGCATCCTCTGTGCCCTTCGACATTCCTGTGGACTTAGTTTATTTTCTAAATGTTTCAAGAAACTTCAGCTTCGACAGAATCTGTACGTTGGACAAAGTTTTGAATATCAAAATCAACTCAGAAAGGACACATACACATGACACGCGTTGGAGCCTTAGTTTAGGACGTCATTAGCAATTATTATGTCATTTAGGCTATAAATACCAAGCATTTGTATGAAAAACGAGTCACAAATCATTTATGCACAAGTTTCCTTTCTCAATACTCAAAGTATCCATGTTAACAAGCGAAACGAGTACCGAAAGATCTATGTATGACTCTGTCCATATTCTTCTTGTAATTTTGTCTAATGCAATCTAGATTCAAATCTTTACATTACTATTCATTTATTTCCGTTGCCTTTACTGCAAATTTCTTTTAAGAAACCCCCAAATTTCAAAGTAAGCATTACCCCCAAATTTATAAAGGGATGGAGTATGCCTCATTCCCAAACAGAAATTTAATGAAATATGTAATACCATTAGAAACAATTTCAATAAATAATTTAACTTTTTAAATATGGATTTTGCTAACGTACACCCAGTTATTTTTTAGAAGGAGTGTTTTAGCAAGTTATAACTAAAAAGTTGTTAAATACACCTTGAGGTGCATGTTACTAAACCACTCCTTCTAAAATATAGGTAGGTGTAAGTTAGCAACTCCTATAAGCCTTTGCTGTCGTACACCCACTTATTTTTTAGAAGGTGTGCATTAGCAACTAATAACTAAAAAGTAGTTAAATACACCTTAAGGTGTATGTTGTTAATGCACACCTTCATGAAAAATAGTTGGTGTGCATTAGCAAAACCCTTTAAATATATAATTTCTTTAAAAATATTGCACTTGTAAGTAATACCCTTTAAATATTGATATTTTGGAAATTTATTGAACAATATATCTTTGATTTAAATTTTGGGTCATGGGCTGAAGCCCAAATCATGGACTACCCAAAGCAGGCCCGGGCTTAAAGCCTAAAGACTACATAGCCCGCCCGGGTCAGTCCAACTTCCTTGCTTCATCACGCATTGCCATTTGCTTCTCCTTCGGCTGCCGTGTTCTCCGTACTCACCGCCATTGTCGCCTTCAAACAGCTTCAGCTTGCTGGGCACAATTGCAGAAGAACCCAGGTAACGCAACCTCTTTGTAATTTTTATTTATGTGTTTCATTAAGTTTTTTTCACGCTAAATTTTGAGTTTTCTTTCAATTTGTAGTCTTTGAATTTGAATATTATTGATGCTTGAATCTTTGAAATTTATGATCCGAATATGGATTTGAGCAGGAATTTTTGTAGTGTAAAATCAAAATTATTGGTATTTATAGGAATTTGAGGAGCGGAGAAAAATAGGGTTTTTGTTGAAAAAATCTAATTAACATTGAAAAAGAAGGAAATTGCTCAAGTTATAAGTGACAATTACATATCTAATTAACCTTCAATATCTAATTAACCTTCAATTACATATCTAATGTCGCTTTAAGTAATCAAACAAGTGACAATATCTTAAGTTAAGTACTATGCAAAAAACACATAATTAGTACTATCCAAAAAAACATAGTTGATTATCCATAAAAAAACATTATACTTTAACATTTACTACTTAAGAAGAAATACGAATTGTATCAGTCTCTTCTCCATTTAACATTAATTGCCCGATACTTCTTTGATACGCGTATCGGAGAAGTATCCGACACGTATTGGTCAAATAATATTAATTGTCAGATACTTCTTCGATACGCGTATCGGAAAGTATCAGACACGATACTTGGCCATTTTAGGAGTATTAGTCCTTCATAGCTACTTCATACCGAATACTCTGCAATATTTGTTAAAAATTTTAAATTTAAATTATTTTGTTTATTTTTTATTTTTTATTATTATTTATGAAACATAAAACTAAGCATCAATGCATTATTGCTATAAAACGCATGACTGTGGATAACAAGATGTTAAACAATCTTTGCATTGATCCGAGTGAGCTTAGCTCAGTTGCTAGAGACATCGCATTATATATTTTTGAACATAAATATTAATTCAGCTATACTTTTTTTTACCTTTTGTAAAAACCCCTAAAAATATTGTCACTTTTGTGATTCTGAACCTAAAAATATTGAGTCAGTGTAGCTTTATTTGTGTTTGTTTATGCTTATTCACATTTATAATTCATAAGATGAGTTTTATAATCTGGATGGTGGTTTAATTGCTTAATAGTTGAACTTGTTAAGATTGTGCCTTTCTTCGGGGATTTGGAAACACGTCTACCTCATTTATGTTGAAAAATGTACATGTCTTTCTTCCTTTTCCCCCTTTAATTTGAACAAAAATATAAGATCTCTTGATTTTGCTGTAATAACTGCAGCTCCGAGCAATTGAACATGTTAGTTAAATATAAAAGATTCCAGCGTTATGTTTGGCCTTTGTGAATTTATTCTGTTTGTGTATGCGATGTATTTTGGATTTAAAATTCTCGATCTGTTTGCTTTGCTCAGTTTAGTTGATATTTTTCTGCAGGAGAAAATGTCAAATGAGATTGTAACAAGCAGTGAGATAGATTTTGAATGTGAAGATTTCAATGGTTCCAAGCGCCCAAAAATGACGTCTAAAGTATGGGAAGAAATGCAACGTATTCAAACAACCGAAGGTAGTAAAGTTCTATGCAAACACTGTGGAAAGCTGTTACAAGATAACTGTGGAACTTCTCATTTGAAGCGACATTTAGTCATATGCCCCAAGCGACCAAAACCAGTCGGTGTTATTGCTCAAGGTTCAATGTCATCTCCGTATCTCAGAGGTACCTATAGTGCCAAAGGTTAGGGTGATATATGTTTGGATGCACAATCCTTGTTCCTCTAATCATGCTATCTCCATTTTTCTTTACTCAATTAGCTAACATATAGTTTATCAAGTTTAGTACTCTGTTGAATGAACTGGAACCAAAAGACCTAGCCGATTAACAGTTGAAAATATTGAAAAAATTGGGATGGGCATAGCTTCTAAATTAAAATGGTTATAAGCTTCGAGCTTTGTTTGCTAGTATAATTGATCACATGCATATCAGTCTGATAAACCGTAGGTCCAACACAAGTTGTTGATGCGCAGGGTATGTAAGTGTATATAAAAAGTTGCGATCTTCTTTAACTCACCTATGAAAACACTACAGTTGAAAAACAAATGCCACATATAGTAGTCATAGTAGTTTGAGATTGATCGTCGCAGAATTAATGCTTGCTATATCTATAGTGGTGGCTTGAGAAACTTGATTTCTGTTCCTGTGTTTTGTTATTAAATTTTGCATTTATTCCCATTGAAATGTGGCAATAAATGTGGCAATATCTCTTTTTTTTTTTTTTTCACAGCCAAATTATTTTTTGTTACTTTTCATTATCATACTAACTTTTTTCTTTTTGTTGAAGATTCTGGATCAAGCAAAGCGCTTATGGTACGCCCATTGAAGGTCGAACTTCAACCGCAGGTCATTAGTTTTTCTCCTACTCCAAGTTATGGACCTGCAACTGTGACTATTGCATCCATTGCAAATACTTCCAGTCCCAATGGAGAACTAAATCATAAAAACAGTTCTACTTTGTTACTGCCTAGCATTGAATCTTCCCGAAATCAAGATGAACTCTCTCTGGATGACGTAGAAATGAAAGCATTTTATGCTTCCCTCGATGTCAAGACCTCATTTAAGTCATCTTCCCAAGATGCCACGGTCATCGCTGAATCATCCAACAATACACCTTGTGAAGAAATCAGCAATGCATTGAAAACACTGCAAGATCTTCTCTCCAAAGACTTCTCTGTTTTATTGCAGACAGGACATTGTGGAACAATGAAATCTACCGTAGAATACCTTTCGAAGATGTCTACGGTCAATGGAATCTCGGCAGAACAGAGGTTGTTGATCTTAGAAGTTTCTAAAGAATTCACTCGGTGGAGTTGTGACTACAACGATGCTAGTAAGAAAATAGAGTCTGCGAGCTCCAACATCATCAAAGCAGATAAACTAGAAGAAAGTCTAGAAGGAAACAAGACTGAGTTCAATGATATTTTGTCCTTAGAAAATGATTTGTACAACCAGCTAGCAACTTTGGACCAACGAAAGAAAGAGTTAGAAGAGCAAATAAATACAATCAAAGCTAACATAACGGTGTTTCATTCAGCTAAGGTTACGGCTACAAAGAGAAAAAGGGAAGTTTTTGAAGCAGCAAAGACTCTCAAAGCACAAAGAGATGAGTTGAGGGAACAAGTTCCTCACTTGAAGGAAGAGAGAGAAGTGGCCAAGAAAGTCCAAGAAAATATTCAAGCTGAATGGTTAAAGCTTGGAGAAAAGTTTAACCAAAGCTTAAATGGGGTGAATTCTGAAGACTTGAATGGTCAATTAGAAAATTCTACTATGACAAACTGAATTTTAACTACATCAGAAGATACTTTCATACATACCAACTCCATGATGAACTAAAAAAGAGCTCTCATATTTGTCGAAATGGTGAGAGTTGAAACATTTTTTTTAGTTGATTTTAATCTCATGATCTTAACCAGGACAAAATATTTGTGGAAGCACTTCCTACTTTATGCTTTAAGATTGAAAATGGGAAAAATCAATGAATGATTATTAATTTGTTTTAGTAATTTGAATTTACAGTATGTATGTAATCATATCTGATACAGCAGGCTTGTTACAGTTAATGTAAATTAATGTTTCTAGGAAATATATATTTTGCGGTTAATTTAATTTTTTATTCTTGACACACTGTTGCATGTAACTTGTGCATGATGTGATTTGCAGCATCAATTTTTTTTTAATGTTTTTTCAAAAACAATGGATGATGGTAATAGAACTCCGATTATTATGTTCTTAGGTGGTAGCTACTAATGATATTATGGATGAGTTGAGATTCGAATTCGGGGATTTTCTAATGTCTTCACTCTTAAAGTGAGTTTTTCTTGGTTAAATTTTATTTACCACGTGGTCGAACTTCAGATTATTATTATTATAGGGTTTATTTTTGTAGGAATAAAGGGTTAACACACACTGAGTTTATCCTCTGCAATATGAACAAATTTTGGTTTATTTCTATTTTTTTTTTATTTATTTCTCCACCGTAATGTTAAGATTCTCTTGTTTAGGACCCTTAATGGATAAGGTGGTTAGCTAATTATATGTTCAATAATTAACCGTAACAAGGTAAGAAAATTAAAAGGAATATAATTTGATGGTTTTGAGTGTAGTATAAGGACAAAATCGAATAACAAGGATAATTTAAAAACTAAATTGAGTGTGCACGAGGTAAAAGTTAATTCTAAATTCATTAAAAAATAATGCATTTAGTTTATAATATAGATTAGATATAGGGGTGTACGTGGGCCGGATTGGGTTGGATTTGACCAAAACCAAATCCGAACCAATTATAGTTTTGTGGGTTGGGTTCAGTAAAATAACCACCCACTTTAATATTGGGTTGGGTTGGACAAACCCGCTAATTTGTGGATTGGGTTGGGTGGGTTAATGGGTTGTCCAAATTAAAATTTTGTTTTCTTATTTTAAATTACTATATCATGAATCATCTTTTTTTTTCTTTAAAATACTCAACTTTTAATTTTTCTAGAAAATAAATATTGCAACATATTTTTATTATTTTTTTAGCATCATAAAATGATAATATCATCATTGTTTTTCAGAAAAATAATCTACTTTCACTGTTTTCAAATAATTACATTTTACTCGCATTATTATTTTTAAATGACATAAAGATGTTAAAAGATATGAACTCAACAACAATGATCAGATAATGCATTGAAAATGTAAAGTAATGAAGAATAATGTGTTTTTCGTTTAAAATATACATGCATACAACTTATTTTAGAAATTTCTATGTTGGAAGTTGGGATTTTCTCTTTTAATGATCAAATAATAAAAACAAAATATTTCATGTTTATATGTAAAATATTTAAAAAAGTCATAATATTACTAAAATAGTGGATCAGTGGGTTTTATGGGTTGGGTCCGGTTTTACCCAAAACCCAATTTTTTTTTATGGATTTATCATTTTGAAATCCACATCCACCCAATTGTCCGACCCAATTCACTTTTTTGGGTTGGATTGGGTGGGTTTGACCGGATCGAGTGGGTTTGCCCAACCCATGTACACCCCTTTAGATACATAAATTTTTTAATTGAATAAAAAAAAGTGGAGTAACTTTTAGGCGAGGAAGTATATTCTTGTCCAACCTGTGGAACGAACTAGGTACAAAAATATTAAAAGAAAACCTGGTCAACAGTTGACTTTGAGGCCAATAATTTAGAATCCTCATGAATAGTAATCACATATTCTTCTCTTTTTTAATAATTACTGTCATTGGTGAATGAACCAAGAAAATGGGACCAAAAAGAAATGGTTCATCGCTTAAATTTTATTGCATAAAAATTATCATAGACTAACATTTTCTTCTCAAAGATAATCACAAGTCTTAACAATCAAGTTACAAGAATCTATGCATCTGAAAAAATTATATTTCGCAATCCGCAATCGACAACCCTGATCTCAAATCTGATCTAAACTAGCACATCCCACATGTCTTCATCCTCATCTTCTTTCAATCATGGATATGTTTACCATGTTTTCTTAAGCTTTAGAGGCGAAGATACGCGCGAAACATTTACCGGCCATCTTTACAATGCTCTTGATCAAAGAGGAATCAACACCTTCATAGATGATGAAGGTTTAAGGAAAGGAGAAGAGATTTCACAATCTCTTCTTAAAGCAATAGAAGAGTCAAGGATTTCAATCATTATATTCTCAAAGAACTATGCTAATTCAACTTGGTGCCTTGATGAACTTGTCAAGATTCTTGAGTGTAAGAAAGAGAAAGGCCAAATTGTTTGCTCAGTTTTTTATAACATTAGTCCTTCAGATGTGAGGCATCAGAGAGGAAGTTATCAAGAAGCATTTGATATGCTTGAAGAAAAATTTGAAGATAATAAAGAGAAGGTGAAGAAATGGAGGATGGCTTTGACTGAAGCTGCAAATCTTTCTGGATGGCATTTTAGTAATGGGTATGTATTTTTTTTTTCTTATTCTAGTTTTAATTATTTTTGAATAAAATATTTGAAAAATTTGTTTAATTTAATGTTATTTTTATATGAAAGCATATCGAGTTGAGAGATTTGGATTTGATGCAGTGAAAATGTTATTTTTATATGCAGTGAAATCTAATTTGATGAAGTTGGAGTATAAACCATATATAAACTTAATCCAACTACCAAGATTAAAAAGTGATAAATTAGTTTGTTGAATTAAAAGTTTTAGTAAAATTAGTTGTTAAATAATTAGTATGTCTATATCATATATTTATAGAAATTAAATAAATATTGTTATTAATATTTTAATTTATTTAAATCTATTTATATAATTAGGGTATTAATTTTTAAAATTTTCTCTCATTTTGATATATTTGTCAAAAAAAAAAGAGACACGCTTATATTATTTGTAACTTTTCATATAAAATTTTAAATAATAGATACCTAATATAATGTTGAATCCTTATGACATTTTTGCTCGGCAAAAAAACTAGGAGAGAAACACCCGAGGAAAAGATATTGCATAGCCACTAAACAAGGAGAGAAACACCCGAGTATACCGTAATTGTTGTAGAGAATACACAACTTATATTAGCTAAAATATCAACACAACGATTAGCTTCCCCTATACACATGCTAAATTCTTACTTGCCATGAGTATAAACATTTTCATTTAGAGTGAAATATATTATTTAAATTAAATTAACTAGTGTAATATTAAAAATAACCCAAAAATAAAATATACATAGTGGTCCCGTGAGCTTAGCTCAACTGATAGGACAAATGCATTATATATGCAGGGGGTCGGAGTTCGAACCCCAGTCATCCCAGTTATCCACCTTATGGGTGGAATTTCTAACCACTAGGCTACCTGACAAAAAAAAAAAAGTATTACATAGTGTTTAAGAGTTCTGCACAGATCTAAGATACGGGTAAAATATAAATTTTAAAGCCTTTTATATCTTCATTATAATAAATGATCTTGTGCATGGACAATGGAAAGATGAAATGACTTAGCAATATAAGTAGTAGTGGAATGAGAATAAGTATGGTTAATAGTTAATACTCCCTTCGATTTTAATAACATTTCACTCTTTAGATTCATTCAATAACTAATATATTTAGTTATTCAACGAAACTAAAAAGTGAAATTTTACTTATAGTTGAGACCGAAGGGAGTAATGACTAAACATATAGAATCTAAAATGACAAATCACATCCATATATTTAGGATTTAGTTAATTTGAATTACGTGATACACTTTAGAGATAACAAAATGAACCATTGATATTTCAATCTCAATGTATTCATGATTTATCTTTTGTACATATTTATTAAGCAAGATGGATATTTATATAACTATGCTGATGTATAATATGTATTCCATATAATTTTCAGGTATGAATTTAAATTTATCCAAAGCATAGTAGATGAGGTATCAAGAAAATTGAATCGAATCCCTCTAAACGTCGCCACACACCCTGTCGGACTCCAAACTCGCGTATCAGATGTTAACTCACTCTTAGAACTTGAATGCAATGATGTTAAAATGATAGGAATTTATGGTATTGGTGGAATTGGTAAAACAACCATTGCTAAAGCTGTATACAACTCAATATATGATCAATTTCGATACGCGAGTTTTCTTGCAAATGTCAGAGAAAATGCAAGTCATAGAGTTGGTTTAGCCAAACTCCAAGAGAGACTTCTTTTTGAGTTACTTGGAGAGAAAGGAATGAAATTAGGCAATGTTGATCAAGGAATCAACATAATAAAAGATAGGTTATGTAGAAAAAGAGTTCTACTTGTAATTGATAATGTGGATGATGTTGAACAACTTCAAGCATTAGTCGGCGGATTTGATTGGTTCGGTCCCGGAAGTAGGATCATTATAACTACAAGAGATAAACATTTGTTAACTTCTCATGAAATTGGTTTAACTTATGAGGTGAAGAAGCTAAATCATATTGAATCTCTTCAATTATTTAGCTGGAATGCATTTAAAAGAAGTGAACCGAAAGATACTTATTTAGATATTTCGAATCACGCTGTTTGTTACGCAGAAGGTCTTCCATTGGCTTTAACTATTTTAGGTTCTGATTTGTGTGGTAGAAGTATTCATCAGTGGGAATCTGCATTGGATAAATACAAGAAAACTCCTAATAGGAAAGTTCAGGATATACTTAGAATAAGTTTTGATGGTTTAGAGGAGAATGAAAAGGAAATTTTTCTGTATATAGCATGTTTCTTTAAAGGGGAGATAATGGAATATACGTCAAAAGCGTTGCGCGCTTGCAATCTGCATCCAGTTATCGGTATTGCAGTGCTTGTTGATAAGTCTCTCATAAACATGGATGAAAAAGGTGTGTTATCTATGCATGATCTTATACAAGATATGGGGAAGGAAATTGTTCGGCAAGAATCACCGATGGATCCTGGAAAACGGAGCAGGTTATGGTATTATGAAGATGTGCTTCAAGTACTGTCCGATGGAACAGTAAGATTCGTCTATCATACATTACTTTATATTCAACTTACTTTTAAGCCTAATCAATTTTACATTATTCATTTAAAATCAATTTTTTTTACCGTAGAACCCAAATAACATATCTTATAGATTGATTTGATTCTGATGTGGCTTGCTTTGCTTAACATGAAATTTTATTTAGGGAACTGACAAGATTCAAGGTATAATGCTGAGCCTACCTGAAAAGCAAGAGGTTCAGATAAAACCTCAAGACCTCAATAAGATGAAAAACCTTAGAATGTTGATAATTAGGAATGCTGAATTTTTCGGAGGCCATGTAAATCTACCAAATAATTTACGGCTGCTTGATTGGGAGGAATACCCTTCTACATTTTTACCATCTGATTTCCTTCCCGAGAAAATTGTAATGCTAGAGTTGCGGCACAGTCATATAACATTGGATAAGCCATTCAAGGTACGAAGACTATTGATAATAACATTAAAGCGCTGTACCTAGCTATTATTTTTTGGGAATCCTATTCGAGACACTGTTTCTGACTATTGCGTATATTCAAAATGTAACCATTTGAATTTGTGTTTTACAGAACTATGCAAATATGACTTCTCTGAATCTTAGTTCATGTGAATCCCTACTAAATATACCTGACGTTTCGGGAATACCGAACTTGGAGCAAATCATTCTAGAGGATTGTACAAGCTTAGTTGAGATTCATGAATCACTTGGATCGCTTGATAAACTAGTTTATTTAGGTGTTGAAAGGTGCACTGAGCTAAAGAAGTTACCAGGTGTTCTAAACTTGCCATCTTTATCATGCATTGCTCTCAATGGATGTTCTCAACTTGAGAATTTCCCACATTTACTTGGAAAAATGGAAAATTTGAGAATCATCGAGGCAGAAGAGACGGCTATACAAGAATTGCCTTCTAGTTTGGCCAACTTCAGCAACCTTATGGTATTAGTACTAAAGTGTTGCAAAAATCTTAAGGACTTTCCTAGAACCATTTCTTTGTTGCCAAATCTTCAGTTACTTGATATTTCTGGCTGTCCAAAACTTCAACTATTTCAAGAGTCCATTGAAAGTTCATCAAATTTAGAATTACCACCAAAACCATGTCTAGATTTTGAATCTTCAAGCATCCAATCCTCACATGGTTTCCCTTTATTGGAAACACTTGATCTTAGCAACTGTAATCTATCAGATGATGATCTACATATCCTTTGTTGCTTTTCCAACCTCACATCATTAGACATATCAAGAAACCATTTTGTAACCTTACCTAAATGCTTCAACAAACTGAGTAGCTTGCAAGAGCTTTACATGGCCAATTGCAAGAATCTTCAACAAATTTCTGGGATTCCACCTAATTTAGAACATATAGATGCCACTAGTTGCACAATGCTGGATTCACAATCATTGAATCTATTATTAAGCCAGGTTTTTCTCTATCACTTTGACTCTAAGCCTGTTTGAATTGACTTATTTGAGTATATTTTCTGGCATAAACATTTGTGAGACTATTCAGGAGAACTTATGAAAACAAATCATAACATGTCCATAGTTGTTTTCAGCTTATTTCCATAAGATCTCCATTATAGCCTATGAAAACAGCTTATAGCTTATATAAAAACAATTTGACTTTATTTTATCTTTCGTTACAAAAACAGCTTATACATAAGCACTTACTCCCTCCGTTCCAGATACAACAATTATTCAATGAACTAAAAAGTGAAATTTTGCTTATAATAGGGAACGGAGGAGTATATGATAAGCGTTTATTCCATAAGCTCTTAATTAAACTATTTATCCAAACAAAACCTCAGTCTTTCCGAGTACTTGAGAGTTGAGAATTGGTAGATATAACTCATTAAAATTCTTTTGTAACAGGGATTCCATAAGGAATACAAATTTGAAGTTATAGCACCAAGGCCAAGATTACCAATGCCATTCGAGTTCAACTACCATTGCAAAGAAGGATCGATGTCATTCTGGATTGGACAGAAATTCCCAAGAATTGCCCTATGCTTCATTTTTGAACTAGGAAATAAAAGAATTGGTTTTTTTGCATGTGAAGTTCAAATATCTATTAATGGACAGAAAGCATCCAATAAAGAACAGTACTTCCTTTCAGTTTCTGGTGATCTTGTGTGGCTTTATCATCAAGAAAATTTGATGGAGTTAAATACATATTTATTGCATGAACAAAATTATGTGGAAGTTTCTTGTGAGATTGTAGATGCGGTTAAAGGCGCAGATGTGACAATATCCTTTTGTGGAGTTCATGAGTATCAGGAAGATGAGGAAGTGAAGAAACCAAATTTGATATTGATCACAAGTTCTAGTCCTTGTAATAATGAATACTTGGATAACACTCAAATTTCTAGGGAACCACATGAAAATCAATGTCTTTATGAAGATAACTTGGAAATTGATTGTTGCAGCTTACCTGAGAACTTAAAGCTTCATGAAATATCAGATGAACATATGCAACTTCTTTCGGCTTCAACTAGTGAAGAAATGTTTGAAGGTAATTGTTGTAAGGTTGAGAAGAATGGAAAAACTACAGATATTTTATCAGCTGATACAATACATCAAAGAAAGGAAATGTATTCATTGGATATGCAGCTATATGGTGATAGAATTTGGGATCCAATGCTATTAGAATGTCGGTTAAACGGCATGAATGAGAAGAATAAAGGTAAGAGTTCATGATGTCTAACTCTATTGTGAATTGATATTTGTCACGATCGCCCTAACTATCTTTAAAAGTTGTTATTTTGACACAATTTTTGCAAAATATTTTTACATCAATTTCGATGGTTTACACACTTTGAATATGTGGCTAATTACGTTCAGTATGGCTAACTACTCACTAAACATAATTAACCAAAATTTAACATGTCATTAACTGTGATTTTCGGTTGTATATTTGAACACAAATTGTGATTACTTGGTACCATGTATATTTTTACAATCTAATATTCATCCTGCAGACAACATCTTGCCGAATCATCAAGAATTAGAGCCTAAAGAACCTTTAAGCAATGACAGTATGGAATCATTTTATACTACCCTCCATGCGGAGACATATGCTTCATTAGGAGATATGAGTGATGATTCAAAAGTGGTTTATCCTAAAATGAGTGAAGAAACCAAGAAAGCCTTGGAAATTCTGAAAGAACTCCTCTCAAAACAATTTTGTCACCTTCTAGAACCAACATCATCCACATCAATGAAAACTACTTTGGAATATATTTGTACTTTAATTGCAGATGATGATGTCTCAATGAGGTTAAAGTCTGTAATACTACAAATATTAGCCGAATTTACTCAGTGGAGCTGTGACTACAATGATGCAAACATGAAACTTGACTTCTCAACAACAATGCTATCAAAGCTGCAAAAACTTGAAGAGGGTGTAGTATCCAACAAGAACCAATTCAGTGAATTTGTGTCCATAGAAAGTGAGTTAACAAGCCAACTAGTTTATTTAGATGAAAGAATGAAAGAGCTAGAAGAGCAAATTAAAGTCATTAAAGCGAACATTTCGATATCTGAAGTGGCTAGGGACGCTGCTGTTAGAAAGAAAAAAGAAACCTTTGATGCAGGAAGAATGTTGAAAGCTGAAAGAGATGAGTTGAGGAAGCGAAGGTTGCGGTTGAGAGTGGAGCAAGAAACAGCTAAAGCTACCAAAGGATACATTGAGGATGAGTGGTCGAAGATTAGAGAGAAATTTGATAGAATGTTTAAAATATTTGGGTTAGATAATTATTGAGCAAGATACCAACATTTGATCTATATTATGTAGGAAGTTTTAGTAGTTTTTATTTACAGTCTTATTTCATAAGTAATACATTTATTGAACCGATTTCGCAATGGTTAAATTCGTAAAAACTAGATCTTGTCCCGTGCTTTGTGCGGAATAATTAAAAAATTTTAAATAATTCAATTTTTGTTGGAGTTACATATAGAAAAAGGATATAGGTATTAGTATTTCAATATTTTATAAGACTATACTGGAGGTCAAATATTGTGTGAAAGAATTGGTAATAATAGGGGATTCAGGTTGAGAATGAAAGGGAAAAGTGGAGAGAAAATGAAAACTGTGAATCTGAATATTCTTTGTATTCTAACTTGTAAGTGTACAAAAGATACAATGAATGTAAAGAATTACAATCAAATACATTAATGCACCTGAAATAAGATAGCATTGAAGAGGCACATGATGATAGGGCCGGCCCAAAAGCCGAGCCATCAAGTCAAGGGCTTTAGGTTTCAGAAATTTTTTTACTTAACCTTTTGATGAAGAAAACCTTCAAGAAATTTTTGTATGTTATTGGTGAAGAAGCTGTTTATTTGATGGTTTCAAAATGGGTGCTTCCAATGAATTGTTCTCCAAGTTTTGACCACTCTTCTTCAATATTAGCTTGTGTTATCTTTGCCAATTCTTTCTCAGCTTTCAACCTTGGAACTTGGTTCCTCAAATCATCCCTTTCTGCTTTCATCACGCTTCCTTTGTGAAACAATTCTGTCTTTCTCTTAGCAACAATTTCTCTTTGTTCTGTAAAGTCATCAATCTCAGCTTTAATCGCATTGATTTTCTCTTCAAGTACTCTCTTCTCTTCCTGCAAGCAGGCCAACTGATTAGACAAACACTTCTCCACCATGTCCATTTCTCGGAAGTCTTTCATGTTATTTTCAAGACAATCCTTCATTTTCTCAGATTTTGATATATCTGTGGTTGCTGACTCAAGTTTAAGTTTTGCATTGTTGTAATCCAAACTCCACTGAGCAAAACTATGTGAAAGTTGCAGTACTATTGATTTTGTTTTCAGGGACAATCCTTCATTTGGTGTTAAACTGATGAGATACTTTAGAATATCTTTCAGCAATCCCGAACGTCCCGGATGTAACAGAAGAGAGAACTTTTTTGTGACAAAATCTTGTACAATCTCCAACGCTCTCTGAGTTTCTTCACTCGGCCTATTTGTCAAAGTTTCGTTGTTGAGTTGGACATGTAAAGGAGAAATATTTTCTGCTTCAAGTGAAGCATAAAATGCTTCCATATTTTCTTCATTTATGGTAGACTCATCAATGTTTATGCAGGCTTCTGCATTTAGGATAAGTTGTTCGCTTTTTATTGAATCAACATTGATTTGTCCCAGAGAGGTGATTTTATCAACTAATTGTGTTCTCTTGTTTCTGCTTGTTGATGCAATGGTACTTGATTCCTGTGAGAATGGAAAATGATATGATTAATAAAAAGATCAACAAGGTGTTCTTTCTAACTTGCAAACAAGCATGAATTTTAGCCTTACTGGTGCTAAATTTTCAATCTCCTTCAACTTTGCTTTTTGTGCAAGTGTTGGCTCCTTGTTATGGATACTTGTAACAAGGGGTTCTTCTTGTGTTTCAGTTGAAGGATCAATGAAGATTTTACTGGAATTAGTATCTGCAAGACAAAAAAATTTGAAATTAGTGAGACTGCCTTGGTCATTTTAAGGCCAAACCAATGTAGAATTGTAAACTCCTTCCTAAAATGGAGAATTTACCGATTTCATCAGAGTTTACTTAAAATCATTTTCATGACATAGAATCGTGTAAAGTAGTAAGAGTTTAAGAGTTAACTGGAGAGTTTGACAACCTTCGTTGTTACTATGTGTTACTATATACCTTTTCCGTTGTCTGCATTCACAAGTTCAAAGATTTCTAGGATTTGATGATTAAGGGAAGGTGAATGTTGTTCCTCTTCCATGTGCTGGCGGTCAATATCAGTTTCACTGTCTAATTCCAACTCTTCATCATAATCATATTCATTATCAATTTTTCTCTTGTTAAAATATTTAGCAAATATTGTAGGAAAAACAACATCTTCTCTTTCTTCATCATAGATATCCAAACTATCATTATCATGAACCATATTTGAGCCATGAAGATCAGGACTAATGAAGGAGACATGGTGGATATTCATTCTATCTTTGTAAAGATGAATTCCACAACATTTAATAGTTACAGTTTTAGATTCATCGATGATTGAACATGAAATATCCACCTGATTCCAGCCAGATTTTGTTTGTTCATTGAAGCCTTGCCACTCGCTTGCGGTGAGGTGAATTCGCAGATCAAATAGCCATATATGATCAACTGGCCACTCACTTCTTCCCTGGAATACTTGTATGCCATTGATCAGTATGCAGAATTCACATGTATAATTGGTTTTATTTTCATCATCACCACTTAAAAGAAAAAATAGAGCAATTGCAGGGAAACTTTTACGAATCCAAAAGGTGATAGACTCCCCTTTATTACAATGATCAAACCAAGATGGAACTTTTGTCCTTGGAACAACTATGTCTATGTACTCAACCTCCTGAAATGCCTGTTAAGTAAATAGAATTAGTCATTAATCTATTAGTAACTTAAGCAAGATGTCAAAAAAGGGTATTGTGTTAGCACAACAACCCTAGTTCAAAAGAAAACCGATACGAAAAACTCAAACAGATAACACACTGGCTCTGATCATGGATTTCGGCCAATTTTGCCATCGTCTCCAACTGCAAAGTGATTGTAGTGTCTTTCTATTATTCAAGCTCAGGATTACATATTACAACTTGGGTTTGAATACTACGAGAAGTACCAATAAGATCAAGTTTACGAAAAGGAAAAGGAGGAAGATTAACCTGGCTCAATAGTACTTCTGATGATTGAGGAGTCAATTCCATACACTTTCTTGCATCTATATATTGCAAATATGGTGGAAGCACTGATATATCTCTAAGATTGTTGCAGTTTTCTATATTAAGAAGCAAGAGATGAGAAAGATCTTCAATGCAATCAGGAATGGTCAAGAAATTGTTATCTGACAGAATCAACCACTTTAATTGTAGAAAACATTTGAGAATTAAATCAAGATCTTCATCTGATAGATTACAATTTTTCAGACTCAGATTACTTAACTTTGGAAACCAATCATTAGTAGTCCTGTTTTCTAATGACTTCCATAGAAGTTTTGGAAGTTGTGGACATCCTTCCACATTAAGCTCTTCAATATTTTGAAACATATCTGAGTTACTAGGTAGATCCTCAACATTTGTGCATGATGTTAAAACTAATTCTTCAAGGCCTTTGAAGTTTTCAATTGAACTTGGAAACTTTTTTATTGATGTCCCTCCTATGTCAATATTTTTCATATTTTCCACTTTTGCCAATACATCTGGGAAACTATCAATGTTCGAACACTTTCTAAGATTAAGGTATTCGAGATATTTTGATCTCAGGCCTCGCGGAAAACTCTTGAGTTTTGGGCATCCTTCAGTACTCAATGTGACTAGTTTGTCAAGATTTCCAACAGATTCATGAATCTCTCCCAAGTTTGGACAATTATTAACAAGAATTCTTGTTAGATTTGGAGTTGCAGAGACATCAGGTAGTTTGGTTATAGAGTCACAATCACTGAAGTTCATAAAAGTCAAGTGCTCAAACTTCTGTATGACAAGAACAGTTGGTGTTAGAAATTTACATATGCAAGTTATTAGGTTCTACATTGAGCCTAACACATCATTACAAAACCAGATACTAAGGTTAGTATTACCTCCACTTATAAACTCATTTGGCAAAAGTTCACAAGGGGCTACTTAATTTAAAGTGTCAAAGAGTTCCTTTACATGTTACAAATTTGTGTATATGGTCATTGAATAATATACAATAAAAAATGTTACACCATTCAGAACCAAAATTAGGCCTTCATGTTAATTTTGATGGATTATATATTATAGCATTCATTGTGATGCAATTTGAATTTTATCTTGATGAATTTAAGGTGTAATTTACTTTGTCTAATGGTCAAGTAAGACTTATGTTAACATACATAGATTAAAAATGAAATTTGGTCTAACATTGTTTATGTTTTTAAACATAAAGGACTAACTTGACACGTAAGAAAGATAAATGACCTATTTAAAAATTGAATTTAAGATAAATGAACTCTTTTTCAGGCCTTATCTTATTCAATGTGGTACTCTTAACTCACCCCTTCACGTCCAGGACTGGACATTTGGATTATGACCTAAATGGCCAATAGCAGGTGGTCCATGGAATCTTTGATATGTTTTGTACATATTAGATTTTATATTAGGCCTAACTCATTCTTACAAAACCGGGTAGTAAGGTGAGAACTGCCCCCACTTATAAACTCATATTTCATCCAATGTGGGATTCTTAACAAATAACATGACATGAAGATAGAGAAATAAGGATCAAACACATACCTTGAATGGCTCATCCATTGTTATATGACTCTTTGGCAAATTGAGTACAACAAGTGTCTTTGGATGAAAATTATCAGGTAGAGATGTTAAAGGATAGTTGTTCCACTCAAGCAATCTCAAATTATTTGGAAGATTTTGAGGTGCTCCAGAAACTTGTCCATTCCTAACTATGAGGATTCGAAGCCTTCTCATTTTATCAAAGGTGTTGGCATTTAACTGGACTTCTTGTTTTAAGTTAGGCATGTCCAACATAATGCCTTCAATTGTATCAGTTCCCTTTTTTGAATTCAATCACCAAACAGAAACCATTGAAATGATAATTTGACAAATTTCAATATTAGTGAAATTTAAAATATGAAAAAAGAATGTTCTAAAGGTTAATATAGCTTCAAACTCACCATGTTTCCTGTCAAAACTTCAACAACATCTTCATGATGCCATAATCTTCTGCGTTTGCTCGGATCAAATGGTGATTCCTTTCGAGCAATGTCTTTACCTAAGTCTTGTATAAGATCATGCATCTTTACTGATTCGGATTCACCAATTGTTACAAGAGATTTGTCAACAAGTACTCCAATGCCATATTTCGAATAAAAACGACTCGCGTCTAGCGTCTTTTCTACATCTGCCTTTGGATATCCTTTGAAGAAACAAGCAATATCGAGGAAAATTTCTTTCTCATTATCATCCAAATTGTCATAGCTTACTTTAAGGACATTCAGAATCTCTTTGCTAGGAATTGTTTCATATTTATTCAATGCACTTTTCCATTCTTCAATTGTTTTGCCAAATAAATCTGATCCTATTACATTCAAAGCTAATGGATGACCTTTTGCATATTTCACTACACTTTTTGCTATCTCCACATAAGTTTCATCAGGTACATTTTTTCTAAAAGCATTCATACTAAACAGTTCAAGAGATTCATGCTCATTAAGTTCTTTCACTTCATACAATTTTTTAACTCCATGGGCAGTTAACAAATGTTTATCTCTTGTTGTTATGATAATCCTACTTCCAAAACCAAACCAATCATTGCTTCCAACCAATGATCTTAACTGTTGAAGAGTATCGACATCGTCAAGAATCAAAAGAACTTTCTTGTTGCGAAGCCGTCTTTTTATTATAGGAATTCCTTTGCTCACATCATCCAACTTGATATTTTCATCTAGCAAATGAAGCAAAAGGGTCTCTTGCAAGTGTACTAAACCATGTTTCATTGAATTTTCCCTTACATCAACAAGAAAACTTGAACTGTCAAACTCTCTAGAAATTGAGTTATATACTGCTCTAGCTAGTGTTGTTTTACCAATACCACCAATTCCACAGATTCCAATCATGCAGTCATCATCATTTTTAGACTTGATTTCTAGAAGTGACATTACTTGTGACTTTTTGTAGTTCAACCCAACTGGATGATCAGCTATGTGTAAAGGGATTAGATTTAATTTCCGAGATATTTCTTCAGTGATCCTTTTAATTAGTTCATATTCATACCTGCAAAATTAATCAGAAAATTTCAGTCCTTTAATTAAATAGAACTGTATGTTAGGTCTGTCCGAGTTCAACAAAAATTGAGGATAATAATGTTTTAACACACATTATAATGATATCAACCCCAACTTCAAGTTGTGTATTGCTCAATAATACTCTCACTCAAGAGTTTCAAAGAATTATGTCACTCACATCTCACATATAAAATGATCACTCATAAACAACTCTATCTAAGACATGGTTGAATATTTATAGTAAAGAAAGTGACTCTCGTTCATTTTTTTTTAAGAGAGAAGTGACTCTCATTTATGTATATCACAGAAAAAATTAATTCTCTCCACTCTCTATCCACCTCATAAAATGTACCTCTTAGTTTCAATTCATTTGCATTTATTTGAAAAATTTGAATTAATTTCCCAACAAAAAACAGGACAAATAATTGGAACAAAATTGTAATGAGCAGTGCTAAGGACAAACGCACTGTCAAACGCAGTTGAACACACCCACATTGATTGGGCCACGTTTTCATGTTTTTAAAGTGCTATACTTGTTACCGATTCTGTCGG
The DNA here is from genome assembly GCA_954870985.1 of Trifolium fragiferum. Taxonomy (NCBI): domain Eukaryota; kingdom Viridiplantae; phylum Streptophyta; class Magnoliopsida; order Fabales; family Fabaceae; genus Trifolium; species Trifolium fragiferum. Next base: position 57,275,286 of record OX940789.1, read on the forward strand.
TTTAGAAAACAACATATTTCCTTTAATGAAAGAAATAAAACGCATGTTCTCTGCAAGTTATTCCAACAAAAACAAACAAACTTGCTTCTTCAAAATCAAATTCTTGCAATGGGTGTAACCAAAAAAAATTCTTGCAATGGGTTTTTTGGGTTTCATTCTCTCTATGACTCTAACTATTTCTTCTCTTCCCATAACTCAACAATACAAAACCTTTACATTTTCTCAATGTTGGCTTTCTAAATCTGAGAATCCGTGTTGAATCTTTTGTAAAAGCGATCAAAAAAGGAACAATTATTTGATTTCATCCCCATGGTATGTGGTGTTTTTCTCAAATTGTTGCGCATAAAAGGGTTACGACCATTTGTCTGCAACAAGATTCAACAATGTCTTCCAGATTATATTTTAAATAAGTTCGAATTGGGTTCTGATTTTTAAATCAGGTTTTTAATTTGGGACAATCTCTTTTGTGTTTTTTTAATCCCCTTCATAATGTTCTGATATCAATTTTTTTTGTTTACTGCAACTTTCTTTCCAATCTATCCAGGAACATGTATTGGATGATGATAGTAATTGTTTTTGAGGTTTGTTGTTAAATCGTTGAAGTTGAAGAGAGAGAGAGAGAGGTGGTGGTGGTAGGTTGAAGCTCAAAAGCATATGAAAAGTCAAAATTTCTAAATAAAAAAAAAAACTCAGTTACTTTTGGTGAAACCGGTAACAGGTAGTGGAAGTGTGTTAAATGGTGTGTTGCTAGCATTACTCAAATTGTAATATAATTTAAATTTTAAAGATATACACGCATAGTCGGTGGAAAACAAATTTTACACTGACATCCAATAAAAATCCAATATTTTGCCACATCACCGCATGTTTGTAAGGATGTTTTGAAATTGGTGTGACCCAGAGAAATTGAGGGTTCTTATTAGACGTCAGCGTAAAGCTGTTTTACATTCAATGTGTATCCATTAAACTCGTATTATTTACCCAAAACTATATTAGTATATAATGAATGACTTGAAAGAAAAGCTAGCTAGTAAGGCAATAGATATGTTTATACCCAGATTTGAAATGCCACCCTGATAAATTTGCTGCAATTGAGAGTGCCCTTCTCCATTTAAATACTTTTTCTTTACTAATTTTGAGATTTTCTTCATGCTTAGCCATTGACCTTGCAAAACTTTCCCTCTGATGCCTTACATTTGAAGGATCAACGTGGTAGAAAACTAGACGAACCAATTGTCCCTTTTCTTTCTTACACTCCATGATCTTGACAAGTTCATCAAGACACCAAGTTGAGGATGCATAATTTTCAGACAAAACAATTATGGCAATCCTAGATTCATCAATTACTTGGAGAAGATCTGATGAAATCTCTTCCCCTTTCTTAAGTTGGATGTCATCTTTGAAAGTGTTGATTCCCTTTTTGCACAAGTTATCATAAAGGTTTCCTGTGAAACCATAACGAGTGTCATCTCCGTAGAAACTCACAAACACATCGTATGTCCAACCGTGGTTGAAAGAAGTAGAGGAAGAATTTTTCATTGCAACTGTAAGTGTGTTTTGTCTTGTATACCAAGTTATATATACTTTCAAAGATAAGAAGAATGTGAAGAATGAAATGATACGGCATAAATTGCCATAAGAACTAGGAAGCTATACACAGCTTCATCAATCTTGTCATGTATATAACTTTGGTTTATTCAAACTATTGAAATTATTAAAATGGAATTTAAAATAAAAGTCAACGAAAAAGAAAGGTCGATAATATTAATGTTAGTGGTAGGCATGTCATGTAACTTTGGATCTATTAAAGTTTTTTATACACAAAAAGACATGATTATTTATATTAATAAAATAAATGAATAGAGATATATTTAACAAACAAATGCATAGTACAACGAAGCAGAAAGTTTATACATTAATATCTATATAAAAATATTTGAAATTGACAATTAACAAATATATTATACATTAATATCTATATAAAAATAATTGAAATTGACAATTAACAAATGTATAGAGACAGGAAGGGATTCTCATTTTAGAAATTGACAATTAACAAATTTATACATTAATATCTATGTAAAAATATTTGAAGCATGAGAAGCAGAGAGTTTTCGTGTCAATTTTTTGTATAACAGTGCATAATATATACAATATCCACGATCACCATGTACAAACAAAATCCAGAATCACCAAGCCAGCATTAACCAAGTTGGGAGATTCACCAGGTGGCCATTTAACAGAGCCAAAATATCTAGTAGATATGTAGAATAGAAGAAATCAAAGGATATACCTGATCAGAAAATTTGATAGGACCTAAATTGAAGGAACTGTAATCCCACAAGCTATATAAGGCAATACTTGAAAGACCAGAAATTCGAATGTGCATCCAAACTCGACTTAGTTCTTAAGTGATTTTTGGCTTATAAAACCCATTTTTTTAACCCGGCCTTTGTTTTTCAACATAACTCCTCGGCGTCGTGGAATGATTTGCCACCAGTGCATCTTCTTTTGCCTATGTCCATGTGCAGTATTCTTAGACCCTTTCACCCAACCATGCTTGGATGGCTTTGGTTTTTTCGAATGCCGGATATGTCTCAATAGTCCTTCCACAAGTCTGTGAAACTGCCCAACCTGGTTTCTGCGAGGCGAATATTTTGTAATAGCCCCTCTCCTTGTCTTCTCAACGTTTTGATTTGTTATCATCCCATGTTTGTTTTTGTGATGGAAAACATTCTGCAAGTTATTCCACATTGAATGTCTAGGACCTTCATAAGAATGAATGTTACCATTATCACCATCATGATGGTGATGGTGATGATGATGGTGGTGGTGGTGAAAGATTAGTCCCAGCTTATTTTTCAGTCTCTTTAGGCCTCCAACTGTTTTCTTAGGATTTCCTTTACTGTGATGTCCATAAGATTGAAAACTTCCAACTCTATATGAAGGGCCATCTTCCTTTTTAAGATATGAATCACTACTCTCTTCTGAGCTTTCTTCATATGATGCATCAACCATCCTTCCTGATTTGGAACCTTGTGTACCAACTGACAAGGAGTCCTCAGATTGACTACTAGTATTGGCAGTGTCATGCTGAGAAGTCGATTGAGAAGAAGAGTCAGAGTTTGAACTTGAACTTGATTCCTCTGGTTCATGAATCTGTGGCTGAACCCTCATCTTAGAAGGTCCAGCATGTCCCATCTTATGAGTTCCTCTCCTGTCTAAAACTGACCCATCTCTATGTTGATGGGAATTCACCTTAATCTCACTGGATCTCTGATCTAACAGAGTTGGTTTTATTACCATCTGATGAGGGGGTAGCTTAGCTCTCCGAGCAACATTGGGTGTGGATCTTGCTAACTTTTGTTCATGGGAAGATTCAGAATTCCTTTCCTTCTGTTTCGTACCAGTCTTAGACCAACCAGCTACTGGAGTTTTTCTGACTAAACTTTCCCTATTTGTTTGACTACCAAACATGGAAGACTTCTTAGTAAGATCATCTTGATTCAAAGGAACCCTCAAACCTTGAATACACTCACTAGCTTGATTTCCAAAGTGAGCATCACCACTAACTAACCTTTTCAATGACTTGACTCTATCTACAAAGACCGTGTTTTGTACTGAAGGTTGGATCCTAGTACCACTTCTCAATTCTTCTCTTACTGATGCCGTCTGGGTACTATTATGTTTTGGTATATAAATGCTTTTTGCGGATTCTTGATTTGTATGAAGCCCACAATTTTGATAAGCCACTTGACTCTGATTCAACGGTTTATTTCGAGATAAAAATGGTTCTTCAAGTGCATTTCCTGTAGTCAAATTTTCACCTTTCGAACTCGAATCATTCATTAATCTTTGTCCTTCCCAGAGAGACCTTTTAGAATTCGACTGATTTCTTGCAGCACTGTCATTTCTCTGTAGTTTGGGACTTCCCAAATTAGCTACTTTGTGCGAAGGGTCCCGAACAGTGCCGTTCTTACTTGAATCATCCAAATTTGAACAAATTTTAAAGGCCAAAATGCGAGATTCGATTCTTTTGATTGCATCAACCAAATCATCAGAGAAATCACTCTTCTGTGCCAGACATTCAGCAAATCTGGCAGCACTAGAATTGCATTCAACTTCACGAATATCATTCAGCAACGGCATACTATTGTCATCATTGGACTCACCAACTTTCTTGTCTAACATTTGCAATGACTCTTCTGCATGATCACCAAGACCATATAAAGCATTCACATTATTATGCTGTTGCTCATGATGATTACCATCTATGTTTGGTGAAGTACCCTCGTTAGATTGATTTGGATCCTTCACTAAATTCGGTTGCATCATACCATTCTCCTCACCTAAACAGTCTAGTGTTTTACTTTTCATTCCTCCATTATCAGATATGCTAAAATTTGACAGTTCTTTTTTACAATGTAATTTCAATTGAGGCTGTTCATCCTTCTGTATAGCCATTTCACTGCTAGTTTGATATTTTTCCGAGGTTTGAGACATGTTGGTTGCCATTGAAAACTTTGATTGTGGAACGGGAACATGTTTTTCTTGTTCAATGGATGTCTTAGAGTTTCTGCCTTGTGTTGCCGTGATCTGTTAAATCAGCATATAAAAATATAAATCACATAACAGAAGTTATAATATGTTATAATCTGTTTCCTCCCTAAAAGTCAGGTTAGTACTAAAAGTAGAAGTATTGTTGCTGTAAGAGTGGATTTTAAGTTCAAACAAAAATAGTAAAATTAAAAAAGAGAAATGTTCATCAAACCAAGACACCAACACCAGTTTCGACATTTTTAATAATTTATCTCTCTCCTTAGAACTCGACATTTTTAACAATTTTTTCATACCGTATTGGGTACACAGTTTCGGATTTGTGTATCTGAACATCGTTTCTCTTCTAAAAATTTTGCTACAGTTGGGTTGTAAAATCCAAAAATTCCGAAATCAAACAACAAGGGTTGTCTTATATAAGACGAATCACATTTCAACCTTGTATTTTGACTCACATTTACCAAAGTTGGAACATAATCCGTCCAATAAAAATAATTGAACAATCTAGATTGCTTGATTGCAAAATAAGTCTAGATTTCTCAATCAGACAAAACCTATATAAAGTTTGGAGGTTTCCCTACGCCCGGAGAATCGCAAATTCACCCCAGTCAAACAACCCATGTTGCCTTAGATCAGACGATTCATATTTCAACTTTGTATTTCGACTCACATTTACCAAAGTCTAAACCTAATCCGTCCAATCAATTCAAATTCATGATTTATCAATTGAACATAATCATAATCAAATTTGAACATAATTTTACACCATCTCCATAAAACCACTTAATAGAACCAAAATAGAAAATAATTATTGCAGATTGATGAAAATTAAGAAGCAAAACCTTTAAATGAGTCTCAAAAACAATTTCAACAGCAACATCAAGTAAACTTTTCAATAAAACTCGAGCTCTCTCAACCACCTGATACAGAAAAAATCAAACAAAAAAAAAATACGTTACAAATACAAAAAGCACTTCTCAAAGTCTTTCATCATGAATCAAAGAAATCAAATTCAAACAAAAACACTTATAAAGGAATATAAATTACCAAAAAAAAAAAAACACTAACATTTTCTGAATTTGAATCTTTCAAAGCGTTAATGTTATCTTCAAGAAGTCTGTATAAGAGTCTTATAGCGCATAGATTATCTTGCGCTTCTTCGAATTCCATCATTCACCACACGAAAGTGTTTTCAGGGTCGATTTGAAACGCGCGTTTCAATCACGAATTGTGAAAGTTGAGGAAAGTAAGGTTCATATCAAAAAAGTGAAATCAATCAAAAGTAACTAAAACTAAAACTGCGCGTTTGAAAATGCTGAAGAAGAAGAAATGAAAACACTGAACGCGCGTAATGTAACAGAGAGAAACGGTGTAACTGTTGGATCAATATTCTCTAACTTTGTTAAAGGAAAGTTACCTGACTTTCAAACAATATTAGCCATTTGATTAATTTGATGCACAATATCATGCCACGTGTCAAACATTTTATTTTTTAATTAAAACTTGCAAATCCTCTTTCTTCTTCACGCCTACTCTTTCTTCTTCACGCACTCTGTCCACCGCCGCAAATCTCACGGCCTCGCCGCCGTACCGACAACATAACTCTAACCTCCACTGCGATGCTGACGTCGTCGTCTCGTCGCAGCTTCTCTGACCTATCTGATCTGCCGATCATCACTGCGTTGTTGATGTCATTGAACTTCACCGTCGAGCTTTGCCATTGAACATCGCTGTCAAGCATGCGGTCGCCACATCGACGACTGTCGTTGTCATTTCAGAACCACCCTCGAGTTCCTTTCTTTTTGTGGTGGTCGGTGGAGGCATATGGAAGCAACGGTGGACAGAGTTCTTATTTGTTTCTCTGGTGATAACAATGGCGGTTATGTATTTGTTTTGTTTTTTTATTATTGTTTCATTAATTTTTTTTGAAAGAAAAGACGTGCAAATATCTGAACCCTAAGATTTATCTAATGGTTAATATTAGGTGAAAGGTACTTGGGGTTTGCAACGATAACTTGGTATATCTACTATACGACCATTAACTAAAACATGTCTGTGGTTAACTAATTGACGAGCTTGAGGAATAGTCGAAGTCATACCCAATCGAAAAAGTATGTTATCCAAACGCATTTCAAGTAATTGTAATAAAACTTGACCGGTTGACCCTTTGGCTTTTCCAGCAATACGAACGTATTTAAGCAATTGTCGTTCTGTAAGACCATAATGAAAACGCAATTTTTGTTTTTCTTCTAAACGAATACGATATAGAGATTTTTGAGTGGGAGGCGATTGGTTTATAAGTTTGCTTTCAACTGTAGGACATTTACTAGTTAGTCCGGGTAAAGCCCCCAGACGACGTATTTTTTTGAAACGAGGCCCTCTGTAACCTGACATAAACACTCCTTTTTAAAATGGAAAATCTCATAAAGAAAAATTAAAACTAAACTAAATGACAATGACAAATAGGATAATATAATAAAGTATTGTACTACAATATTTGTAGTACAAAGAAGAATTGGAAAGATTTTATCAGTATCCGAATTTTATTCTATTGTAGTATATCTATATACAAAAAAATAGAAAAATATTTATAAAATAAAAAAAGGAGGTTATTTTATTGATTTGTTCTATAGAAACGGAACTACCCAATTTTTTTTTTCAAAAATAAAATTAGAGTAAAAAGAGATCAATATCAAAAATGAAAACAAATAGAGAAAAAAAGCCAGCTATCGGAATCGAACCGATGACCATCGCATTACAAATGCGATGCTCTAACCGCTGAGCTAAGCGGGCTTTCCTCTCATAACACAAATTATGCATTTATCGGAATTCTTTCCTAAACTACAGGTATCTTAGTTATTAATTGTTTAATATTAGCTCTTCATAACACAATTACTATATCCTAACATAATCAAATAAATACAAACCTAGAAAAAAAAATATAGAATATCAAATATTTATTATTCACGAGCTAGGGGGATTCCAGTGAAGCATCCATGGCTGAATGGTTAAAGCACCCAACTCATAATTGGCGAAGTTGTAGGTTCAATTCCTACTGGATGCACGGCAATAAAAAACCCCTTTAAAGTCGATTTTTGTTCAAGAATTCAATTCGTATTTTAAACTATCAAAAGTTCATCCTTCGCAACTCTATCACATTAGTTTCAAAATACATAATTATTTTGACTACATTGACTCTTTGTCCGACCGACTCGAAAGAACAAAAGAAACATCTTTTTCTTTTACTTAAATAATTTCTTGATTTCTATAATTTAGACTTTACTTTAAACAGAATTTCGAAATGAAGAACAGAATTTCGAAATGAAGTCATTTCTTTAGTTCAATAATTTCATAATTCCATTCCAATCACAAGTAGTAATAATATAAAATTCTAATTTTAAAATAAAAAAAGAAATTCATTATAACCATATTTAAAAAAACGGAATCCTAATTTTATCATATCCAAAAAAAATGAAAGGGTATTTACTTTGCTTTGGCGTGAGAACGTAAGGAGCCTATTTAAAAACAAAACACTACTTCCAAAATTTCTGATCTGTAGTAGACCTCTTAGCTTCGTAGGATTTGAGTTGAGACGGAGTTCTGACCAAAATAGAATGGATTGGCTCTGTATCAATGGAATCACCCATACATAACGAATTGTTGTGGTATATAAACTTACTAAAATACAAAGCATTTCTATTTAGATTCAATTATGCACCTATTTCCTAATTATGACAGATTTGATATTCTAGTATAACATATCATAAAAATCAGATCAGAATAATTTAAAGAAAAGAATTGAAATTAATAGTTACGTAGAATATAATTCTAATCAATTTATCTAATAAATCTTTTTTTAATCAATAAAACAATATCATCATTTTAATTCGTATAGTAAGATTCTCGTTTTTTTAGTTTTGAATATTTTGATTCTTTAATTTCTATTATTTATTCGATTTTTTTATATAAATTATATGTATTTATCCTGATATCCTGATTATATATAAATATATTATTATCTATTATATAATAAAAAAATGAATATAATTATATTAGGAAGATGATTTATTTAAATCATTATGAATATACAAACAAATAGATTCTTTAATATTATCGAATACCTTCTATATCTATTCTATATATCTATTCTACTATCTATATATAAATAGATATAGAAAATTGTAAAGAAATAGGAAAGAGGATATTATCTTAAAATTCTCATTTTTTAGAATTTTAAATAATGACTAATTAGATTACAGTAAACATTAATTTATATTACAAAATTCTTATGCATTAAGATGAAATATGTATTAGGAGTACATTTATGTTTTTGCTTTATGAATATGATATTTTTTGGCCATTTCTAATAATATCGATCTTTATTCCTATTTTAGCATTTCTAATTTCTGGAATTTTAGCTCCGATTAGAAAAGGGCCAGAAAAACTTTCTAGTTATGAATCCGGAATAGAACCGATGGGCGATGCTTGGTTACAATTTCAAATCCGTTATTATATGTTTGCTCTAGTTTTTGTTGTTTTTGATGTTGAAACGGTCTTTCTTTACCCACGGGCAATGAGTTTTGATGTATTGGGGGTATCCGTATTTATAGAAGCTTTCATCTTCGTGCTTATCCTAATTGTTGGCTCAGTTTATGCATGGCGCAAGGGAGCATTAGAATGGTCTTAATTCTTGAATATTTAGACAATTAAACAAAACATTGAGACAGTTATGAATTCCATTGAGTTTCCCTTACTTGATCAAAAAACCAAAAATTCAGTTATTTCTACTACATTAAATGATCTTTCAAATTGGTCAAGACTATCCAGTTTATGGCCGCTTCTCTATGGTACTAGTTGTTGCTTCATTGAATTTGCTTCATTAATAGGATCACGATTTGACTTTGATCGTTATGGACTGGTACCACGGTCTAGTCCTAGGCAGGCAGACCTTATTTTAACAGCGGGCACCGTAACTATGAAAATGGCTCCTTCTTTAGTTCGATTATATGAGCAAATGCCCGAACCAAAATATGTTATTGCTATGGGAGCCTGTACCATTACAGGAGGTATGTTCAGTACCGATTCTTATGTACCATACACGAACACCTTCTAAATTTCACAATTGTGCAATTTTAGTTTTAATTGTGCCGATTTTGACCCTTTAAATTTACTCCATTTTGTATTTGCTACTCCTTTGTTTATTATTTTTTTACTTCTAAAATATGTTTTAAAAATTATTCATGTGGCATTATAAAATTAAAAAAAATTAAAATTAGTTTTAAATTAAAAAATGTATTAATTTTTTTTAACAAATGGTTTAAAATTCATACTTTTTTTAAAAAAAAAATTTAAAACATATTTTACATTTTCATTTGTTTTAAAAATATATTTTATTTTAAAAAATCATTTAAAAATTCTTTTAGTTTTAAAAGTTTATAAACTATTTTTTAAAACAATAATGATTAAACCTTTTAAGTGAAGTAACAAGGTTTTTCATAAGAAAGGGAAATTTGAAATGTGACATTTTAAAATTTTTGCTGCAAGTTTAAGTTATGTTAACAAAGTAACAAACTTTAATCACACAATTGTTAGAATGTTCTCAACGATAAACAAAATAGAAATGGAGTGTGATATGTGTTTGCACAAATAAAAGAGTAGGAAAAGAAAAAATCAAACACAAGGAATTTATCCTAGTTCACCCGTTAATAGTATGGACTACTTTAGTCTCTACTTGCGTGACATTATTCACTTTAATTTAGACCAAGGTTATAGCAACACTCCCTTAACCTTATCCAAGGCTAAGATATAAACCAGTTGTCACAAACTGATTTAGAGCCATTGCTCAATAAATTCTCACTAATTGACTTGAACTAGATCTTACAAAATAATTTGCAAAGGTATAGATTTTTCAAGCTTATACTAATCTAAACTAGTTGTATAACTTACAAATGAAATACACTCAAAATACTCAAAGAGATTCAGATCCTAAATTTTAAAGAGCTTTGGAGTATGAGTGAAAAAGACGAGCTTGATTGCTTGTGAAATAAAACATGTATGAATGCTATTTTTGCTTTGGAAATTCTTACTCTTCAATGATGACCAAACATTCTATTTATAGATGAAGGCGTTCTTCTGATATTTGAATCTTAAACATGAACTTTGTGAGTGTAGAAATAGCCATTGTGAGAGAAAAAAAATCAGACTATGTAATTCTATCATTTAAGTAAGTCTGGAGAACGTTCTTCTAATGGTCTTTGACACATGGACTGTAGAGATAACAAAAATATATGCTGTGCCAATTGTTCTCAAGAAATACAAGATGAATGAAGCCAAAATCATGTCAACTCCAATGCATCCATCAACAAGTTTGGACAAAGATGAGAATGAGAAGAATGTGTCTGAAAAGGAATTTAGAGGAATGATTGGATCTCTTTTGTACTTAACTGCTGGTAGACCTGACATTGTGTTCTCAGTAGGTCTTTGTGCAAGATTCCAATCATCACCAAAAGAATCCCATTTAGTTGCAGTGAAAAGAATTTTTAGATATTTGGTTGGCATACAAGATGTTGGTTTATGGTACAAAAAGGGTACACATTTTGATCTTAAAGCATATTGTGATGTTGATTATGCTGGTGACAAAGTTGAAAGAAAAAGTACCAGTGGAGCTTGTCAATTTCTTGGTGAAGCTCTTGTTAGTTGGTGTTGTAGAAAGCAAAATACAATTGCACTTTCAACAGCTTAAGCAGAATATGTGTCTGCATCAAATTGTTGTTCTCAAGTGATATGGATCAAAAACCAACTTGAAGACTTCTCTTTAAGGTACACAAATGTTTCAATTCTTTGTGATAAAACTAGTGCTATTAATTTATCAAAGAACCCTATTCAGCATTCAAGATCAAAACACATTGAAATCAAACATCATTTCATTCGTGATCATGTGAACAAAAAGGATATCTCTTTAGTTTTTATTGATACTGAAAATCAGTTGGCTGATATTTTTACAAAACCATTGGTTGATGATCGTTTTAATTTCATTAAAGAAAAATTGAAAATCATAAAAAATCCCAATCAAATTTAATATGTATGTTTGATCATTTTTAGAGAACGTTCTGAGAACGATATCTTGTTTGTGCTATATTTGATTCCCAGAATTTGTTGCGCGCTAGCTTTTCACATTCCTTTAGCTTAAGTTTATTTTTTGACCGTTAGAACAAAAATTAGGAATGATTAGGATTGGTTTCCCCAATATTACTCACAACGATTATCCCCTTAAAACCATCATCTCTCTCCTACAAACACCTTTTCTCAAAATCAAAGTACAATTGATCACTATTCCTAAGTACAACCTTGCTACCAAATCTCTTCCTCTTCTCCAAGCTACCTGTCCTTTTTATATCCATCACCTCACCATTACTGATCTTCACTTCTATCCATTATCATAACTCAGAAAAAATCCAAACTTCATTCAATGGCTAGAACAAAACAAGCTACTCGCAAAAATGCTAAACCACCTACTCCAACGCCTTCACCACCATCGTCACCTCCTCCTTCACCTCACAATCAATCATCTCCACCAAAATCTCCTGAACCCACCTTTAAAAATATCCACACATCTCAATCCAACCCAGAGCAAACCCCTCAAATGATTTCTGACCACATGCAAACTTTCCTTGAAATTGATCATGTCTTTGATTCAATCTCAGAACCTTATGAGAACGTTCCTAACGAAGAAGAAGTTGTTCAACAAACCTAGAACAATCTTGAGATTGATCTGAATGACGATGGCACCATTACCCTAAATCCTACCTTGATTGTTCCAAGCCAAGCTGAAACCCCACATGTTCCTATCAGATCAAAGAAACGAAAAACCAAATCCATTTCAAAATCCCTTTCCAAATCTCCATCCGAATCAAAATCTTCTTCCAAAACCAAATCAACATCCAAGACCAAATCAAAATCAAAATCTGAGGACTCCTTTAGGGTTAGAAGATCAGCTAGAATTTTGTTTGGCATTGGTACAGGGAGAAAGGTAGTGAAGGATACTATTGTTCAAATCTTTGATGATGATGATGATGCTGATGTTGATTATGAGAAAACTCTTTCAATCTCTCTTTCTTTTGAACTTGAAGAAAATGAGGAAGTTGAAGCTGTAACTTCAACCAAGTCTGCTCCTACCAAACCTAAACCAAAATCTTCCCCTGCCTCCAAGAAGAAATCATCTACAGCCACCAAGGCCTCAAAAGGAAAGGAAAAGGTTGTATCAGAAAAGAAAGGGCCTAAAACCATGTTTGTTCTTATCCATCTCATTCACCCTGATGATAGGGAAAACTTTGAAAAATATTGGAAGACAAAACCTGTGCCTGCTCGAAGAGTATATGAATTTGAGGAACTAGCAAAAGGAGGATTGGATTTGCTTAAGTTCACTGAACCACTTGGATGGACAGAATTCTTCAAGATCAAAGAATCGGTGCTACCTCAGTTAGTTCAAGCTTTTTATCACAATGCAAATGTGCATCCAGATAAAAATTTGATCATCTCAAATGTTAAGGGAACTGATATTCAACTTGATCCTGAGATTATTGCTAGCTTGCTTAAGCTACCACTAGAAGGTGCTGCAACTTATGGAGGAGATTGGTACTCCAAGCTTGAGGTCAGCAGAGAAGCTCTCATTTTGGACATGTTCAATGAACAAGGAACTCAGATGGAAGAACCAACTTCATCTTTTCTCAAAAAGGAGTTCAAGATTTTACACAACATGTGCCAACATTGCATTTTTCCTAGGATTGGAAGCAAGCATAAGGTCACAGACAATGACTTGCTCATTATGCATCATATGTCAAAAGGTATTAAGCTTAACCTACCTCACATAATCATTCAACACATGATTTGTAGTTCTTCTGAGATTGGCTGCATCATAAGGCTAAAACAACTTGGTCAGAGTGACTTAACTGAAACACCAATGCTGAAGTAATTAAGTCTAAACCACTTGTGCATATTGAAGATGTGCAGATGCAACATGTTGAACAAGATGTCCTAGACATTTTGTCATTGGGTTCAGAGCATGCTTAGGCAGCATGTCGAACAAGATGTCCCAAGACATGTGGGTAGGACATCATGACCCAGTTCAGCTTAAAAGATAATGCTTATCCATTAAGCACGCGTGTTTGTTTTAATTTGAATAAAACGCGAATCTTTTAGTAACAAGCTGAGATTAGGATTAATGATAAAATTTGTTATTAATCCTATGTGTTAGATACGATTGGATTCATATTTAATTAGTGGATAGAGATTAATTCTTTATCCTTGTGGAGTTTATTTAAAAACAATTTTGTTTTAAAACTAATTCTTATTTGAGTGCATCTGAAAGACTGAAGAATATCTGAAGACTTGCAAGCCTATATACAGGACTCAACATAGAGCTTAAAACTTAACCCACAATAACTGAAGATTGTGAGTCCAAAGTTTTGTACCCACTGTGCAAAACATCAAGTGGCTCTTAGTATTGTTCTTGATACTTTGAAGCTTTGTGTCGTTGAATGTTGTCGTTCAACTTTGTCTTTTAAATTGTGAAGTTTAAAGTAGTTTCGTCACTTGAGATTAATGATTAGAGGGAGTTGGGTAGGTTCTCATATTCAGGGAGAGTTAGCCCTTGAGTAGAAGACTGCTAGGATTAAGAAAAGGCGTACATGCCAAAAGGTGTTTGGTGTGGTTGTCAGACTAAGTAATAATTCGGAGTAGTAGTGTTCACTTCCTGGATTAGTATCCTCCAGAGTAGGGCTGTTTAGCGCCGAACTGAGTTAACAAATTATTGGTGTTGTTTATTGCTTTTATTTACTTCAATATTGCAATAACGTGTGATCCTCATAACCAGTTGTCTAGGACATCTGGAATACAGACACATTGTCCTAGACATTGCGTAAGACATCTGTCCTACCAAAGAACATAATTTCAATTGGTATCAGAGCAGGCACCCTATCCTGCTGGGTGAGTTCTAGGGAGATAAATTTTGTTCAAGATGGACAAGAGAGGATCGATCAACAGACCACCAGTCTTGGATGGATCAAATTATGATTATTGGAAAGCAAGAATGGTTGCCTTTTGTAACACCCTAATCGATATACACTCTATAATTAATTTTAAACAACAATCATACATCAATCAAGGCGTTACATGTTAAAATTTCCAAAAAAAAAACAATGAACATGCATACATTCATTTTAATAGCAGCGGAAGCATCGATAGTCATACTCATTACTTAAGGTAATTAATAATCCAAACATAGAAGTCATAAATTCATATTACAACTTAGACTAGGCCCTTCAAGCACAAGGCATATCCACATAATTCAAAGATATGAAATACTCAAGTCATAGGATAATTAAGATAATAGCAAGGTCATGCAAAGTCTCAAACAAACGAACTAAGGTACTAGTTCTAACAAGGTTACAAGTATCAGAGCAAATCCTAGACCTCTAAGGTTCCTAGAATTTCTACTCTTCATCCTTAACAAGCTAAGCTAGTCACACGAGCTAACTTCCAAGCCAAGGGATCACTCCTCAAGTGAAGAATCTGGACCCAAACCATTCAAATACACAAAATAGAGAGTTAGTTATAATTCAAGTTCATAATAATAAGTATAGCATATACTCATATCATGCATAATAATAATCATATCATAATTTACGCATAATCGTCTCATGTCATAGATACAACATTCATGGTAAAGGCAATAACATATTCATCATCATTAATAAGTGTACCGGACCAGTTCGCCCAGGCCCATATTCGCCTAAGCCCATTACTTACTCATCTGGTTCGCCCGACCCGACATGGGGGACTCCGAGCCCACTACATTTTGATCCAAGCCCACTTCGCCCCACTAACTAAAATTACCACATGTAAAATATGCATTCAACTATGATGAATGAACACAACCCCATCTTCCACCAAAAGAGGAATCATGGGATCATGGGGAAGTTATTCAATTAACTAAGCTTCTCCATATGCCTATAAATACAACCCCCTAAAGCTTTTCTAAAGGGACCAAAAACATCAAAAAATTACACTTAACACCATTATTGTATCATCCACCACCAATAGTAAACTCCCTCCTGGATTGGTATCCCCCAGACTAGGTGCTTCTCACCGAACTGGGTCAACAAATAATGCGTGTTATTTACTTTCTCGTTCTTTATTTTTATCTTGACAGACCAAAAAATTAGCCTAATTACAATCGATAGTTTGCTCATTATCACTAAATATACACCTCCTAAGTTCCACACCAGAACATTTGGCGCCCACCGTGGAGCTCCGGTAAAACTCTTCCCAGACCACACATCATTCACCATCAAAGCTTCGCTGCAAAGCTTCATATTACCTAGAAAACCAAAATTGTACAGTACCACGTACCAACTGATATGATTCTTTCAGCCATATTATTATGGCACAGAAGGTTGTAGATGATTGTCCACCAGCATGGATCGGAAAAGATTATCACCGCCGTCATGCCTCGCTCCCGTCATCGCCATGGTACTGCACGCCAACTCTGATTAGCCCCGCCAGCACTGGTCTCTGATTCTTCTACCGCCGTCGTCAGAATATAGGGAAGTCTCAAAGCCGCCCTTCTGTCTTTTATTTTTTCCTTTCTCAATTTATCATCCTCTTGTTTCATACAACAAATTTAGTTTACTTTTTTCTGGCTTCGTGAACTTTTAATTCCCCAATTAAATCAATTTACCCTTTGCTGAATTTTGATTCACTCGTTTGATATTCTTCTCCTACTGTTTCATTTCCCAAGCAAGGAGTTTGTATTTGATTTTTAACCCTTGTTCATATTGAAACTTATCTTCAGAATATAAGGAAAATATAAGATCGTGAGTAGTTTGGTTTGCTGCAAATATAGGACCATAAGAGTTAATTCATATATGTTCTATGTTTTTAATTTGGTTCACTCATGTTTGATTTTCGTTACAACGTCATAAATCTGAATTCGCCCGAGCTGTCGTCGCCAACATACCATTTAACATCGTCACCTCGCCGTGGAAAGAAGCAGTGGCAAGTGTGTAAGAGAGAACAAGTTTCGTCAACCCCGTCAACTCCATGGAACACTCTTTCTTCACCTAAGTCGTCAAACTCAGAGACCAGATAAGTCTTTTTCCATATTTCACGATTTTTCCACAAGTTTACCACATGCCTAGAATTTTTTACACGTTTACTTGTTTACTGGTGTTCGGTACAGAGGTTGATCATGTCAGAAATTTGACCATTAAAAGTGACTAGCCGCACATTTATTATTTGTTTTCAACCACTGTGTATATGTGTGAACATGACCTGATTAATTTTGCAATGTACATTTTGTGTGATATATAACAGAGAGTAGTTACATGCTACATATATAGGTAGTTTAGTGGCACATGCTTTAAATTTTTGCAATGATTGAATAAACACAAATTAGAACTAAGAATAGGAGAAACACATTTCTTAACTACATAGATGCTTATATTCCTTCTGTACAATCACGCCAATCTATGTTTAGATAACTGCTATGGTGCCTTACATAACTGTCTACAATCATAATCTCAAAATTATGATTTAGTCTAAATAATTGCTCATCTCTCAGCAGCATAAAATGCATATTTTCAAGAGTTAAACTCTTAATCTACATATATGCTTGGCATTTCTATTTAAATGTTCTACTCTAATTTCTAATCAAGATATTTAGTACTTCATGGAATTCACGTTATAATATGATGATAACTTTACGATGCATATGGAAGCAATTTTTAATGGCCATGTCCTTTTAATTTGATGAGAAAATTACCTATATAAGGGCTTATAGATTGTTCCTGTTAAATATTTATATTAATGTTGCTATCATAAGGAAGCCTACAAATACCAATTTGTAGGTAACTGAGTCTTTGAAGATAATTAGAAAGAGACGGAACAGGTTTACATCTTTTGATTATCACAAAAAATAATGGAGGGCCAAAGTTAGTATCAGAGGCGACTTCCAATTAACAGGGGATTATAAAAAATAAGACAGATAAAGGGAATATATGAAACTATATCAAATTATTTGCCCACGTGAATGCTCATAATCAGGTACAAATTGATAAAACCACCGCAAGAACTCCATTTGATAAAGCGGCTTTGTTCGCCCAAACCGCCTTTGCGCGTGAATAAATATAAAACGGCTTTGTTCCGTCCAAACCGCCTTTGCGCGTGATAAACATAAAATGGCTTTGTTCCGTCCAAACCGCCTTTGGGCGTGAAAAATTATCAAAGCCACCATGTAAGTCTAAGGCTTTGGTGTGCAAAATTTATCCGGCATGGAAGGCCGCCATGTAAGACTACGGCGTTGGCGTGCAAAATTTATACGGCTTGGAGTATAAAAACATATGGTAAGAAAATTGTATTATTATCAAAATTTAGAAAGTAATTTTGCATGTAAAAGAATTGCAGGGAAAGAATAGACAAAGAACCTTCCAAAGACGCGACCAAGAAGAAACAGAAGAAATAAAGATACAAATTCAAAGGCACCGCCACAAAGTTTAAAATTTTTAGGCAAGCTAAAGCAAAGCGAAAGAAGAAAAGAAAAATATGGCACCATCATGTGAGCACAATGGCATCAACAAACGATTCATTCAAGAAGTCATCAGACGAGTCAAAGCGAAACGCCCAAACAGTCTCACCAAAGAAGCAAAGAGAAGCCGACGCCAACGTACAAAGGCACGTGAGTAAAAAGAAAAAGAAAAGCACTTTGCCTCTTCGAGCCTCGTGCTTGGGGGGCTGTGTACCGGACCAGTTCGCCTAGGCCCATATTCGCCTAAGCCTATTACTTACTCATCTGGTTCGCCCGACCCGACATGGGGGGCTTCGAGCCCACTACATTTTGATCCAAGCCCACTTCGCCCCACTAACTAAAATTACCACATGTAAAATATGCATTCAACTATGATGAATGAACACAACCCCACCTTCCACCAAAAGAGGAATCATGGAATCATGGGGAAGTTATTCAATTAACTAAGCTTCTCCATATGCCTATAAATACAACCCCCTAAAGCTTTTCTAAAGGGACCAAGAACATCAAAAAATTACACTTAACACCATTTTTGTATCATCCACCACCAATAGTAAACTCCCTCTTGGATTGGTATCCTCCAGACTAGGTGCTTCTCACCGAACTGGGTCAACAAATAATGCGTGTTATTTACTTTCTCGTTCTTTATTTTTATCTTGACACACCAAAAAATTAGCCTAATTACAATCGATACTTTGCTCATTATCACTAAATATACACCCCCTAAGTTCCACACCGGAACAATAAGGTATTAAAGTAAGATCACATTATCTAATCATCCACAATCATAATGAAAGACATTTGCACTTATCAATTAACAAGTAGAATGCACATTTACTCCTAATGCAACTAATGCCATCAATTAATATGTCTTAACCTAGACACATCTAATGCATGTGGTACCCGCATCGAGTTTCGAATACATTAAGCATTCTCGCATCAAGTCAGTTTAAAGTCTTAGAGGACCATCACATCGAATCAGTTTTAAGACATGGGGGACCATCGCATCGATTTGACACATGCATGCATGAATGAACACATACCAATAATGATGATAACCCTATACAACTACACATGAATAAAAGGACACTCCTCCTAATATTCCTTCTCAATCACGCATCAAATCTCATCATCATATCATCACTACGGTATTCATTCAAGCAAAGCATAATACTACTTAAATACATCACATAATTATAAGTCATCATCATACATTTCGATCCATTAATACACACATGAACATATCATCCTCATCTAAGCTCAAGATTCAATTAATCTAACTCATATCATGTTATAAGATCATATTTCAATCATAGTACAAACATAAACCTCTTTTAATATTCAAAAATCACTGTTCATACTGCTACAACTCGCCTAAACGAGCACATGGCGAGCTCAAGTCAGAGAGTAACTAAAACCACTCGCCTCATACTCGCCATGGCGAGCTCAACTCGCCAGCCAACTCGCTACCACTCGCCATGGCGAGCTCAAGGTTTCTGGAAAATTCCCAGAACTATGAATACTCGCCCTAGCGAGCTGCTGCAGACTAGAAAACTCTGCTTTCGGGTTTTAGTTCAAATTCATCAAAAATCCCATTTTTCAACGTACAAACCCCAAAAGCTATTAACTTTAAGCATATATATATATATATATATATATATATATATATATATATATATATATATATATATATATATATATATATATATATATCATGTATAAGCCTAGAAGTACAAACTTTAACATCATCAAACATCATCTCATGCTAAAAGTAAGGATTTCCCTATATTTCACTAAAAACTCATTCTCAAACATCAACAACAACAAATCATTCATAGAGTACGAATTTGATCATGGAAATTCGAAATAGAAGCATATAGCAACATGTTAACATCAAACAACAACACAATAAGTTATAAACACATTCCCTTGATTCCCATTCCCAACCAAAAGAGATGAGAGGGTTTGGGTGTGGAGAGTAGACTTATCCCCCCTCTTTGTTCATCTCACAACAATTAATAATTACTCTCTAACCTTAATTTGCAGCTTTAATCTTCAAGCTCTACATTTGAATTAGATGAAATAAATACGGGTGTTACAACTCTACCCCTCTTAAAAGAATTTTCGTCCTCGAAAATTTACCTGAGAATAACTCCGGATAAGAATCCCTCATCTTGCTTTCTAGCTCCCAAGTAGCATTTTCTCCCGCGGGTCCTCCCCAAATGACCTTAACGGACACTATATCCTTGTTTCTCAACTTTTTCACTTCTCTTCCTTCAATTCTCAACGGTTTGACTTCAACCGTCAAATTATCCCTTACTTGCACATCATCCGATATGAGTACATGTGATGGATCCGATACATACTTCCTCAATTGTGATACATGAAACACATCATGAAGGTTCGATAACGACGGTGGCAAAGCAACTCTAAACGCCACATTTCCTACCCTCTTCAAAATTTGATAAGGCCCAATAAACTTCGATGTCAACTTCTTAGATTTCAAAGCACGACCAATACCGGTAGTTGAGGTAACTCTCAAAAATACATGATCTCCCTCTTGAAATTTCACATCTTTCCTTTTCTTATCATGATAGCTCTTTTGTCTACTTTGAGTCGCTTTCATCTTCTCTTGGATCATCTTAACCTTTTCCGTAACTATTTCCGGTCCTAACACAACACTTTCACCATCTTCATACCAACATAAAGGAGTACGGCATCTCCTTCCATACAATGCCTCAAAAGGTGCCATTCTGATACTTGAATGAAAACTATTGTTGTATGCGAATTCAATCAAAGGTAGATAATTATCCCAACTCCCTCCATCTTCCAAAACACAAGCTCTCAACAAATCCTCCAAGGATTGAATAGTCCTTTCCGATTGTCCATCCGTTTGAGGGTGGTAAGCCGAACTCATTTTCAACTTAGTCCCCAAAGCTTCTTGTAAACTCTCCCAAAATCTTGAAGTGAACCTTGGATCTCTATCCGATACAATGCTAGATGGAATACCATGTAGTCTCACCACTTGTTCAACATAGATCTCGGCTAACTTAGGTATCAAGGTTCCCGTCTTAAACGCAATAAAGTGTGCCGACTTCGTCAATCTATCAACAATCATCCAAATCGAATCATTTCCTTTCTTAGTCTTGGGTAGTCCACTCATAAAATCCATTGCAATGCTATCCCATTTCCATTCGGGTACAAACATGGGTTGCAACAATCCCGATGGTCTTTGATGTTCAACTTTAGACTTTTGACAAATCAAACAAGCATAAACAAACTCCGCAACTTCCTTTTTCATACTTGGCCACCAAAATAACTTCTTAAGATCTTGATACATTTTAGTAGCTCCGGGATAAATGCTCAAACTACTTCTATGACCTTCCTCTAGAATCCTCCTCTTCAACTCAGGTATGTTAGGAACACAAACTCTTCCTTGAAATCTTATGACTCCATTCTCATCAACTTTAAAATCAATCTCTTTCCCTTCATTAATTGATGTAAGGCGATTCACCAAATTCAAATCTCCTTTTTGACCATTCTTCACTTCATCAAGAAAATCATTGGTAAGCTTCAACATTCCCAATTTCACATTATGCGGTGTCGTTTCACAAACCAAACTAAGATCTCTAAACTCTTCAATCAAATCTAATTCTCTTGCCATAAGTAAAGACACATGCAATGACTTCCTACTCTTTCAAGGCATCCGCAACAACATTGGCTTTTCCGGGATGGTAACTCAATTCAAAATCATAATCTTTCAAAAACTCCAACCAACGTCTTTGTCTCATATTCAATTCCTTTTGATCAAACAAATACTTTAAACTCTTGTGATCACTAAAGACTTCAAATCTAGAACCAAATAAATAATGCCTCCAAATATTCGAAGTAAACACAACGGCCGCCAACTCAAGATCATGCGTTGGATAGTTCTTCTCATGCACTTTCAATTGTCTAGAAGCATAAGCAACCACTTGTCCGTTTTGCATAAGAACAACACCTAATCCCATCAAAGATGCATCACAATACACGGAGAAAGGCTCATTCGGTGTCGGGAGAATCAAAACTGGTGCCGTCGTCAACCTCTTCTTCAATTCTTGGAAACTTCTTTCACATTGATCATCCCAAACAAAAGCTTGATCCTTTCTAGTCAATCGGGTTAACGGTAACGCTAACTTCGAAAAACCTTCAATGAACTTTCGATAGTAACCGACCAAACCAAGAAAACTTCTTATCTCAAACACAGATTCTGGAGTTCCCCACTTCAATACCGCATCCTCTTTAGAAGGATCTACCGCAATACCTCCACTAGATATCACGTGACCTAGAAAACGCACTTCCTTCAACCAAAACTCACACTTGGACAATTTTGCATAAAGCTTCTTCTCTTGCAAGGTTCTCAACACAATCCTCAAATGATCCGTGTGTTCCTCTTCGGTCTTGGAATACACTAGGATGTCGTCAATTGAAACTACCACGAATTTATCCAAATAGGAATGGAAAATCCGGTTCATGTACTCCATAAATACTCCAGGTGCATTGGTTACACCAAAAGGCATAACCGAATACTCATAATGACCATATCTTGTTCTAAAAGCAGTCTTCTGAATATCCTTCGCCTTAACTCGAATCTGATGATATCCTGACCTCAAATCAATCTTACTAAACACACAAGCACCCACCAATTGATCCATCAAATCATATATCCTCGGCAACGGATACTTGTTCTTGATTGTAACTTGATTCAAACAACGGTAGTCAATACACAACCTCATACTTCCATCTTTCTTCTTTACCAAAAGCACAGGTGCTCCCCAAGGTGAAACACTCGGTCGGATAAACTTCTTCTCAAGCAGTTCTTCTAGTTGCTCCTTCAACTTACTTAACTCAGATGCTGACATTCGATACGGTGCCATAGATATTGGACTTGTACCAGGTACCAAGTCAATAGTAAACTCCACTTCTCTTTCTGGGGGTACATCAGACACATCCTCTTGAAACACGTCGGGAAATTCTTGCACAACATGAAGTCCTTCAATTCCAACTTCATTCTCAAGCTTCAAAGATGCAAACATGACAAACAACTCCCCATGATCGCTTAACGATTCCCTTACTTCCTTTCCACTCATCAAGTTCGGATCTTCCTCTAACTTCGGAAATATCACCGTCTTCTCACAACAGTTAATGTGAACTCGATTAACAATTAGCCACTTCATACCAAAAATCACGTCTATACCACTAAGTGGAATACATACAAGGTCCATACCAAAAGATCTACCAAAAATAGACACAGGGCAATTAAGACAAACAAGTTGAGTAGTCACGGAACCACTAGCAGGAGTTTCTATTTCCATACAACCAATCATTTCAGACACAGGAATATTAAGACGCTTCATGCATTTAAAAGATATAAAAGAATGCGTTGCTCCCGTATCGACAATCGCAATTAAAGGGGTGTTATGGATGAAACACATACCTTTAATAAGATTGTCTCCTTGATCCACTTCATTCCCGCTTAAAGCAAACACTTTACTCGTCACCTTCTTTGGCTTCTTACATTCGGAACTCTTGTGACCCTCTTCCTTACAATTAAAGCAAACCATCTTCCCTTTGCAAGCATCAATCTTGTGACCAAAGTCTCCGCACCTAAAGCATCTATCTCCCTTTGGGAAATCATAGGAATAATGACCCAATTCACCACACTTGTAGCACTTGGCATTAGTAACCTTCTTCTTTCCTCCACTAAATTCAATCTTGCCTTTGTTCCTCTTGTCATAAGGTTTTCCACGATCTTGATTCTTCCCTTTCCTATCACTCATATCCTTGTAGTAGCTTGACTTTGCTTTCCCATCCAAGTCACATATGTTGCTCTTGTTCACCAAGTTAGCAAAGTTCCTAATCTTCAAGATACCAACCAATTGCTTGAGATCGGGACGCAATCCACTTTCAAATTTCACACATTTGTCCGCTTCCGCCTCCACGGTATTGTAGTGTGGACAAAAACGGCACAAATCTTGAAACTTGGTTGCATACTCCGCAACGGTTAAGTTCCCTTGCTTGAGTTCCATGAATTCCACCACTTTTCGGTTCCTCATATCCGTTGGAAAGTACTTAGTCAAAAACTCTCTCTTGAAGATGTCCCAAGTAATGATAGCTCCACCTTGACCCAATCTTTGGCTCACATTCTTCCACCAACAACTAGCGTCTTCATGCAACATGTAGCTCCCTAGAGTCACCTTATGTGCCTCCGAACATCTCATAGCACCAAAAATCCTTTCAACACCTTCCAACCACCTTTGGGCTCCCTCGGGATCATGCCCTCCCTTGAATGATTGAGGGTTGTTCCTAAGGAATCTCTCCAACCTCAATTCATCTTCATTTCCCATGCGATTCTCATGTGCAACTCTCTCGGCCGCTCTTGCCGCCGCATCTTGTGTCAAAGCATTAGCCATCAAGGCTATTGCATCCGCCATTGCTCTTTGCGCCATCACCTAAACAATCAACCAAAAACCCAACCTCACATTAAACTTATGGATGCTAAAAAGTGTTCTACTACACTTATGCACCTAAGGGTATACTAACCTAATTGATCCACATGGACCGACCTTGCTCTGATACCAAATTGTAACACCCTAATCGATATACACTCTATAATTAATTTTAAACAACAATCATACATCAATCAAGGCGTTACATGTTAAAATTTCCAAAAAAAATAAAATGAACATGCATACATTCATTTTAATAGTAATGGAAGCATCGATAGTCATACTCATTACTCAAGGTAATTAATAATCCAAACATAGAAGTCATAAATTCATATTACAACTTAGACTAGGCCCTTCAAACACAAGGCCTATCCACATAATTCAAAGATATGAAATACTCAAGTCATAGGATAATTAAGATAATAGCAAGGTCATGCAAAGTCTCAAACAAACGAACTAAGGTACTAGTTCTAGCAAGGTTACAAGTATCAGAGCAAATCCTAGACCTCTAAGGTTCATAGAATTTCTACTCTTCATCCTTAACAAGCTAAGCTAGTCACACGAGCTAACTTCCAAGCCAAGGGATCACTGCTCAAGTGAAGAATCAGGACCCAAACCATTCAAATACACAAAATAGAGAGTTAGTTATAATTCAAGTTCATAATAATAAGTATAGCATATACTCATATCATGCATAATAATAATCATATCATAATTGACGCATAATCGTCTCATGTCATAGATACAACATTCATGGTAAATGCAATAACATATTCATCATCATTAATAAGTTATTAAAGTAAGATCACATTATCTAATCATCCACAATCATAATGAAAGACATTTGCACTTATCAATTAACAAGTAGAATGCACATTTACTCCTAATGCAACTAATGCCATCAATTAATATGTCTCAACCTAGACACATCTAATGCATGTGGTACCCACATCGAGTTTCGAATACATTAAGCATTCTCGCATCAAGTCAGTTTAAAATCTTAGAGGACCATCGCATCGAATCAGTTTTAAGTCATGGGGGACCATCACATCGAGTTGACATATGCATGCATGAATGAACACATACCAATAATGATGATAACCCTATACAACTACACATGAATAAAATGACACTCCTCCTAATATTCCTTCTCAATCACGCATCAAATCTCATCATCATATCATCACTACGATATTCATTCAAGCAAAGCATAATTCTACCTAAATACATCACATAATTATAAGTCATCATCATACATTTCAATTCATTAATACACACATGAACATAGCATCCTCATCTAAGCTCAAGATTCAATTAATCTAACTCATATCATGTTATAAGATCATATTTCAATCATAGTACAAACATAAACCTCTTTTAATATTCAAAAATCACTGTTCATACTGCTACAACTCGCCTAGACGAGCACATGGTGAGCTCGAGGCGAGCTCAAGTCAGAGAGTAGCTAAAACCACTCGCCTCATACTCGCCATGGCGAGCTCAACTCGCCAGCCAACTCGCTACCACTCGCCATGGCGAGCTCATGGTTTCTGGAAAATTCCCAGAACTATGAATACTCACCATAGCGAGTACTATACTCGCCCTAGCGAGCTGCTGCAGACCAGAAAACTCTGCTTTCGGGTTTTAGTTCAAATTCATCAAAAATCCCATTTTTCAACGTACAAACCCCAAAAGCTATTAACTTTAAGCATATATATATATATATATATATATAAGCCTAGAAGTACAAACTTTAACATCATCAAACATCATCTCATGCTAAAAGTAAGGATTTCCCTATATTTCACTAAAAACTCATTCTCAAACATCAACAACAACAAATCATTCATAGAGTACGAATTTGATCATGGAAATTCGAAATAGAAGCATATAGCAACATGTTAACATCAAACAACAACACAATAAGTTATAAACACATTCCCTTGATTCCCATTCCCAACCAAAAGAGATGAGAGGGTTTGGGTGTGGAGAGTAGACTTATCCCCCCTCTTTGTTCATCTCACAACAATTAATAATTACTCTCTAACCTTAATTTGCAGCTTTAATCTTTAAGCTCTACACTTGAATTCCCTTCTACTCTCTTCAAGCTTGGACTTCTCTCTCTCTACCTCCTTCTAACCAAAATGTGTTATGAGAACTCTCACTCTCTATTTCAAGTTCTATTCAAAACCTAAATAATCAAAGACTAAAATGCCCTCCTCACTAACTTAAGCTAATTTTGCTAAACTCCACCCATTACCTTAAAAAGCCTCCACTCATAATTCCCTTCTCCTTATCCTCTACTCTTTCCTCTTTTAGCCAAATGCTAAGTTAATTACTAAAACTAACCTATATTATTTCAACAAGGCTAATTAACATCTAATCAAATAAAATAATATAATTAAATGAAATAAATAAATACGGGTGTTACACCTTTCTCAAATCCATGGATCAAAAAGCATGGAGGGCAATTATCACTGGGTGGAATCATCCTATAATCACAGCAGAAGATGGCTCCACAAGTCTAAAAGGAATGGCAGATTGGAGTCCAGAAGAAGAAACTGAGGCAAGTGGCAACTCTAAAGCACTCAATGTCATATTCAATGGTGTTGATGAAAACATGTTTGAGTTAATCAACACATGTACTGAAGCCAAGCAATCCTGGGAAATTCTTCAAACTGCACATGAAGGAACCTCCACAGTTTGAATGTCAAAGCTGCAACTTCTCACCACAAAATTTGAGAACTTGAGGATGGAGGATGAAGAAACTATATCTGAGTTCAACACTAGAATACGAGATAAAGCAAATTCAACCTTTGCTCTAGGTGAGAAGATTAAAATAGCAAAAACATTTTTTCATATCTTAATCATTAAAAATACTAAAAACATTTTCTTTTACCAAACTTAACACATTTTCTTAGTCAAAATCTTTTTTTCAATCATCACTTTAAATTCCCTAAACTCTTATACATTTTTGCAAGCAATTAAAATAAAGCGCATAGATAGATAAAAACAAGAGGTTCCTATAGGATACTATAGATACTTAGGGTGCTAGTACCTTCCCTTCGTATAACCAACCGCCGAACCTTGATCTCTAAAAACGGTATTTAACGAACTTTTCCCCTTTCCCTCAGAAAAATTAAAGATCGGTGGTGAAACCATGAAATTGAGATTCGAAGCTAATTAATAGTTCGACATCCAAAAATCACTGCGACACACATGCTTTGACTCATGGTACTTGGATATCTACCTCAATAGTCAGCCTCTTCATTTTGTCAGTCAGCCCCTCGGGTTCCTCGTCGGCCTTTGCTTCTACCTGTAGCTACGCCATTTCATCCCCCGGCTCCTCTATCTCTATCTTCAAACTAACCTGAGCTGGAGTCGATGGTGTAACTTCTTCATTCTTCCATTCGAGATTGCAGCATTTGTCCCTATTCGTCTTGGAAGTTGGAATGGTGATTACCTGTTCTCCATTCCTTAATGTCATCTCAGCAAGATCCATGTCAATAATGGCCCTGCCAGTGGCTAGGAATGGCCTTCCCAAGATGATGGGATGTTTTTCATCTTTTCCAATGTCTAGGATCATAAAGTCTACTGGAAAAACCAGGTCTTGGACTTTCACCAGGACATCTTCTACTGTACATGTTGATCGAATGATTGATTGGTTAGCTAATATGAGTTCTTTAACTGTACCTGCAATTGGTAATTTGAGCGTGAATTTGTTTGCCAAAGATAATGGTATGACATTCACACTTGAGCCCACATCACATAATGCATTGACTCCTTCTTCCCCAATCTGACAGATCATGGTGACGCTTCCCGGATCTCTCTTTTTCGGTGGCAGCTTTGGTCCCCTTGTTAGGCTTTCTCTGTATTCTTCTAGCTCACCTAAGAATTCATCATAGGCTTCTTCGATAGTCATTCCTAGCATACTGAACCATTCCTCAAACTCTCTGAAATCTATTAGCTTTTCTTCACCGTGCTCGCGTTCTAGCTCTGTCTCTTTCAACGCTTTGAACCCCTCCTTTGGGTTGTCCACTGTGTTACCTGCAATGTCTTTAAAAACATGAGTACTTACCAGTTTGGACAGCTGACCAATTTGGGTTTCAAGATTTTTGATGGTCGCCCCCTGGTTGGCTAATGTATTTTGGATGCTTTCAAAATTCGTCTTGCTCATGCTTGCAAACTTTGTGAGTAACTCCTCCAAAGGAGACGGTTTTCTTGGTTGAGGTGCTTCTTGAGCTTTGTTTCTTGTCTGGTCCCAACGTAAACTTGGGTGCTTACTCCAACCTGGGTTGTAGTTGTTTCCCATATAGTTCACCTGCTCTGTACCTCCTGGAAAACATTGCCCGTTTGGGTGATCTTCTAGGCAGAAGTCACAGACTCCTTCTACCTGTTTCACACTAGCTTCTTTTACCTCTTTCTCAGCAAGTTGCCTCTTTAGCAGCTCAATCTCTACTTTGTAAGCAACTTCTTTGTCCACCTTGATGATTCAAGGTGTCTTCTCATTCCTGTCATGACTCGTGTTGTATTCGTTCTGGCACATCTGTTCAACTAGATCCTTGGTCTCTGAATAAGTCTTGATTTTGATAGACCCACCAGCCGAGGCATCAAGTATCATGCGATGTTGCATTTTCATACTTGCCGTGAATATCCGCATCTGCTCCATAGTACTAATGTTGTGGTTAGGACACCTCCTCATAAGTAATTTGAAGCGTTCATAAGCTTCACACAGCGTTTCAGATTCATGTTGTTTGAAACTAAGGATATCAGACTTCCGCTTCTGGAATAAAGTGTGAGTAAAGAACCTCTCAAGGAACTTGTCTTCAAGCTCCTTCCATGTGGTGATCGATCCCCTTGGCAAACATTGAAGCCAATCTTTTGCTGGACTTGTAAGAGAAAAAGCAAACAACTGCAGCTTCTTCTGGTCCTCTGTGACATTTTTCGGCACCTTTTGTATCTGAAAAGTCTCTGAAAACTTTGACAAATGATCCCAAGGATCATTGTTGGTGCGGCCGTCGAACTGGTTCTCCCGCAAACCTGTAAGAATGTTACCTTTGATATCAAAGTTAGCTGGGTTTGCTGGCTGGAACCCCAATGAGATCTGATCATTGTCAGTCCTCTTGCAGTAATCTCCCATAGGGATTCTTTGTTCGTCCCCCATGGCTTTGGTGGTAGGCTCTCCTTCTTTCTCGAGATTACTGGTTTCTGCTAGCTAAGAGCTCTCAGTGTTTTCCTTAGCTCCTTCTTTGACTCGTCGAAGTACTCAAACTCCAGGATATCTGTTATCAAGCACAACAAATAAATACCATCAGTAGCACTGGAAAAGATATTTATAAATATTTTTGGTTTTGTTTCATGTGTCTTTGTCACCATGAAAATTCTTAGGTTAGTGAGGTGGATCACTAGGATCACTTAAATAACTTGACTTGCCTTAGCCAGAATTTCACAGTTCTAAATCCACAATCATTAACAAGATTTTGATTTTTGATTTTTTTTGTATTTTTAAAATTTTTTGACAAACTAGAATAATTCTAACAAAGTTTTGTGAACACAATCCCCGACAGCGGCGCAAAAAGCTTGACTACGTTCTGGCAAGTGTACCAGTTTGTTGTCGAGCAATAATTCACACTCTAGGTGTCTAGAATGAGTTTGTATCCACAGGGATCGTGTCAAACCTTCGCTAGTGCTATTCTAGTTCGTTTAGTTTTTGCATTCGCTTTGGTTTTTAGGAAAAAGGTTTTTAATTATAAAAAATAGCGATATGCTTGCAAGAAAATAAAAGGTTTGATTCAGAAACATAGATGATAGGTATGGTGGTTGAACTTACTCCCTCCCTCATACTTGGCATAATCGGTGTATAACATAGTCATTCGTACTATTATCGGGTAGCAGTAAGGTGCTACTAAATCAAGGATAGAATCGATGTCCGATAATAGTACAAATGACTATGTTATACACCGATTATGCCAAGTATGAGGGAGGGAGTAAGTTCAACCACCATACCTATCCTCTATGTTTCTGAATCAAAATCTTTATTTTCTTGCAACGCATATCGCTATTTTTATAAATTAAAACATTTTTCCTAAAAACCAAAGCGAATGCAAAAACTAAACGAACTAGAATAGCATTAGCGAAGGTTTGACACGATCCTTGTGGATACGAACTCATTATAGACACCTAGAGTGTGAATTATTGCTCGGCGACAAATTGGTCCACTTGCCAGAACGTAGCCAAGCTTTTGGCGCCGTTGCCGGGGATTGTGTTCACAAAACTTTGTTAGAATTATTCTAGTTTGTCAAAAAAAATTAAAAATACAAAAAAATTTTAAAAATAAAAAATCTTGTTAATGATTGTGGATTTAGAACTGTGAAATTCTGGCTAAGGCAAAGTCAAGGTATTTAAGCGATCCTAGTTATCCACCTCACTTACCTGGGAATTTTCATGGTTACAAAGATGCATGAAACAAAACCAAAAATATTTATAAATATTTTTTCCAGTGCTACTGATGGTGTTCATTTGTTGTGCCTGATGACATGAAAGAGAATAGCCTACCACCAAAGCCATGGGAGACAAACCAAGGATCACTGTGGGAGACTACTACCAAAAGTATAGTGACATACTAGACCTCGAAGTGTCATCACCAAATACCCCGGACAGCTCGGATGGGATACATTGGGATGACCTGGTAGATGCAGATGTTGAATCAATAGGGGAAAATTCTCCATAAATCAAAGTAACATCACCAGGTTGCAACAAGGAAGTACACACCTACAAAGATAGTTTAAACTTTCTTGATCTACCACCCAGTAAAAAGTGGGTAGAGTACGACAAATGAATGAAAAGATGGAACAGGCTGGCACCCAAGAGCACAACCAAGTTCTATAAAAGGAAGCCGCCATTTTCGGCAAAATTACGCCGAAAACTTGAGTACCAGCAGAATGTCGTTCGAGAATGGTTATTCAAATCTGGGACTGTTTTCGTGGAAGACTATACTGGGCTAGTATGTGATGACTGCGATCGAGAAGAGTATGATGAAAAGATTGCAGGTAACACGGTGGACAACTCAAAAGAGGAGTACAAAGCGTTGATAGATCGAAAGACAAAACGCGAGCGCGAAGAGGAAAAGTTGAAGGAGTTTAAGAAGGAGATCAATGCGCTAGGAATGACATTATTAGAAGCTTATGATGCATACGCTGGTGAACTCAAAGACTTTGATGAAAGCCTAGTGAGAAGATCAAAGCTGCCACCTAAAAAGAAAGATCCCGGAAGCGTCACCATGGTCTGTCAGATTGCGGAAGAAGGAGTCAATTCATTATCTGATGTGGGCTCAAGTGTGAATGTCATACCATTATCTTTGGCGGACAACATCAAGCTCAAATTACCAACTGCAGGTACAACTAAAGAACTCATATTAGCTAACCAATCAACCATTCAATCAGCAGGTACAGTAGAAGATGTCCTGGTGAAAGTCCAAGACCTAGTTTTTCCAGTAGACTTCATGATCCTAGACATTGGAGAAGATGAAGAACATCCCATCATCTTAGGAAGACCATTCCTAGCCATTAGCAGGGCCATCATTGACATGGATCTTGCTAAGATGACACTAAGGAGTGAAGAACATGTAATCACCATTCCAACTTCCAAGACGAACAGGGACGAATGATGGAAGCTCGAATGGAAGAATGAAGAAGCTACACCATCGACTCCAGCTCAGGTGAATTTGAAGATAGAGATAGAGGAGTTGTGGGATGAAATGGCGCAGCTACAGGTAGAAGCAAAGGCCGAGGAGGAACCCGAGGGGCTGACTGACAAAATGAAGAGGCTGACTATTGAGGTAGATATCCAAGTACCATGGGTCAAAGCATGGGGAAGAAACCGAAAGGCGACCAGAAGATCTAAGTTTGGGGATAACACGCCACCTCTGAAGAAGCCAGCTGCTACAGGAAGGAAGATACGATTCCATAAGGTAGAGGAGAACCGCTGGGTCAGCATACCACACGAAGAAAAAAATGAAAGTCCATCAAAATGCAAAGGTAAATCTATCATCAAACCAGTTGCTTCAGATGATGATGGAAGAATCTGTTTTGCCACCTTCAAAGAAAAACAGGACCCAAAGAAGTACGAGAAGAGCACCAAGAAGGAAGGAGCTAAGGCGGAAGCTCCTAAAGAAGAAAGAGACATGCGAACCTATCCTTTGTAATGGAGGAAATGCGTCAAGCTAATGAGACGCTAAACAAGCGTTGCTTGGGAGACAACCCAGGGTTATTATCTAAGTATTTTTAATTTTAGTATTTGTTTAGTAATTTCAATTTAGTATTTGCTTCAGTTTTTCAATTCCATAAAATATACTCAGAATTCGAGCATGTCATATTCATCTCTTAACAACCCCTGTCTTATAAAAAAAATTAAATAATTGTTGATATTTATTATCGTGTGCACATGAGAAACTGTTATAGGTAAGATTGCAGTGAAGTGAGTTGTAAATGCTGATGATCTGAATTTTGCACCTTAACACAAACACCAAAGTTCAGAAAGAGAAGAATGAACTGTTCCAGAGGAGAAGGGACTCGGGAAAGTTCAACCTGCAAGTGAGGACTAAGGGTTCCACAAGTAAAGGCAAGCAGAGTTTCTCCCAGCGTTCACCAAAGAATTGTTCAGACTGTGGTTTCCCACACAGTGGGGAATGTATGAAAGGGAAGAACATTTGTTATTATTGCAAGCAGCCTGGACACTTCAAGCAGGACTGTCCAAAGCTCAAGAAGCATGGTGATTCCAGCGGTGCGTCTAAGTCATCTCTAAACGTGTCTGCCAAAACTGTCCGATCCGAGTGGGCAGTAAAGTCTACCACATAGATCTAATTTGTCTACCCTTGAAAGATTTTGATGTAGTCCTAGGCATGGATTGGTTATCTGCCAATACCGTGTACATAGGATGTGCTGAAAAGAACTTGTTCATTCCGACTGAAACATCCACAGAGAGTAGAGCTCTTTCCGCCTTACTCCAGAATGCTCATCAAGTGATCCAGTACCTAGGTGCGGGTACTAAATGTTTCAGTGTCTTGTTTACTATTGATCCTGAACCTAGTTTGAGTCCCTCAGATATTCCAATAGTTAATGAGTATTTAGATATCTTTCCTGACGATATCATGACCCTACCTCCAGAAAGAGAAGTGGAGTTTTCCATTGACCTTGTCCCCAGCTCTCAGCCCATTTCAGTTGCTCCGTATAGAATGTCTCCTCTAGAATTGCATGAACTCAAGTCTTAGTTAGAAGAGTTACTCCAAAAGCATTTCATTCGTCCAAGTGTTTCTCCTTGGGGAGCACCTGTTCTGTTGGTTAAGAAAAAGGACGGCTCAATGCGCCTTTGTATTGATTATCGTCAGCTAAATAAGGTCACCATAAAGAACAAGTATCCTTTGCCCCGTATTGATGACCTTTTAGACCAACTCAGAGGTGCTACTGTCTTTTCAAAGATAGATCTTCGGTCTGGTTATCATCAGATTCGTATCAAATCCTCAGATGTGTCCAAAACCGCATTCAGAACGCGTTACGGACACTATGAATTTCTTGTCATGCCCTTTGGTCTAACTAATGCCCCAGCTGTGTTCATGGACTATATGAACCGGATTTTCCAACCTTATCTGGATAAATTCGTTGTTATCTTCATTGATGACATCCTTATTTATTCTCGAAGCCCTGAAGAACACGCTGAACACTTGAGGATTGTCTTGGAGATTTTAAGAGAAAAGAAGCTTTATGCTAAGTTCAGCAAGTGTGAGTTCTGGCTGTCTGAAATCAATTTCTTGGGACATGTCATATCACAAGGTGGTGTGGCAGTCGACCCATCCAAGGTAGAAGCTGTACTCAATTGGGATAGACCTAGGAATGTGTCTGAAGTCGGAAGTTTCCTAGGCTTGGCAGGCTATTATCAGAGATTCATTTTGGGATTTTTGGAGATTGCTCTGCCTTTGACTAGATTGACAAGGAGAGGAGCTGCCTTTGAATGGGATGCAGAATGTGAACTGAGTTTCCAGACTTTGAAGGAAAAGTTGACTAGTGCTCCAATGTTAGTAATTCCTGATCCAACTCGAAAATATGTGGTGTACTGTGACGCATCGCACAAAGGACTTGGGTGCGTGCTAATGCAAGATGGTGTCGTGGTTGCATATGCCTCTCGGCAGTTGAAACCACACGAACAGAATTACCCAACTCATGATCTGGAACTAGCCGCAATTATTTTCGCTTTGAAGGTCTGGAGGCATCACTTGTATGGTGTTCAATTCGATCTTTTTAGCTACCATAAAAGTTTGAAGTATCTGTTTGATCAAAAGGATTTAAACATGAGACAACGAAGGTGGATGGAGTATCTAAAAGATTTCGACTTCAATCTTAACTACCATCCTGGTAAGGCAAACGTGGTAGCGGACGCCTTAAGCAGGAAAGCTTTGTATGCTTCTGAATTGCTCATGCAACAGTGTGGGTTGTATGAGAAGTTCAGATACCTCAATCAGAATGTAGTATACCGGAAGAGTGGAATAAGAATTAATCGAATGGAGCTATCTTGTGATCTACGCGCCAGGATAGCGCAGGCACAACGAAGTGATCTGGAGTTACAGAAGAAGTTGAACAACCCTGAATTTTCAATATCATCTGATGGTGCCATATTGTATGAAGGAAGGTTGTGTGTGCCAAGTGATGGTGAATTGAAACGATTGATCTTAGAAGAAGCTCATAAGAGTGGATTCTCGATCCATCCTGGATCCACTAAGATGTATCACGACCTGAAGCCGAACTATTGGTGGCCCAATATGAAAGCTGAGATTGCGGATTTTGTATCCCGATGTCTTGTATGTCAACAAGGTAAGATTGAACATCAGAAACCTGGAGGTCCGTTACAGCCCTTAGATATACCTGAATGGAAATGGGAACACATAACTATGGATTTTGTAGGAGGGTTACCACGAAACCAAAGAGGCCAAGACTCAATCTGGGTAATCGTGGACAGGTTAACCAAATCAGCTCATTTCATTCCAGTCAAATCCACCTATAAGGCCCCGCAATATGCAACTATATTTATAGAACAGATTGTAAGGCTTCATGGTGTACCTTTCAGTATCGTGTCAGATAGAGATCCAATCTTCACTTCTAGGTTTTGGAAAGCCTTCCAAAATGCGATGGGTACTCGATTGAAGATGAGTACGTCGCACCACCCTCAGACGGATGGTCAATCGGAAAGAACCATTCAAACCCTCGAAGATATGCTCCGTGCTTGTGTTTTGGAAGATGGTGGTAGTTGGAGTAACCACCTACATCTGATAGAATTTTCCTACAACAACAGTTACCATAACAGTATCGGGATGGCACCCTTTGAAGCTCTGTATGGTAGAAAGTGTCGAACCCCTATGTGTTGGACTGAAGTGGGTGATCGCGGGTTTTTGGGACCTGATGTTATCCAAGAAACGACTTTAATGATTAAGTCTATCCGTGAGAAAATGAAAGTTGCTCAGAGTCGGCAGAAAAGTTACGCCGACAGGAGACGGAGACCCTTGGAATTTCAGGAAGGAGATCATGTGTTCTTGAAAGTTACTCCGAAGTTAGGTTTGCGTGGTGTATTCAAAACCAAAAAGCTCTGTCCAAGGTATATTGGACCTTATCAGATCCTTCGACGCGTCGGCCCTGTAGCCTACCAGTTAGCTCTTCCTCCATCTATGTCAGGGCTACACGACGTGTTTCATGTCTCTCAGCTTCGGAAATACATTCCTGATCCTTATCAGCCAGTAGAGTTGGAACAGATTGACCTTCAGCCAGACTTAACTTATCAACCAGATCCAACTCAGCTTCAGAAGAGTTTTAACATCACGATCAACTACTAAATACTCCAGCAAAGTCCAGCAAAGTCCTTGATCCTGAATTAACCATGAGCTTGATTTGTTTGACTCAAGCCATTGACCAGATTAATTAAAATAGATTCTTTCCATAAAAATACTCCAAGGAGATTCTTCATAAAAGTAAGCTTGACCAGGATCTGAAGTATTAAATGATGATCCTCAAAATAAGGCAGATACACAGGCGCCATGCAAGATTCATGAAAGAGAAAAACGAATCATTCCATAATTAAAGCACGCGCGCGCTCATTACCAAAAGCTGGATACGATATTGTGGCATCTTATCACACATCCTGCTGCAAAGTTTATTTCACCAAAAATGCAGCCAATACAGAAGACTCAACAAACTCCCCCTTTGGCAAATTTTTGGCTAAAACAAATAATGATTAGACAGAAACTTAAACAGATACTTCAGCTACATTTCTTTTTCTCAACATAAGCACACAAGTATAAAGATTTGTAGAGACTATTCTTCAAAACAGATTCCATACTACATCTTCATGGAAACCAGTAAACAAGAATATAAATGTATCTTTTAAGATGATCAGAGAGGCATGCAACAGCGGAACACATAAAACAACTTAGCCTTAGATGGTCAGGAAAAAAAACATTGACAGGATGCTGTAGGTAATGCTACAACATTTCACAGCACATCTCCCCCTGCACATATGCATAGGATGTTGGAGCATCATATCCAACATCTCCCCCTGCAGATCACATCTCATTACTCTAGAACACTCATGCACACATATCAGATATCAGATCATACAGGTCCACTCATACACATACTTCATGCAATCTACTTAACAGACATGTCATAATCATAGCAGTGCAGAGAGAGATCAAAACAAACACACCAAATTTATACTCCCCCTTTTTGCCACAAATTTGACAAATTAGCAGTACAGAGTTATGAGGTTCAGGAGCTTATTACAAAACAGGGTCATTAGAGTCTCAGCCCATATAACAGAACAGGAACAAAAGTAGCAAATAGAAACAAAAGAAACAAAAGTAACAAGGCAGCACATAAAACCATCCTTCAGTCAGAAGCACTGGAATCAGTCACCTCCAGCTCCTCTGTATCACCACCAGCTTCTTCATTCAAAGCTGCATCAGATGCTTCAGCATCATTACCAGCATCATTCTCAGCACTAAGACCTGCTTCCTCAGCTTCCTCTTTCCTCAGGGCAGATATAACCAGCTCAAGCCCTTTCTTCTGCTCATCCAGAGCTTGCACAGTAGCTTCCAAGGAAGCAATCATATCCTTCCTATTCAGACCGGAAGGAGGTACTTGCCTAGGTACAGATTTGCTTGTCATAGGCCCTGCTATGTCAGCAGCATGGGCTCCTTCAAATAACTTGAAGTGGAGAGAAAGGGGTGCCTCTCTCTTGAGGGGTTCATCAGCAGCAATTAAAATGTTGGGGTGTTGATCAAGAATTATTCCACAGATAAGACTAGGGAAAGCTATTGGCATCTTGATTGCCCAAGATTTCCCATGAGCCATGGTTTGTTCAAATATGTAAGTACCATAATCAGCTACAGTACCAGTTCCAATAGAATAGATAAGCCTTGCCAAACCAGTGGCTATATGAGATGTATGGGTAGTGGGAACCCAATTCACAGTTCCAATTTTGTTCAAAACAGCATACTTGACAGAAAGCATGCAAGAGGGTACTTTACCTTTAGATGGCCACACCTTGACCTGATTAGCAGTGATGGTTTTGCAGACTTCATTGTTGGTAACATCAATGGCAGTGTAATCATCCTCCTGCCTACCCAGATATCTGTTGATGATCCTTGGAGAGAACTCCACACACTTGTTTCTGACCCAAACCTTTTGATACTCATTGCTGAGAGGATTGTCACAGTCTTCAGCAATGTTCACAACAAATTCCTTGACAAGCTTGGCATATCAATTGCCCAAGCCACTGACTGTTTTCATCAGTCCTGCATCATCCAGCAACTCTACTACTTCCTTCCAATCTAGAGTCTCAGCAGACAGTTCTCTTTCTAGCCCTATGACCTTCTAGCAAACACATACTTCCATTTCTTAGCACTATCAACAAAGTGGAATGACACACAATCAATGGGCACATCAGGGACATTTGGTGGCACAAACCTTCCACCAACCTTTTTCTTATATGCTGTGATGCTTGGAGCATCGTATTCAGCATCTTCATCTGACACAGCAGCAACAGTCTTTTTCTTCTTCAGAGTTCTCTTCTGAGGTGAGGGAGTGATGCTTGGAGCATCTTGTGCAGCATCATATTCTGAATGACTCAGACTGGCATTCTTTCTCTTAGAAGCTTTCTTTTTCTGTTGAGAAGGAATCTCAACCTTGCTTGAGCTTCTACTAGGCCCAACAACTTTCTTTTTATGTGACTTTGTGGGTGCACTCTTCTTTTTCTTTACAGTCTTTGGTGCTTCAATTTCCACCTCAGCCTCTTTTCCTTTCCGTTCTCTTAGACGCCTACCAACACCAGTTTTTCCTGCAAGAGATGACCCAACAGATTTGACCACAACTATGTCATCTTCCTCTTCACTAGCATGCGCCTCAGTAGTCTTCTGAGATTCACACTGTTCAGGTTCAACATCAGATGCCATAACATCTTTACCAGCATCTTTGTCAGCTTCTTCCCTCGCCAGGGATGCTGAAGCATCCGGCGTCGCATCCTCTTGAGAGATGCTTTTGGCTAGAGATTGGAGCACATCTCCAACAATATGAGCCTCATCAACTAGTCCATCATCCTTAGGAGAGTCAGGGACATGAGATTATGGCTTCTCAGTTTCCACAGCAGTTTCCCATTTTTCAGCATTAGGGATTTAAACAGTGCTGTCATCGATCTGCACATTTTGAGAGGTTGCTGCAGCATCGACACCTACATTCAGGCTGTTAGAGCCCTGATTAGCAAGAAGAAACGCTTGCATGTCAAAATCAGAATTGTATCGTGACCTGGATTTCTTGACCCTTGGTTTCTTACTTCCCGTTGTTTTAGTTTTCTTTGTGGACTTGAGTTTAGAAGATGAGGTTTTGTGAGGTTTGATGTTGAGAGCAGAAGCAACAGAAGGATGAATGGTTGAGATAGGGACAGCATTGGTGACGATGTTGGAGTGAGGATCAATGGGAGGGTTTTCTTGTGACGGTGATGAGTGGTTAGGAGAACCAGTGACAGGAGAATTGACGGGGGATGTTTGAGACATGATGACGGCAAAGGTTTGATGAAAATAGGATTGGGAGTAAGAGGGTTATGAGGGTTGAATGAGGAGATTTGATAGAGAAGTGGAGAGGTTATAGTGTGATGTAGAGTAAAAAAGGAAAGAATCAAGGTGTAAAGATTTGAAATAAAAATAACCAACCATAGATAGTGGCGTGTTAAGGGAGAGAATAAAGCCATGATTGCCTTGATCAACGTGCAACCTTTGATGAGAGAAAATAACTGCTGCACGCGCCACTATCACAAACGGTAACTGCTATAACTCTTCATGGAGGCAAATTCCTAACTT
The DNA here is from genome assembly GCA_954870985.1 of Trifolium fragiferum. Taxonomy (NCBI): domain Eukaryota; kingdom Viridiplantae; phylum Streptophyta; class Magnoliopsida; order Fabales; family Fabaceae; genus Trifolium; species Trifolium fragiferum. The sequence continues at coordinate 57,315,304 of OX940789.1, forward strand.
GACCCTTAGCTTCTCAAACTGCACAGCATCAATTGCTTTGGTAAAAATGTCTGCCACTTGCTCCTTTGTACCAACATGCTCCAAAGTCACAATTTTACTTTCAACAAGATCTCTTATGAAGTGATGACGAATGTCAATATGTTTTGTCTTGCTGTGTTGAACTGGATTTTTTGAGATGTTTATTGCACTAATGTTGTCACAGTACAATGTTAGAGCATCTTGTTCGACATCGTACTCTTTCAGCATCTGCTTCATCCAAACAAGTTGTGAGCAACTACTCCCAGCAGCTATGTACTCAGCCTCAGCTGTGGATAAAGCCACACAGTTCTGCTTCTTGCTAAACCAAGAGATCAAATTATTTCCCAAGAAGAAACAACCTCCTGAAGTGCTTTTTCTATCATCTGCACTTCCAGCCCAATCAGCATCACAATATCCATAGAGCTTAGAATCTTCAGAATGAGAGTACATTATCCCATAGTCACTAGTTCCATTCACATATTTCAAAATCCTCTTGACTTGAGTCAAGTGGCTTACCTTAGGATCAACTTGATATCTTGCACAAACTCCAACAGCATAGGTGATGTCAGGCCTGCTTGCAGTCAGGTATAGCAAGCTCCCAATCATACTTCTATAGAGACTTTGATCCACACTGATTCCCTTTTCATCTTTAGTAAGTTTCAGATGAGTGGGTGCTGGTGTTCTCTTGGAGGTAGCACTTTCCATACCAAATTTCTTGACTATGTTCCTTGTATACTTACTTTGAGATATAAACATGGTATCATCCATTTGTTTGATTTGAAGTCCAAGAAAGTATGTCAATTCCCCAACAAGACTCATTTCAAACTCAGATTGCATCTGCTTGACAAAATGCTGTACCATCGTATCTGACATCCCACCAAACACTATGTCATCAACATAGATTTGGGCTATAATAAATTTACCTCTTTCTTGCTTAACAAATAGGGTCTTGTCTGAAGCTCCCTTCCTGTAACCTTGATCTTCCAAGAACTGAGTCAACCTCTCATACCAAGCCCTGGGTGCTTGCTTCAACCCATATAAGGCTTTCTTCAATTTGTAGACATGACTTGGGTGTTCAGGATCAACAAATCCCTTTGGTTGCTCAACATACACCTCTTCCTGTAGGTATCCATTTAGAAATGCACTTTTTACATCCATCTGGTAAAGTTTGAATTTGAGGGTGCAAGCTACACCCAATAGGAGTCTGATGGATTCTAGTCTTGCAACAGGTGCAAATGTTTCTTCAAAGTCCAAGCCTTCAACCTGAGTATATCCCTGTGCTACAAGTCTTGATTTATTTCTGGTAACAACACCATTCTCATCTGACTTGTTCTTGTAAACCCATTTTGTTCCAATTACATTCACATCTTTTGGCCTTAGAACCAAATCCCACATTTCACTTCTTTTGAACTGGTTTAACTCTTCCCGCATAACCTCTATCCATGCTCCATCAGTTAAGGCTTCTTTAACATTCTTAGGTTCAAATAGTGATACAAAACAAGAATTTGAAATAACATCATTTGACCTTCTAGTGGTTATCCCCTGTTCAGGGTTACCAATGATCAATTCTGTGGGATGATTCTTCTGAACACGTACTGAAGGACCTTTCTTTTGAGCTTGTACTTCAGAGTTTGTAACACTGTCCTCTTCAGCTATTTCCTCATCAGACTGATTGTCACCAAGATGTTCAGATGCTGTAGCATCTTGTTCAGCATCGTCAACAATAGGAACACCTTGGTCTTCACCAATAGTTTCTTCCACTGTGGAGTCTTGGACAACAACATTTATAGATTCCATCATCACCTGAGTGTTAGAATTGTAAACTCTGTAGGCTCTGCTGTTAGATGAATATCCCAGAAAAATCCCTTCATGGCTCTTTGGGTCAAGTTTCCTTCTAGGTTCTCTATCAGCTAGGATGTTGCATTTGCTCCCAAACACATGGAAATGTTTAACAGTTGGCTTTCTACCTTTCCATAGCTCATACAAAGTGGAGGTGGTACCTTTTCTCAGTGTGACCCTGTTGTGAATGTAGCAAGCAGTGTTCATAGCTTCAGCCCAAAAGTAATAAGGAACATTTTTGGCATGAAGCATGACTCTAGCTGACTCTTGGATAGTCCTATTCTTTCTTTCAACTATTCCATTCTGCTGAGAAGTAATAGCAGAAGAATACTCATGTTTGCCTTTCTTACAACATTGCTTGCCTTTTCTCTTTGAATTTGAAGACACAAGTCCTTGAAAGCTTCAAAGGTATCTGATTTTTCTCTGATGAAATCTATCCAGGTGTATCTTGAATAGTCATCCACCATAACAAAAGCATATCTTTTCCCTCCAAGACTTTCAACCTGCATGGGTCCCATCAGATCCATATGAAGTAACTCAAGAACTTTGGAGGTTGTCTGATGCTCCAGCATTGGATGCGACATCCTGACTTGCTTACCAATCTGACACTCACCACATTTGTTTCCTTCTATGATCTTCAGTTGAGGCAAACCCCTGATAGCTTCTGATGAAATAGCTTTCTTCATCCCCTTCAAATGAAGATGACCTAGCCTTTGGTGGCATAGCTTCACTTCATCTGCTGTTGCACTAAGACAGGTGGCATTAAGAGCTTCTTCCTGAGGTATCCATAAGTAACAATTATCTTTAGACCTGGTTCCCTTCATCAACAGTTGGTCTTCTTCATTGTTCACAACACACTCAGACTTGGTAAAGTTAACTGTTAAGCCTTGGTCACACAGCTGACTTATACTGATCAGATTTGCTGTGAGACCCTTAACCAACAGTACATTCTCCAAATTTGGCAGTCCATGATTCACAAGATCTCCAATTCCCAATATTTCCCCTTTAGCACCATCTGCAAATGTCACAAAGCTGGTTTTGTAGGGTTTTACACTCATGAGATATTTTTCTTCACCAGTCATATGTCTGGAGCATCCACTATCGAAATACCAATCTTCCCTTGATGAAGCTCTCAGTGATGTATGGGCAATCAACCCAACATTCTCAGTTTTGGGCTTCCACTCCTTCTTCACAGGTACATCCTCCTTCACATCTTCCTTCACTTCATTTGCTCTAGGTTGTTGCACAGGATATCCATGAAGTCTGTAACAGAAGGGCCTAATGTGACCTCTTTTTCCACAATGATGACAAACCCATCTACGATAAACTCTCTGAATCTTTGGCCTTTGGTGACCACGAGGATTGGATTCAAGAGCAAACTTGGGAACTGGGTAAGTTTTAGAATGCTGTGCAGGATGCTTTAGCATCGTCATCCCAGTGCAAGGATCAAAAACATCTTCAGCCGATTTGAACTTTGTCTCAAGATTTTGTTGATATTGATTCAAATGTGAGTAGTTATAACCTACTGACTTGGCCTTGCCATTTGGTAGATTCTCCAAGATCTCCTCAAGTATGTTTGTTCTTGAGTTTAGCTGACCTACACGCTTCTTCAAGTCCTCCATTTGAGCATTGACAAGAGCAACTTCTTCTTGAGCTTCTGAGGCCTTCTCAGTTTGAGCTTTTACTTCAGATTGAAGGAGGTTGATAGTCTTCTTCTGCTTCTCAAGGAGTCTGCACATCTCTTCAAACCTGGTGAGTAACTCTTTGTAAGTACTGGCTAGTTCATCATAAGCCACATCACCATCTTCATCAGTATCACTGTCTGTAGTACAGATTCCAGTTAAGGCAGTCACATGCTTAGCCGATTCATGCTCTTCCTCGGAATCTTCATCTGACCAAGAAACATTCAAGCCCTTTTTCTGTCTTTTCTGATAAGTTCCACATTCTGATCTTATGTGTCCATATCCCTCACACTCGTGGCATTGAACGCCCTTGCTTTGGCTATTCTTCTCTTCAGGCTTGAATTTCTTCAAGTTGCTTTGTGGTTTATTGATGTCGAATCTGATGCTTGGAGCATTCTGACGGTTCCTGCGATCAACTCTTTTCAGCACCTTGTTGAACTGTCTTCCAAGCATGGCTATAGCATCTGCAATGCTTTCTTCTTCTTCATCCTCATCTTGACCATTCTCCTCATCAGTGTTGGAGACAAAAGCAATGCTTTTGGCCTTTTTCTCACCACGTTCATCTAGGACAGTTTCAAAAGTTTGAAGTGAACCGACCAATTCATCCATCTTCATAGTAGAGATGTCATGTGCTTCCTCAATTGCTGTTACCTTCATATCAAATCTTTTGGGAAGAGATCTGAGAAGTTTTCTTGACAATTTCTCGTCAGACACTTTTTCTCCCAAAGCTTTAAATGAGTTGGCAATATCCAAGAGAGTCATATGAAAATCTTGAATGCTCTCATCATCCTTCATCTTCAGAGTTTCAAACCTGGATGTGAGATGTTGAATTTTGGATTGCTTCACCTTTGTGGTACCTTCATAACACGTCTTCAAGATCTCCCATGCTTCTTTGGCTGACACACAATTTTTAATCAACTTAAAAACATTTGTGTCCACCCCATTAAACAAAGCATATATGGCTTTGTTGTTATAGAGAGCTGCAGCTTCTTCTTTTGTAGTCCACTCAACCTCTGGTTTCTTCACTCTTGTTGAGGTTCCTTCCTTGCTAGCAACAGTAGGATGTTCCCATCCAGTCAAAACAGCCTTCCAAACCTTGCTATCAATGGATCTTAGGAGAACAGTCATTTTGGATTTCCAGTGATCATAGTTGTTTGATCCATTGAGCAACGGTGGTCTATTCATGTATCCTCCATCCTTTTCCATGATGCCAGAAATGTTAGGTCCTGGATCTCACCCTAGAGACAGGCAGGGTGCCTGCTCTGATGCCAATTGTAATTCCTGGCACGCTAAGTACAATGCTAGATACAATGCTATAGCTTCTTAACACTGATACGTGATGTGCGATACGATGCTATAGCTTCTTAATACGTATATCTAGAGATAAATAACACAAATATCTGAAAGCAAGTAAAGAACACGGGATATTTGTTAACCCAGTTCGGCGCTTAAAACAAGCCCTAGTCTGGGGGATACCAATCCAGGAAGGAATATCACTATAATAGTCCTAGTTGTAAGTCTTCAGCAAACACTCGTTTACAACTTATAACCTAGGCAACTACCAATGACTCTTCAACCTAGGAACTCCTAAGTCTGAGATCCCATCTCACTCCCTTACAACCTTACAAACAGCAAGGATTTCAAAAACACAAAGACAAAAAGATTTTTGGAGACACACTCCTAAAACTACACACTCGTACCTAAAGGCTTAGAGTGCAAAACACACACATATTCCTAACTCCGTACTTCAAAGCTTAGGAGAGGATCACACACATTACAACTCAATGGAACACGTCCTAAGATTGTATCAAGGAGACACAAGAAAGGCTAACAATAAAACAAAATACACACGCAAAAAAACCTAGGAGACTAGACAACACAATAACGGCGTGAACAACTACTAAATTAGGTTTTGGACAACCTTTAAATACTCCAGCAAAGTCCTTGATCCTGAATTAACCATGAGCTTGATTTGTTTGACTCAAACCATTGACCACATTAATTAAAATATATTCTTTCCATAAAAATACTCCAAGGAGATTCTTCATAAAAGTAAGCTTGACCAGGATCTGAAGTATTAAATGATGATCCTCAAAATAAGCCAGATACACAGGCGCCATGCAAGATTCATGAAAGAGAAAAACGAATCATTCCATAATTAAAGCACGCGCGCGCTCATTACCAAAAGCTGGATACGATGTTGTGGCATCTTATCACACATCCTTCTGCAAAGTTTATTTCACCAAAAATGCAGCCAATACAGAAGACTCAACACTAACAAACACACATCCATAATCAAAGCATTATTAGATTTAATCTCAGCACAGTTAAGTGAGTAAACCCGACCTTTGCTCTTAGACGCACCGCTGGAATCACCATGCTTCTTGAGCTTTGGACAGTCCTGCTTGAAGTGTCCAGGCTGCTTGCAATAGTAACAAATGTTCTTCCCTTTCATACATTCCCCACTGTGTGGTAAACCACAGTCTGAACAATTCTTTGGCAAACGCTGGGAGAAACTCTGCTTGCCTTTGCTTGTGGAACCCTTAGTCCTCACTTGCAGGTTGAACTTTCCCGAGTCCCTTCTCTTCTGGAACAGTTCATTCTTCTCTTTCTGAATATTGCCAAGGTCAGCCTCGGCATGGTAGCTTTTCTGCACAAGTTCACCAAAGGAGGTAATGCGCTGCATGGATACGTCATGAGCAATGTCCGCTCGCAAACCGATACGATACTTTTTCATTTTCCAGGCCTCGGTAGGAGCATTGTCTCCATCAACCACATAACGCACTAGCTCATTAAACCTCATAGTATACTCTGCTACAGTCATAATCCCTTGCTTCAGTTCAGTCAATTCACGTTCCATCTGAAATTGGTAACTCTCCGGGATGTAGTGCCCCACGAAGAGTCGCCTGAAATTCTCCTAGTTCAACTCCATACCACTTGCTTCCATGTATGACTTGGTTCCGTCCCACCAGTTGCGCGCGTCACCCCTGAAGAAACGGGAGACGAACACAATCTTGTCAACTTCGGAACAATCCATTGAGTCCAAGATTCTGCTCATACGCTGGATCCATTCACGGGCCTTAGCCGGATTGTATTCTCCATAAAACTCCGGAGGACTCATCCTACAAAATTCTCGGAAAGCGGCACTGGTGCCTTGCTGCTGAGGAGGAGGAGGTTGGTTCATATGCTGCTGGAACATGTTCATAAACTCCTGATGCTGTTGAGCCTGCTGGGCCTGAAACTGCTGATGTTGATGCAGCATCTCATCCCACATGTTGGCGTTAGCATCACCAAATTCTTCTGGCTTCTCATCACTGTCGTGCCTTCTTCGTGGCCTTCCAGGTCCTCGTCTTGGTTCGGACATTTTGCTCTAACTGCCAATATCAAGTCAAGTTAGCTAGGCTTAAAGTGACATGACACCTAGAACGTATGTAGGGAACCTAGACAACTACTGGGATTGGAATGGTAATACTAATGAACTCACGCAAGATCTGGATTGACCTGCTCTGATACCAATTATAACACCCCACACATATATCTAGAATAATAGTGGAATATTATTATTGGTACAGAATTCATTATTATTACATCACGAGTTCATTGCACACGCAGGTGCCAAATACAATAAGAGTTCTGAAATAACAGCGGAAGACATAAATTCAAAGACACTAAAGTACGACTAATTCCAACAAGACACAAAATCAAGACTCAAAAAAAGAAGCATGAACAATATGCCATCCAAAGCACAGCTACGAGCACACCAACCAGCATACCTTTAGCCAACCTGCTTATCTGAAAAAAAAAAAAATTGGAGTGGGGTGAGACTACTAAGTCTCAGTGGGTCCTACTACCATCCTAATGGCTACTAAGCCAGGGCTCCTAATCAGTCATATCATTCATAATTCATAACATAATATCATAAAACATAAGATAAATAGTGTGTCACAAATTATTAGTCTTGTTCGTTTTAACCGCAAAGCACTCTGAGGTGAGTATCTCACAGAGGCTTGCCTTATCCGCTGAACACGAAGTGTTTCCGGCATACAACTCACATTTTAAATTGTTCCTGATGGAAGCTTCCGAAGGAAGTCCATAAAGCGATAAATAATTCGCACATAATTGACTGATTCCAAAGTTTATTCATACTACCATAATTTTCCCAATCCCGGGGTACATGCATCATGACTAAATTTCCTAAGTTATTCCCTAATAGTCCGACTGTGTTAACCTCCTGTTTACATTATTTAGTTTCATAAAGCTGCATAATAACTATCTCAGTCGAGGATATAAAACGAGTGATTGATTATTTTTGAAAGATGAAAAATGAGTATTTTCTGGGCTTACTCGCTACGGCGAGTTATTATGCTCGCCATGGCGAACGTACAGGTCCTGACCTAAACAACTCGCTAGGCGAGCCAGAGCTCGCCATGGCGAAGTTCCTCAGCCCAGAACCTTTAGCTCGCCATGAAGGCTCGCTAGCAACTCGCTATGGCGAGTTTGTGCAGAATTCACTCTGTTTTGCGAAAATCATTGATTTTGAAAGTTTCACCTACAATCTTTAGCCGAGATAGTGCAGAATCATAAAATAAACAATATAGAACAGAATAGAGTAGAATTTGGGGCTTAATTCTACACACACAGTTATACCTAACATTTCCTATGTTGCATGCATTTTTCATAATTTTGAATAAACTAACTACCTAGCCTAAGAACCCACCTGGAATTGAAGCTTTAACACGCCTCTGGGCTCTACTAATCAGCTACTGAATCCTCCTAGCAACCCCACGAACACCAGACCAGAATTTGAGACTTTGACAATTTGAAAACCCTTTTTCTTAGCTCTACGAATTTGATTGTGTTTGATGAATTGTTTGCTGAGTCTAGGAGGTATTTATAGTGGGTTTTTCTAAGTAGTAATAGTACATGGTTTGGCCCTGGTTGAACATGCATGTATTGTGGTTGGTTGGTAAAGAGGTGAGGAGATGTGTGTTGTTGTCTAGCAATTTCACATGAGAAAGATGAAAGGAATCAGAGGGAATCTTTGTGACTTGGTTACAGAAAGAATCTCTGTGGAGCAGGGAGTGAAGTAATACATGTGAGGGAAAATTCCAACCTTTTGTGTTAGTGTGAAGGTATAACACCCCAAAGATAAATCTAGAATAATCTTGGGATATTATTATCGGTAACAGAAATTCATTATTATTACAACACAGTTCAATGCACGCGCAGGTGCCAAATACAAGAAAGTTCAAGAAAATAACAGCGGAAACAACAATAACACGATTAGACAATAAGGAAAGCAAGAAATCTAAATGCGATCCTCCAAACAGCAGCAGCGACTCCAAGACCTAAGCTTACCTATTCGACCTGTTTGCCTGAAAAAAAAATAATAGGAGTGGGGTGAGACTACTAAGTCTCAGTGGATCCTACTACCCTCCTAATGGCTACTAAGCCGGGGTACCTAATCAGTCATATCATAATCATTATTCAAAACATATAATTCCATAAGCAATAATATAGGTGTATCACAGAATTAGTCTTGTTCGTTTTAAACCGCAAACCCTCTAAGGTGAGCACGTCTCAGGGGTTCGCCTTATCCGCGAGCAGAAAGCGCTCCGGCATAAAGCTCACATAAAATTTTCTATTGGAACATCTAAAACGAAGTCCACACTGATAACATGTTCATGTAATTAATTCGACAAACCCGAGGTACATGCAATATGCTAAATTCCTAAAGTTATTTCCCTACGAGATCAACTGTAATGGACCTTCTGTTTGACATTAATGAAAATGCGTTTCTGCGAAATAACAATCTTAAACGAGGATATAAAACGAGTGTTCCATCTACTCTTTGAAAATAGGAAAATAAGCCATTTCTGGGTCAGCTCGCTACGGCGAGTCACCAAGCTCGCCATGGCGAACTTACAGGTACTGGCCTAAACAACTCGCTAGGCGAGCAGATGCTCGCCATGGCGAAGTTCTTCAGCCCAGAACCTGGAGCTCGCCATGAGCGCTCGCTAGCAACTCCCTATGGAGAGTTAATGCAGAATTGCCTCTGTTTTGCGAAAATCATCAATTTTAACAAATAACACCTACAATCCTCGTGTAATAAAGTGCAGAAACATATAATAATCAATATAGAACAGAATGGAATGAAATTTGGGAGCTAATTTCATACACACAGTTATTTCCTATAATTTCCTATGTTTGCATGCATTTCATAATTTGGGGAAACTAACTACACTAGCCTAAAGAACCCACCTGGATTGAAGCTTTACTTTGCTCCTGGGCTCTACTAAAACAGCTACAGCAACCACAGCTAGCTCTCACGAACAGACTTGGAAGAAACTTGGAATTTGACACCTGAACCCCTTAATTTGTGAACTACGAATCTGAGTGTGTTTGATGGTTTGAATCACTGAAGCTATGAGGGTATTTATAGGAAGATTTCTGAGGGTGTGAACAGCTTAGACTTTGGCCAGAGCTTTGCTTGCATGCAAGCTCATTGGTAGAGAAATTGGTGAGTTGGTAAGGGTTGTTGTTTAGTAGCATGTGAGTCTTTGGAATTAAGGAATTCAGTACTGAGTTAGAGCAGTTGAGAATCTCTGATAGTGGCTACTGTTATGGCTTGGTGCTTAGTAAGGAAAAACCAATATTTGAAATGAGAATTGATTGAGGAAATTGGAAGTTTGTGCTTATTGTTGTTGTTGTTTGCGTGGAGAAGAGAGAAATGAGAGGAGAGGGCTTCTCAGAATTTTTTTGCTGAACTGATGCAATGAATGAAATGAATTGGTTTTCCTTGCATGTGAAGAGAGTGGGTAGGAATGAGTGGAATCATGACTCATTCATAGTCATGAGGTGTTGAGTTAAGGAGAGGTGAGTCATAGGGAGGGAAAAGTTCATTCTTTGAGTTTAATTAAAGACTTAAATATGCTTTTGGTCCTTGCAATTATGCCTTGTTTTGAAAAGAGTCCCTGTAAAATAAAAATTTTGATTTTAGTCCCTCCAATATCTCAAAACTTCCAAAAGAGCCCCTAACTGGATTTAGTGCTGACGTGGCCAATTTTTAAATATGTTTTTGTTCCCTGCAATTATGTCTTGATTTGAAAATAGCCCCTGTAAAAAAATAAAAAATTGATTTTAGTCCCTGTAAAAACATAAAAATTTGATTTTAGTCCCTGCAATATGATGAAGAAATTCAGTCAGGGGCTCTTTTGAAAGTTTTGAGATATTGCAGGGACTAAAATCAAATTATTTTTTTTACAGGGGCTCTTTTCAAAACAAGACATAATTGCAGGGACCAAAAACATATTTAAGCCTTAATTAAATCATATGTGTAGAGTTAAGGCATTATTGTGTATTTGAGATTTAATTGGAACTACTAAATCATACACATAATACTCCTAAATCCCATGAACTAATTAACCAAATATGTCTAATTAATTTTAATTCTAATAGATTTATTCTAATTAAAATTAATTATGCAATTTAGAATTTGGGGATGTTACAGAAGGGAAGGTTTTTGATTGCATGTTGTTGTTGTTTTGGGCGTGGGAGAGAGCAATGGGAGCATTGTGCTTCAGATTTTTCTGAAGTTGTGAAGCTTGAAGTGAGGGAATGACTTAGCTTGCATGTGACATGAGTGGTTAGGAGCCTAATGGAAGTGTGAGTCACTAACTAGAGTAGTTGGGAGGGAAAATTAGAATTTAATCTCACAATTACCTTAACCACATACCACTATTAAGACTTAATATAAGTGTTCCTTTAATTAAATCTCTAGTTTATGTGAATAAATCCTTAATTGGAATTAATTAAATTATTTAAAGGTTTGGGATATTACAAGTGATGAAGCGGTGTTTGCAGATAAGTGTTCACGTCTTCAGATACCTAAGCCAAGTGAGGATTCGAGCAAAATATTTCCAAAGGTATTACCAATTTCATTCGATCCATGAGAGTTCCGCACTCTTGTTTATTTTTCAGAACTTGCTCCAATTCTCTGTAACTGGTTGATTTATTAAATTATGCATTGAGGCAATTTTTTGTTATAACTCTGAGCCGTTTTCAAGCCACCCTTATGAATATTATTATCCTTTGCTAACCACTTTGAGCCGTAAAAAAATATATTTCTTTTCTTTCGGTGACAAACCACAATACAAGCCTATAGACCAGAAAAACAATGAATTACCCTCTTTTGGAGTTAGGTAATAAGTTATCTGATCATAGCAACAATCAAAGTTTGGGGTTGCTCATGGAACTAGCAACAATTGAAGTTTGGGGTGGGTATACAGAGAACTATCACTACAAAAAAAATGAAAAAAATAGAAAAAAAGAGACGGGAAAAATCCCTAAAAAAATAGTCTCGACAAAAAAAAAATAATAAAATAAAAAAAAGAGACGGGAGACATCAAAAATCCCTAAAAAATAGTCTCTAAAAAAAAATGATAGAAAAAGAACCACAAACGTCTCTCCGGTTCTATTCTCTACCAAAAATCAAAAGGTACCCTATGGAATAAGGTTGCGTACACAAAAAGGAAACAAAGTAGTACTTAACTCCAAGTTTAGCCTAATTATCCCAAAAATGTCCTACCTTGACCCTAGCCACGTTATAACCCTTAAAGACCTCCAAAAATGCATATTTATTAAATTTTGACAGGTTACTTAGAATTTTTGCAAGCCTATGGTAAAATGGCAGGTTGTGCGATGATTGAGAGTATCCCTTTCAATTCGAGTGAAAATCTGAGAGAGAGAAAAGGTTGAACATGGACTCTTGCAAACACTTGTCCGACTCGCTACTATCAACGTCTCCTGAACCGAGCAGGACTAGGCATTGAACGCTACGGTAAGACTCAGCGGTACCATTGCTGAACAAGTAAGGTTGTGAAATTCCTATCATCTTTGTTTATTTCTTAACTCGCTAACGATCTTGTCTGACAGCATGTTACTTTAAGACAAGCAACAGTTTAAGTTTAGGGTTGTGATGACATGAATTTCTGCAGTATTTTATGTAGTATTATTAGTAGTAAAATGACCAAGACAGGCCTGAAGAATCGAGAAAAAGCTTCAAGACAAGATGAAGAAACGCAAAAGACAAGAAAAAGCCCAAAAATGAAGAAAAACAGCCCATCGTGTCACGATGGCTCTCAGCGTGATACGATGGATGTAACGCCCCAACTAAATTGTCTAGAATATTTAGTCGGAACATTAAAATTTGGAATCTGAGTACATTAAATTATAAGGAGATAACTGAATAATATGTTATTATTAAGATAATAACTGAATATTTGATACAAACAGCGGAAAATGAACTAAAGAGAGATAACAAGATAAATAAAAGCAAGAATGAAGACTAAGTCTTCTAATGCTGACGATCCAAGCTCGGCTCCAATCGTCAGATCCATCCTGGTCCCTGCTCCGAAATAACCTATCTTACCTATATCGAAAAGGGAGTGGGGTGAGACAGTCACTTCGTCCCAGTGAGTTCTACTACCCTCCTAAAGGCTAATAAGCCGGGACTCCTAATCAGTCGTAACATATTTTATTTCATAACATAACATCATAAGCATAAATAAATAATGGTGTAACACTGATTAGTCTTGTTGATTTTAAACCGCAAGCACTCTGAGGTGAGCATGTCTCAGAGGCCTGCCTTGTCCGCGAACAGAAAGCGTTCCGGCGTGCAGCTCACAAAGATTTCTAATGGAACATCTAAAACGAAGTCCACACTGATATCATAATCATACATTTAATCGACTGATCACTAAGTTCATAACATTCTACCAATAATTCCCAAAACCGGGGAGCATACAATATTCTAATTCCCTATGTTATCACCTAATAGTCCGACTGTGATGACCTCCTGTTTATATTATTTAATTTCATAATACTGCAAACAACTATCTCAGTCGAGGGTATAAAACGAGTGACAAGTACTTTGAAAATAGAAAAAGTGAGTGAATTCTGGGTTAGCTCGCTATGGCGAGTTACATAGCTCGCCATGGCGAACTTACAGGTCCTGGCCTAAACAACTCGCTAGGCGAGCTAGAGCTCGCCATGGCGAAGTTCATCAGCCCAGAACCTTGAGCTCGCCATGAATACTCGCTAGCAACTCGCTATGGCGAGTTCATGTAGAATTGACTCTGTTTTGCGAAAATCATCAATTTTGCAAGTATCACCTACAATCCTTGGCTGAGATAATGCAGTATCATAAAATAAATATTATAGAACAGAATAGAGTGGAAATTGGGGATTAATTTCCACACACACAGTTATACCTATTAATTCCTATAATTGCATGCATTTCATAAATTTGATTAAACTAACTAACTAGCCTAAGAACCCACCTGTTAAAAGAAGCTTCATCCTTGCTCCTAGGCTCAACACAGCTACGATTCCTCAACTATGCCCACGAACCCTTTTTGGCAGAAATTAGAGTTTTGGAAGAATGATGAACTTTCTAGGTTGCTTGGTTTCGAAGGCATCCCTTGCAGCACCCAATACTCAGTATAACCAACATGCAAGGCAACCCGTAATGTGATTAGAAGAAGCACGAATTTTGAAATCAAGAGAGGAGGGTTAAGACTTATTACCTATTCTTGATTTTCAAAGGGTTGGAGTGAAAACAACTCTAGTGCATGCTAATGACACGAATTCAGCTTGACAGAGGCGAGAAGGAACGATGGATTACCACCAAGAGGCTGCACACAGAGGAATAAGCTGAGAAGCACTTCCTAGCTTCCTGTCTCACTCGCCATGGCGAGTTGCACAGCTTGCCATGGCGATTTGCACAGACTCAGCAACACTACCCACACATTTTTGCTGCATTTATCCAATATTTCGTCTACCCACAGCTTCCAATGCATTCCTAGAGTTGCAGAACTCGTATTTATGGAGGATAGCAACACATGCAGTAAGAGTTTACATGCATGGGGTTGGGATTTAGAGATTTATTTGAAATGGGAGTAGTTATGTGTTTGTTGTTGCTTAGTTGATTTGCATAGCTTGGGAAGGGAAAATATATGGGTTTCAGAATTGATTCCTCATCTCTGATGTTGCATGTGAGCATCTCTAAAGATGGTAAGATATTTTTGGTGTAGTGTTGTGCATAAGAAGTGACAAAATGTCATGTAGGAAATTGAGAAGCTTGAAACTTGGTGTTTTGATAACAGGGCTAGTGAGAGGGAGAGAAGAGGGATGGGTTATGTTTTGCTGAAGTTACCAATGAGGAGTTTAGTCATAATGACTTGGTATATAACTAGCTTGCATGCAAATTGGTGAGGTGTGGATACAAGGAGCAATGAGGTGTAACTTATGAGTGAGTCATGAGTTGATGTGTCACCAAGAGATAGAATATCAACTTGAGTGGGAAATTAATCACTAGCAAGAAAAATTGAGGAAGGAGAGATTGAGTCTTAGTGTTAATTAATTCTCAAGTGTGAGATTAGAGTGTTCATGTGTAGTTTGAGTTCATTTAGAATTTCTAATTTCTACACATCATACACCTAATTCTCAAGACTTAATTAATTAATTACCTCTAATCAATCTTGGAATTATTGGACAAGCTCTAATTAAATTTAATTAGATGAATAAAATTGTGGGATGTTACAATCTACCCCCCTTAAAGAAATTTCGTCCTCGAAATTAAGAAATTTACCTTTAGGAAAGATAGGTATATCTTTTCCCATGACAGGTTTTCGTTCCTGAGTGAGTTAGTCGTCATGAGATTGAGCTCATCCGACTTTGCTTATTGGAATTTCCTTGTTCCGAAGGATCTTAACTTCTCAATCAACTATACGAACTGGATTCGGCTGATAAGTTAAGGCTGACTGATTTTCAATCTCTAAAGAGTGATAAAGATCGGGAATGAATTTCCGAAGTTGAGACACATGAAACACGTCGTGTAACCCTGACCTGAATGAAGATAGAGCTAACTGATAGGTTACTGAACCGACGCGTTGAACGATCTGATAAGGTCTTATATACTTCGGATGGAATTTCTTCGTTTTGAAAACACCTCGTAGTTCCAACTTTGGGGTTATTCTCAGGAATACTTGGTTACCTTTATTCCTTGGAATAAAACTTTCCTCTCTCAAAGGGTTATTCGACCAGATCTGATCATCCAACTATAATTTCGCCTGATCTCGCGCTGCGCACTCTGATCCGACTACTTATAGTCATCCCCCTTTCAAATGTGTCATCATGGTCTTATTCCAAATTCATCTAGCACGGTGACACACCATCTCTTCTTTCCGGATGACTTCTACCATTGATACATCTTTCATTGGATAACTCCACAAAATAACACTTGTTTTACTTTGTGAAGGCAGGTATGCGACGGTAATCTCATTACTTATCTACAGTCCAACATGTTCGCGACACTTAGCATACCGTACTCATTATTATTCCATATTACACTTCCAAAGGTCGGTATCTGGCCTGGTTGTCGCTATGTGAATAGTTGAATTGGATAAGTTTGGGTATTGATAATGACAATCCAAAATCTTTCTCTTCGAGGTTTAACTCATTTCCGAACGCTGCAGCTCGTGACACGTCACACGCACCACTTTCCCATGGTGCCGTATAAAAACTCTAGGATTAATTAAAATATAAAACGAGTGGAGAACGCTTAAGCACTATAGATCCTTTCGCCGATGAGTCAGACTCATCTACAACCGATTCCATAGTACTACAAAATTTTCCACCTACTATTCCAATCAATCCAAGCACAGGGTTGTGGTCGAGTAATACATTTAACATATCAAGAACTGAGGTTCGATTCTCCCTTAAAGGACACGGTTAGGTTGGTTGGATAATTTACTGATAGGCTGAAGTGGAAGAAGTTGACTAACGTGATCGGATTCTAATGGTGGCTGACTGGGTACGGAAGATTTGCACACAAAGAATGGCCTTGAATCCTTTATTCACCATAGTCAATGTGTCAACCTACGAATCGGATTTGCAATAACAAAACTCTTATGCTCTACACGAGGAATTCGATTAATGATGATCTGAATTTATCGTTGATAATGTTCAGGGAACTGAATTAGTTGATAGAGAATGAAATGGCTCAAACTCGATTTTAAAGAATAAATCTGATGAGATATCTAGATACTAATACTTCTACTAGCTCTTATTTCTATGCAATTGGAAGGATCGGAAACTTAACTGGAATTTAAATGACGAGACTCCGAAAGTATACCCAATGCACTGGAAATGATGGGTTGTTCGTGTACACGAATACCTATATGATTAACTGACACTGACATTGAGCAGAATAGTTTGGCGGATAATTAACTAATGATACTGATTAGAAGATCGATACGATGAATGAGGACTTGAACTGAATTTACACGTGTTGTCTCCAGATAAACCAGATTCCACGAATTATATTTAGTTACTAACAATGTGACTAAAAAGGCTGAAAAGATTGAACAGGATTACTTATAAGCGAAGTTTCATCATGTCAGTTCAACCGACAGAAGTCGAAGAATTTGATAAGTTTACTTCTCAACTCATTCCAGTAATAGCTACGACTAACAGATGATAGGGTACGAGAAGGAATTATCTGTCCTAGATATAGTCAGACAGATTAGGGAGTGAACCCGTTCCATGTTCCCATGTCTAATGGATACCCAATCCAGTATGATTTGGTTCGAAGAACTTAGCTTACCGAAGGTCTGAAAGAATGGTCATGAATTTGGAAGTTTGACTTCTATTGGTTCCATCTCAAAACGAAGTATTGAGGACACTCTTAAAGGAATTCCTACTGTCTTTACAGATTCCTAACTCGAAGATCTGAATGAATGGAAATTCCCAAGTGGCTGATAAGGAATAAATCCAACTTAGCGATTTCGTTCGGGATAACTAACATAGATACTCTACGATTGATCTAGATGGCTGAAGGTGCTAATGATAACTCATGTTTTCTGCTAAATTGATCGAGACTTGAATACTAGTGATTCGGCACTAAGGTTGATCTCAAGAGGTAGATTGATCTACTGTAACTAGTTCCTTATTGATAATGTACTAAGTGATACAATAATGGCTGGTATCTAAGGAAATTAATAACACGGGTGGTTCCACTTAGTTTCTCTCACATGGTATCTACCTAAGCCATGACACTAAGCTGCTAATGTAGGGGGTGCGTGATAGTGTTAAGTAAACTATCTGACAACTAAGTTTGGTCAAGAGATGTTTCTACTCGTCATTCCGATGGAGATTATGTCCCAAGCAGGCTGGTGTGATTTCTAGGATAACGTGTTGAGTCGAAACTATCTTATTTGGCATGTGGCAATATCCTACGTGATAACCTAACAGGCTGAAGTGTAAAAGAATGCTGAAGCTAAGGTGACCTAAATCAACTATTTTTCCTATGTGAATGGTCGAGTAATTTACTGATGCTGAGTTACTTGCTCAAGATGAGTGGACAACTACAACTAATAAGCCCATATGGATACTAAGTTAATAAGGTGAAATTCCTAATGGTACATCTAATGTTACTCAACCTCTATTGGTAAGGTACGACTATTGGTTGCTACTTACAAGGGCTAATTCGGCTGATTCTTGTTTCTACTGCTCACGAATAATGCCTTATGAATTAAGTCAGGTATCTACATGGTGTTGAAGAATAATTCCTAATTGTTACTCTAATCAAGTTGGTCTCTAATGGTTTGCTGAGTTAACTGACCTAAGCTGGTATCGATAAGAGAAAATCCTATTTGTTATGCTAACGGATCCTGACTCTTAGCGGTATGGTATGAATACGAGTTACGATGTTGAAAACTAGATTACTCTTAGGGAGGCATTAAGAGTTGGTTTCCTATAGGACAATCTATTGGGAAATTCTCAGATAAAAATTCCAACTTGGTTCCTCTAGTATGGCATTGGGCAGATCTAACATTATTGGTGAATCTTGCGGCTGAAAGGTAAGACTAGGTATTCAGGAAAAGTCTTGATTTACTGAGGGTTGAGTTTAACTTGGCTCACATGTTTCTTGTAAACATGTTCACCGGAAGGTATAGTTACTCTCAATTCCGGGGAATTTACCTGACACACGGTGTCAGTTGAATACTATAATGACCTACACACCTACGTTCTTCCATGAACAATTTTACTTCGAGCGATTAGTACTTTCATCACACTGTTCTTACTCTCTACAATCTTAACAACTGCTTCCTTACAATCTCCAGAATTTGCTACTACTATTGGTCTTAATCCATATAATCCATCTCAGCTCTTGGTATACTCGTTGGCGTTGCACCACTTACTCCTTCAGTTCTAACTATTTCAGCTCTAACATCCGGTTAGAGAGAATTCTCGCCAACCATTGCTTCTGGACTATACTTCCACTACGATCTTCTTACTTAACCACCGTGGTCCACTTCGGTTCTCAACCGTAATACCCTGCCTACCATGTACAATATTGAGCTGATCAGACTCAGGACGTGATGGTTTCAGCGTAAACAGTCCAGACTCCAAAGGGTCCGTACTACTAAGGAAGGGATTGTAATGACACACGGCAAGGTCCGATACTAGATCGACCTGCTCTGATACCAATTGTAACGCCCCAACTAAATTGTCTAGAATATTTAGTCGGAACATTAAAATTTGGAATCTGAGTACATTAAATTATAAGGAGATAACTGAATAATATGTTATTATTAAGATAATAACTGAATATTTGATACAAACAGCGGAAAATGAACTAAAGAGAGATAACAAGATAAATAAAAGCAAGAATGAAGACTAAGTCTTCTAATGCTGACGATCCAAGCTCGGCTCCAATCGTCAGATCCATCCTGGTCCCTGCTCCGAAATAACCTGTCTTACCTATATCGAAAAGGGAGTGGGGTGAGACAATCACTTCGTCCCAGTGAGTTCTACTACCCTCCTAAAGGCTAATAAGCCGGGACTCCTAATCAGTCGTAACATATTTTATTTCATAACATAACATCATAAGCATAAATAAATAATGGTGTAACACTGATTAGTCTTGTTGATTTTAAACCGCAAGCACTCTGAGGTGAGCATGTCTCAGAGGCCTGCCTTGTCCGCGAACAGAAAGCGTTCCGGCGTGCAGCTCACAAAGATTTCTAATGGAACATCTAAAACGAAGTCCACACTGATATCATAATCATACATTTAATCGACTGATCACTAAGTTCATAACATTCTACCAATAATTCCCAAAACCGGGGAGCATACAATATTCTAATTCCCTATGTTATCACCTAATAGTCCGACTGTGATGACCTCCTGTTTATATTATTTAATTTCATAATACTGCAAACAACTATCTCAGTCGAGGGTATAAAACGAGTGACAGGTACTTTGAAAATAGAAAAAGTGAGTGAATTCTGGGTTAGCTCGCTATGGCGAGTTACCAAGCTCGCCATGGCGAACTTACAGGTCCTGGCCTAAACAACTCGCTAGGCGAGCTAGAGCTCGCCATGGCGAAGTTCATCAGCCCAGAACCTTGAGCTCGCCATGAATACTCGCTAGCAACTCGCTATGGCGAGTTCATGCAGAATTGACTCTGTTTTGCGAAAATCATCAATTTTGTAAGTATCACCTACAATCCTTGGCTGAGATAATGCAGTATCATAAAATAAATAGTATAGAACAGAATAGAGTGGAAATTGGGGCTTAATTTCCACACACACAGTTATACCTATTAATTCCTATAATTGTATGCATTTCATAAATTTGATTAAACTAACTAACTAGCCTAAGAACCCACCTGTTAAAAGAAGCTTCATCCTTGCTCCTGGGCTTAACACAGCTACGATTCCTCAGCTATGCCCACGAACCCTTTTTGGCAGAAATTAGAGTTTTGGAAGAATGATGAACTTTCTAGGTTGCTTGGTTTCGAAGGCATCCCTTGCAGCACCCAATACTCAGTATAACCAACATGCAAGGCAACCCGTAATGTGATTAGAAGAAGCACGAATTTTGAAATCAAGAGAGGAGGGTTAAGACTTATTACCTATTCTTGATTTTCAAAGGGTTGGAGTGAAAACAACTCTAGTGCATGCTAATGACACGAATTCAGCTTGACAGAGGCGAGAAGGAAAGATGGATTACCACCAAGAGGCTGCACACAGAGGAATAAGCTGAGAAGCACTTCCTGGCTTCCTGTCTCACTCGCCATGGCGAGTTGCACAGCTTGCCATGGCGAGTTGCACAGACTCAGCAACACTACCCACACATTTTTGCTCCATTTATCCAATATTTCGTCTACCCACAGCTTCCAATGCATTCCTAGAGTTGCAGAACTCGTATTTATGGAGGATAGCAACACATGCAGTAAGAGTTTACTTGCATGGGGTTGGGATTTAAAGATTTATTTGAAATGGGAGTAGTTATGTGTTTGTTGTTGCTTAGTTGATTTGCATAGCTTGGGAAGGGAAAATATATGGGTTTCAGAATTGATTCCTCATCTCTGATGTTACATGTGAGCATCTCTAAAGATGGTAAGATATTTTTGGTGTAGTGTTGTGCATAAGAAGTGACAAAATGTCATGTAGGAAATTGAGAAGCTTGAAACTTGGTGTTTTGATAAGAGGGCTTGTGAGAGGGAGAGAAGAGGGATGGGTTATGTTTTGCTGAAGTTACCAATGAGGAGTTTAGTCACAATGACTTGGTATATAACTAGCTTGCATGCAAATTGGTGAGGTGTGGATACAAGGAGCAATGAGGTGTAACTTATGAGTGAGTCATGAGTTGATGTGTCACCAAGAGATAGAATATTAACTTGAGTGGGAAATTAATCACTAGCAAGAGAAATTGAAGAAGGAGAGATTGAGTCTTAGTGTTAATTAATTCTCAAGTGTGAGATTAGAATGTTAATGTGTAGTTTGAGTTCATTTAGAATTTCTAATTTCTACACATCATACACCTAATTCTTAAGACTTAATTAATTAATTACCTCTAATCAATCTTGGAATTATTGGACAAGCTCTAATTAAATTTAATTAGATGAATAAAATTGTGGGATGTTACAATGGAAGCTCCTTGCTCGCAAGACAAAATCAGTTAATTTTTTTAGAGAATCTTAGCATCATATCACGATGGCTCACAACGCAATACGATGGCTTTGCGTGGTGATCACGCAGATCAAACGCACAGGATCAGTTATAATTTTGAACTGAATCTGCTCATCGTGGCACGATGGACCTAGCATGCCACGATGGCTTGCTGAGGCCCATTACGAAAAGTATAAATAAAGCCTCCATAATTCATAATTTTTCATTCAGAATTAGAAGTATAAATAAAACAATCTTGATCTAGTTATGACTTAATAATTAGAGGAAGAATCAGGAACTAGTTGTAAAAACAATTAGAATCGAATAACCGTAACTAAGATCTAGGGGTATTGGATGGTCGATGGTCATAATGCATGTTAGTAAATAACTCTACCTAGTAATTTAGGGTATGTTACAAAGCGAGGTTAGGCTCTCGTAGGTACCTTAGTTGCAAAAGTAGTGGGACTTTGCCTAGATAGGATAGCAGTAAGGTGCTACTAAAACAAGGATAGAATCGACGCCCGATAATAGTACGAATGACTATGTTATACACTGATTATGCCAAGTATGAGGGAGGGAGTAAGTTCAACCATCATACCTATCCTCTATGTTTCTGAATCAAAATCTTTATTTTCTTGCAACGCATATCGCTATTTTTATAAATTAAAACCTTTTTCCTAAAGACCAAAGCGAATGCAAAAACTAAACGAACTAGAATAGCACTAGCGAAGGTTTGACACGATCCATGTGGATACGAACTCATTCTAGACACCTAGAGTGTGAATTATTGCTCGACGACAAACTGGTCCACTTGCCAGAGCATAGTCAATCACTGAACAGATCGAACTGTACTCCATACAGATGATGGCTGCTAGTTCAAGATCATGAGTAGGGTAATTTTGTTCATGTGGTTTCAACTATTGGGATGTGTATGCTACCACTGCACCATCTTACATGAGCACACATCCAAGTCCCTTGTTTGATGCATCACAGTACACCACATACTTACAGGTTGGATCTAGGATTACTAACATTGGTACACTTGTCAACTTCTCCCTCAAGGTTCTAAAACTTTATTCACAATATGCGTCCCAATCAAAAGTTGCTCCCTTTCTAGTCAAGCGGATTAACGGTAAAACAATCTCAGAAAATCCCAAGATGAATCTCCGGTAATAACCTGCCAAATCCTAGAAAGCTTCTAACTTCCGACACATTTCTAGGTCTTTCCCAATTAAGCACACCTTCTACTTTGGATGGATCAACTGACACACCGCCTTACGATATGACATGTCCCAGAAATTTAACTTCTGAGAGCCAGAACTCACACTTATTGAACTTGGCATACAATTTCTTCTCTCTTAGTATTTCCAATACAATCCTCAAATGTTCAGCATGCTCTTGAAAACCTCTGGAGTAGATTAGGATATCGTCAATGAAGATTACAATGAATTTTTCAAGATATGGCTGAAAGATCTGATTCATTAATCCATGAACACAGCTGGTGCATTGGTCAAACCGAATGGCATGACTAAGAATTCATAGTGACCATAACGGGTCCTGAAAGCAATCTTAGATACATCAGAGGATTTGATATGAATCCGATGATAACCAGAGCGAAGATCTATGGTAGCACCTCTAAGTTGATCTAAAAGATCGTCTATACGAGGTAATGGATACTTATTCTTGATAGTGACTTTGTTAAGTTGACGATAATTAAAGCACAGGCGCATAAGGCGCATAGTACCGTCCTTTTTCTTAACTAACAAGACAGGCGCTCCCCAAGGAGAGACACTAGGCCGGATGAAATGCTTTTGAAGTAACTCTTCCAACTGAGACTTTAACTCATGAAGTTCTAAAGGAGACATGCGGTACGGGGCAACTGAGATAGGTTGAGACCCAGGGACAAGATCGATAGAAAACTCAACTTCCCTCTCGGGAGGTAAACTCATGATATCTGCTGGAAACACATCTAAGAACTCACTGACTACTGGAATGTCACTAGGACTCAAACTAGGTTCTGGATCAATGGTGAACATGACACTGAAACATTTATTACTAGAGCACAGGTATTGGATCATTTGATGAGTATTCTGCAGTAAAGCGGTAAAGGTTCTACTCTCTGCTGAGGCTTCGGTAGGAAAGAACAGGTTCTTCTCGGCACAGCCGATGTACACAGTATTGGCAGAAAGTCAATCCATGCCTAGAAAAACATTAATATCTTTTAAGGGTAGACAGATCAAATTTATGTAATAGGTTCTACTGCCCACCAGAACAGGGCAATTTTGACAGATTCTTTTAGAAGTAACTCTGCCGCCTGTAGCGACAGCAACTGTCATTGGAGGAGTTAAGGGAACAGAAGATAATCATAGCCGCATGACACAGTCAACGACTATGAATGAATTGGTAGCTCCACAATCAAACAAAACCAAAACTTCAAACTGGTCTAATAAACATACATCCATAATCAGTGCACTATTAGATTTAACTTCTTCACCGTCAAGTGAATATACCTGACCTTTGCTCTTAGTAGTGCCGCTGGAATCCCCTTACTTCTTCAGCTTAGGATATTCATTCATGTAGTGACCAGGCTGCTTGCAATAGAAACCCACGTTCCTTCCCTTAATGCATTCGCCGCTGTGAGGAAAACCACACTCAGCACAGTTTTGTGGCGAACGTCGTGAATAACTCTGCTTTCCTTTACTTGGGGAACCTTTAGTTTTCAACATGCAAATTATAATTTCCTGTGTCCTTCCTTCTCTGAACTACCTCTCTCCTTTCCCTGTGGATATTGCTAAGACCGGCTTCATCATGGTAACTCTTTTGCACCAAGTCACCAAAGTTAGTGATTTGCTGCATTGAAACATCATGTGCTATGTCAGCCTAAACCTATACTTCTTCATATTTCAGGCTTCTGTTGGTGCATCATCCCCATATTTGACCAACTCATTAAACTTCATGGTATACTCTGCCACTGTCAGGCTACCCTGCTTGAGTTCAGTCAACTCTCTTTCCATTTGAAACTGGTAACTCTCTAGGATGTAATGTCCAACAAAGAGGCATCGGAAATTCTCCTAAGTCATCTCCATCTGACTGGCTTCCATATATGCCTTGGTACCATCCCACCAGTTACATACGTCACCCCTAAAGAAGCGGGAGACAAATGTCACCTTGTCAGCATCAGTACAATTCATTGACTCCAGGATACCACTCATCCTTTGAATCCATTCTCTGGGCTTAGCTGGGTTGTACTCTCCATAAAACTCCGGCAGGCTCATTCGGCAAACTCTTGGAATGTAGCACTTGTTCCAAGATTCTGGGGTGGAGGATTATTCATGTGTTGCTGGAACATTGCCATGAACTCCTGGTGCTGCTGAGCTTGGAATTGTTGGTGTTGCTGCATCATTTCAGCCCACATGTTTGCATTAGCATCACCATACTCCTCTAGTTCCTCCTTGACATTCCTTATTGGCCTTCCAGGTCCACGTCGAGCTCCCGACATAATGCTCTAACTGTCAGTATCAAGTTAAGTTAGCTAGGCTCAAAATGACATAACACCTAGAACAAACATTAGGGATCTAAATGTTCTACTAGGATTGGATTTGTAAGTTTAATGACCTCAAGCACGATCTGAACCGACCAGCTCTGATACCAATTATAACACCCCACGTTGTTGTCTAGAATATAACATGATTTATTATAAATGTTATTGAGTTCATTAACATTACATGTATTTAAGGAAATGCACACGCAGGTGCTGAATACAAAACACGAGTTAACACAGCATAATAAATTAACAACACGATAAGAAAATGGAAAGCAAGAAAACCAATAATGCAATCCTCGAACTGCCACAACTACTCCATAGCCCGCTTACCTCAAGAAACCTGCTTATCTAAAGAAAACAAATTGAATGGAGTGGGGTGAAACTAATAAGCCTCAGTGAGTCCTACTACCCTCCTAATGGTGACTACACCGGGTACCTAATCAGTCCATAATATACTAATTCATAACATAACATAAAAGTATAAATAAAAGTGTATCACAAATTACGTCTTATTCATTTTAACCGCAAGGACACTCTGAGGTAAGCATATCTCAGAGGCCTGCCTTGTCCGTCAACCCATTGAGTCACGGCATAAAGCTCACAATCATTTCCTAATGGGTTATTCCATTGGAAGCCCATAAAGCAGCATATAAAACCGCACATGATTGACTAATACTAATTATTCCTGAAGGTTGTTCTACCATGATTTTCCCAAAACCCGGGGAGCATACTATCTTTCTTAATTTCCCTAAGTTATATCCTAAGATTCATCTGTGATTAACATCCTATCCAACATTATACTAATTATACTATTGCAAAAACATCTGACATTAGAGGTGTTGAGGATTTTAGGGTGTTGGCTTCATTTGGTAAAATAAGCCTGATTCCATGATGTGGAGTATGATGTGTGGCACATCAGGATTCACATCTGGACGCCCTACTGGACGCGCCTTTATTTATTTAAACGCGATCTTTTGAAAAAGATTTGTTTTTCAAGTATATCGTGCCAGCTTGCGCGCCAAGGAACAAGATAATCTTTCATGGTTCTGTTTTATTTTATTGGCCGACTTTGATCAAAAAGATTTGAAACAAACAATTAAAAGATTATGATCAAATAAATCTCAAGGCAAAATTTATCAAGGCCAACTCGTCAAAGCCCATGAAGCTTGTTCTATATAAAGGAAGACTGAAGACTAATTATTCATCAACTGAAATCAAGAAGCTAAGTCTACAAATTGAGTCTTAGGGTTTTAGTTCTTTAGTTGTTCTTTGTTCTTTGTGAGCCTTCACTTGAATCATAGTTTTGATACAAGTAAGGACTGAGTTTATAGAGTTGTAATCTCTAGTTGTCTTTCTCCAAAGCTTTGAAGCAAGGAGTTAGATTGTGCAACACTCTAAGCCTTTAGGTACGAGTGCTTTGCTTGTCTAGGAGTGTGTCTCCAACTGAGTTTGTTACTAAATCCTTACTGGGTAAGGTTGAGGGGGAGTGAGCAGAGGTTCTCATATCTAGGAGTTCCTAGGTAGAATTAGCACGGGTAGTGATTAAGTGAGAAGTTGTAAACGGGGGAGTTTAGCTTTGAATTGATACTACCATAGTGGATTCATCCCTGGATTGGTATCCTCCAGAATAGGGCTTGTTATAAGTGCCGAACTGGGTTAACAAACTCACGTGTTCTTTTGTTTCCTGCACTTTATATTGTTTACTTGTTCATCAAGTTCAGTTGTTCACGATGTTGACACATTAGGCTACACATCGTACGATTCCTAAAGTGTACACATCGTGCTACACATCTGACACTTGCCACCAGAATTTCAATTGGTATCAGAGCAGGCACCCTGCCTGTTTGAGGGTGAGCTCCAGGGAAGTTACTTTCTGGAAACATGGACAAGGATGGAACAACGGTCAATAAACCACCCCTTCTGGATGGAACTAATTATGACTACTGGAAGCCAAGGATGATTGCCTTCCTAAAGTCACTTGACAGCAGGACTTGGAAAGCTGTGCTCAAAGGTTGGGAGCACCCCAAAATTTTGGATGCTAATGGTGTTGACACTGGTGTACTCAAGCCAGAGGAAGATTGGTCAGCTGCAGAAGACACTGCATCACTTGGAAACTCCAAAGCTTTGAATGCTTTATTCAATGGAGTGGACAAGAACATGTTCAGATTAATCAAGCAGTGTACTGTTGCAAAGAATGCCTGGGAGATACTCAGAACCACTCATGAAGGCAATGCCAAGGTAAAAAGCTCAAGAATCCAACTTCTTAACACTAAGTTTGAAAACCTCAGAATGAAAGAAGAAGAATCAATTCATGACTTTCACATGAATTTGCTTGAGGTGGACAATTCCTTTGAGGCTCTAGGTGAGAAATTGTCTGAAGAAAAGCTTGTGAGAAAGATGCTTAGGTCTCTACCCAAGAGGTTTAACATGAAAATCACAGCTATTGAAGAAGCTCAAGACATTCCAAGTATGAAACTTGAAGAACTTGTGAGCTCGCTTCAAACTTTTGAGATGAACTTTAGTGAGCCAACTGAGAAGAAAGGAAAAGGTATAGCCTTTGTATCTTGTGCTGGTGAAGAGGAAGAAGCTGATGAATCAGATGATGACCTCTCAAATGACTTAGCCATGTTGGGAAGACAATTCAACAAGCTTCAAAGGAGGGTGGACAGAAGACCAAGGAGGAATGTGAGGAACATCCAGACTGACATCAGTAAACTAGGTAACACTTCAACAAAAACCAAAACTGATGATAAGTCAACTCAGAACAAGGGTGTTCAATGTCATGAATGTGAAGGCTTTGGTCATATAAGATCAGAATGTGGCACATATCTGAAGAAGCAGAAGAAAGGCCTAACTGTCTCATGGTCTGATGAAGACTCTGACACTGACTCAGAGAATGTTGCTGCTAATCATGTTAGTGCCATGACTAGGGTGGATAATACTGATGTTGAATCTGATGATGAAGAACTCACATTTGATGAACTAGCCTCAGTCCATAAAAAGCTATTTATCAAGAGTGAGGAACTGTACAAGGTCAATGAAGAGCAGAAGGAAATCATCAGTCAACTGGAAACAGAGAAGGGTCAACTACAGAGTCAAGTTGCTAGTCTTGAAAGTGAAGTCAAGCTACTGTCAACCAACTTGAAAAATATGACCAAGTCTGTAAAGATGCTCAATCCTGGAACCAACATGCTTGATGAAATTTTGAAAGTAGGAAAGCATGCTGGTGACTCATCTGGTGTAGGATTTAAGAACAAACATCACAGCAAGAAGACAAATACTAAGTTTGTTCCTGCTCAGAAGAAACCTGACCCTGGCAGCATGTGGACAGATCACACTCCACATCAGAGACCTGCTGGCAAAGAGAAGTTTAATGCTTGGAGATGCCACTACTGTGGGAAGAATGGTCACATCAAGCCCTTCTGTTACAAACTCTATGGGTATCCCAAGAAAAGGCCTCAGGTGCAAGCCAAAACAGCAAGGGTCACTCCTAAGAAGATGTGGAAGCCTAAAGTTTCTGAAACTGCACATATTGCTCACACTTCTCTTAGAGCATCTTCTAGTAATGATTGGTATTTTGATAGTGGTTGTTCTAGGCATATGACTGGTGTTGAGAAATTTCTCACTAATATCAAGCCTCATACAACAAGCTTTGTAACCTTTGGTGATGGAGCAAAAGGTGAAATCAAGGGCAGTGGTAAACTCAGCAGCAAAAGCTTACCTGACCTAGATGATGTGCTACTTGTTAAAGGCTTGAAGGCTAATCTTATCAGCATAAGCCAATTGTGTGATCAAGGTCTCAAAGTCAACTTCACAAAGAATGAATGTCTTATTACTTCTGACAAAGGAGAATTGTTGATGAGAGGATCTAGGTCAAGAGACAACTGCTATCTATGGATTCCTGATGAAACAACTCACTCCACTACATGTTTGATAAGTCAGGAAGAAGAAGTAAAGCTTTGGCACCAAAGACTTGGCCATTTGAATCTGAAGGGAATGAAGAAGATTGTGTCCAAGGAAGCTATTAGAGGTCTACCAAAGCTTAAGATTATTGAAGGCAATATATGTGGTGAATGTCAAGTTGGAAAGCAGGTTCAGATGTCACACCCAATGTTACAACATCAGGTGACATCCAGAGTTCTTGAAATGCTACATATGGACTTGATGGGACCAATGCAGGTAGAGAGTATTGGTGGTAAAAGATATGCCTTTGTGGTTGTAGATGATTTCTCAAGGTTCACTTGGGTTAGCTTCATCAGAGAGAAGTCTGACACTTTTGATGCATTCAAAGAACTATGCCTTAGACTACAAAGAGAGAAGGATAGTGGCATTGTTAGAATCAGAAGTGATCATGGGAAAGAGTTTGAAAATTCAAGATTCTCTGAGTTTTGTGCCGATGAAGGAATTGGGCATGAGTTCTCCTCACCAATCACACCCCAACAAAATGGTGTAGTTGAGAGGAAGAACAGAACCTTGCAAGAGGCTGCAAGAGTTATGCTACATGCCAAGAAGCTACCTTACTACTTTTGGGCAGAGGCCATGAATACTGCATGCTATGTACACAACAGGGTGACTCTGAGAAAAGGTACCTCAACCACACTGTATGAGATATGGAAAGGAAGAAAACCAACTGTCAAACACTTCCATGTCTTTGGTAGCAAGTGCTATATCTTAGCTGACAGAGAGCAAAGGAGGAAGATGGATCCCAAGAGTGATGAAGGAATCTTTCTAGGCTATTCCATAACCAGCAGAGCCTATAGAGTCTTCAACAACAGAACAAGAACTATGATGGAATCCATCAATGTTGTCATAGATGACTGTTCAGACAATGTACCTGATGTTGATCCTGATGTGGACACATCTCACCCCCTGCTTGAAGACTCTGAAGTTATAGAGATTCCTGAGAAGACTGATCAGCAAGAAAATGTGACTCCAGTGAACAAGGGTCCCTCTGTTAGAGTTCAAAAGAATCATCCAAAAGAACTCATAATAGGGAATCCTGAGTCAGGGGTTATGACAAGGTCAAGAGAGGTTGTATCCAATGCTTGTTTTGTGTCAAAGGTAGAACCAAAGAATGTAAAAGAAGCCTTGACAGATGAGTTTTGGATTGAAGCTATGCAAGAGGAGCTGAACCAGTTCAAGAGGAATGAAGTGTGGGATTTAGTTCCTAGACCTGAAGGAGTCAACATCATTGGTACTAAATGGGTTTATAGGAATAAATCTGATGAAAGTGGTGTTGTGACTAGAAACAAGGCTAGGCTTGTGGCTCAAGGTTACTCTCAGATTGAAGGAGTAGACTTTGATGAAACATTTGCTCCTGTGGCACGTCTCGAGTCCATAAGGTTACTTTTGGGAGTAGCATGTATCTTGAAATTCAAGCTATTCCAGATGGATGTGAAGAGTGCTTTCCTCAATGGCTACTTGAATGAGGAAGTTTATGTGGAGCAACCCAAGGGATTTGTTGATCCAAATTATCCAGATCATGTCTACAGATTGAAGAAGGCATTATATGGATTAAAGCAAGCTCCTAGGGCATGGTATGAGAGGCTAACCAAATTTCTTGTGCAGCAAGGTTATAGAAAAGGAGAAACAGACAAAACCTTGTTTGTCAGAGAAGAAAAGGGCAAGTTCATGATTGCACAAATCTATGTAGATGACATTGTGTTTGGAGGAATGTCTGATCCAATGGTCAAGATGTTTGTGAATCAGATGCAGTCTGAATTTGAGATGAGCCTTGTAGGTGAACTTACCTACTTTCTTGGTCTGCAAGTCAAACAGATGGAAGATACAATTTTCATCTCCCAAAGCAAGTATGCCAAGAACATTGTGAAGAAATTTGGAATGGAGAATGCAAATCACAAAAGAACTCCTGCAGCAACCCATCTCAAACTTTCTAAAGATGAGCATGGTGTCAGTGTTGATCAAAGTCTATACAGAAGCATGATTGGCAGTCTACTTTATCTCACTGCAAGTAGACCTGATATTAGCTTTGCTGTTGGTGTGTGTGCAAGGTACCAAGCTGAGCCCAAGATGAGTCATCTGAATCAAGTCAAAAGGATTCTTAAGTATGTCAGTGGTACAAGTGATTATGGAATTCTCTACTCTCATGGTGAAGACACAAGATTGTTGGGTTATTGTGATGCTGACTGGGCAGGTAGTGCTGATGACAGGAAAAGCACTTCTGGTGGATGTTTCTTTTTGGGAAGCAACCTTATATTATGGTTCAGCAAGAAACAAAATTGTGTTTCTCTTTCTACAGCTGAGGCTGAGTATATTGCAGCAGGAAGTAGTTGTTCTCAGCTACTTTGGATGAAGCAGATGTTGGGTGAGTACAATGTGCAGCAAGATGTGCTCACATTATACTGTGACAATCTAAGTGCTATAAATATTTCCAAAAATCCTATCCAACATAGTAGGACAAAGCACATTGATATACGTCACCATTTTATTAGAGATCTTGTTGAAGACAACATTGTGACTCTAGAGCATGTTGCCACAGAGAATCAACTGGCAGATATATTCACAAAAGCTTTAGATGCAAATAGGTTTGAGGTGTTAAGGGGCAAACTTGGTATTTGCCTCTTTGATGATCAATAGCCATAATAGCTATTTAGGCGTGCAACGGTTACCTGTTTTTTTTCCTCCATCCATAGTTGCACGCAATCCAAAGGCAATCATTACAAAATATTTCCAACGGCTATTTCACAATCAAAACTCCAAGAAATCCGTTTACTCAAGATTTTTCTTATTGCCTACCACATTGATCACCACATTCGTTTCTCAACCACTCAAACGACCAAAAATTTTCTTGATCACTCTCAAACCCTTTGTTCATCTCTCTGCTATTTTCTTTGAAAATCTTCATACCAAATCACCATCATCATCATCATGTCTACTGCAACCAAAACATCTCCTTCAACCAAATTCACGACTCCTCCATCATCATCAAAACCTAATTCCCCGCATCCTGAAGAAGTTCAAAGTGACATGATCGTTAATGCCACTCCTGTTTCTATGATCAAGCCATCTGGATCAAAGAAGAAGAAGTCAAAACGATCAAGAAGGGAATCAACCCCCATTGCTGCAGAGGAAGATGTTGTTCCTTCTCCTTCCACAGAAAAATCCAAGAAGAAGAAGAAGAAAAGCAAGAAGCCAAAGATTGGCTCACCAAAGAGGGTTCACACCATGGAAAGTCTGCATGTTGAACCTCTTCCTGCAAAATCTGATGATGCAAATGCTGAAGCATCTATGGGTGTAGGTTCTTCAAACCCTAACCCTGAGAAGGCTGTTGTGAAGATCCCTGGGAGTCAAAGACATCCCTTGACTCAGAAGATCATTGATTCTGTGCTCCAGGCCCTGCAAGAACCTAATGTTGCGGCAGATGTTGGCACATCATTGCCACAAGGTGAAGAAGAGTCTCCTGCTGAAGAAGAGACTGCTGCTGTTGAAGAACCTGCTGTCATTCCTGATTCTCCTGAACAGGAATTTGTTGAAGAAGATCAACCTGCTGAGGTTGAGGAACCTAAAGATAATATCCAGTCTGACAAGGGTAAAGAAACTGTTGAAGGTTCAAATCATGAAGACTCCAATCCTTCTGACAAGGATGCTGATGGAGATACAGTTGTTGTGGATGTAGAAGGCTACAATTCTGACATCCCCTTGAAGAAGCTTACTGAGGATAGTATTGCAAGAAGGACTAGAAGTGGTAAAGGTCCTGCTGTTGTTGAGATTTCTCCTGCTGCTACTAAGGAGAAGAAGAAGCCTGTTAAGAGGCAAGTCATGTATGGTCACAAGAAGGGATTTAGTAAAGCTGTGGTTCCACCTGCAAAGAAGAAGACTCAGAAAAGAAAAGAGCCACCTACAAGTGACTCAGAGTATGATGTGGAGCAGGATGTAGCTCACATCAGTGAGTATGAGGAAGAATCTGCTGAGGAACGCAATGTGGAGCTTGATGTGATTCACATTGAATCTGCTGTGAAGAAGAGCTATGGGAAGAAGAAAATTCCTCAGGGAATTCCTGACATCCCAGTTGATTTGATTTCCTTCCACAACCCTGCACATGCTGGTAAATGGAAGTACATTGCTCATAGAAGGTTAGCTCTGGAGAGGGAGCTCAGTGCTGAAGCCTTGCAGTGCAAGGAAGTTATGAGGCTGATCAAGCATGCTGGCTTGATGAAGACTGTTACTGGACTAAGTGACTGCTATGAGAAGGTAGTCAAAGAGTTTTTGGTAAACATCCCTGCTGGTTGTGACAATCCTTTGGACAAGGAATACCAAACTGTTTTTGTGAGAGGTAAAGAAATTCACTTCTCTCCCACTGTTATCAACAAGTATCTGGGCAGAAGTGAGGAGCCCTTTGCTGAGATGGAGGCAAATGACAACTACATAATCAAGGCCATCACAGCTGGAAAGTTCAAGACTTGGCCTAAGAAAGGGAAACTGCAAGCAAGCAAGCTCACACCAATCTACAACATCCTGAATAGGATTGCTGCTGCTAACTGGGTGCCTACCACACACAACTGTGATGTGGCTACAGCTGTCAAACTACCCATTGCATTTCCTTCCCTACTGTGTGGAATCATATTGAGCCAGAGACCTGATGTTCTGGGCAAGGATGATTTGTCTTGCAGAAGAGAGTCTGCTATTTCTTTTAGTCTGAAGCAGTCTGATGTGACTCCTGATGTGGGCACATCCAGCTCAAACAATGCTATGTCTAGGACAGACATGATTGCTGCTTTAAAGGAGACTTGCAAGGCTCTGGATGAGAAGAAGGCCAAGCTGGAAGCAGTCATTGCTGGACTGGAGCTTGAGGATGAGCAAACAATGGCTGAGGATGAGGAATTGGAGGAGGAGGAGCCCAATGACTCTGAAGCTGAGGAAACTGATGGGAGCCAGGATATTTGAATTATTGTAATTCATTAATATTTCCCTGTACTCAGTATTTCCTTGTTTTTGCTTGTATCTTGTGGGCTATGCCCTGGATTTCTGATGCACCTTTGCGTGCCTGTTCTTGTACTGCTGCACTAATAATGGCCAGAGTGTTCTTTTTCTGTTCATGCACCATCATCTCTACATCTCATGCTATCTGCATTCTATGGTGTTTTACTTACTCTCTATGTGTTTGACTATATTTGTCAAAATTCTGGCTAAAAAGGGGGAGTAAAAATTAACTTATGATGTGTGGCACATCTGACTACACATCTGGCATACATGCTTATTTTTCTTCAAATGTTTTCTCAACAACTTTTTGAAGAATTAGTTTTCTAAAGCATGTCTTTCTGAAGACTTAATCTGTACGTTTTCAACTGGGTGATGCATTCTTAAGAAGTCCAATTGAAGATGTTAATTTGTGTAATGGTTGATCCATTTGTATGATTTCTACATGGTGATGCATTCTTAAGAAGCCTGTAGAAGTTGCTATTTTGTGTGATGTTTGACACATCTGTGAGTTGTAACTTGGTCATGCATTCTTAAGAAGCCAAGTTTAAAACTTCTCTATTTTCTCTAGGTCATGCATTCTGAAGAAGCCTATAGAGGATATGAGATTTAGGGGGAGTACATGGAAAGTGCTCTAGTTCAAGGGGAGTAAACTACTACTGGGTTTGCTACCCTCCCTTATGTGTGCATGGAATCTCATGCTTGTATGTGTCTGAGAATTTATTTTTCTCAGTCTTTGGGAATTTACTTTCCTATCTTGTGAGAGTTTATTTCTCTCTTGGTTTGTGAGGCTCTGATCCGCTGCTGCATGCCTCTGATGTGCCTACACATCTCTCCAAGTTTTGTTGGGTGACTCAAAGATTATTTTAGCCCAAAATTTGCCAAAGGGGGAGATTGTTGAGGATTTTAGGGTGTTGGCTTCATTTGGTAAAATAAGCCTGATTCCATGATGTGGAGTATGATGTGTGGCACATCAGGATTCACATCTGGACGCCCTACTGGACGCGCCTTTATTTATTTAAACGCGATCTTTTGAAAAAGATTTGTTTTTCAAGTATATCGTGCCAGCTTGCGCGCCAAGGAACAAGATAATCTTTCATGGTTCTGTTTTATTTTATTGGCCGACTTTGATCAAAAAGATTTGAAACAAACAATTAAAAGATTATGATCAAATAAATCTCAAGGCAAAATTTATCAAGGCCAACTCGTCAAAGCCCATGAAGCTTGTTCTATATAAAGGAAGACTGAAGACTAATTATTCATCAACTGAAATCAAGAAGCTAAGTCTACAAATTGAGTCTTAGGGTTTTAGTTCTTTAGTTGTTCTTTGTTCTTTGTGAGCCTTCACTTGAATCATAGTTTTGATACAAGTAAGGACTGAGTTTATAGAGTTGTAATCTCTAGTTGTCTTTCTCCAAAGCTTTGAAGCAAGGAGTTAGATTGTGCAACACTCTAAGCCTTTAGGTACGAGTGCTTTGCTTGTCTAGGAGTGTGTCTCCAACTGAGTTTGTTACTAAATCCTTACTGGGTAAGGTTGAGGGGGAGTGAGCAGAGGTTCTCATATCTAGGAGTTCCTAGGTAGAATTAGCACGGGTAGTGATTAAGTGAGAAGTTGTAAACGGGGGAGTTTAGCTTTGAATTGATACTACCATAGTGGATTCATCCCTGGATTGGTATCCTCCAGAATAGGGCTTGTTATAAGTGCCGAACTGGGTTAACAAACTCACGTGTTCTTTTGTTTCCTGCACTTTATATTGTTTACTTGTTCATCAAGTTCAGTTGTTCACGATGTTGACACATTAGGCTACACATCGTACGATTCCTAAAGTGTACACATCGTGCTACACATCTGACACTTGCCACCAGAATTTCAAGAGGATATAAAACGAGTGTCGATTTTTATAAAACGAGTGACATTAGAGGATATAAAGCAAGTATGCCAAGAACATTGTGAAGAAATTTGGAATGGAGAATGCAAATCACAAGAGAACTCCTGTAGCAACCCATCTCAAACTTTCTAAAGATGAGCATGGTGTCAGTGTTGATCAAAGCCTATAGAAGCATGATTGGCAGTCTACTTTATCACACTGCAAGTAGACCTGACATTAGCTTTGTTGTTGGTGTGTGTGCAAGGTACCAAGCTGAGCCCAAGAAGAGTCATTTGAATCAGGTCAAAAGGATTCTTAAGTATGTCAGTGGTACAAGTGATTATGAGATTCTCTACTCTTATGGTGAAGACACAAGATTGTTGGGTTATTGTGATGCTGACAGGGCTGGTAGTGCAGATGATAGGAAGAGCACTTCTGGTGGATGTTTCTATTTGGGAAGCAACCTTATATCATGGTTCAGCAAGAAACAAAATTGTATTTCTCTTTCTACAGCTGAGGCTGAATATATTGCAGCAGGAAGTAGTTGCTCTCAGCTACTTTGGATGAAGCAGATGTTGGGTGAGTACAATGTGCAGCAAGATGTGCTCACATTATATTGTGACAATCTGAGTGCTATAAATATTTCCAAAAATCCTATCCAACATAGTAGGACAAAGCACATTGATATACGTCACCATTTTATTAGAGATCTTGTTGAAGACAATATTGTGACTCTAGAGCATGTTGCCACAGAGAATCAACTGGCAGATATTTTCACAAAGACTTTAGATGCAAATAGGTTTGAGGTGTTAAGGGGCAAACTTGGTATTTGCCTCTTTGAGGATCAATAGCCATAATAGCTATTTCGGCGTGCAACGGTTACCTACCTTTCCCTCCATCCATAGTTGCACGCAATCCAAAGGCAATGATTACAAAAATTTTCTAACGGCTATTTCGCGATTTTCTCCAAGAAATCCGTTTATTCAAGATATTTCTCTCATTGCCTACCACTTTGTTCACCACTTTTGTTTCTCAAACACTCAAACGACCTAAGAAATTTTTTCTTGATCTCTCTGAAACCCTTTATTCATCTCTGCAATTTTTCTTTGAAATCTTCATACCAAATCATCATCATCATCATGTCTACTGCAACCAAAACATCCCCTTCCACAAAAACAAACACTCCTCCATCTTCACCAAAACCTAATTCCCCACACCATGAAGATATACAAAGTGATATGATCATCAATGCAACCCCTATTTCGATGATCAAACCTTCAGGATCAAAGAAGAAGAAGTCTAAACGATCAAGAAGGGAATCAACTCCTATTGCTACAGAGGAAGATGTTGTTCCTTCTCCTTCCACAGAAAAATCAAAGAAGAAGAAGAAAAGCAAGAAGCACAAGACTGGCTCACCCAAGAGGGTTCACACCATGGAAAGCCTGCACATTGATCCCCTTCCTGCTGAAACTGTTGATGCTGCTGTTGATGCATCTGTGGGTATAGGTTCTTCAAACCCTAACCCTAAGAAGGCTGCTGTAAAGATTTCTGATGATCAAAGACACCCCTTGACTCAGAAGATCATTGATTCTGTGCTTCAGGCCCTGCAAGAGCCTAATGTTGTGGCAGATGTGGGCAGATCATTGCCACAAGGTGAAGAAGAGTCTCCTGCTGATAAAGAAGAGACTGTTGTTGCTGAAGAACAACCAGTCATTCCTGATTCTCCAGAACAGGAAATTGTTGAAGAAGATCAACCTGCTGAGGTTGAAGAACCTGAAGATGATTCCCAGTCTGATAAGGGTAAAAATGTTGAAGGTTCAGACCATGAAGACTCCAATCCTTCTGACAAGGATGTTGATGGAGATACAATTGTTGTGGATGTAGAAGGCTACAATTCTGACATCCCTTTGAAGAAAATTCCTGAGGACAGCATTGCAAGAAGGACCAGAAGTGGAAAGGGTCCTGCTGCTATTGAAAGATCTCCTACTGCTACCAAGGAGAAGAAGAAGCCTGTCAAGAGGCAAGTTTTGTATGGTCCCAAGAAGGGATACAGTAAATCTGTGGTTCCACCAACCAAGAAGAAGACTCAGAAAAGAAAAGAGCCACCTACAAGTGACTCAGAGTATGATGGGGAGCGCGATGTAGCTCACATCAGTGAGTCTGAGGAAGAATCTGCTGAGGAGCGTAATGTGGAGCTTGATGTGGTCCACATTGAGTCTGCTGTAAAGAAGAGCTATGGGAAGAAGAAAATTCCTCATGGAATACCTGATATCCCTGTTGACCTAATTTCCTTCCACAACCCTGCACATGCTGGAAAATGGAAGTACATTGCTCACAGAAGGTTAGCTCTGGAGAGGGAGCTAAGTGCTGAAGCCTTGCAGTGCAAGGAGGTTATGAAATTGATCAAGCGTGCTGGCTTGATGAGAAGTGTATCTGGGCTGAGTGACTGCTATGAGAAAGTGGTCAAAGAATTTTTGGTGAGTATTCCTGCTGGCTGTGATAATCCTTTGGACAAGGAGTATCAGACAGTCTTTGTGAGAGGCAAGGAGATCCACTTCTCTCCCACTGTTATCAACAAGTTTTTGGGCAGAAGTGAGGAGCCCTATGCTGAGATGGAGGCCAATGACAACTATATAATCAAGGCCATCACTGCTGGAAAGGTCAAGAGTTGGCCTAAGAAGGGAAAGTTGCAAGCAAGCAAGCTCACTCCAATCTACAACATCCTGAATAGGATTGCTGCTGCTAACTGGGTGCCTACCACACACAACTGTGATGTGGCTACAGGTTTGGCTAGGTTCATCTACACTGTAGGTAACAAAATTAACATTGATTTTGGTACTTATATTTTTTATCAAACTATCAAGCATGCCAAAACCCTAGCTGTCAAACTACCCATTGCTTTTCCTTCCCTGTTGTGTGGAATCATATTGAGCCAGAGACCTGATGTTCTGGGCAAGGATGATTTGTCTTGCAGAAGAGAGTCTACTATTTCTTTTAGTCTCAAGCAGTATGATGTGACTCCTGATGTGGGCACATCCAGCTCAACTAATGCAATGTCTAGGATAGACATGATTACTACTTTAAAGGAGACTTGTAAGGCTCTGGATGAGAAGAAGGCCAGGCTGGAAGCAGTCATTGCTGGACTGGAGCTTGAGGATGAGGAATTGGAGGAGGAGGAGCCCAATAACTCTGAAGCTGAGGAAACTGATGGGAGCCAGGATATTTGAATTTTGTAATTCATTGATATTTCCCTATACTCAGTATTTCCTACTGTTTTTGCTTGTATTTTGTGGGCTAGGCCCTGGATTTCTGTAGCACCTCTGTGTGCTTGTTCTGTACTTGTTGCACTAATAATGGCCTGAGTGCCTTTTTCTGTTCATGCACCATCATCTCTACACCTCATGCTATATGCATTCTATGGTGTTTTACTTACTCTCTGTGTGTTTGACTATATTTGTCAAAATTATGGCTAAAAAGGGGGAGTAAAATATAAAATGAACAATTCTTTGAAGTCTTAACTGCAGCAAAGTGTGATGTGTGGCACATCTGACTACACATCTGTCATACATGCTTATTTTTCTTCAAATGTTTTCTCAACAAACTTTTGAAGAATTAGTTTTCTAAAGCATTTTTTTTATGAAGACTTAATCTGTACGTACGTTTTCAACTGGGTGATGCATTCTTAAGAAGTCCAATTGAAGATGTTAGTTTGTGTAATGGTTGATCCATTTGTATGATTTCTACATGGTGATGCATTCTTAGGAAGCATGTAGAAGTTGCTAATTTGTGTGATGTTTGACACATCTGTGAGTTTTAACTTAGTCATGCATTCTTAAGAAGCCAAGTTTAAAACTTCTCTATATCTCTCTAGGTCATGCATTCTGAAGAAGCTTATAGGGAATATGAGATTTAGGGGGAGTACTTGGAAAGTGCTCTAGTTCAAGGGGAGTAAACTACTACTGGGTTTGCTACCCTCCCTTATGTGTGCATGGAATCTCATGCTTGTATGTGTCTGAGAATTTATTTTTCTCAGTCTTTGGGAATTTATTTTCCTATCTTGTGAGAGTTTATTTCTCTCTTTATTTGTGAGGCTCTGATCCGCTGCTGCATGCCTCTGATGTGCCTACACATCTCTCCAAGTTATGTTGGGTGACTCAAAGATTATTTTAGCCCAAAATTTGCCAAAGGGGGAGATTGTTGAGGATTTTAGGGTGTTGGCTTCATTTGGTAAAATAAGCCTGATTCCATGATGTGGAGCATGATGTGTGGCACATCAGGTTTCACATCTGGACGCCCTAGCTGGACGCGCCTTTATTTATTTACACGCGATCTTTTGAAAAAGATTTGTTTTTCAAATTAAATCGTGCCAGCTTGCGCGCCAAGGAACAAGATAATCTTTCATGTTTCTGTTTTATTTTATTGGCCGACTTTGATCAAAAAGATTTGAAACAAACAATTAAAAGATTATGATCAAATAAATCTCAAGGAGAATTAACAAAGGCCAGCTGTCAACATTGAAGATCCAAGCCCATGAAACTTGTTCTATATAAAGGAAGACTGAAGACATAATGAAGTACGAAGCCAAGAGTTGAAGAAATCGAGTCTTAGGTCTTAGTCTGTTTATTGTTCATTGTGAGCCTTCACTTGAATCATAATTTTGATACAAGTAAGGACTGAGTTTGATAGAGTTGTAATCTCTAGTGTTCTTTCTCCAAAGCTTTGAAGCAAGGAGTTAGAGTGTGCAACACTCAAAGCCTTTAGGTACGAGTGTATAGGTTTCTAGGAGTGTGTCTCCAAACTGAGTTTGTTATTAAATCCTTACTGGGTAAGGTTGAGGGGGAGTGAGCAGAGGTTCTCATATCTAGGAGTTCCTAGGTAGAATTAGCACGGGTAGTGATTAAGAGATAAGTTGTAAACGGGGGAGTTTAGCTTTGAATTGATACTACCATAGTGGATTCATCCCTGGATTGGTATCCTCCAGATTAGGGCTTGTTTAAGCGCCGAACTGGGTTAAAAAACTCACTGTGTTTTATTGTTTCCTGCACTTTAAATTGTTTACTTGTTCATCAAGTTCAGTATGTTCACGATGTTGACACATTAGGCTACACATCGTACGATTCCTAAAGTGTACACATCGTGCTACACATCTGACACTTGCCACCAGAATTTCAATTTGGATCAAAGGGTTAATATTCACAAGATCATCATCTTCCATCAAATTGCAATTCGTTGAAGAGTGAGTATGGGATCATTCGGATAAAGGTTGCACATTTGGTCGATAACGTTCGATACGGCTTGCGGTGAATCAGAGGCGTGATCGAGTTGATTTATGAAGAAGGTTTGGGTTTTTCTTAAGGATTCAAGATTGTGCGATATCTTGAAGGATCAACAACGAAGAGGCGAGGTACTCAGCTGGACGATTGGTGCGAGGATTTGCGCACGATTAGAATCGTTGGAATCAGAGGGAGAAGCTTCGTTACTTGTTAAGGTTATTACGCATAGTTTGCATTAGATTCGATATAGGGTTATTGGAGTCTTTGTAAATTGTGCACAACTGTTCAAACGTTTTTAATCAATAAACGCTCAAATAACCCGTTTGGTTATTTGGGGGGAGACGTACCCGGCCGACCGCGAGGACGACACGAAAGCCGTTGGGAACTCCCTAAT
Source organism: Trifolium fragiferum (assembly GCA_954870985.1). Taxonomy (NCBI): domain Eukaryota; kingdom Viridiplantae; phylum Streptophyta; class Magnoliopsida; order Fabales; family Fabaceae; genus Trifolium; species Trifolium fragiferum. The sequence continues at coordinate 57,356,879 of OX940789.1, forward strand.
CAATCGTTTGTGTCTTTCTTCCTTAATCTTTTACTTTACGCAATTGCTTTAATTTTCGATTCAATTGAATTTTTGTGTTCGTACGTGTGCACCAAAATTCATTTGACATATATCTTGATTGCGATTGGATTAGCTCTATATTTTCGTAACTTGCTTGGACTGTGTTATTGATCGTTTAATTCGAATATTTTGCACACGATCGTTTCTTGTTCTTTATCATCTCGTTCAAGGCTATACTACCTTTCCAGTGATCAATCGGGTGCAAAGAGACTACCGATCCGGTGGTGCTTCCGCGCATACCTTTTGAACAAATTTTAAAATCGACATTGTTTAAAAGGGCCACTTATTCAAACCCCCCTTCTAAGTGGTAGCCAAGTAGTCTAACAACATTTTCTAGTATGAGACAGTCTTAGTCTTGTCTTCATATGATTCATTACAGTGAATTTTTCTAAGTCCAGGGATGAGATACCTAGTGACTTAGTGAACCAAAGTCTTGAGTTGCAGCGGAAAGTACTTAATCAAAGTGATCAAAACTTACTAGACTTCTTAGAGGTTCATATTGAGCATTTAAAGTTTTAGCATAGCTTTTTAGTTTTTAATTTTTTTTTGTTTTAAAGCTTGCTATTATTCATCCGTTAAAGCAAGAGAGTGAATTCTACTTGCAAAAGAGCTTTTCTTAATCAATTATTTCTCCCCCTTTTTACCATAATTTGTCAAAGGTTTTGAAAGGAAAAATTGCATTGATTATAATAGAGAGATACAGCTTACAAAAATGCACTTGAAGTGCCGGATGTCAAAGCCTCCAATATCTAGGACATTTGGTAGGCCACAAAATTACAGAAGATGAGCAGAAAAGGAAAAATACACAAAGTACTTATTTTCCTATTACCCAGTTACTGTTCTTCAATCTTCTTTTTCTTGCTCTGCTTCTTCACCATTCTTAGCTTGAGCATCTCCAACTTCATCTTCACCATTATCCTTCTCCATGATGGACTTGATCAGATTGCCCACATGGGTCTTCCTTGCTGTGCTGACCTTAATGGTTTCTCCCAGTGTCTTGGATATTTGCATTAGTTCAGCCAAGACATCTCCTTTGTTTGCTCTAGGCATAAAGCCTGATGTTTCAGTAATTTCCTTCGCCTTAGGAAACACGATGTCTGGGACATGTGTACCAGCAAAGAGTTTGTAATCAAAACTCAGGATTTGGGGCTTCTTGGTTAGAACTTCATCAGGGAGCAGGATAGCTGGATATTGTCTAAGAATCATTCCAGTTATCAGACTTGGAAAGGCAATAGGCAGCTTCACTGCATATGTCTCAGCATGCTTCATTGTTTGGTTGAAAACGTGATCTCCAAAGTTGATCTTCTTCTTTGTCCCAATTAGATAGATCATCTTTGCCAGCATTGGAGTGATCCCAGAGCCATGATTGGTAGGTGCCCAATTTGCAGCTACAGTCCTATTTAGGATAGCATATTTGACACTTAAGGTCCCTGTTGATAGCAATCCCTTTTTAGGCCATTCTTCCACTTGGCCTCTTGTAATTTCCTTAGTCACCTCTTTGACTAAGTCGGCTTCATCAGTCTCTGTTGAAGTGGTTCTCCCAAGATACTCATTTATGGTGGTGGGGGAGAACTTTACATCTCTTCTTCTTACTTGAACTGTCCTAAACTCCTCACTTCCTTCACTACAGGCACTTGTGATGTTCACTATGATCTCCTTCACAAGCATTTCATATCAATCTCCCATGTCCTTGACAGTCTTCATTAACTCAGCTTTCTCCAAAAGCTCCATGATTTCTGCGCATTCTAGAGCATCTTGATGAAGCTCTCTTTCTTGAGCAATCCTTCGTTGATAGACGTATCTCCACTTTTGAGCGCTTTCCTCAGAGTGGAAATAGACTATGTCTATTGGAGCTGGAGGGATGTTTGCAGGAATTCTTCTTCCTCCAATCCTTTTTCTTCATGAGGTCGTGATGTCTAGGACATCGGGCTCGACATCAGACTCAGAGTCGCTTACAGCAACGACCTATTTCTTTTTCTTGGAAGTCTTTTCTCGTGTAGCTTTCTTCTCAGCTATCCTCTTCACTTTCTGTGTAGTGACAGGAGTCTCCACTTGTTTGGAGATGTACGTTTTAGCCTTGTTCTTGACAGGGATGCTAATACCTACTCCATCACTTTCATCATAACTCTCGTTTTCAATGTTTTGTTGAGGATGATTGTCTTTCTTCATTCCTTGAATAATCTTGGCCAGGGGGACCTCATCTTCATCTTCTTCTTCTTTCATTGTTTGATCTTGAACTTCTTGTTCAGGACCTTGATCATGACCAGATGTCGCAGCATTTGGTTCGACATCATGTGCAGGAGCCTCTTTTGAGAACATAGTTTGATCCAAGTTAAGATCAGCTTCTTCTTCATGAGGTTTTGATGGAATGTTGATAGTTTCTGCAGGAGAATCTTCTTTAGCTGGTGGAGAGTTCTGCTCAGCAACATTGATCTGTTGTTCATCAGTTGATGCTTCATCAGATGGTTTGACATTTGGTTCTTCTGAATTCTTTTGTGGTTCTTGATTCTCAGAAGGCTGGCTTTCAGGAATTTTAGAATCTTGTTCCTGAGTTGTGTCATTCCATGATGCATGAGTTTTCGTCTTTTTAGGGTTTCTCTTCTTCTTTGAACCCTTGGTCTTCTTCTTCTTGATTTCGCCTTTTGTTGGAGGGATCATGCTGAGTGGTACATCGTTAGTGATAACCCCTTCTTGATCAACGCATAAGTCTTCAACCCTAGGCATTTGAGAGGATGCCTCGTTTGTAGTGTCTTTGAATCATCTTGATTCGAGCTATTGTTCTTGGATGATTGTTGAGACATTGTTGAAGAGTGTTGTTTTTAAACGAAAGAGTGTCTGAGTTTGGAATAGATGTCTGACAAGATGTTGAGACTTTTGGTAGTGTCACATATGAGGTCTTAATAGCCTTTTATAGATTGATGGAGAACTTTAAGGCTACCTCTTTTTACGTGCAGATTTTTAATGTTTCTTTACTCTGCATGTTACCTCTATAGTGTTTATGACACGTTTTTGAGCTTGTGAATACCCAGAGGCACACTTACGCTCCCAACCAAAATCTCTTCAGCTTCTTTTCCAGTGTACAGATGTTGGAACATCTGGTAGAACATGTTGTCAACTTCTTCCTTGGCAGACAAGCAAGCTATTTCTGGACCATTGTTGTGAGGTGTCCAAGTATAGCACTTATCACTTGACTTTATCCTTTTCATCACTACTTCTTGATCATTTGCAATGGTGCATTCATGATTGTTGAAGTGCACTTTTAGTCCTTATTCACAAAGCTGACTAATGCTAATCAAGTTTGTAGTGAGACCTTCTGCTAGTAGAACATCATCTAGACATGGAGTATGTTGACCAGATAGTTTTCCAATGCCTATGACTCTACCTTTAACTCCATCACCAAAAGTAACACTTCCTTTTGAACGAGACCTTAATTCTCTAAGGTATCTCTCATCTCCAGTAATGTGTTTAGAACATCCACTATCAAAATACCAATTTTTGTGTGGAGATATTCTTAGAGGAGTATGAGCCTTTTGAGGTGGTGTTGGCTTGCTTACTTTAGTCAGAACTTCCTTGTGTTTTATCATTGGATGTGGGATCTTCTTTTTGTTCTGACTTAGTTACTTAGGCTTCTGAGGATAGCCATGTAGGTAGAAGCATTCTAAAATTAGATGCCCAGTTTTTCCACAATGTTTACATCTTTTCAGTGGTCCCTTGCATTCTTTGTATTGGGGGAACACATGTTGAGCATGATGTTGGGACATGTGGTCTGACATATGCTTCCGTTGTTGAGCTGGAGGCTGAGGCCTTTGTTCAAACCTTTTCTCCTTGTGTTGAGTCAGATGATGAGTCTTTGTCACCTGTTTCTTTTGTTCAGCAGGTTGTTGAGGTTTGGATACTGTCTTCTTATGCTTGTGCTGAGAGGGATGTTGTGACTTGTGGTTTGACATTTGGTCCTGAGGTCTATTCTTAGAGGAAATTTCTTCTCAGGAGCTTTGCTGCAGTTGTCATACCCTAATCCCTTCTTGTCACTTGGGCTTCTACCAAGTTCAAGAACTTCTTCAAGCATGTCAGTTCCCTTGTTCAACATTCTCACAGATTTTGTCATCTCAGTGAGTTTTGAGTTTGACAAGGTAACTTCTTCCTTCAAAGCAGTTGTTGAAGCTTCTAGTGCCTCCTTTTCTTGAGCAAGTAGTGTAACTTGTTTTCTCAGGCTGGTTGTTGAGACCTCTAGTGCTTCCTTCTCTTGAGCTAGTTTCTCCATCTCCTCATCTTGTTTTCTTATAAGTTCACAAGATTGTTCCCATTTAATGGTGAGATTGTTGTATTTCTCATCCAATTCTTCTTGAAGGAGATCTTCGTTGCTCGTGCTGCTGCTGGTATCAAATGTTCCAGTGAAGGCTTTATTCGTTGGTTCTTCTTCTTTCTCTTCCTCAGAATCAGATAAGGTAGCTGTCATTCCCTTTTTCTGTTTCCTGAGAAAGTTTGGACATTCTGGTCTGATGTGTCCAAATCCTTCACATTCAAAACATCTCACTTCTTTGTTTTCCTCAGAAGTATTTTCCTCCTTGGTCTTGCCCTGTGACTTGATGTTGGACCTCTTGTCTGGGACATTTGTCATGTACTTGGCTTGCAGCTTACTTATGGCTCTGTTGAAGTCCTTTGTAATGTAAGCTAAAGCCTGTGATAGGTTATCATCATCATCTTGGTCTTCCTCGGATTTAAAAGCCAAGTTCTTCATCTTCTTCTCTGGTTTGTCATCCAGAGACATCTAAAATGTTTGTAATGAGCCAATAAGTTCATCCACCTTCATTGTGCTCAAGTCTTGAGATTCTTCGATTGCAGTCACCTTCATATTAAATCTCTTAGGTAGTGATCTAAGGATTTTTCTGGCTAACTTTTCTTCAGGTATCTTCTCACCTAGAGCAAAGGTAGAATTTGCTATATCTCGTATTCTAGTGTTGAACTCAAATGTAGTTTCTTCATCCTCCTTTCTCAAGTTCTCAAATTTTGTGGTGAGAAGTTGTAGCTTTGACATTCCAACTTTGGAGGTTCCTTCATGTGCAGTTTGAAGAATTTCCCAGTCTTGCTTGGCTTCAGTACTGTAGCGGCTGGGAAAAATTCTTCGGATTTTTCGTAACAATGAAGTCGCCATCGATGTTTATTTATCCCAAAAAGAGGGAAAGGAAAATACCGCGAAAACCTTTGGTTCGCATGGTTAAAGAACCATGGCGGGTTCGGGAGTTGGTTGTGCGAGAGGAATGTATTAGCACCCCTCGCACCCATCGTACTCGATGGGAACCATTTAGAGGTTGTAAGGTTGTTTGCTTTTAAGTTTATTGTAACGCCACAACTAAAAATATCTAGAATATTTAGTCGGAACATTAAAAACTGGAATCTGAGTACATTAATTAAAAGAAATGCAACTGAATAATAAATTATCATTAAGATAATTTTAGAATGTTCAATACAATCAGCGGAAAGGAACTAAAACTAGAAAACAAGCTAATTAAAAACAAGGAAGAAGAATAAATCTTCTAAGATGACAATCCAAGCTCAGCTCCAATCGTCAGATCCAACCTGGTCCTTGCTCCGAAAAAACCTGTCTTACCTATATCGAAAAGGGAGTGGGGTGAGACAGTCACTTCGTCCCAGTGAGTTCTACTACCCTCCTAAAGGCTATAAAGTCGGGGCTCCTAATCAGTCGTAACATATTCATTTCATAACATAATATTATAAAGCATAAATAAAGGTGTATCACAGATTATGAGTCTTATTGATTTTAACCGCAAGGCACACTGAGGTGAGCATCGCTCAGAGGTCCGCCTTGTCCGCTGTACACGAAGTGTTTCCGGCATACAGCTCACAAAAATTTTTCCTGATGGAAGCTTCCGACGGAAGTCCATAAGCGATATCATAAATCGCACATAATTGACTGATTCTAATATAGAGTTACATACTACCATAATTATCCCAAAGTCCGGGGAACATGCATAATTCTAAATTCCTAAGTTATACCCTAGGATTGCGTCGTGATAATAAACTACATATTCTATATTATTCTATTATTGCATAAAATATTAATTTAAGTCGAGGATATAAAACGAGTGTAGAGTTTTCAGAAAATATTAAAATTAGGGTCATTCTGGCCTAACTCGCTATGGCGAGTAGTCAAGCTCGCCATGACGAGTAGTCATATTCTGGGCTGAGGCAAGCTCGCCGGGCGAGCAGGTGCTCGCCGGACCACTCATCAGCTGCCCATAATATGAACACTCGCTAGCAGGCTCGCCAAGAGCTCGCCGGGCGAGTTCTGCGTAAACAACCCCTTTTTTGCAATTTTTCACATTTTTCAAATTAATCACCTACAATCCTCAACTTAAATCATTGCAATAATATTATAGACATAAAATACGACAGTTTGGAGAAGAATTTGGGAGTTAATTCTTCTCACACATAAATTCCCTAATTTTACTTAAGTTTGCATGCATGTTTAAATTGGGGAAAAATCTAAACTAACTAGCCTAAGAACCCACCTGTTAATGAAGCTTTATCATTGATTCTGAGCTTCCTAACAGCTACTAAACTCCTCAGCTAACCCACGAACTCAATTGGACAGATTTGGAGAAATGTTGAAAATGATGAACTTGGAACCCTTGGGTAGAAATGTGTTTGATTTCTGACATTAACTGAGGTTGTGGGGTTATACAGAAGAATTAATGTAGTAAAAGCAGTAAGGAGTTGATTTAGCTTAAGGTTTGCATGCAAAAGGATTGGCTAGAGCTTTGTTGAAAAATGGGGTTGTTGTTGTTTTGATGAACTTAGAAAGAATAGTGGTAGTGAGTGTTTTCAGTTCTGATTCTTTGGTTGCAGCTAGAAGATAGAAGTCTCTCAAACTTAGAACTAAAATATATGTGGATAAGTTGTGATAAGAGGATAATATGTGTGAAAATGATAAAGTGGTAACTTGATATGTGTGTGAAAATGGCGTGAGAGGAGGAGGAGAGTTGAGAGAGTTTCATTTTCTGAAGTTGTAGTGAAATGAGAGTGAATTGCATGCAATGTAAGTGGATGGTGTAGTGAGGTATTAGTTGCATGTAGTAGTGTAGGTGGAAGGTGAGGTGTTGGCTTGAAGTGTAATGTAAAAGTGAGTGGAAATGTGAGTCATGAGAGGAAGATGAGTCATGGAATGAGGTGTTGGAATGAGGAGTGGGGAAAAATGACTCACGAGAGAGATGAAAATTGAGAGGGAAGATTTGATTCTTAGTGTTGATTAAGTAATAAGTGTGAATCAACGCGTTAATGTGTTATTTTGGTTCAATTTAAAACTCTCAATTACACATAACACAATTGAATTCCCAAAACTTAATTAATTAACCACCACTAATCATCATTTAAATTATTAGATAAAACTCTAATAAAAGAAATTAGGTAATTGAAAGAGCGGGATGTTACATTTATTTAACTGCTCTAACTGCTTATTAAATTCTACTCCATTATTAAAAAAAAAGGTTTTTATTTACTGAGTTTGACGGTTGTAGGAGCCCGCTCCTACGTATTCCCGGCTGCAATGGGAAACTCAAAACTCTCGTAGTTCTGGTAAAAAAGACTTGCGTGTTTGTTGTTTTTAGCGGATAACGCTTAAGTCGCATTCCGCCGACATAACTGTGCTTGTATGCTCGCAATAGGAGGCTTAAGCGTAAGTACGTGTCGGAGGAATGGATAGAACATTATTCGTATTTGGAAAGAGGTTAATCAACCAATAGCGTTTAAGTCGCATTCCGCCGACATAACTGTGCTTGTATGCTCGCAATAGGAGACTTAAGCGTAAGTATATGTCCGAGGAATGGATAAAACATTACCGGGTTTATTCTTAAAAAAGAAAAGTTTAAGTGAGTTGTGTTGATTTTATCGTTTTAAGTGTGAGGATGATCCAGTGCCACGAGCCATACGTCAGGGGCCCAGATCAACCAGGGTGAGAAAGCCATACGTTAGACTCCCCTTTTTTCACTTGTTATTATGAAAACGTTATTTAATTTTATTGTGAAAATTCAATCTGAACAGACCAAACAAATAATGAGAAGAAGAGATGAGAGGAGAGATTAACATCATCAATAAGCAAAGAATAATCACATAAATGCATAAATATGCAATGTTACATGAATGATATAAATGAATGAACATTGAGTAATTTAATTGGACAAGTTAAGCAACGAGCAATATACGAAGTATTTAATTAAATTAGAATGAACCCTAAAGAGAGCTAATCATGATGATTTTTAGAGTGAGGATGATCCGGTGCCACAAGCCATACGTCAGGGGCCCAGATCATCCAGGGTGAGAAAGCCATACGTCAGACTCCCCTTTTTTCACTTATTTAATATAAAAGGTTATTTTAATTTTTTTTATTAAAGAGAGTTAATCAAGATAACTTATCACATAAGACATGAATTAAAATGGAGGATTAGTGTTAAAACACAATTATTAAAGCAAAAGAAACCATACAATTAAGCTAAAAAGCCTTAAGTACAAATAAGCACTTATAAATCAAACAAGTTATTTAATAATCACTTATGAAAATAATTTCAAAAATTTGGAAGAGAATTCATGTACAGTAGCCACTGTATTTAAATTAATCTTGTGCAAAAATTTGGATCAAATAAGCTAAAGAGCTTTTTGAAATCACAAATAAGCACTTATTGTTAAAACAACTTAATTAAAAATCACTTATGAAAATAAGCTTTAAAAAATTTGGAAAAAATTATATACAGTAACCACTGTATTTAAATTGATCTTGTGCAAAAATTTGGATCAAATAAGCTAAAGAGCTTTTTGAGATCACAACTAAGCACTTACTATTAAAACAACTTAATTGAAAATCACTTATGAAAATAAGTTTTTAAAAATTTGAAAATGAGTTGTATACAGTAAATATTGTATTTAAATCAATGTTGTGTAAAAATTTAGGTCAAATAAGCTAAAGAGCTTTTTGAAACCCTAAATAAGCACTTATGATTAAAATCACTTGAATAATCACTTATCAAAAATAAGTTTTAAAAATTTGAAAATGAGTTGTATACAGTAAATACTGTATTTAAATCAATGTTGTGTAAAAATTTAGGTCAAATAAGCTAAAGAGCTTTTTGAAACCCTAAATAAGCACTTATGATAAAAATCACTTAATTGAATAATCACTTATGAAAATAAGTTTTAAAAATTGGAAAATGGTTTGTATACAGTAAACACTGTACTTAAGTCAATGTTGTGCAAGTGTTGAGATCAAATAAGCTAAAAAGCAAATTAATATCATCAATAAGCACTTATTTACTTTTAGGTTTAAAACCAATTAATTAAAAATAATCACTTAAACAAGTTAAAAAAATTCACAAATGAAATTACTAATGTATAAGCATAAACAGTGACTTAATAAACTTAAATAAGCTAATAAGTCACTTAAGTGCTTTTATAAATAAGCTGAAATTAATTAAAATCATAATCAGAGGGGGGGTGTATTTCACAAGTACGCAATAAAAGAAGGGGTGCAGAAAGCTACCTGGATCTGGGCCCAACGGCCCAATCAGAAATCCTGTGTGTCACAGGAGAGGGAAACTACAGTGCACGCGCGTAATCTGGTGCGTTGGATCTGATCAAGTGGCTGAGATTCAAACCAAGTCAGAACCTAATCCAGTGTGACGCAGGAACTAGGACCATGGTGGAAACGCGAGCTGATATACGCTGGATCTAATGTAAAACAGATCAGACGCACGTGATCAAAAGGGATGATCCAACGGACGCGTTATAAAACTGAGATCCAACGGTTGGAAACAAATCTGGGAATGCGATGGATTATCATGAATCTTCTTCTTCCCCGTTCACTTCGACGGCGCCGGCAACGGTACCTCTTACCGGAGTTTTAAAACGGCGTCAAATCTTGCTCAAGGATAGTCTATCCGACACGAAAAATCACGAGGAACACGAATCTGTCCTTAGTTTCTTCAATAAGTGCTTCAAACATGGCCTGCGAAATAACGAGAAAAAGTTCAAAATAAAAATTGGGAAAAACGCGATTTGAGTGAAATTAAGTTCGCTTAATGATTGGAAAGGGATCTATGTGTTATTTGATGATGAATTGTAACGCCCCAACTAAATTATCTAGAATATTTAACTGGAACATTAATATTGGAATCTGAGTACATTAAATTTTACGAAAATTAACTGAATAAATGCATTATCATTAAGATAATTATAGAATGTTCATATACAACAGCGGAAAGGATTGACAACAGAGAAACAAGTCAAATAAAAACAAGGAAGAAGACTAAGTCTTCTAAGCTGACAATCCAAGCACAGCTCCAATCGTTAGGTCCATCCTGGCCCTGCTCCGAAATAACCTGTCTACCTAAAAAAATAAATGGAGTGGGATGAGACTACTAAGTCTCAGTGAGTCCTACTACCCTCCTAATGGCTACTAAGCCGGGGCACCTGATCAGTCAGGTCATAATTCATATCATATTGACATAAAACGTAAATAAATAAAGGTGTAACACTGATTAGTCTTGTTGATTTTAAACCACAGGCACTCTGAGGTGAGCATGTCTCAGAGGCCTGCCTTGTCCGCGAACAGAAACCGTTCCGGCGTGCAGCTCACAAAGTTTTCTAATGGAACATCTAAAACGAAGTCCACCATAATATCATAAGCATATATATATATATATTTGACTGATTCTAATTTCATTGCTTACTACCATAATTTCCCAAACCCGGGGTGCATGCAATATATCTAAAATTCCTAAGTTAAGCCCTGATAGTCCGACTGCTTTGACCTTCTATTTATATTAAATAAATTATATGGCTGCAGAATAACTATTTCAGATGAAGGTAAAAAACGAGTGATCAAGAGTTTTGAAAATAGAAAAGTGAGTAAATTCTGGGTTAGCTCGCTACGGCGAGTTACCAAGCTCGCCATGGCGAACGTACAGGTCTTGGCCTAAACAACTCGCTAGGCGAGCCAGAGCTCGCCATGGCAAAGTTCTTCAGCCCAGGACCTTCAGCTCGCCATGAAGGCTCGCTAGCAACTCGCTATGGCGAGATGATGCAGAATTTACTCTGATTTGCAGAAATCAATATTTTTCAAGAGATTCACCTACCACCTTCATTTGAAACATTGCAGAAACATAAAATAAATAATATGAACAGAATAGAATGAAATTTGGGGTTAATTCCAAACATACAGCTATACCTATTGATTTCCTATGTTCGCATGCAATTTCATAATTTTTGGGAAGCTACACTACACTAGCCTAAGAACCCACCTGATATAAGAAGCTTTAGCTCGCTCCTTGGGCTCTACACAGCTACAGCAGTCCTCAGCTACACTCACTAACCCCTTTTGGACAGAATTGAAGGATAATGATCTTTCTAATTTGTTTGGTTTTCATGGCACCACTTGCAGCACCTCAGAATACAGCATATCCAACATGCAAGATAGCTCGGCTTAGTTAGTAAGGAAAGCACGAATTTAGAATTGAATGAGGGAGTTGAGTTTGTCTTTACCTAGCCTTATTTTGCATGGATTGGAGTGAAGACAACTCTGACAAATACTATTGACACGAACTCGGCTTGACAGGGCGCGAAAAGAACGATAGAAGCTCACCAAACGGCCAGAACACGAAGAATTTGAGCTGAAGAGCAATTCCTGCTCCTGTCTTACTCGCCATGGCGAGTAGCACAGCTTGCCATGGCGAGTTGCCTAGTTTCTGCAACATCAACCATGCATTTCTGCTGTATTTTCCAAGGTATTGCTTACCCACAGCATCCAAGGCAGTCCCAAAATGGCAGAACTCGTATCTTTGAAGAGTAATACACATGCAATCAGCACTGGAAGTGTAGGGTTAGGATTTGAGGGTTTGAATGAAAAGGGGTTGATGAACTTGTTGTTGTGGTTCTATCTTGTGAGGCTTAGAATTTGTGGTTTCAGTTGGATTCCTTATTGAGATATAAGCTCAGAATCAGAACAAGGAGTAGTGTTTAGGTGGTGAAGAGGTGACAAGAGTTGGAGTTACAAAATTGAAAGCTTTGTGGTTGATGTTGTTTGTTGTTTCATGTGAGGAGGAAGAGAGAATTGAGAGGATTTGTTGAACTTGTTTTTTCTGATTTTGCATGTAGTGTGAGAGAAACATTCACAAGGCATTGGTATATGCATGTGTGTATGTGATGGCACATGAGGTGTAGGTTGGAGAGGGAGAGTTCAAGTGAGTGGAATCTTGAGTCATAGAGGTAGAGATGAGGTGTTGAGTTTTGATGCAAGTGGAATAGTGAGTCACAAGAGGGAGGGAAAAAGATCTCTTGTGTTTAATTTAAATCTCAATGTAACATTAATGTATTAGTGTATAATTTAGGCTCAATTAGAATTCCTAATTTTACACATAATTAATCACCACGAATTAATTTTTGAATAATTAGGCAAAGCTCTAATTAAAATTAATTAGGTAATTTAGAGGTCGGGATGTTACATGAATGGTGTTGGAAAATGACTGAAACAGAGGCTATAAACCCCTACTCCATTCTCACATTTTTGGAGGTTTTTGAGCTTTGAAATCACGCAAATTTATGGGTTAGAGCTTGTGTTTTATGATTGTTTCTTGCTACTGGAAGTGTTTGGAAGCTTATTTGATGAAGAATTTGAAGTTTGGAGGTGGTTTTCTTTGATTTCGAATTTTTGGAAAATGAGAGAAAAGTTTGAGTTTTGTGGATGATTTTCTGATTCTTCTGGCCTCTGGCTGCGCAGCACCAATCATTGAGTGCTTATATATGGATCAAATTAGGTCAGAGCTGATAGGAATAAGGGTATATAGGACATAGTACAAAATGTGATTTTTTTGATTTTTCAAAAATGTTTAAATGTGGATAATGGTTGTACTATTGATGATGTGTTAATTTGAGAAGGTTCTAGGTGAGTTATAAGGATGATGATGTGTTAGTGATTGAATTATTTTTGTGAATTTTCCATGATTTTTAGGACAAAAAAGAAACGGTTAAATAATTACATAAAATAATAAAAAATAAATGTTAAATACACAAAATAAATATGCATGATGATGAATGATGATTTTGATTTTAAATTTACTATGAGAATGATGTTGATTAGAATGAGAAATAATGAAGAAAAATGGTTACTTTTTCATGAAGTAATCTAAAAAGAAATGAAAAAGAAAATGCAAGTAAAAAGAAATTTCATGAATAATTAAATAATTTATGAAAAATAATTAAATAATTAAAGAAAATATTTTTAGGAATTTTTGTGAAGCAATTATGCATTTTTATGGATTTTTATGAATTTTTATGCAAAATGTGAAAAAACCTAAATTTATTAATTAAAGGGCAAAATGGGAAATAAAAAAATTTATGGGGAAAAATTAGGGTATGACAAGTACATGTGTTGATCAACTTGAACATGTTTTCATCAACACCATTGAATATAGCATTGAGTGCTTTAAAGTTGCCACTTGCCTCAGTTTCTTCTTCTGGACTCCAATCTGCCATTCCTTTTAGACTTGTGGAGCCATCTTCTGCTGTGATTATTGGATGATTCCACCCAGTGATAATTGCCCTCCATGCTTTTGGGTCCATGGATTTGAGAAAGGCAACCATTCTTGCTTTCCAATATTCATAATTTGATCCATCCAAGACTGGTGGTCTGTTGATTGATCCTCTCATGTCCATCTTGAACAGAATATATCTCCCTGGAGCTCACCTAGCAGGTTAGGGTGCCTGCTCTGATGCCAATTGAAATTCTGTTCTTTGGCAGGACATATGTCTTACACAATGTCTAGGACAATGTGTCAGTAGTCCAGCTGTCCTAGACAACTGGTTCGACAACTGGTATGAGGATCACACGTTATTGCAGTACTGAAGATAAAAGAAAGCAATAAACAACACCAGTAATTTGTTAACCCAGTTCGGCACTTATAACAAGCCCTACTCTGGAGGATACCAATCCAGGAAGTGAACACTACTAATCCGAATTAATACTTAGCCTTACAACACTACCAAACACCTTTTGGCATGTACGCCTTTTCTCAATCCTAGCAATCTTCTACTCAAGGGTTAACTCCCCCTGAACATGAGAACCTACCCAACTCCCTCTAATCACTAATCCCAAATGACGAAACAACTTTAAACTATAACAGTTTAAAAGACAAAGTTGAATGACAACATTCAACGACTCAAAGCTTCAAAGTATCAAGAACAATACTAAGAGCCACTAGGTGTTTTGCACAGTGGGTACAAAACTTTGGACTCACAATCTTCAGTTATTGTGGGTTGAGTTTTAAGCTCCATGTTGAGTCCTTTATATAGGCCTGCAATTCTTCAGATAATCTTCAGTCTTTCAGATGCACTCAAATAAGAGTTAGTTTTAAAACAAACTTGTTTGAAAAACAAACTCCACAAAGATAAAGAATTTAATCTCTATCCACTAATTAAATACGAATCCAATCGTATCTAACACATAGGATTAATAACAAACTTTATCATTAATCCTAATCTCAGCTTGTTACTAAAAGATTCGCGTTTTATCCAAATTAAAACAAACACGCGTGCTTAATGGATAAGCATTATCTTTTAAGCTGAACTGGGTCAAGATGTCCTACCCACATGTCTTGGGACATCTTGTTCAACATGCTGCCTATGCATGTTCTGAACCCAGTGACAAGATGTCTAGGACATCTTGTTCAACATCTTGCATCTGCACATCTTCAATATGCACAAGTGGTTTAGACTTAATTACTTCAGCATTGATGCTTCGGTTAAGTCACTCTGACCGAGTTGCTTTAGCCTTATGATGCAGCGAATCTCAGAAGAACTACAGGATGTCAGAATCATAGTCTTCTGTGTTATCATGAGCTTGCCTTTTTCTTCTATTACAAACAAGGTTTTGTCAGTTTCTCCTTTTCTATAACCTTGCTGCACAAGAAATTTGGTTAGCCTGTCATACCATTCCCTAGGAGCTTGCTTTAATCCATACAATGCCTTCTTCAATCTGTAGACATGATCTGGAAAATTTGGATCAACAAATCCCTTGGGCTGCTCCACATAGACTTCCTCATTCAAGTAACCATTGAGGAAAGCACTCTTCACATCCATCTGAAATAGCTTGAACTTCAAGATACATGCTACTCCTAAAAGTAACCTTATGGATTTAAGACGTGCCACAGGAGCAAATGTTTCATCAAAGTCTACTCCTTCAATCTGAGAGTAACCTTGAGCCACAACCTAGCCTTGTTTCTAGTGACAACACCACTTTCATTAGATTTATTCCTATAAACCCATTTAGTACCAATGATGTTCACTCCTTTAGGCCTAGGAACTAAATCCCATACTTCATTCCTCTTGAACTGGTTCAGTTCCTCTTGCATAGCTTCAATCCAAAACTCATCTGTCAATGCTTCTTTCACATTCTTTGGTTCTACCTTTGACACAAAACAAGCATTGGACACAACCTCTCTTGACTTTGTCATAACACTTGAATCAGGACTCCCTATTATGAGTTCTTTTGGATGATTCTTTTGAACTCTAACAGAGCGACCCTTATTCACCTGAGTCACATTCTCTTGATGATCAGTCTTCTCAGGAATCTCTTCAACTTCAGAGTCTTTAGGCTGGGGGTGAGATGTGTCCCCACGAGGATCAACATCAGGCACATTGTCAGAACAGTCATCTATGACTACATTGATAGATTCCATCATAGTCCTTATTCTGTTGTTGAAGACACTATAGGCTCTACTGGTTAAGGAATAGCCTAGAAAGATTCCTTCATCACTCTTGGGATCCATCTTCCTCATTTGCTCTCTGTCAGCTAGAATATAGCATTTGCAACCAAAGACATGGAAGTATTTGACAGTTGGTTTTCTTCCTTTCCATATCTCATACAGTGTGGTTGATGTACCTTTTCTCATAATTACCCTATTGTGTACATAGCATGCAGTACTCATGGCCTCTGCCCTAAAGTAATAAGGTAGCTTTTTGGTATGTAGCATGACTCTTGCAGCTTCTTGCAAGGTTCTGTTCTTTATTTCAACTACACCATTTTGTTGGGGTGTAATTGAAGATGAGAACTCATGCCCAATCCCTTCATCAGAGCAAAACTCAGAAAATCTTGAATTTTCAAACTCTTTCCCATGATCACTTCTGATTCTAACAATGGCACTATCCTTTTCTCTTTGTAGTTTAAGGCATAGATCTTTGAAAGTCTCAAAAGTATTAGACTTCTCTCTGATGAAGCTAACCCAAGTGAATCTTGAGAAATCATCTACAACCACAAAGGAATATCTTTTGCCACCTATAATTTCTACCTGCATTGGCCCCATCAAGTCCATATGTAACAGTTCTAGAACTCTGGATGTTGCAACATTGGGTGTGACATCTGGACCTGCTTTCCAACTAGGCATTTACCACAGATACTGCCTTCAACAATTTTAAACTTTGGTAGTCCTCTGATTGCTTCCTTGGACATAACCTTCTTCATTCCTTTCAGATTCAGATGACCAAGTCTTTGGTGCCAAAGCTTTACTTCTTCTTCCTGACTGATAAGACATATAGTTGAATGAGTTGTTTCTTCAGGAATTCACAAATAGCAGTTGTCTCTTGATCTAGATCCTTTCACCAACAGTTCTCCCTTGTCAGAGGTAACAAGACATTCATTCTTTGTAAAGTTGACTTTGAGACCTTGATCACAGAGTTGGCTTATGCTGATAAGATTAGCCTTCAAACCTTTGACAAGCAATACATCATCTAGGTCAGGTAAACCTTTGTTGTTGAGCTTACATATTCCTTTGATTTCACCTTTTGCTCCATCACCAAAGGTTACAAAACTGGTGGTCTGAGACTTGATATTAGTGAGGAATTTCTCAACACCAGTCATGTGCCTAGAACAACCACTATCAAAATACCAATCTTCTCTAGAAGATGCTCTGAGAGAAGTGTGAGCTATGTGAGCAGTTTCTGAAACTTTTGGCTTCCACATCTTCTTAGGAGTGACCCTTGCTGATTTGGCTTTAACCTGAGGCTTCTTCTTGGGATACCCATAGAGTTTATAGCAGAAGGGCTTGATGTGACCATTCTTCCCACAGCAGTGGCATCACCAAGCATTAAACTTCTCTTTGCCAGTAGGTTTCTGATGTGGGGTGTGATGTGTCCACATTCTACTAGGGTTAGGTTTCTTTTGAGCAGGAACAAACTTAGTATTTGTATTCTTGTTGTGATGTTTGTTCTTAAATCCTACACCAGACGAGTCACCAGCATGCTTTCCAACTCTCAGAATCTCATCAAGCATGTCAGTTCCAGTATTGAGCATCTTTACAGACTTGCTCATATTTCCCAAATTGGTTGACAGTAACTTGACTTCACTTTCAAGACTGGTTACTTTGTCTTGCAGTTGAGCCTTCTCTGTCTCCAGTTGACTGATAATCACCTTCTGTTCTTCATTGATTCTGCACAGTTCCCCACTTTTGATGCACAACTTTTTAAAGACTGAGGCTAGTTCATCAAAGGTGAGTTCTTCATCATCAGAATCAACATCAGTACTACACACACCAGTCATGGCACTCACATGATTAGCAGCAACATTATCTGATTCAGTGTCAGAGTCTTCATCAGACCATGATACAGTCAGGCCTTTCTTCTGCTTCTTCAAATATGTGCCACATTCAGCTCTTATAAGAACAAAACCTTCACATTCATGACATTGAACACCCTTGTTCTGAGTTGACTTATCATCAGTTTTGGCTTTTGTTGAAGTGTTACCTTGTTTACTGATGTCAGTCTGGATGTTCCTCACATTCCTCCTTGGCCTTCTATCCACCCTTCTCAGAAGCTTGTTGAATTGTCTTCCTAACATAGCTATGTCATTTGAGAGATCCTCATCTGACTCATCAGCTTCTTCCTCTTCATCAGCACATGATACAAAAGCTATACCCTTTCCCTTCTTCTCAGTTTGATCACCTAAGTTCATCTCAAAAGTTTGAAGAGAGCTCACAAGTTCTTAAAGTTTCATACTTGGGATGTCTTGAGCTTCCTCAATAGATGTGATTTTCATGTTAAATCTCTTGGGTAGGGATCTAAGCATCTTTCTCACAAGCTTTTCTTCAGACAGTTTTTCCTCTAAAGCCTCAAAAGAATTGTCTATCTCAAGCAGGTTCATGTGAAAATCATGAATGGATTCTTCTTCCTTCATTCTGAGGTTTTCAAACTTAGTGTTGAGAAGTTGGATTCTTGAGCTTTTTACCTTGGCAGTGCCTTCATGAGTGGTTTTGAGTATTTCCCAAGCCTTCTTTGCAACAGTACACTGCTTGATTAGTCTGAACATGTTCTTGTCCACTCCATTGAATAAAGCATTCAAAGCTTTGGAGTTTCCAAGTGATGCAGTGTCTTCTGCAGCTGACCATTATTCTTCTGGCTTGAGTACATCAGTATCAACACCATTAGCATCCTGAACTTTGGGATGCTCCCATCCTTTGAGCACAGCTTTCCAAGTCCTACTGTCAAGTGACTTTAGGAAGGCAATCATCCTTGGCTTCCAGTAGTCATAATTAGTTCCATCCAGAAGAGGTGGTTTGTTGACCATTGCTCCATCCTTGTCCATGTTTGTTGAGTCTTTGGTGATTGGCTGCATTTTTGGTAAAATAAACTTTGTAGCAGGATGTGTGATAAGATGCCTCAACATCGTATCACGCCTTTGGAAGTGTGCGCGCGCGTGTTTCATTTATGGAATGTTTTTTTTCTCTTTCATGAATCTTGCATGGCGCCTTTTTATCTGGCTTATTATGAGGATCATCATTTAATGCTTCAGATCCTTGTCAAGAATATTTTTATGAAGAATCCTCTTGAAGTATATTTTTGGAAAGAATCTCTTTTAATGAATGTGGTCAATTGCTTGGGTCAAACAAATCAAGTCCATGTTTAATTCTGAATCAAGGACTTTTGCCCGAAGTATTTAAGGATTGAGCTAAACCTAATTTGGTGGTCGTTCACACCGTTATTGTTTTGTGTCTAGTGTTCTAGGTTTTGCGTGTGTGTTATTTTGTGAGCCTTTCTTGTGTCTCATTGATGCAAGCTTAGGACGTATTTTTTTGAGTTGTAATCTTTGTGATCCTCTCCTAAGCTTTGAAGTACGGTGTTAGGACCTTGTGTGTTTTTAGCACTCTAAGCCTTTATGTACGAGTGTGTAGTTTTTAGGAGTGTATGTCTCCAAAAGATTTTGTATTTGTGTTATTGAAATCCTTGCTTGTCGCGGTGATTTTTGGATGTCAAGCTATAGGGAAGCGTTGAATCACAAAACATTTAATTACACCACCGAGCTTTTTATTTTTCCGAAGAAGGGAGAAAAGTCCGTTAAAACACCCTAAATAAAGAGATCGAGGTAAGGGGGTTGGTTACGCAAAGGGAAGGTATTAGCACCCTAGGCGTCTATAGTACTCTATAGGAACCTCTTGTATTCTATCTTAAGCGCTTTGTTTTTATGTGTTTGAAAATATGTATAAGATTTAGGGCAAATTGAGTGTTTATTGAGAAAATGAGTTTTAAGTGATAAAATGCTCTTGGCTTGAGTTCCAAGGTTTTAATCTAATGAAAATGAGTTTTGAACTTTAAGAAAAATAAGACTTGATTTGAAAAATAAAGTGTTTTCACCTAAAGAAAATAAAGTTTGATTGATTGAGGACTTGGTTTAAAATCCAAGTTATTTTTGAGAAAAGTTTTTTGATAAGTGATATATTTGGGATACTTTTGAGAAGAGGTGTTGACCTCTATTTTTTGGTTAAAAAGGGTTGATGGTTCTAGCGAGAGTTCTAACGCTTTAACTAAACAACCTAAAATATTGAATCACGCCTAGACTTTTCGCAACGACATATAGGTCGAGGTTTTTTCCTTTCTTCGGATTAACACATTAAATATACTAACGAGCAATAATGAGCGAGAATTTAAAGCATACAATACATCCGGGGGGGTTACATGCAAAGGGGATTGAATTAAATAAATGATAGCAATAAATAATGACTGAAAATAAATCGCGCCAATAATACGCATTTAAAATTACAACCGGGGGGGGGGGGGGGGGGGAACATGCGTAGGGGATTTGAATAACAATAATAATGGCATAAACATAAATAAATGGGATACGGAATTAAAGCATATAATATAATGTAAATGCTAGAGACATAAATATAAAGCAAATAACCATAAATCATGAAATAGAATGTAAAGCATATAGCAAATAAATAAATGCGAGGCAAATAATAAGATGTGAGTGGTGTGTGAAGCATAAAAAATGAATAACAATTAAGAACAAAATCAACACATAGAACATGAGAGTAGAAATAAACAAGAAGAAAAAAAACAAAAAGCAAAAATCATCACATCATAACAAGATAAATAATTGAATAAAAGTAAATCAAGCAACATCAAACATATTTTCAAATCATACACACACACATGCATTTATTTTTCAATTAAGTGAAAAAGGGGATTGAAAGTTCATCAAAGCATTTAATACTATATCTCATGCCATAGAAACATCACCAAAATAAATCAAGCATTTTCAAAGACACACACATGCATATACATTTTTTAATTAAGTGAGGAAAGTAATTTACAATTGCATCATATTAATAAAAATAATCACATTAAATCCAAAGCCTAGAATTAAATCATGGAAACAAGAATTAAACATATTATCAAACATAGAGCAAAGTTAATGGTTATTAAGAATTAAAACATCAAACAAGTCATTTAAAAGCTAACATGTAAATCATATAATTAATTAATGCAAACTAAAAATAGAATAGATAAAAGATAATCATGTGATCAAGACAAAATGAAATAAAATCAGAGGGTAATCATCTACAAAAATTAATTAAGAGTTCATGACATAACAAGAACATAAGACAAGTAATTTTTAAGCATATTAAGTTAAATATTAACAATTAAACCTAATTAAATGGGGTTAAAAAATATAACTATAATGAAGGTTGAAAAACACACAAGAAGGGGGGGGTTGAATTGTGTTAAGACTTTTTCTAAGTTAAAACAAATTGCAGCGGATAAAGTATAACACACACAATATATGAGGATAGGGATAGAGAGATGCTCAGAATTTTTATACTGGTTCCTCCCACTAACAGGAGTAGTCCAGTCCTCTTGTCCTTCACAAGAGATTTCACTATAATCACTCAGATTACAAATGCTCAAGCACTAAGCAAGAGACTTCAAACTGCTCAAGCACAAAGCAAGAGACTTCCAACTGCTCAAGCACAAAGCAAGAGACTTCAAACTGCTCAAGCACAAAGCAAGAGACTTCCAATGCTCAAGCACAAAGCAAGAGACTTCCAATGCTCAAGCACAAAGCAAGAGACTTCAAACTGGTTTTAATGTTAATAAAGATAAGAGATTAACACTTGATATACAATCAGAGGTGTTTACAAAATACAACGCAGTTACAAGACTAACTTAGAAAATTATCACAAAGTTTCTAAGTGTTTGATAGCTTCAGAATTTGACAGAGTTTCAGCACGTTCAGAAGCTTAAGTCTTGATTATGATTCTTCACAAATCTTCTTCCTTTTATAGGTGAAAAAGTGAACGTTGAAGATTATAGCCGTTTGAAGAATTGAGACGCTCCTTTGTATTGATCAGTGAGCTTATTAGCTGTTCTGATTTGCAGATGCTTAGGAGCTTAACGTTTACTACAAAAATGAGAGATTCCTTTTGGCTTTTGATATTTGAACCTTGGTGTAAGCTAAATAAGGAAATATTCGTTTCTGAAGCCTGACTTGAAAAGGACCTTTCCATGGTCAAACCTTTTCATTCTTGGTTTCTACGTTTGGACTTAGTCAGGCATAGTCTTCAATAAAATTGTACTCTCAAGTGTAGCTTAACATTTATCTCTGATGAGCCTTCAGATAATAACTTCAGAGTTTCACAGGCTCAGAATTACTTGCTTCAGATTTGGTGAGCTCAGAAGTAATTCCTTCAGAAATTCTAAGGTTCAGATAATAACTTCAGAGTTTCATAGGCTTAGAATTACTTGCTTCAGATTTGGTGAGCTCAGAAGTAATTCCTTCAGAAATTCTAAGGTTCAGATAATAACTTCAGAGTTTCATAGGCTCAGAATTACTTGCTTCAGATTTGGTGAGCTCAGAAGTAATTCCTTCAGAAATTCTAAGGTTCAGATAATAACTTCAGAGTTTCATAGGCTCAGAATTACTTGCTTCAGATTTGGTGAGCTCAGAAGTAATTCCTTCAGAAATTCTAAGGTTCAGATAATAACTTCAGAGTTTCATAGGCTCAGAATTACTTGCTTCAGATCTGGTGAGCTCAGAAGTGATTCCTTCAGAAATTCTAAGGTTCTTTAGTACGCAAATTTTAACTTTTAATCCTGCACACTGAATTAAATTATTAGTACCCCAATTTAACCTTAAATACATTGTTATCATCAAAATCAATTAAGGAGATACAAAATCATAATTTTGTTCCAACAATCTCCCCCTTTTTGATGATGACAACTATATGTATTTAAAATCAATTGTTGTTGTTTTTATTTAACATCTTGACTTCAGGTTCTGAGGTTTGCAAGCTCCCCCTGAGTCTGATAAGCTTCAAAAGTTTATCAATGATAAATATAAAACAGTCTAAGAGTAATATTTAATGTCAAATATAATTTCATATATTCTACCTTCAGAATTAGAGGTTTGCAAGCTCTATTTCTTCAGATTGACAAATATAAGATATGGTTTGCAAGCGTATCTTATATTATATGAATTTATGTTGGACAAAATTTATTACTCCCCCTCATTAAAAGTTTAAAAGACTTTAATATAACTTAACAAGAGTAGAGTTCAGAAAATGTGATCTTTAGAGCTTCAGAAATAATTTCACTGCCATAGGAAATGAAATAATATTTTCTCCCCCTTTGTCATTATCAAAAACGGGCCAGTCAAAGCACAAGTTACAGGGTAGTAAATGCACACAGCAAACAACCACCAGCAGTAAATGCATTCAACGGTAAAAGGGAATTGTTAAGTACCATGGTGAATCAGGGAATTGTTTCAGAATGAAGACGAGTTTCTTCAAGATCTGAATCAGTTCCAGGAAAAGGTGGAGTGGTTTGAATGGATGAGGGGTTTGGTTCAGAAGTGGTTGGCTTAGGAGATGAAGTCTGAAGGGGTTCAGTTTGGGATTCAGCAGGGACTTCAGAATTTTGAACATTTGAGGGTTCAGATTGGTCTACGTCCATTGCTATTGGGGTAGACTCAGAATCTTTAATAGGAGATTTCTGAGGGGATTTAGGGGTGTCAGAAATGGTTATAGTGGAAGTTTCAAAATATTGAAAACGTGAGAAGTGATAGTGACTAGTGTGTGATTAAGTGATTATAGTGGAAGTTTCAAAAAAATGGGGGGAAACAAGATAGTGACGTAATGGGGGCTTGGCAGTTACTTTTAATAAAATCATCATTAGCTCTCCTTCATTACCCAGCGTTTACTAGACATGATGGGAAGTTACACAGATAAGTAGTGTTTTCAGAAGCCAGCTGTCAGTTAGAGAAACTGAGTGGTCAACTAACACTTAGAGTAGGTATCTGAGTCACAAGAAATCATATTTAATAATAAATAATTCTGATTGCTTCAGATGAGAGAGTGCTTCAGAACCTATATAATAGTTTCTGAGCCGTCCAAACTTCTGAGGCCCTTCAGAACCAGTTTATTCATTCAGAGTTAACAGCATTCAGAGATATCATTCAGAAATAAAAACCATGTTCAGATTTTTCTTGATAAAATCAAAACGATCAATAGCAAGAGGTTTGGTAAAGATATCAGCCCATTGATGCTCAGTATCAATGAATTGAATCTTAATTACTCCCTTCTGAACATAGTCTCTAATGAAGTGATGTTTGATCTCAATGTGTTTAGCTCTTGAATGCAAAATAGGATTCTTAGACAAACAGATAGCAGCAGTATTATCACAGAGAAGTGGTATACTACTTATCCTTATCTGATAGTCCTCCAACTGATGTTTCATCCAGAGCAATTGCGTGCAACACTTAGCAGCTGAGATGTACTCTGCTTCTGCTGTAGATAGAGCAATAGTTGCTTGTCTCTTACTAGCCCATGATATAAGGTTTTCACCTAGAAATTGACAGTTTCCACTAGTGGACTTCCTTTCAATTTTATCACCAGCATAGTCAGCATCACAGAATCCAATAAGCTGATAATCTAAGGATTTCTTATAAAGTAATCCAAGATTAGTGGTTCCTTTCAGATATCTAAAGATTCTCTTAACAGCAGTTAGATGAGACTCTCTAGGATCTGATTGAAATCTAGCACACAAGCATACACTGAACAAGATATCTGGTCTAGATGCAGTGAGATAAAGGAGGGAACCAATCATACCTCTATATAATTTCTGATCTACTTTGCCTTCAGATTCTTCCTTCAGAAGACAGCTAGAGGGATGCATAGGAGTTGACATTGGTTTACAATCTTCAAGACCAAATTTCTTCAGTAAATCCTTTGTGTATTTGGTTTGATGCACATATACTCCTTCTTTTCTTTGATTGATTTGAATTCCCAAGAAGAATGTTAGTTCTCCCATCATACTCATTTCAAATTCATCCTGCATAAGCTTAGAGAAATTCTTGCAAAGAGAAGCATTAGTTGAACCAAAGATAATATCATCAACATAAATCTGAACAATCAAAATATCAGTTTTTAAGGTTTTTCTAAAGAGAGTGTTATCAACATGTCCTTTTTCAAAACCATTTTCTAGAAGAAATATACTTAACCTTTCATACCAAGCTCTTGGAGCTTGTTTCAAACCATACAGAGATTTCTTCAATTTGTAAACATGATCAGGACACTTTATATCTTCAAAGCCAGGAGGTTGTTTAACATAGACTTCTTCATAAATTACTCCATTCAGAAATGCACTCTTAACATCCATTTGAAATAGAGTGATGTCATGATTAACTGCATAGGACAAGAGAAGTCTAATTGCCTCAAGTCTTGCTACTGGTGCAAAGGTTTCAGTGAAATCTATGCCTTCTTGCTGACTATAACCTTGTGCAACCAGTCTAGCTTTATTTCTGACAACTTCTCCCTTTTCATTTGACTTGTTTCTGAATACCCATTTTGTTCCAATAATGTTCTTGTGTTTGGGTTTTGGTACCAGATCCCAAACATCATTTCTTTCAAATTGATTGAGTTCTTCTTGCATTGCAATGATCCACCCATCATCTGAGAGTGCTTCTTCTATGTTTGTGGGTTCAATTAATGAAATTAACCCAACTAAGGATTCATCCTCTTTGAAAGCAGATCTGGTCTTTCTAGGGCTATCCTTGTTACCAACAATTAGCTCTTCAGGATGAGATGATCTATACTTGAATTTACTTTTAGGTGGAGCAGGTATCTGAAAGGGTTCAGGTTCTGAAGGGTCTTCAGATTCAAGACCTTCAGAAACGTCTTCATTCTGAGTCTCAGATGGATATACAACAATGGAGAGATCTTCACATTCAGAATTTGAGGATACTTGAAATTCTGCAAAATTCTCAGCTTGCTCTGACATATTATTGTCAGGCTCTTTATCATCAAATCTAACATGTATAGATTCTTCAACTGTGTGAGTTTCAGAATTATACAATCTGTATGCTTTTGAGCGTTCAGAGTAACCTATAAAGGTACCCTTATAAGCTCTAGCATCAAATTTCTTTCGATAGACCTTGTTGTCTAGAATATAACATGTACATCCAAACTGATGAAAATAAGAAATATTGGGTTTTCTTCCTTTGAACAGTTCATAAGCAGTTTTGTTCAGAATAGGTCTGATGAAGATTCTATTCTGAACATAGCAAGCAGTATTCACTGCTTCTGCCCACAAATACTTAGCTAGGTTAGACTCAAACATCATGGTACGAGCCATTTCTTGCAAAGATCTATTCTTTCTTTCTACAACACCATTCTGCTGTGGTGTTCTAGGAGAAGAGAATTCATGGATTACTCCATGCTCTGAGCAGAAAGATTCGAAAGAATCATTTTCGAACTCTCCCCCATGGTCGCTTCTAACCTTCAGAATCCGAAGATCCTTTTCACTTTGTATTTGCGTGCAGAAGTCACTGAACACCACAAATGCTTCACTCTTAGAACGAAGGAATTTCACCCAAGTCCATCTACTGAAATCATCAACAATAACTAATCCATATTTCTTACCATTGATAGAGGCTGTCGAAACAGGACCAAACAAATCAATGTGAAGCAATTCTAAGGGTCTGGAAGTAGAGACAATGTTTTTAGACTTGAAGGAAGTCTTAGCAAATTTTCCTTTTTGACATGTGCCACAGAGTGCATCTGAGTGATAATCAATGTCAGGCAATCCACTAACAAGCTTTTGTTTGCTAAGCTTAGAGATCAACCTCCAGTTAGCATGACCAAGACGCTTGTGCCATAACCATTTCTCATCACTCAGAGACAAAAGACATATAATCTTTTGGTCAACCAAATCAGAAAAGTTTACTTTATAAACATTGCCAACTCTCATTCCCTTGAATACTACAGATTTGTCAGAGTCTTTTGATACAGTACATGATTCCTTATTAAATGTAACAACACACCCATTGTCACAAAATTGACTAATGCTCAATAGATTGTGTTTAAGTCCATCAACTAACCAAACATCTTTAATGGAAAGAGAGGAATTACCAACTGTACCTATACCAATGATCTTCCCTTTTTGTTTTCCTCCAAATCCCACAGAGCCTCCCTCTTTCAGAGTTAGGGTTTGGAACATATGCTTTTCTCCCGTCATATGTCGTGAGCAACCACTGTCCAGGTACCAGGGTTGTTGTTTTACCTTTCCTTGTATGAGCATCTGAAGCAAACACTATTTCAGATTTTGGTACCCACATTCTGATGGGTCCTTTAGAGTTAGTCTTCTGAATAGTATTCCTTCTTTGTTTTCTATGATCAACACAAGATCTAGAATTAATTAAGCTTTGACACGAATGTTTAGGCTTAATTTGATTCTTGGATTTTGATCTGGAGTATATCACAGTTCCAAAGGTCAAGCAAGGATCTGAAGTAACTTTGCCTTGATTTCTCAGAGGTTCAGATGACTTCTGAGCCTTAACTTGAGAACTTTTGGGCTCATAAATTTTTGGTTCAGAAGAACTTGGAACTTCTGAGTCTTTAAGTTCAGGTTCTGAACCTCCCTTAGAGTTGGATGCCTTCAGATCGTGTGTACCACTTTTAACAAAGGTAGAGAATAATTCAGGTGGAGTATCATCCTCACTATATGATTTCAGAGGCTTATCCCAGTTCTTAAACCGAGAATAACCAATGCCTTCACCATAGTTACGAGTCATATGATAAATCATGGAAGCCATTTTACTCCTATTGAAGGTACAACGAATAAATTCATGGAGAGCATCTTCATGATCATCATTGAGCTTGTCTGCCAAGACATAGTTAGATTCAACATGACAAATACGAATGTTTAAAGATTCATTTTCTTCATAAAGAATCTTGGCATCCTTTTTCAATGATTCATGAACATTCTTCAGAATTTTGTGTTGACCTACCATTCGAGTGTAATGTTTCACAGCAATCTTAAGAGAATCAATTAGTTCAGATTTAGTCATGTTAGAATATACCTCATTCTCATCATCTGAGTCATCTTCAGAATCTCTATCAGAGTTGTTACCTTCAGAAGTTCTTGCCATTAAAGCCAGATTGCCTTCTTCATCATCTTCTCCTTCAGAGTCATTCTCAATGGTTTCCCAAGTGGCTAACAAACTCTTCCTTACCTTTTCCTTGTACTTTTCTTTCCCAAAGCTTTTATTCTTTCCTTTGTCCTTGGATGACATTTCTGGGCAATCAGCAATGAAGTGTCCAGATTTCTTGCAATTATAGCACTTGTTAAGCTCTTCCTTTTTGTCCTTTGAGAAAGAACCTCTTGAGTTGTTTCCTTTGTTTGGAAACCTTTTGTACTCCTTGTTCCATTTCTGAAATCTTCTAACCATTAGAGCCATTTCTTCATTCTCAGAATTTTCATCAAACATATCATCAGAAGTTTCTTCCTCTTGTTCAGAAACTTTGATCTTTGCAGCTTTTGAAGAAGTTTGAACAGAGCTTAGAGCCAAGGACTTCATCTTCTTGACAGGTTCATCTGACATAAGCTCTAGCTCATGACTTCTGAGTGAGCTTATTAAATCTTCAAGAGACACATTGTCCAGATCCTTGGATTCCTGAAAAGCTGTAACTTTTGGTCTCCACTTGGAAGGTAGACTCCTCAGAATTTTCTTGACATGATCAGAGGAAGTGTAGCTTTTCTTCAGAACTTGAAGACCAGAGACAAGGGTTTGAAACCTTGAATACATGGTTTCAATATCTTCATCTTCCTTCATTCTGAACAACTCATATTGATGAACTAATAAGTTTGCCTTAGCTTCTTTGACTTGCTTATTTCCTTCATAGGTGGAACATAGAGAATCCCAGATAGTTTTGGCACATGACTTGTTGGATATTTTTAAATACTCAGCATGAGATATAACACCAATAAGCATATTTTTAACAATATGATGCTTCTTATACTGTTTCTTTGTTTCAGCATCAAAGAACTTTCTGTAGGTATTTCTTACAATACCTTCATCATCCATGTGTTCAAAATGTATACCATCTTCAATGATATCCCATAACTCATCATCAGTCCCAATGATGTAACTATACATCTTGGTTTTCCAGAAAGGAAAAGTAGTAGGATCACTGTTAAAGTAAGGTGGTTTGTCTCTGTGATTATCACTGTTCCTCTCCCTTTCATAGTTGTGAGGAGGTGGAACAGCAGAGTGATCTGGGCCAGAGGCAGAAGGAGAGGTGACACCAGACATGTTTTTCAACTAAGTACCCCTAGATCTTTTACTGTTTCACTGTTAAGTGAAGAGCAACAGACCGGAGCTCTGATGCCAATTGAAGGTTGAAAAACACACAAGAAGGGGGGGGGTTGAATTGTGTTAAGACTTTTTCTAAGTTAAAACAAATTGCAGCGGATAAAGTATAACACACACAATATATGAGGATAGGGATAGAGAGATGCTCAGAATTTTTATACTGGTTCCTCCCACTAACAGGAGTAGTCCAGTCCTCTTGTCCTTCACAAGAGATTTCACTATAATCACTCAGATTACAAATGCTCAAGCACTAAGCAAGAGACTTCAAACTGCTCAAGCACAAAGCAAGAGACTTCCAACTGCTCAAGCACAAAGCAAGAGACTTCAAACTGCTCAAGCACAAAGCAAGAGACTTCCAATGCTCAAGCACAAAGCAAGAGACTTCCAATGCTCAAGCACAAAGCAAGAGACTTCAAACTGGTTTTAATGTTAATAAAGATAAGAGATTAACACTTGATATACAATCAGAGGTGTTTACAAAATACAACGCAGTTACAAGACTAACTTAGAAAATTATCACAAAGTTTCTAAGTGTTTGATAGCTTCAGAATTTGACAGAGTTTCAGCACGTTCAGAAGCTTAAGTCTTGATTATGATTCTTCACAAATCTTCTTCCTTTTATAGGTGAAAAAGTGAACGTTGAAGATTATAGCCGTTTGAAGAATTGAGACGCTCCTTTGTATTGATCAGTGAACTTATTAGCTGTTCTGATTTGCAGATGCTTAGGAGCTTAACGTTTACTACAAAAATGAGAGATTCCTTTTGGCTTTTGATATTTGAACCTTGGTGTAAGCTAAATAAGGAAATATTCGTTTCTGAAGCCTGACTTGAAAAGGACCTTTCCATGGTCAAACCTTTTCATTCTTGGTTTCTACGTTTGGACTTAGTCAGGCACAGTCTTCAATAAAATTGTACTCTCAAGTGTAGCTTAACATTTATCTCTGATGAGCCTTCAGATAATAACTTCAGAGTTTCACAGGCTCAGAATTACTTGCTTCAGATTTGGTGAGCTCAGAAGTAATTCCTTCAGAAATTCTAAGGTTCAGATAATAACTTCAGAGTTTCATAGGCTCAGAATTACTTGCTTCAGATTTGGTGAGCTCAGAAGTAATTCCTTCAGAAATTCTAAGGTTCAGATAATAACTTTAGAGTTTCATAGGCTCAGAATTACTTGCTTCAGATTTGGTGAGCTCAGAAGTAATTCCTTCAGAAATTCTAAGGTTCAGATAATAACTTCAGAGTTTCATAGGCTCAGAATTACTTGCTTCAGATTTGGTGAGCTCAGAAGTAATTCCTTCAGAAATTCTAAGGTTCAGATAATAACTTCAGAGTTTCATAGGCTCAGAATTACTTGCTTCAGATCTGGTGAGCTCAGAAGTGATTCCTTCAGAAATTCTAAGGTTCTTTAGTACGCAAATTTTAACTTTTAATCCTGCACACTGAATTAAATTATTAGTACCCCAATTTAACCTTAAATACATTGTTATCATCAAAATCAATTAAGGAGATACAAAATCATAATTTTGTTCCAACATATAACACCCCAAAGATAAATCTAGAATAATCTCGGAATATTATTATTGGTAACTGAAATTCATGATTATTACAACAAAGTTTATTGCACACGCAGGTGCCAAATACATCAAGAGTTCAGAAATTAACAGCGGAAACAAAGATAACACGATTAGATAATAAGGAAGCAAGAAAGCTAAAATGCAATCCTCCAAACAGCAGCAGCGACTCCAAGGACCAAAGCTTACCTATTCCACCTGTTTGCCTGAAAAAAATTAATGGAGTGGGGTGAGACTACTAAGTCCCAGTGGGTCCTACTACCCTCCTAATGGCTACTAAGCCGGGGTACCTAATCAGTCCATAATTTGATAAATTATCATAGTAATATCATAATCATAAATAATAAAGGTGTAACACACATAATGTCTTGTTGATTTTATTCCGCTAAGACACTTCGAGGTGAGCATGTCTCGAAGGCCCGCCATATCCGCTGATCGATTCGACCACGGCATTAAGCTCACAATCAATTTCCTAATGGGTTATTCCATTGGAAGCCCATAAGCAGCATACTAAACCGCACATGATTGACTGATTACTAAAGTGATTAACATGCTACCAATATAATCCCTTGACCCGGGGAACATACAACTTAATTTCTAAGTTATCCCTAATTTTCAGAATTGTGTCTGACTTCCCGTTCAATATTAAATACATTATACAACTGCAATTTGTCTTTCTCAGGTAAGACATAAAACGAGTGATCAATCATTTTTAAAACTGAAAAAGTGAAGCAATTCTGGGCTAGCTCGCTATGGCGAGTTATCAAGCTCGCCATGGCGAACTTACAGGTACTGGCCTAAACAACTCGCTAGGCGAGCTAGAGCTCGCCATGAGTGCTCGCTAGCAACTCGCTATGGCGAGTTAGTGCAGAAAAGCCCCTGTTTTGCGAATTTCAACATTTTTCAAGAGAATCACCTACAATCAAACTCTGAGAAAGTGCAAATATATAATATAAACAATATTTAACAGAATAGAAGAGAATTTGGGAGCTAATTCTCCTCACACAATTAATTCCTAAATTCCTAAGTTAGCATGCAAATTTCATAGTTTAGGGAATTCTAACTAAACTAGCCTAAAGAACCCACCTGGAATGAAGCTTTAGACTTGATTCCTGGGCTCTAAACAGCTACCAATCCTTCCCAGCAAGACCCACGAACTGACTGGACCAGAATTTGAATTTTGACACTTGAAAACCCTTGGCTTTAGCTCTATGAATTTGGAATTGGATTGATGAATCATTTAGCTGACTTGAAAGGCTATTTATAGTTGAGTTACTGAGGTTGAAACAGTATAGGAATAGTGCATGCATGGTATGCCATTGGGTGAGAAGAAGGTGAGTGAAAGTATGTTGTTTTCTAGCTTCATGTGAGGTTTTAGCATGAAGAATCATTGTTCAGGATTCTCTAAGATTTCTGAGATACTGTACTGAGGGGAATCTCTGAGGGTTAACAGTGCTTGAGGTGTTTCTTGTGAGAGAAAAGGACAACTCTTGTGAATTGGTAAATTGAGAAGTTTGTTCTCTTGTTGGTGTTGTTGTTTGAGACGTGGGGAAGAGAGAATTGAGGGGTGGAGTTTAGCTTTTTAATTTTCTGAAGTGTAATGAATGAGAGTGTTGGCTCTCACATTGCATGTTAGGTAAGTGGAGGATTAGGGAGTGGAAACATGACTCATAGGAGGGATGAAAGTTTTTGAATTCTTAGCTTAGTTAATCATACATAAGAACTTAAGGTACTAATTGTGTAGTTTAGACTTAATTACAATTGCTAACTAATACACATAATACCCTCAATTCCTTGTTTAATTTTAACTAACCACCTCTAATTAATTTTAATTTTTGATAAATAATCTCTAATTAAATTAATTAGGCAATTTAGAAATTGGGGATGTTACAATCTAACCCCCTTAAAGAAATTTTGTCCTCGAAATTCAGAAATTTACCTTCAACTTTGATTCCAATTCCCATGTATATTCGCCGTCCGGGGACTGTGACCATTCAACTTTGACAATGGGAATCCTCTTGTTCCGCAGAGTTTTGACATCAGGATCAACAATTCGGACTGGATTTGGTTGATAAGTTAGATCTGGCTGAAGATCAATCTGTTCAATTGCTATTGGCTGATAAGGATCTGGAATGTACTTGCGAAACTGAGAGACATGGAACACGTCGTGTAGCCCTGACATGGAAGGTGGAAGAGCTAACTGATAGGCTACGGAACCAACGCGTCGAAGGATCTGATAGGGTCCAATATATCTTGGACAGAGTTTCTTGGTTCTAAACACACCACGTAATCCCAACTTCGGCGTAACCTTTTCAAGAACGCATGATCTCCTTCCGCAAATTCCAACGGTCTCCTTCTCCTGTCGGCATAACTCTTTTGCCGACTCTGTGCGACTCTCATCTTTTCACGGATTGACGTAACCTTTAAAGTTGTCTCTTGAATAAGGTCTGGTCCCAACAATCTGCGATCACCGACTTCCGTCCAACACAAAGGAGTCCTACATTTTCTTCCATACAGAGCTTCAAATGGCGCCATTCCGATACTGGAATGGTAACTGTTATTGTAAGAAAACTCGATTAAGTGCAAGTAGTTGCTCCAACTACCGCCATCTTCCAAAACACAAGCACGAAGCATATCTTCAAGGGTTTGAATAGTTCTTTCAGACTGTCCATCTGTCTGAGGGTGATGCGACGTACTCATTCTCAATCGAGTACCCATCGCATGTTGGAAGGCTTTCCAAAACCTAAAAGTAAAGATTGGATCACGATCTGAAACGATGCTGAGAGGTACACCATGCAACCTCACAATATGTTCTATAAAAATAGTTGCATATTGTGTGGCCTTATAGGTAGACTTCACAGGAATGAAATGAGCAGACTTGGTCAATCGATCCACAATTACCCAGATTGAATCTTGACCCTTCTGGTTTCGAGGTAAACCTCCTACAAAATCCATAGTAATGTGTTCCCACTTCCACTCTGGAACTTCTAATGGTTGCAACAGACCTCCAGGTTTCTGGTGTTCAATCTTCACTTATTGACAAACCAAACATCTAGATACAAAATCTGCGATTTCTGCCTTCATGTTCGGCCACCAGTAATTCTGTTTCAAGTCGTGGTACATCTTGGTGGATCCTGGATGAATCGAGAATCCACTTTTGTGTGCCTCGTCCAGAATCAGCCTCTTTAATTCTTCATCATTCGGGACACACAATCTCCCTTCATACAACATAGCACCGTCTGACGAAATTGAGAACTCTGGGTTATTCAATCTCCTTTGAAGGTCCATATCACCTCTTTGCGCTTGCACTACCCTCGAGCGCAAATCGCAGGACAACTCCATATGGTTGATTCTAATGCCGCTCTTTCTGTACACAACATTCATATTCAGGTCTCTGAACTTCTCGTACAATCCACATGGCTGCATTAAGAGTTCAGAAGCGTACAATGCCTTCCTGTTCAAAGCGTCTGCCACAACATTCGCTTTGCCAGGATGATAGTTGAGATTGAAATCGAAATCCTTCAGATATTCCATCCATCTACGCTGCCTCATATTCAAGTCCTTCTGATCAAACAGGTATTTTAGACTCTTATGATCGCTAAAGAGATCAAACTGGACACCATACAAGTGATGCCTCCAGATCTTAAGAGCGAAAATAATAGCCGCTAGTTCCAAATCATGGGTTGGATAATTTTGCTCGTGTGGTTTCAACTGCCGAGAGGCATATGCTACCACAGCTCCGTCTTGCATTAGGACACAACCAAGACCTTTATGTGATGCATCGCAATACACCACGTACTTCCGATTAGGATCAGGAATGACCAATACTGGAGCACTGGTCAACTTCTCTTTCAGGGTTCTGAAACTTACTTCACAATCGGCATCCCAAACAAAAGGAGTGCCCTTCCTGGTCAAACGAGTCAAGGGTAAGGCGATTTCCGAAAATCCAAGAATGAACCTCCGGTAATAACCTGCTAATCCCAAGAAACTTCTGACTTCTGATACATTATTGGGTCTTTCCCAGTTATGAACTGCTTCTACCTTGGATGGATCCACAGACACACTGCCTTGAGAGATAACATGTCCCAGAAATTTAATTTCTGAGAGCCAGAATTCGCACTTACTGAACTTGGCATATAACTTCTTCTCTCTCAGAACTTCCAAAACAATTCTGAGATGGTCAGCATGATCTTCTTGATTGCGAGAATAGATTAAGATATCATCTATGAAGATGACAACAAATTTGTCGAGGTAGGGCTGAAAAATCCTGTTCATGTAATCCATAAACAAAGCAAGAGCATTAGTCAATCCAAAGGGCATAACTAGGAATTCGTAATGCCCATAACGCGTCCTGAATGCTGTCTTAGACACGTCTGAGGATTTGATTCTGATCTGATGGTATCCGGAACGAAGGTCAATCTTTGAAAACACGGAGGGCACCCCTGAGTTGATCTAAGAGATTATCAATCCGAGGTAGCGGATACTTGTTTTTGATAGTCACTTTGTTAAGCTGACGATAGTCTATGCACAAGCGCATAGTACCGTCCTTCTTTTTAACAAGTAATACGGGCGCTCCCCAAGGAGAGACACTTGGACGGATAAAATGCTTCTGAAGTAGTTCCTCAAGCTGGGTTTTAAGCTCATGGAGTTCTAATGGAGACATTCTATAAGGGGCAACTGAGATGGGCTGTGAACCCGGAATAAGATCTATGGAGAACTCTATTTCACGCTCGGGAGGAAGACTCATAATATCGTCAGGGAAAACATCTAGGTACTCGCTCACTATAGGGATGTCGCTAGGACTCAAACTAGACTCATGATCAACCGTGAATAAGACACTGAAACATTTGCTGCTGGCTCCTAACTACTGGATCATTTGGTGAGTATTTTGCAATAAAGCAGATAGGGCTCTACTTTCTGCAGAGGTTTCTGAAGGAATGAACAAATTCTTTTCTGCACAACCGATATACACGGTATTGGCTGAGAGCCAATCCATGCCAAGTACGACATCGAAGTCCTTTAGAGGTAGACAGATTAAATCTATATGGTAGACCTTACTTCCAACTAGGATAGGACAATTCTGACAGACTTTCTTTGAAGTGACTCTGCCGCCAGTAGCGACAGCGACAGACATTGGTGGTATGAGAGGTACAGAAGGAATTCCTAACCGTATGACACAGTCTACGGCTATAAAAGAGTTGGTGGCTCCACAATCAAATAATACTAAGACCTTAGACTGTCCTAATAAACATACATCCATAATTAAAGCATTATTAGATCTTATTTCATTGCAGTCTAAAGAATATACCCGACCTTTATTCTTTGCAGATCCACTGGCTTCTCCATGCTTTTTCAACTTCGGACACTCGTTCCTGAAGTGACCAGGTTGCTTGCAGTAATAGCACATACTTTTGCCCTTCATGCATTCGCCGCTGTGAGGATATCCACAATCTGAACAGTTCTTGGGCGAGCGTTGAGAGTGACTCTGCTTGCCCATGCTGGAATTACCCTTAGACTTCAAGTTCAAACCAAACTTCCCAAACAAACCCTTCTTCTTCTGTAAGGTCTCACTCCTTTCCTTGTGAATGTTGCTGAGGCCGGCTTCGGCATGATAGCTTTTCTGTACTAGATCACCAAAGTTAGTGATCTGCTGCATTGATACATCGTGTGCTATATCTGCCCGAAGTCCAATCCGGTATTTCTTCATTTTCCAAGCTTCAGTCGGGGCATCTTCCCCATCCGCCACATACCGGACCAGCTCGTTGAACTTCATGGTATACTCGGCTACAGTCAAGTTACCTTGCTTCAATTCTGTTAGTTCTCGTTCCATCTGAAACTGATAGCTCTCGGGAATGTAATGGCCAATAAAGAGACGCCTGAAGTTCTGCCAGTTAATCTCCATATGGTTGGCTTCCATGTAGTTCTAGGTGGCCTTCCAAGTACTCGTCTCGCTCCAGACATTATGCTCTAACTGCCAATATCAAGTCAAGTTAGCTATGCTTAAAGTGATACGACACCTAGAACGTATGTAGGGAACCTAGACAACTACTGGGATTGGAAAGGTAATACTAATGAACTCACGCAAGATCTGAATCGACCTGCTCTGATACCAATTATAACACCCCAAAGATAAATCTAGAATAATCTCGGAATATTATTATTGGTAACTGAAATTCATTATTATTACAACAAAGTTTATTGCACACGCAGGTGCCAAATACATCAAGAGTTCAGAAATTAACAGCGGAAACAAAGATAACACGATTAGATAATAAGGAAGCAAGAAAACTAAAATGCAATCCTCCAAACAGCAGCAGC
This sequence comes from Trifolium fragiferum, assembly GCA_954870985.1. Lineage (NCBI taxonomy): Eukaryota > Viridiplantae > Streptophyta > Magnoliopsida > Fabales > Fabaceae > Trifolium > Trifolium fragiferum. Next base: position 57,393,806 of record OX940789.1, read on the forward strand.
GACTCCAAGGACCAAAGCTTACCTATTCCACCTGTTTGCCTTAAAAAAATTAATGGAGTGGGGTGAAACTACTAAGTCTCAGTGGGTTCTACTACACTCCTAATGGCTACTAAGCCGGGGTACCTAATCAGTCCATAATTTGATAAATTATCATAGTAATATCATAATCATAAATAATAAAGGTGTAACACACAGAATGTCTTGTTGATTTTATTCCGCTAAGACACTTCGAGGTGAGCATGTCTCGAAGGCCCGCCATATCCGCTGATCGATTCGACCACGGCATTAAGCTCACAATCAATTTCCTAATGGGTTATTCCATTGGAAGCCCATAAGCAGCATACTAAACCGCACATGATTGACTGATTACTAAAGTGATTAACATGCTACCAATATAATCCCTTGACCTGGGGAACATACAACTTAATTTCTAAGTTATCCCTAATTTTCAGAATTGTGCCTGACTTCCCATTCAATATTAAATACATTATACAACTGCAATTTATCTTTCTCAGGTAAGACATAAAACGAGTGATCAATCATTTTTAAAACTGAAAAAGTGAAGCAATTCTGGGCTAGCTCGCTATGGCGAGTTAGCAAGCTCGCCATGGCGAACTTACAGGTACTGGCCTAAACAACTCGCTAGGCGAGCTAGAGCTCGACATGGCGAAGTTCTTCAGCCCAGAACCTTGAGCTCGCCATGAGTGCTCGCTAGCAACTCGCTATGGCGAGTTAGTGCAGAAAAGCCCCTGTTTTGCGAATTTCAACATTTTTCAAGAGAATCACCTACAATCAAACTCTGAGAAAGTGCAGATATATAATATAAACAATATTTAACAGAATAGAAGAGAATTTGGGAGCTAATTCTCCTCACACAATTAATTCCTAAATTCCTAAGTTAGCATGCAAATTTCATAGTTTAGGGAATTCTAACTAAACTAGCCTAAAGAACCCACCTGGAATGAAGCTTTAGACTTGATTCATGGGCTCTAAACAGCTACCAATCCTTCCCAGCAAGACCCACGAACTGACTGGACCAGAATTTGAATTTTGACACTTGAAAACCCTTGACTTTAGCTCTATGAATTTGGAATTGGATTGATGAATCATTCAGCTGACTTGAAAGGTTATTTATAGTTGAGTTACTGAGGTTGAAACAGTATAAGAATAGTGTATGCATGGTATGCCATTGGGTGAGAAGAAGGTGAGTGAAAGTATGTTGTTTTCTAGCTTCATGTGAGGTTTTAGCATGAAGAATCATTGTTCAGGATTCTTTAAGATTTCTGAGATGCTGTACTGAGGGGAATCTCTGAGGGTTAACAGTGCTTGAGGCGTTTCTTGTGAGAGAAAAGGACAACTCTTGTGAATTGGTAAATTGAGAAGTTTGTTCTCTTGTTGGTGTTGTTGTTTGAGACGTGGGGAAGAGAGAATTGAGGGGTGGAGTTTAGCTTCTTGATTTTCTGAAGTGTAATGAATGAGAGTGTTGGCTCTCACATTGCATGTTAGGTGAGTGGAGGATTAGGGAGTGGAAACATGACTCATAGGAGGGATGAAAGTTTTTGAATTCTTAGCTTAGTTAATCATACACAAGAACTTAAGGTACTAATTGTGTAGTTTAGACTTAATTACAATTGCTAACTAATACACATAATACCCTCAATTCCTTGTTTAATTTTAACTAACCACCTCTAATTAATTTTAATTTTTGATAAATAATCTCTATTTAAATTAATTAGGCAATTTAGAAATTGGGGATGTTACAATAACACATGATTATAAATCCAAAAAACCTAGAGCTAAGTCATGGAGACAACAATCAAGCATATTAACAATCATATAATAAATTTCATGGCAATTAAAAGCATCAACTAACATTAATTAAAATCCTAACATATGAATACTATAATTAATTAATACAATTAAAATGGAATCAAGACAAAATAAATCAAAATCAAAGAATAACCTTCAGCAAATATCATTTAAAAGTTCATGGCATGACAAAATCAAAGGAAAATAAATTTTATATTATTTTAGGTTAATTATTAACATGTAAACCTAATTAAATAGTGTTAAAAGACAAAGAAAAATCAAAATAATACATGATCAAGTATACACTCAATATAAAAGTCCAAACATCAACATACCATTCATATTATATCATAGATCAAATAACACAAACATATTATCAAAAATTAATCAAGTTAAACCTAATTTATACACTAATAAATAGAGAAAATATAGGAAAAATATCAAACAAATGTTTTAAAAAATAATTTTGTGACATATCAGTTTAAAAAAAAGCCAAAAATGTAAGTTAAAATTAAATTCACATCTCAGAATAATAAAAATAAAATTTATACAGAGAGGGGTGCAAATATCAAAGAAAATAAAAAAGGGGGTGCAGTAGCAAAAAAGCCCAAGGCCCAACGCGCAGGAAAAAAAATCTGAGAAAAAAATGTTGGCTGTGATTCAGTGTGACGCGTATAGGGGTGAGCACGCTTTACAACCATCTGATCTTCCCTGGGAAGGATCTAACGGCTACGTTTACTCTCACACGCCCACCGTTAGATGAAAACAACAGCCCAGATTGAATCTGGGAATTTCTGAGAAACACGCGTACACACAAGCAGGCATGGATCAGGTACGGACGCGTATAGTGGTCGTATCGTCTGACCACCGTCAGATCTTCATTTAATGAGATCTGACGGGCGCGATCAAAGGAGCACACGCGCCGTTTGATTAATCCAACAGTCATGATCAAAACTGGGTAAGGACGGAGACTCACACATGGATCATCATCTCCGTTTGGTCCTCGCCGTCGCCGGCGCCGTTTCCGGCACAGGAGTACTAAAAATTGCCCAGAAATGCACGAATCATATATGGTTCTTCTCGTATTTTCACATGGAATCCAAATATGCAAATGGTTTCATGAAATAATGCTTAGATTTTAAAAAACGAAGAGAAAAAGTTTTAAAAATTTCAAATCAAACACACAAATTAGCACGTTTCAAAGCAAACTAATGACCCAGATAGCTTCATAGTAACAAGATAAGACGAAAGGGATTAAAAAGGAGCAAGAAAGCTACCAGAAACACGCTAGGAGAAGTTGATTTTTTCACAAACTTTGAGCTTTGACCTGAGCTTCAAAACTCCTCTGAAGCTTCAAATTGAAGGTAGGGTTTTGGTTCTGAAGGTCTTTAGATGGTTATCAACGTGTTAATTGCAAGAAACCAATGAGAAATTCGTGTTTGGGAATTTTTGTAAAAGTGAGTGAAATGAGTTGTTCTTCAGCTGCCTCCTTCTCCAAAATCACCAACCATTGGCTCTGAAAAACGTGTTAGTATTTATAGAATGGGTTTAGGTTATGAGAAGAGTGATTGTGAGTGAATGAGAGGGGTATTCTTGAATTTTTGCAAAAGGGATATTTTGTGATGGTGCTCAATCAAGAGTACAAGTGTTTTGATCTGATGCAAAAGACATTTTGAGGTATATTCTGAGATCAAATGGTTGGGAGAGGATCATGGGATTTTTTGGGATTTATTTGATGAAAGAAATAATTTTAAACCAATTTAAAACCATTTTTGTAAATAAATAAATATGTGGAAAATGAAAATATTTATGAGCAAGGGCAAAAGTGTCCATTTTTAGGGTTTATAAAATGCATGAGTCAAGTTGGAAATAATTAAAAAAAGTTTGAATAAAAAAGGTTACTTGTTGATGAAGAAATGAATTTTTGAACTTAAAATGTAAATATGAATATAATAATATAATATATAAAATAAAAATGCAAATGAAAATTAAAATATTTTTTCTCATGCTCATAACATATAAAAGTGATGGAGATGAAATTATAAATCAAAAATTATGATGAAATGGATGAAAAAGGAGATTACTTGCAAAAGAAGTTACCTCAATATTTGAAATTTTGGAAAAGGGTAAAATCGGAATAAAATCAAGTTTATGAGCAAATTATGGTACAAGAGCATATTTGAAAATATATGGTGCAAGAAAAAGATCAAAATGTCATGTAATTAATTATCTAAAAATGAAACAGTTAAGCAGCGTAAACAGAATAAAATACTATTTTTAGCAATTTTAAATTAGCAAATAATAATAATATGATGAAAATTAACATGCCTAAAAATGAGCCAAAATTAAATGAAAAATTAGGGGTGGTCAAAAAATGGTGTATGACATTGTTGTCTGTAAGGTTGTAAGGGAGTGAGATGGGATCTCAGACTTAGGAGTTCATAGGTTGAAGAGTCATTGGTAGTTGCTAGGTTATGAGTTGTAAACGTGGTGTTTACTGAGAACTTACGACTAGGACTGCTATAGTGATATTCCTTCCTGGATTGGTATCCCCTAGACTAGGGCTTGTTTTAAGCGCCGAACTGGGTTAACAAATATCCCGTGCCTTTTACTTGCTTTCAGTTATTTGCTTATTGTATATTGTGATAACCGTGTTAAGGTGCTTAGAACATCATATCGCACATCGTGCTTAGTGTTAAGGTGCTTAGAACATCGTATCGCACATCGTGCTTAGCGTGTCAGAAATTTCAATTGGCATCAAAGCAGGCACCCTGCCTGTCTCTAGGGTGAGATTCAGGACCTAAAATCTCTGGCATCATGGAAAAGGATGGAGGATACATGAATAGACCACCTTTGCTCAATGGATCAAACAACTATGATCATTGGAAATCTAAAATAACTGCTTTTCTAAGATCTATTGATAGCAAGGTATGGAAGGCTGTTTTGACTGGATGGGATCATCCCACTGTTGCCAGCAAGGAAGGCACCTCAACGGGGGTGAAGAAACCTGTAACATCTCACTCTTTCAATTACCTAATTAATTTTTATTAGAACTTTGCCTAATAAATTAAAATAATTAGTGGTGATTAATTAAATTTAGTTTGAGAATTAAGTAAATTGTGTGTAGAATTAGAAGTTCAAATTGAACCCAACTACACATTAATACACTAATCTTACACTTGTGATTTAATTAGCTCTAAGAATCAAGTTGCCCTCCCTCTCTTGGCCCTCTCTCTTTAGTGACTCATTTTCACTCACTCTCCCTCAAGCCCACACCTCACCATAACACCTCATCAAACTCTCAACCTCTTATATCACATGCAATCAAGTTTCTTCATTCATTTTCCAATTCAGAAACTGAAGTTCATAAGCTCTCTCTTCTTTCCTCTCTTTCACACCAACAACAACACCATCACCTAATGATTTTCATTTCCTAATTCTAATCCCACATGCAATCATAGTATTGAAACCTCTAAGTCTCAATCTTTAAGAAAAGGTAAGAAACACTCCAATCTTCTCTTTGCCTCTCAAATTCGTGCCCTTCCACTCAAGCTCATCTCTGATTTTATCTTGCATGAGGGTTTTAAGAACATGGAAGCCATGGGTTTGAAATTTGGATGCAAATTGGTGAAGAATTAGAAAACCCGTGTTTTGGAAACAGCCCTCAGTAAAATGGTAAGAAATCTCTCCTCACAACTCTGATTCAAACGATTCTTTTTGGTATGGTTAGCTAACTTGAATACGGTCATTTTGGCGTTGGTTGCACGCATTTTCGTTGTGAAATGAATTTTTGGTGAATTTTTGAAGTTGGAAGTCAGAATCAGATTTTCTGCAGAATTCGTTTTCAGATAGGTCTGCACTAAAATGGTAACTAATCCTTCTCTGTAACTCGGATTGAACTGATTCCAGTTTTCATAGTTAGATAACTCAATTCCGGTCGTTTCGATGTAGGTTTCGTAATTTTAGGTTCAGTTTTGAGGTCTGTGGACGAATTTAAAGTAGAGGACCTGATGCAGCAATTATACAAGAAAATTCTGTTTTGGGATTTATAACATTTCGCTGCAAATTCAGTTTTTCGGAGAGCTCTAAAGTTGTTAGCTTGGTGTTTAAAGCTTCTGAGTTAATCTCAATTCTAGGTGGGTTCTTAGGCTAGTTTAGTTAGTTTTCCCCAAATTGAATGTTTGCATGTTAACATAGGAAATTAGAAATTAATTGTGTGAAGAGAAATAACTCCCAATTTCTCTTATATTCTGTTCGATATTAATTATATTATGTTTCTGCACTATCTCAGAGGATGATTGTAGGTGTAACCTTTTAAATTAATGATTTTCGTAAAACAGGGTATTTTCTGCATGAACTCGCCATAGCAAGTTGCTAGCGAGCATTCATGGCGAGCATCCAAGTTCTGGGCTGATGAAACTCGCCATGGCGAGCAACTGCTCGCCTAGCGAGTTGATTTAGGCCAGGACCTGCAGTTCGCCATAGCAAGCTGGTTAACTCGCCGCAGTGAGCTAAGTGCAGAATGACTCATATTTTCTTTTTCTAAAATATTTCCAAGGCACTCGTTTTATATCCTTCTCTGAGATAGATAGCTTGTAGTTATATAATGTATCTAATGTTAAACGGGAAGTCAAGCACAATTTCGAATTTTAGGGATAACTTAGGATTAAGTTTGCATGTTCCCCGGGTTGGGATAATTATGGTAGTATGTAACTCAACAATTAGTATCAGTCAATCATGTGCGGTTTAGTAAGCTGCTTATGGGCTTCCAATGGAACAACCCATTAGGAAAATGATTGTGAGCTTAATCCCGTGGTCGAATCGATCAGCGGATATGGCGGACCTTCGAGACATGCTCACCTCGAAGTGTCTTAGCGGAATAAAATCAATAAGACGTTCTCTGTGATACACTTTTAATTATGTTTATGATTATGAATATGATATGTTAGAATATCCTATAGACTGATTAGGTACCCGGCGTAGTCGCCATTAGGAGGGTAGTAGGACCCACTGAGGCTTAGTAGTCTCATCCCACTCCATTTATTTTTTTTAGGTAGACAGGTTATTTCGGAGCAGGGACCAGGATGGACCTGACGATTGGAGCTGTGCTTGGATTGTCAGCTTAGAAGACTTAGTCTTCTGCCTTGTTTTATTTAACTTGTTGTTCTGTTGTAGTTTCTTTTCCGCTGTCAGTGTCGAATATTCAGTTATTATCTTAATGATAACATATTATTCAGCTATATTTCTTTTAATTAATGTACTCAGATTCCAGTTTTTAATGCTTTGACTAAATATTCCAGATATTTTTAGTTGGGGCGTTACAAAACCAGAAGTTGAATGGACTACAAAGGTGAAGCAATCAAAGATTCAACATCTCACATCCAGGCTTGAAGCACTAAAAATGAAGGATGATGAGAGCATTCAAGACTTTCATATGACACTCTTGGATATTGCTAACTCGTTTGAAGCCTTGGGAGAGAAGGTGTCTGATGAAAAACTGTCAAGAAAACTCCTTAGATCTCTTCCCAAAAGATTTGACATGAAGGTAACAACAATTGAGGAAGCACATGACATCTCTACTATGAAGATGGACGAGTTGGTTGGATCCTTTCAAACCTTTGAAACTGTCTTAGATGAACGTGGTGACAAAAAGAACAAGAGCATTGCATTTGTTTCAAATACTGATGAGGACAATGCTCTAGATGAAGATGAAGAAGAAGAAAGCATTGCAGATGCCATTGCCATGCTTGGAAGATAGTTCAACAAGGTGCTGAAAAGAGTTGATCGCAAGAATCGTCAGAATGCTCCAAGCATGTTATTCGATATCAATAAACAGCAAAATGGTCTGAAGAAATCCAAGCCTGGAGAGAAGAACAGTCAAATCAATGGTGTTCAATGTCATGAGTGTGAGGGATATGGACATATAAGATCATAATGTGGAACTTATCAGAAAAGACAGAAAAAGGGTTTGAGTGTGTCTTGGTCAGATGAAGACTCCGAGGAAGAGCATGAGTTTGCTAAACATGTGTCTGCCTTGACTGGAGTTTGCATCACAGACAGTGACACTGATGAAGATGGTGATGTTGCTTATGATGAACTTGCTAGTACTTACAAAGAACTACTCACTAGGTTTGAGGAAATGTGTAGAATCCTTGAGAAGCATAAAAAGACCATCAATCTTCTTCAGGCTGAAGTGAAAGCTCAAGTTGAGAAGACTTCAGAAGCCCAAGAAAAAGTTGCTCTTGTCAATGATCAAATGGATGATTTGAAGAAACATGTAGGTCAGCTAAACTCAGGGACAAACATACTTGAGGAGATCCTGGAGAATCTACCAAGTGGGAAGGCCAAGTCAGTTGGTTATAACTACTCAAATCTAAATCAATATCAACAGAATCTTGAGACAAAATTCAAATCTACTGAATATGTTTTTGATCCCTGCACTGGACAGACGATGTTGAAGCATCCTGCTCAGCATTCTAAAACATACCCAGTTCCCATGTTTGCTCTTGAATCTAATCCTCGTGGTCATCAAAGGCCTAAGATTCAGAGAGTGTATCGTAGATGGGTTTGTTATCACTATGGAAAAAAACGATGCAATATCCCGACTCTAAAATTCCCTAATTACTTCTAATTAGAGCTTCATCTTTTATTTTAGGAACTATTATACGAAATTAATCTTAGCTAGACCTAGAATCCAAGTGTTTAGTGTGTAGAAAATTGGGAATTTTCATTACACTTAACCACATTGAATTTTCCCTCCCTCTCATGACATATCCCATGACTCACTCAACCCTTCCCTCTAGTGTCAACACCTCACCTTCACTCATTCATGACTCACACTTATGACTCAATTTCACTTTCTCTCCAAATGCAACACCTCACCAATAGAGATGACTCATTATTCCACTCATGAGTAAAGTTTTAAAATCCCTCTCCACTCACTTTCACATGCAAAACTCAATAAACTTTCTCTTTATCTCACAACTTCAGAGAATCTGAAGCACAAAACTCTCCTTCCCCTTTTCTTCACTCTTTCACGCCAACAACAACAACAATCATCATAATCACCCAAAATTCTCAATTCTCTAAACACCAAGGTTTGTTCTTTAAATCCATTTCTTATCTCCACATGAATCACACCTGTTCTACAGCATCATATCAAGTAATAGAAAATGGAATCTATCAACAACATTATCTCACTCAATTCCAAGCTTTCCATTTTACAACAACCCATTCACACATCTTCTTCAAGCAAAAAGGAGAACTTGCAAACCCATACTTGGAATCCTTTACTGCATGTGTATCTACCTTCAAAAATACGAATTCTGCAACTCTGGGTATGTCATGGCTACTATGGAAAAGTGGAAAATTGGAAAAAAATGGCAGAACCTCGTACCTCATCCTGTCAAGCTCGCCACAGCGAGTAGGAGTACTCGCCATGGCGAGTTCAGCTGCAAATTGCTGCATGCGTCACTGTTCGTGCTGTTTTCCTGTGTTCGTGGGGATTGCTGAGGGTTGCTATAGCTGCATAGAGCCCAGGGAGCAAGGATTAAAGCTTCCTTTACAGGTGGGTTCTTAGGCTAGGTAGTTTAGATTCCCCAAATTTATGAACCTTGCATGTTAACTTAGGAATTAGGGAATTAAATTGTGTGATGAGAATCAGCTCCCAAATTCTCTTCTATTTTGTCCTATATTATATCTATTATTGATTGTGATGATTTAATATGAGGATTGTAGGTGTTGTTCTTGAAAATTATTTGAAATCTCAAAACAGAGGGTTTAATGCATGAGCTCGCCATAGTGAGCTGCTAGCGAGCATTCATGGCGAGTCATCAAGTTATGGGCTGAGGAATCTCACCATGGCGAGCATCTGCTCGCCTAGCGAGTTGTTCAGGCCATTACAAGATCACTCGCCATGGCGAGCTAAGTTACTCGCTGTAGCGAGCAATGTGCAGAAAGCCTTACTTTTTCATTTTTCTTGAAAATTCACACTCGTTTTAAATCCTCAAACTATTTCAGTTATTTCACAATCACGTAATAAATATAAAATAGAGCATGAGGTCAAGCACAATATGAATCTTAGGGTATAACTTAGAATTTAGGGTTGCATGTTCCCCGGGCTTTGGGATAATTATGGTAGTATGTAACTCAACAATTAGTATCAGTCAATCATGTGCGGTTTAGTATGCTGCTTATGGGCTTCCAATGGAACAACCCATTAGGAAAAATGATTGTGAGCTTAATGTCGTAGTCTAATCGATTGACGGATATGGCGGGCCTTCGAGACATGCTCACCTCGAAGTGTCTTAGCGGAATAAAATTAATAAGACGTTGTAACATCCCCAAATTCTAAAGTGCCTAATTAATTTTAATTAGAGTATACCTATTAAAAATCGAAATTAAATAGAAGTGGTTGGTTAATTAAGTCATAGGATTTGAGTGAGAAGTGTGTAAGGTTAAATGATTCCTCTTGATCTTACACTACACACTAAACCTTAACCTCATGAATTTAATTTAATCAACCTTACTAGAATTCAAACTTCTCTTACTAGTGACTCACTCTCTTGAGAGCTAAACACCTCATCAACCATGACTCATTCTTCCTTTTCCTCTCTAATCAACACCTCACCAATTTGCTTGCATGACTCACACCCTATCTTGGCTTAATGAGAGAGGCAAGCAAACAACTCTCATTTCTTCACACATCAGAAAAATGCAATCCTTTCTCTCTTCTACTACCCCACGCCTAACACAACAATAACAACAACATGAAATTCCACTTCTTCCCAATTTCATGTCTTATTCATAAACACTACACTTAACATCTCATGCCTCAGAGATTCCATCACATGCAAGGTTTCTAAGCACTAAACCATACCTGAACTTTCACCCTTTCAATTCTCTCAAACTCATCACAATAACAACCACAAAGCTCATAAACTCTCCTTTTCAAATTCAAGCCTTCAATCTCAACCCATACTAAGAATTCTTTGTTGCATGTATGTTTATTCCTTTAATATACAAGTTTGGTGGTGGTTGGAAGGTATGGGTAACATGGAGAAGTGGAAATGGGGAAGAATTACAGAACCTTGTTCCCACCCCTGTCACGCTCGCCGTATCGAGCAGATACTCGTCGTAGCGAGTATTGCAGGCAGCTGCATGTCTGCCGTTCGATCTTGCTTTCAATCTTGTGATCTTATCCAATCTTGGTAAGTTATTCCTGACCTCTCTGGCTCCATTCTCAACTATTATTAAGACAACATTAATTCCATTAACCTTAGTAAACTCTAGAATGCTCTTAATTCCATTCTTTTCTTTTGCTCAAAGCATACATTGGAGGATTCAAGGGAGTCTTGGTTCAGAGTCTCGTAGCTGTTATTAAGTTTAGCATCAGTACCAATGCTTCTTACTCCAGGTGGGTGCTTAGGTAGTTTAGTATTTTTCCCCCTTAATCAATTGCATGCAAACACTAGGAAAATTAGGGAAAATATGTGTGAGAGGAATTAACTCCCAAATTCCTCTCCAAACTGTCGTATTTTATGTTTATAATATTATTGCAATGATTTAAGTTGAGGATTGTAGGTGGATTTTATGAAAAATGTGAAAAATTGCAAAACAGGGGCTGTTTACGCAGAACTCGACCGGCGAACCTGCTAGCGAGTGTTCATATTCTGGGCAGCTGTTGAGTGGCCCGGTGAGCACCTGCTCGCCCGGCGAGCTTGCCTCAGCCCAGAATATGACTACTCGCCATGGCGAGCTTGATTACTCGCCGTAGCGAGTTAGGCCAGAATGACCCTATTTTTAATATTTTCTGAAAACTCTACACTCATTTTATATCCTCGATTTAAATTAGTATTTTTGCAATAGTATAATTAATATAAATTATGCACAGTTTGTAAACACGATGCAATCATAAGGTACAACCTAGGAATTTAGAAATTGTTGTATGTTACCCGGGCTGTGGGTTAAATATGGTAGTTTGCAACTTCATTTAGTATCAGTCAATCATGCGCGGTTTAGTATGCGGCTTTATGGGCTTCCAATGGAACAACCCATTAGGAAAATTATTGTGAGCTTAATGCCGTGGTCGAATCGATCAGCGGATATGGCGGGCCTTCGAGACATGCTCACCTCGAAGTGTCTTAGCGGAATAAAATCAATAAGACGTTTTCTGTGATACACCTTTAGTTATGTTTATTATTATGTTATGATATGTTAGAAAATATATATGGACTGATTAGGTGCCCCGGCTTTATAGCCTTTAGGAGGGTAGTAGGACTCACTGGGACGAAGTGACTGTCTCACCCCACTCCCTTTTCGATATAGGTAAGACAGGTTATTTTAGAGCAGGGACCAGGTTGGACCTGACGATTGGAGCTATGCTTGGATTGTCAGATTTGAAGACTTAGTCTTCATCCTTGTTGTTATTTAGCTTGTTATTTTCTGTAGTTTCGTTTCCGCTGTCTGTATCAAATATTTTCGTTATCTTAATGATAATATGTTATTCAGTTATATTTTCCTTTAATTAATGTACTCAGATTCTGTTGGAACAAAATTATGATTTTGTATCTCCTTAATTGATTTTGATGATAACAATGTATTTAAGGTTAAATTGGAGTACTAATAATTTAATTCAGTGTGCAGGATTAAAAGTTAAAATTTGCGTACTAAAGAACCTTAGAATTTCTGAAGGAATTACTTCTGAGCTCACCAGATCTGAAGCAAGTAATTCTGAGCCTATGAAACTCTGAAGTTATTATCTGAACCTTAGAATTTCTGAAGGAATTACTTCTGAGCTCACCAAATCTGAAGCAAGTAATTCTGAGCCTATGAAACTCTGAAGTTATTATCTGAACCTTAGAATTTCTGAAGGAATTACTTCTGAGCTCACCAAATCTGAAGCAAGTAATTCTGAGCCTATGAAACTCTGAAGTTATTATCTGAACCTTAGAATTTCTAAAGGAATTACTTCTGAGCTCACCAAACCTGAAGCAAGTAATTCTGAGCCTGTGAAACTCTGAAGTTATTATCTGAAGGCTCATCAGAGATAAATGTTAAGCTACACTTGAGAGTACAATTTTATTGAAGACTGTGCCTGACTAAGTCCAAACGTAGAAACCAAGAATGAAAAGGTTTGACCATGGAAAGGTCCTTTTCAAGTCAGGCTTCAGAAACGAATATTTCCTTATTTAGCTTACACCAAGGTTCAAATATCAAAAGCCAAAAGGAATCTCTCATTTTTGTAGTAAACGTTAAGCTCCTAAGCATCTGCAAATCAGAACAGCTAATAAGCTCACTGATCAATACAAAGGAGCGTCTCAATTCTTCAAACGGCTATAATCTTCAACGTTCACTTTTTCACCTATAAAAGGAAGAAGATTTGTGAAGAATCAAAATCAAGACTTAAGCTTCTGAACGTGCTGAAACTCTGTCAAATTCTGAAGCTATCAAACACTTAGAAACTTTGTGATAATTTTCTAAGTTAGTCTTGTAACTGCGTTGTATTTTGTAAACACCTTTGATTGTATATCAAGTGTTAATCTCTTATCTTTATTAACATTAACACCAGTTTGAAGTCTCTTGCTTTGTGCTTGAGCATTTGAAGTCTCTTGCTTTGTGCTTGAGCATTGGAAGTCTCTTGCTTTGTGCTTGAGCATTGGAAGTCTCTTGCTTTGTGCTTGAGCAGTTTGAAGTCTCTTGCTTTGTGCTTGAGCAGTTGGAAGTCTCTTGCTTTGTGCTTGAGCATTGGAAGTCTCTTGCTTTGTGCTTGAGCATTGGAAGTCTCTTGCTTTGTGCTTGAGCAGTTTGAAGTCTCTTGCTTTGTGCTTGAGCAGTTGGAAGTCTCTTGCTTTGTGCTTGAGCAGTTTGAAGTCTCTTGCTTAGTGCTTGAGCATTTGTAATCTGAGTGATTATAGTGAAATCTCTTGTGAAGGACAAGAGGACTGGACTACTCCTGTTAGTGGGAGGAACCAGTATAAAAATTCTGAGCATCTCTCTATCCCTATCCTCATATATTGTGTGTGTTATACTTTATCCGCTGCAATTTGTTTTAACTTAGAAAAAGTCTTAACACAATTCAACCCCCCCCTTCTTGTGTGTTTTTCAACCTTCAATTGGCATCAGAGCTCCGGTCTGTTGCTCTTCACTTAACAGTGAAACAGTAAAAGATCTAGGGGTACTTAGTTGAAAAACATGTCTGGTGTCACGTCTCCTTCTGCCTCTGGCCCAGATCACTCTGCTGTTCCACCTCCTCACAACTATGAAAGGGAGAGGAACAGTGATAATCACAGAGACAAACCACCTTACTTTAACAGTGATCCTACTACTTTTCCTTTCTGGAAAACCAAGATGTATAGTTACATCATTGGGACTGATGATGAGTTATGGGATATCATTGAAGATGGTATACATTTTGAACACATGGATGATGAAGGTATTGTAAGAAATACCTACAGAAAGTTCTTTGATGCTGAAACAAAGAAACAGTATAAGAAGCATCATACTGTTAAAAATATGCTTATTGGTGCTATATCTCATGCTGAGTATTTAAAAATATCCAACAAGTCATGTGCCAAAACTATCTGGGATTCTCTATGTTCCACCTATGAAGGAAATAAGCAAGTCAAAGAAGCTAAGGCAAACTTATTAGTTCATCAATATGAGTTGTTCAGAATGAAGGAAGATGAAGATATTGAAACCATGTATTCAAGGTTTCAAACCCTTGTCTCTGGTCTTCAAGTTCTGAAGAAAAGCTACACTTCCTCTGATCATGTCAAGAAAATTCTGAGGAGTCTACCTTCCAAGTGGAGACCAAAAGTTACAGCTTTTCAGGAATCCAAGGATCTGGACAATGTGTCTCTTGAAGATTTAATAAGCTCACTCAGAAGTCATGAGCTAGAGCTTATGTCAGATGAACCTGTCAAGAAGATGAAGTCCTTGGCTCTAAGCTCTGTTCAAACTTCTTCAAAAGCTGCAAAGATCAAAGTTTCTGAACAAGAGGAAGAAACTTCTGATGATATGTTGGATGAAAATTCTGAGAATGAAGAAATGGCTCTAATGGTTAGAAGATTTCAGAAATGGAACAAGAAGTACAAAAGGTTTCCAAACAAAGGAAACAACTCAAGAGGTTCTTTCTCAAAGGACAAAAAGGAAGAGCTTAACAAGTGCTATAATTGCAAGAAATCTGGACACTTCATTGCTGATTGCCCAGAAATGTCATCCAAGTACAAGGAAAAGGTAAGGAAGAGTTTGTTAGCCACTTGGGAAACCATTGAGAATGACTCTGAAGGAGAAGATGATGAAGAAGGCAATCTGGCTTTAATGGCAAGAACTTCTGAAGGTAACAACTCTGATAGAGATTCTGAAGATGACTCAGATGATGAGAATGAGGTATATTCTAACATGACTAAATCTGAACTAATTGATTCTCTTAAGATTGCTGTGAAACATTACACTCGAATGGTAGGTCAACACAAAATTCTGAAGAATGTTCATGAATCATTGAAAAAGGATGCCAAGATTCTTTATGAAGAAAATGAATCTTTAAACATTCGTATTTGTCATGTTGAATCTAACTATGTCTTGGCAGACAAGCTCAATGATGATCATGAAGATGCTCTCCATGAATTTATTCGTTGTACCTTCAATAGGAGTAAAATGGCTTCCATGATTTATCATATGACTCGTAACTATGGTGAAGGCATTGGTTATTCTCGGTTTAAGAACTGGGATAAGCCTCTGAAATCATATAGTGAGGATGATACTCCACCTGAATTATTCTCTACCTTTGTTAAAAGTGGTACACACGATCTGAAGGCATCCAACTCTAAGGGAGGTTCTGAACCTGAACTTAAAGACTCAGAAGTTCCAAGTTCTTCTGAACCAAAAATTTATGAGCCCAAAAGTTCTCAAGTTAAGGCTCAGAAGTCATCTGAACCTCTGAGAAATCAAGGCAAAGTTACTTCAGATCCTTGCTTGACCTTTGGAACTGTGATATACTCCAGATCAAAATCCAAGAATCAAATTAAGCCTAAACATTCATGTCAAAGCTTAATTAATTCTAGATCTTGTGTTGATCATAGAAAACAAAGAAGGAATACTATTCAGAAGACTAACTCTAAAGGACCCATCAGAATATGGGTACCAAAATCTGAAATAGTGTTTGCTTCAGATGCTCATACAAGGAAAGGTAAAACAACATCCCTGGTACCTGGACAGTGGTTGCTCACGACATATGACGGGAGAAAAGCATATGTTCCAAACCCTAACTCTGAAAGAGGGAGGCTCTGTGGGATTTGGAGGAAAACAAAAAGGGAAGATCATTGGTATAGGTACAGTTGGTAATTCCTCTCTTTCCATTAAAGATGTTTGGTTAGTTGATGGACTTAAACACAATCTATTGAGCATTAGTCAATTTTGTGACAATGGGTGTGTTGTTACATTTAATAAGGAATCATGTACTGTATCAAAAGACTCTGACAAATCTGTAGTATTCAAGGGAATAAGAGTTGGCAATGTTTATAAAGTAAACTTTTCTGATTTGGTTGACCAAAAGATTATATGTCTTTTGTCTCTGAGTGATGAGAAATGGTTATGGCACAAGCGTCTTGGTCATGCTAACTGGAGGTTGATCTCTAAGCTTAGCAAACAAAAGCTTGTTAGTGGATTGCCTGACATTGATTATCACTCAGATGCACTCTGTGGCACATGTCAAAAAGGAAAATTTGCTAAGACTTCCTTCAAGTCTAAAAACATTGTCTCTACTTCCAGACCCTTAGAATTGCTTCACATTGATTTGTTTGGTCCTGTTTCGACAGCCTCTATCAATGGTAAGAAATATGGATTAGTTATTGTTGATGATTTCAGTAGATGGACTTGGGTGAAATTCCTTCGTTCTAAGAGTGAAGCATTTGTGGTGTTCAGTGACTTCTGCACGCAAATACAAAGTGAAAAGGATCTTCGGATTCTGAAGGTTAGAAGCTACCATGGGGGAGAGTTCGAAAATGATTCTTTCGAATCTTTCTGCTCAGAGCATGGAGTAATCCATGAATTCTCTTCTCCTAGAACACCACAGCAGAATGGTGTTGTAGAAAGAAAGAATAGATCTTTGCAAGAAATGGCTCGTACCATGATGCTTGAGTCTAACCTAGCTAAGTATTTGTGGGCAGAAGCAGTGAATACTGCTTGCTATGTTCAGAATAGAATCTTCATCAGACCTATTCTGAACAAAACTGCTTATGAACTGTTCAAAGGAAGAAAACCCAATATTTCTTATTTTCATCAGTTTGGATGTACATGTTATATTCTAGACAACAAGGTCTATCGAAAGAAATTTGATGCTAGAGCTTATAAGGGTACCTTTATAGGTTACTCTGAACCCTCAAAAGCATACAGATTGTATAATTCTGAAACTCACACAGTTGAAGAATCTATACATGTTAGATTTGATGATAAAGAGCCTGACAATAATATGTCAGAGCAAGCTGAGAATTTTGCAGAATTTCAAGTATCCTCAAATTCTGAATGTGAAGATCTCTCCATTGTTGTATATCCATCTGAGACTCAGAATGAAGACGTTTCTGAAGGTCTTGAATCTGAAGACCCTTCAGAACCTGAACCCTCTCAGATACCTGCTCCACCTAAAAGTAAATTCAAGTATAGATCATCTCATCCTGAAGAGCTAATTGTTGGTAACAAGGATAGCCCTAGAAAGACCAGATCTGCTTTCAAAGAGGATGAATCCTTAGTTGGGTTAATTTCATTAATTGAACCCACAAACATAGAAGAAGCACTCTCAGATGATGGGTGGATCATTGCAATGCAAGAAGAACTCAATCAATTTGAAAGAAATGATGTTTGGGATCTGGTACCAAAACCCAAACACAAGAACATTATTGGAACAAAATGGGTATTCAGAAACAAGTCAAATGAAAAGGGAGAAGTTGTCAGAAATAAAGCTAGACTGGTTGCACAAGGTTATAGTCAGCAAGAAGGCATAGATTTCACTGAAACCTTTGCACCAGTAGCAAGACTTGAGGCAATTAGACTTCTCTTGTCCTATGCAGTTAATCATGACATCACTCTATTTCAAATGGATGTTAAGAGTGCATTTCTGAATGGAGTAATTTATGAAGAAGTCTATGTTAAACAACCTCCTGGCTTTGAAGATATAAAGTGTCCTGATCATGTTTACAAATTGAAGAAATCTCTGTATGGTTTGAAACAAGCTCCAAGAGCTTGGTATGAAAGGTTAAGTATATTTCTTCTAGAAAATGGTTTTGAAAAAGGACATGTTGATAACACTCTCTTTAGAAAAACCTTAAAAACTGATATTTTGATTGTTCAGATTTATGTTGATGATATTATCTTTGGTTCAACTAATGCTTCTCTTTGCAAGAATTTCTCTAAGCTTATGCAGGATGAATTTGAAATGAGTATGATGGGAGAACTAACATTCTTCTTGGGAATTCAAATCAATCAAAGAAAAGAAGGAGTATATGTGCATCAAACCAAATACACAAAGGATTTACTGAAGAAATTTGGTCTTGAAGATTGTAAACCAATGTCAACTCCTATGCATCCCTCTAGCTGTCTTCTGAAGGAAGAATCTGAAGGCAAAGTAGATCAGAAATTATATAGAGGTATGATTGGTTCCCTCCTTTATCTCACTGCATCTAGACCAGATATCTTGTTCAGTGTATGCTTGTGTGCTAGATTTCAATCAGATCCTAGAGAGTCTCATCTAACTGCTGTTAAGAGAATCTTTAGATATCTGAAAGGAACCACTAATCTTGGATTACTTTATAAGAAATCCTTAGATTATCAGCTTATTGGATTCTGTGATGCTGACTATGCTAGTGATAAAATTGAAAGGAAGTCCACTTGTGGAAACTGTCAATTTCTAGGTGAAAACCTTATATCATGGGCTAGTAAGAGACAAGCAACTATTGCTCTATCTACAGCAGAAGCAGAGTACATCTCAGCTGCTAAGTGTTGCACGCAATTGCTCTGGATGAAACATCAGTTGGAGGACTATCAGATAAGGATAAGTAGTATACCACTTCTCTGTGATAATACTGCTGCTATCTGTTTGTCTAAGAATCCTATTTTGCATTCAAGAGCTAAACACATTGAGATCAAACATCACTTCATTAGAGACTATGTTCAGAAGGGAGTAATTAAGATTCAATTCATTGATACTGAGCATCAATGGGCTGATATCTTTACCAAACCTCTTGCTATTGATCGTTTCGATTTTATCAAGAAAAATCTGAACATGGTTTTTATTTCTGAATGATATCTCTGAATGCTGTTAACTCTGAATGAATAAACTGGTTCTGAAGGGCCTCAGAAGTTTGGACGGCTCAGAAACTATTATATAGGTTCTGAAGCACTCTCTCATCTGAAGCAATCAGAATTATTTATTATTAAATATGATTTCTTGTGACTCAGATACCTACTCTAAGTGTTAGTTGACCACTCAGTTTCTCTAACTGACAGCTGGCTTCTGAAAACACTACTTATCTGTGTAACTTCCCATCATGTCTAGTAAACGCTGGGTAATGAAGGAGAGCTAATGATGATTTTATTAAAAGTAACTGCCAAGCCCCCATTACGTCACTATCTTGTTTCCCCCCATTTTTTTTTGAAACTTCCACTATAATCACTTAATCACACACTAGTCACTATCACTTCTCACGTTTTCAATATTTTGAAACTTCCACTATAACCATTTCTGACACCCCTAAATCCCCTCAGAAATCTCCTATTAAAGATTCTGAGTCTACCCCAATAGCAATGGACGTAGACCAATCTGAACCCTCAAATGTTCAAAATTCTGAAGTCCCTGCTGAATCCCAAACTGAACCCCTTCAGACTTCATCTCCTAAGCCAACCACTTCTGAACCAAACCCCTCATCCATTCAAACCACTCCACCTTTTCCTGGAACTGATTCAGATCTTGAAGAAACTCGTCTTCATTCTGAAACAATTCCCTGTTTCACCATGGTACTTAACAATTCCCTTTTACCGTTGAATGCATTTACTGCTGGTGGTTGTTTGCTGTGTGCATTTACTACCCTGTAACTTGTGCTTTGACTGGCCCGTTTTTGATAATGACAAAGGGGGAGAAAATATTATTTCATTTCCTATGGCAGTGAAATTATTTCTGAAGCTCTAAAGATCACATTTTCTGAACTCTACTCTTGTTAAGTTATATTAAAGTCTTTTAAACTTTTAATGAGGGGGAGTAATAAATTTTGTCCAACATAAATTCATATAATATAAGATACGCTTGCAAACCATATCTTATATTTGTCAATCTGAAGAAATAGAGCTTGCAAACCTCTAATTCTGAAGGTAGAATATATGAAATTATATTTGACATTAAATATTACTCTTAGACTGTTTTATATTTATCATTGATAAACTTTTGAAGCTTATCAGACTCAGGGGGAGCTTGCAAACCTCAGAACCTGAAGTCAAGATGTTAAATAAAAACAACAACAATTGATTTTAAATACATATAGTTGTCATCATCAAAAAGGGGGAGATTGTTGGAACAAAATTATGATTTTGTATCTCCTTAATTGATTTTGATGATAACAATGTATTTAAGGTTAAATTGGAGTACTAATAATTTAATTCAGTGTGCAGGATTAAAAGTTAAAATTTGCGTACTAAAGAACCTTAGAATTTCTGAAGGAATTACTTCTGAGCTCACCAGATCTGAAGCAAGTAATTCTGAGCCTATGAAACTCTGAAGTTATTATCTGAACCTTAGAATTTCTGAAGGAATTACTTCTGAGCTCACCAAATCTGAAGCAAGTAATTCTGAGCCTATGAAACTCTGAAGTTATTATCTGAACCTTAGAATTTCTGAAGGAATTACTTCTGAGCTCACCAAATCTGAAGCAAGTAATTCTGAGCCTATGAAACTCTGAAGTTATTATCTGAACCTTAGAATTTCTAAAGGAATTACTTCTGAGCTCACCAAACCTGAAGCAAGTAATTCTGAGCCTGTGAAACTCTGAAGTTATTATCTAAAGGCTCATCAGAGATAAATGTTAAGCTACACTTGAGAGTACAATTTTATTGAAGACTGTGCCTGACTAAGTCCAAACGTAGAAACCAAGAATGAAAAGGTTTGACCATGGAAAGGTCCTTTTCAAGTCAGGCTTCAGAAACGAATATTTCCTTATTTAGCTTACACCAAGGTTCAAATATCAAAAGCCAAAAGGAATCTCTCATTTTTGTAGTAAACGTTAAGCTCCTAAGCATCTGCAAATCAGAACAGCTAATAAGCTCACTGATCAATACAAAGGAGCGTCTCAATTCTTCAAACGGCTATAATCTTCAACGTTCACTTTTTCACCTATAAAAGGAAGAAGATTTGTGAAGAATCAAAATCAAGACTTAAGCTTCTGAACGTGCTGAAACTCTGTCAAATTCTGAAGCTATCAAACACTTAGAAACTTTGTGATAATTTTCTAAGTTAGTCTTGTAACTGCGTTGTATTTTGTAAACACCTCTGATTGTATATCAAGTGTTAATCTCTTATCTTTATTAACATTAACACCAGTTTGAAGTCTCTTGCTTTGTGCTTGAGCATTTGAAGTCTCTTGCCTTGTGCTTGAGCATTGGAAGTCTCTTGCTTTGTGCTTGAGCATTGGAAGTCTCTTGCTTTGTGCTTGAGCAGTTTGAAGTCTCTTGCTTTGTGCTTGAGCAGTTGGAAGTCTCTTGCTTTGTGCTTGAGCAGTTTGAAGTCTCTTGCTTAGTGCTTGAGCATTTGTAATCTGAGTGATTATAGTGAAATCTCTTGTGAAGGACAAGAGGACTGGACTACTCCTGTTAGTGGGAGGAACCAGTATAAAAATTCTGAGCATCTCTCTATCCCTATCCTCATATATTGTGTGTGTTATACTTTATCCGCTGCAATTTGTTTTAACTTAGAAAAAGTCTTAACACAATTCAACCCCCCCCTTCTTGTGTGTTTTTCAACCTTCAGATTCCAGTTTTAATGCTTCGACTAAATATTCTAGATATTTTTAGTTGGGGCGTTACAAATGGTATCAGAGCAGGTCGATCTAGTATCGGACCGTGCCATGAGTCATTTCAATCCTTTCCTAAGTAGTACGGACCCTTTGGAGTCTGGACTGTTTACGCTGAAACCATCGCGTGCTGAGTCTGATCAGCTCAGTATTGTGCATGGTAGGCAGGGTATTACGGTTGAGAACCGAAGTGGACCACGGTGGTTAAGTAAGAAGATCGTAGTGGAGATGCAGTTCAGAAGCAGTCGTTGGCGAGAATTCCCTCTAACCGGATGTTAGAGCTGAAATAGTTAGGACTGAAGGAGTAAGTGATGCAACGCCAACGAGTATATCGAGAGTTAAGGTGGAAGTACTAATCATTCGAAGCAGAATTGTTCATGTAAGAACGTAAGTGTATAGGGTGTGATAGTACCCAACTGACATCGTGTGTCAGGTAAAATTTCCCGAACTTGAGAGTAACCATACCTTCTGGTGAACATGTTCACGAGAAACACGTAAGCCAAGTAAGATTCAACCTTCAGTAAATTAGAACTCTTCCTGAATACCTAGTCTTACCATTCAGCCGTAAGACTCACTCGTGCTGTTAGATCTGTTTAGTACCATAATAAAGGATTTCTTTTTCGATACCAGCTTAGGTCAGTAACTCAGCAAACTATTAGAGACCAACTTTGATTGGAGTAACAATTAGGAATCATTTCACGACACCATGTAGGTACCTGACTAGATTCATAAAGCATCCTTCGTGATACAGTGAAAACAAGAATTAACCGAATTAGCCCCTGTAAGTAACAACCAATAGTTGTACCTTATCACTAGAGGTTGAGCAGTATTAGATGCAACAGTTAAAAATTTCATCTTCTAAACTTTTACCATATAGACTTATTAGGTGTAGTTGTACATTATCTTGAGCTAACAACTTAGTGCCATTAAATACCCAACCTAGCATATAGGAAATAGTTGTATTAAACTGCCTTCGATTCAACACCTTTTCACATTTCGGTCTGTCATGTTACCACCTAGGAAATTATTATAGGTCTAGTAAAATAGTTTCAGATTAACATGTTACATTAGAGATCACAACAAATCACTTTGGAAATAACCTCACCCGGAATGACAAGTAGGAATATTTCTTGACCATAATTAGTTACTAGGTAGCCTGTTTAACACTATCATACATTTCCTACTTTAGCAGCTTAGTGTCGTGACTTAGGTAAATACCTTGTGAAAGAAATTAAGTTGAACCACCCGTAGTATTAATTTCCTTAGGCGTCAGCCATTATCTTAACATCTAGTGCATTATCACTAGGAGCTCGTTACAGTAGAACAGTCTATCTCTTAGAAATCAACCTCAGTGTCGAACCACTAGCATTCGAGCCTCGATCAGATTAGCAAGTCAGCAGTTAACATTCACACCTTCGGCCAACTAGATCAATCGTTTATTACCTATGTTAGTTATCTCGTATCGAAAATAACTGAGTTGGATTTATTTATTATCAGCCATTTAACATTTTCAAATCATCCGGACCTTCGAGTTAGAAACTTGTTAGAGTTAGTCAGATTTCCATCAAGAGTGCCTATCAATACCCTGATATGAGCTGGAACCATTAGAGGTTAAAATTCCAATTTCATGACCATTCTCTCGGAACTTCGTTAAGCTAAACTCTTCGAACTAATTCATACTGGATTGGGTATCCAGTAATCATGGCAACATAGAACGGGTTCACTCCCTAACTCTCGTGCCCTATCATCTGTTAATCATAGTTATCACTCAGAGCAATTGAAAGGAAAACTTTCCAAATTCTGCGACATCGGTCAGTTAAACCGACATTGTGAGACTTTGCTAACAAATAATTCTGTTCAATCTTTTCAACCTTTTCAGTTACATTGTTAGTAACTAAATACAATTCGTGGAATCCAGTTTTTCTAGAGAGGACATGTGTAAATTCAGTTCAAGCTCTCACTCATCGTATCGATCTTTTAATCACTATCATTAGTGAATTATCCGCTGAACTATTATGTTCTGTGTCAGTATCAGTTAATCGTATAGGTCTTCATGCACCTGAACGATTCATCATCATTTCTAGTGCATTGGATATACTTTCGTAGTCCCGTCAGCTAAATTCCAGTTAAGTTCCGATCTTCCAGTTACGTAGGAATAGGAGCTAGTAGAAGTATTAATATCAAGATACTGATAAGTGCTGAAAAGTAGTTATTTCATGTAATATATTTGTGCACTTATTAACTTAATGTGTAAGAAATCCTTTTAAAAAACCCCGAAATCGTGTATATATTTGTGGCTTAAATATCATTTCAGTCCTTGTAAGTTCGCAATTTTTTGGTTTTAGTCCTTGTATATTTTTTTGTTGCAAATTAGTCCTTGTATGTTCAAATCTTTTGGTTTTAGTCCCTTAAAATCAAAATCCGTAGGAAAATCCGCAGGAAACCAACAAATTTTCCTGCAGATTTTCTTGTGGATTTTAGCTTTAGGGACTAAAACCAAAATGATTTGCACATACAGGGACTAATTTGCAACAAAAAAAGATACAGGGACTAAAACCAAAAAATCGCGAACTTACAAGGACTAAAATGATGTTTAAGCCTATATTTGTTTAAGTTATTTTTTCTTAGTTTTTCTAATTCCCAACTCTTTTTGTAGGGAATTGAAGCTTAGGACAGGATTGGAACAAAGAACAAATAAATTAAAGTCTCAAACAGTCGCTCAAGCTCGCCCGGCGAGGTCAAGTCAGTAGCAAATGGAGTTTTGGGCGAGGTCCAGCGCCAATCAGCGAGCATGGCTCGCCCGGCCAGAGTCAGCGACAGGAAGGCGGTCAAGAGGTCAGTGGGACACGTGTCATCAAACCCACAGCTGAGGAAAGGTAGCTCGCCCGGCCAAAGATATCTCGCCCGGCGAGCGTAGCAGAACTTGACCACTATAAATAGCAATTCAGTTCAGAAAAATAGTCCTGTTCTTTGGTTCTTGTTCTGATACACTGAGAAATAGCTCTAGGTTATAACTTTAAGAGTTCTTGAAGGTGCATAACACAAATTGGTTGAGGAATCATTCCATAATATTTGTTCACTTCAATTCTCTTCATCATTGTAAGCTTGCTATGGGTAACTAAACTCTTTATTGTTGGGATTAGTATTAGATTAATTTATGAGCATGTATTTGTCTTGATCTTGTTATATATGGTTTAGTGATTCAATCTACTTTGATATTGTTCTTGCTTTTTAATGTTTGATCAATTTGATTTGAAAGAATATAGGGATATATGTTTTGAATCAATGAACTAGAACAATATCTATTAAATCTAAACTCTAGGGATAGATTTGGGTTTAATAATCACTTAAAGTATTATTTCTTAAAGTTGTTATATCGATTAATCACCCGAGGGATCGAGGGTTAATAGGTATAATAGTTTCTCGTCATTATTTGGGAACGAAAACGTACCCCACGTAATACGTGGTAAAGTTGATTGATAGCTAAACCTATGTGATTGATTGAGGAAATATATGTGAATTAATGATCGAAAGCTAATCCCAGCAATACTATTTCTCTGATATTTTCAACAAATCTTTTACCGCAATTTCGCAGTTATATGTTACAAGTATTTTATAACAAAACCATCAAACCATTGTCACTTAAAATCATGGAAATTGTTGAACGGCATTTGGTATCGCACTAGTCCCTGTGGAAACGATAATTTTAATACTTACTTTGATATTACATCAAATGGCGCCGTTGCCGAGGACTGGCGTTTGATATTAAAAGCATTGCAGCAATTTCGATAGTTTTAAGCAATTTTGCACTTTTTATTTTCTGTTTTAAATTACTTTTATCCCTTGTGCACGCTAACTTGTCTGGTAGATTGTTGATTCTTGTTTATGCGAGGTAAGATTTCTGCAGAGAACCTATTCTTTGATCCAGAAATCGAGAAAACAGCCCGAAGAAACAATAGCAAGAACAAGAAAAAGAGACAAAAAGCCAAACAAAGAGAGCAGCAAGAAGGAAGTTCTGTTTTTATTTCTTCAACATCTTCTGTTGCCGAAGAAACAATGGCAGCACCTACACCACCCACTCCCGAACCATGCCAAAATAGCCCGAGACGTTTGGCTCACTTGGCAAGACCAAGGGCTGGAGCCAAACAAACTGAGATGAAAACGGGTTATTTGCAATTGTTATATGCTAACCCTTTTGCAGGTTTGCCACATGAAGATCCTTACAATCATCTTGTCAAGTTTTATGAGATAGCTGGTTCACTTGGAGCCATTGAAGCTGAGGAAGAATCGGTGTTCCAAAGAGGGTTTCCACATTCATTGATTGGTAAAGCAAAGGAATGGTATCTCGATCAACCTACTCAAGTTATGACCAATTGGAATACGCTTAAGGAGAAATTTCTTGAAAGATTCTTTCCACACCACAAGTTTATGGAGGCCAAAACATCGATTGCTGTGTTTGCCCAAGGTACAAGTGAAACTCTAAATGAAGCTTGGGAACGTTACAAATCTATGTTACAGAAGTGTCCTAATCACGGTTTGATGAACTCACTCAAATTCATATCTTTCGCAACGGACTTCTTTAACAAACGAAGCTTTTGTTAGATGCTACAACTGGTGGTTCTTTATTATCATTGAGTGCTGCAGATACTACATCAATAATTGAAAAAATGGCACTTAGTGACGGTCAAGGTGATTACAATAGGAATCCGTCACAGCAGAAGCCAGGAGTTCTTGAACTTGATTCTTCAGATGCAGTCCTAGCCCAAAACAAGCTTCTCACCAACACCGTGGATCAATTATCAAAGCAAATGACAAGGATGATTAATCTCCAGGAAGAGGCAAGTAAAGCCAAGCATGTTGCATACTGTGAACTGTGTACTGGTGACCATCCAACTGGCCATTGCCCTCCGACAAATGAAGAGGTGAACTTTATGGGAAATCAGCAAAGGCAGGGTCAGTATCAAAACAACACTGGTTATCAAAGAGGAAACAATTTGAATTAGGGCCAGGGTTGGAGACAAGATGCTGGTTCGTCAAACAGACAAAGACAGTATGAGAGTTTCAATCAGCCACCTCCGCAGCAAAATCAGAGTCAAAGCTTAGAGGAAACAATGAAGAAATTCATGGAAATGCAAATGGTTCAGAACCAGCAGCAACAAAAATTTCAGCAAGAAACTCAAGTTTATCAAAGAGGAAATGATGCGGTGTTAAGAAATCTTGAGACTCAAATCGGGCAAATAGCTAAACAAATGGCAAGTAGCAATACCAATCAAGGAGGATCTTTCACTGCCAATACTGAATCTAATCCAAAAGAACAATGCAAGTCCATCACAACCAGAAGTGGAAAAGAGATAGGTAAAGGCATAGGTGACAACCTGAAAATGGAGGAATCTGTTGTTGAGGCGAGAGAAAGGAAGGAGGAAGAGAGTGAAGGGAGTAAGAAATGTTGAGGATTTTAGGGTGTTGGCTTCATTTAGGTAAAATAAGCCTGATTCCATGATGTGGAGCATGATGTGTGGCACATCAGGTTTCACATCTGGACGCCCTAGCTGGACGCGCCTTTATTTATTTACACGCGATCTTTTGAAAAAGATTTGTTTTTCAAATTAAATCGTGCCAGCTTGCGCGCCAAGGAACAAGATAATCTTTTATGGTTCTGTTTTATTTTATTGGCCGACTTTGATCAAAAGATTTGAAACAAACAATTAAAAGATTATGATCAAATAAATCTCAAGAAGAATTAACAAAGGCCAGCTGTCAACATTGAAGATCCAAGCCCATTGAAGATCCAGCTGTCAACATTGAAGATCCAAGCCTTTGTGGTTGTAGATGATTTCTCAAGGTTCACTTGGGTTAGCTTCATCAGAGAGAAGTCTGACACTTTTGATGCATTCAAAGAACTATGTCTTAGACTACAAAGAGAAAAGGATAGTGGCATTGTTAGAATCAGAAGTGATCATGGGAAAGAGTTTGAAAATTCAAGATTCTCTGAGTTTTGTGCTGATGAAGGAATTGGGCATGAGTTCTCCTCTCCAATTACACCCCAACAAAATGGTGTAGTTGAAAGAAAGAACAGAACTTTGCAAGAGGCTGCAAGAGTTATGTTACATGCCAAGAAGTTACCCTACTACTTTTGGGCAGAGGCCATGAGTACTGCATGCTATGTACACAACAGGGTGACTCTAAGAAAAGGTACATCAACCACACTGTATGAGATATGGAAGGGAAGAAAACCAACTGTCAAACACTTCCATGTCTTTGGTAGCAAGTGCTATATCTTAGCTGACAGAGAGCAAAGGAGGAAGATGGATCCCAAGAGTGATGAAGGAATTTTCCTAGGCTATTCCTTAACCAGTAGAGCCTACAGAGTGTTCAACAACAGAACAAGAACTATGATGGAATCCATCAATGTTGTCATAGATGACTGTTCAGACAATGTGCCTGATGTTGATCCTGATGTGGACACATCTCACCCCCAGCCTGAAGACTCTGAAGTAGAAGAGATTCCTGAGAAGACTGATCAGCAAGAAGATGTGACTCCAGTAAACAAGGGTCCCTCTATTAGAGTTCAAAAGAATCATCCAAAAGAACTCATAATAGGGAGTCTTGAGTCAGGTGTTATGACAAGGTCAAGAGAGGTTGTATCCAACGCTTGCTTTGTGTCAAAGGTAGAACCAAAGAATGTGAAAGAAGCCTTGACAGATGAGTTTTGGATTGAAGCTATGCAAGAGGAGCTGAACCAGTTCAAGAGGAATGAAGTATGGGATTTAGTTCCTAGACCTGAAGGAGTTAATATCATTGGCACTAAATGGGTTTATAGGAATAAATCTGATGAAAGTGGTGTTGTGACTAGAAACAAGGCTAGGCTTGTGGCTCAAGGTTACTCTCAGATTGAAGGAGTAGACTTTGATGAAACATTTGCTCCTGTGGCACGTCTTGAATCCATAAGGTTACTTTTTGGAGTAGCATGTATCTTGAAATTCAAGCTATTTCAGATGGATGTGAAGATACTTAAATGAGGAAGTATATGTGGAGCAGCCCAAGGGATTTGTTGATCCAAATTATCCAGATCATGTCTACAGATTGAAGAAGGCATTATATGGATTAAAGCAAGCTCCTAGGGCATGGTATGAGAGGCTAACCAAATTTCTTGTGCAGCAAGGTTATAGAAAAGGAGAAACAGACAAAACCTTGTTTGTTAGAGAAGAAAAAGGCAAGTTCATGATTGCACAAATCTATGTAGATGACATTGTGTTTGGAGGAATGTCTGATCCAATGGTCAAGATGTTTGTGAATCAGATGCAGTCTGAATTTAAGATGAGCCTTGTGGGTGAACTTACCTACTTTCTTGGTCTGAGTGTCAAACAGATGGAAGATACAATTTTCATCTCTCAAAGCAAGTATGCCAAGAACATTGTGAAGAAATTTGGAATGGAGAATGCAAATCACAAGAGAACTCATGCAGCAACCCATCTCAAACTTTCTAAAGATGAGCATGGTGTCAGTGTTGATCAAAGCTTGTACAGAAGCATGATTGGCAGTCTACTTTATCTCACTGCAAGTAGACCTGACATTAGCTTTGCTGTTGGTGTGTGTGCAAGGTACCAAGCTGAGCCCAAGACGAGTCATTTGAATCAGGTCAAAAGGATTCTTAAGTATGTCAGTGGTACAAGTGATTATGGGATTCTCTACTCTCATGGTGAAGACACAAGATTGTTGGGTTATTGTGATGCTGACTGGGCTGGTAGTGTAGATGATAGGAAGAGCACTTCTGGTGGATGTTTCTATTTGGGAAGCAACTTTATATCATGGTTCAGCAAGAAACAAAATTGTGTTTCTCTTTCTACAGCTGAGGCTGAGTATATTGCAGCAGGAAGTAGTTGTTCTCAGCTACTTTGGATGAAGCAGATGTTGGGTGAGTACAATGTGCAGCAAGATGTGCTCACATTATACTGTGACAATCTAAATGCTATAAATATTTCCAAAAATCCTATCCAACATAGTAGGACAAAGCACATTGATATACGTCACCATTTTATTAGAGATCTTGTTGAAGACAATATTATGACTCTAGAGCATGCTGCCACAGAGAATCAACTGGCAGATATTTTCACAAAGGCTTTAGATGCAAATAGGTTTGAGGTGTTAAGGGGCAAACTTGGTATTTGCCTCTTTGAGGATCAATAGCCATAATAGCTATTCCAGCGTACAATGGTTACCTACCTTTCCCTCCATCCATAGTTGCACGCAATCCAAAGGCAATGATTACAAAAATTTTCTAACGGCTATTTCGCGATTTTCTCCAAGAAATCCGTTTATTCAAGATATTTCTCTCATTGCCTACCACTTTGTTCACCACTTTTGTTTCTCAAACACTCAAACGACCTAAGAAATTTTTTCTTGATCTCTCTGAAACCCTTTATTCATCTCTGCAATTTTTCTTTGAAATCTTCATACCAAATCATCATCATCATCATGTCTACTGCAACCAAAACATCCCCTTCCACAAAAACAAACACTCCTCCATCTTCACCAAAACCTAATTCCCCACACCATGAAGATATACAAAGTGATATGATCATCAATGCAACCCCTGTTTCGATGATCAAACCTTCAGGATAAAAGAAGAAGAAGTCTAAACGATCAAGAAGGGAATCAACTCCTATTGCTGCAGAGGAAGATGTTGTTCCTTCTCCTTCCACAGAAAAATCAAAGAAGAAGAAGAAGAAGAAAAGCAAGAAGCACAAGACTGGCTCACCCAAGAGGGTTCACACCATGGAAAGCCTGCACATTGATCCCCTTCCTGCTGAAACTGTTGATGCTGCTGTTGATGCATCTGTGGGTATAGGTTCTTCAAACCCTAACCCTAAGAAGGCTGCTGTAAAGATTTCTGATGATCAAAGACACCCCTTGACTCAGAAGATCATTGATTCTGTGCTCCAGGCCCTGCAAGAGCCTGATGTTGTGGCAGATGTGGGCACATCATTGCCACAAGGTAAAGAAGAGTCTCCTGCTGATAAAGAAGAGACTGTTGTTGCTGAAGAACAACCTGTCATTCCTGATTCTCCAGAACAGGAAATTGTTGAAGAAGATCAACCTGCTGAGGTTGAAGAACCTGAAGATGATACCCAGTCTGATAAGGGTAAAAATGTTGAAGGTTCAGACCATGAAGACTCCAATCCTTCTGACAAGGATGTTGATGGAGATACAATTGTTGTGGATGTAGAAGGCTACAATTCTGACATCCCTTTGAAGAAAATTGCTGAGGACAGCATTGCAAGAAGGACCAGAAGTGGAAAGGGTCCTGCTGCTATTGAAAGATCTTCTACTGCTACCAAGGAGAAGAAGAAGCCTGTCAAGAGGCAGGTTTTGTATGGTCCCAAGAAGGGATACAGTAAAGCTGTGGTTCCACCAACCAAGAAGAAGACTCAGAAAAGAAAAGAGCCACCTACAAGTGACTCAGAGTATGATAGGGAGCGCGATGTAGCTCACATCAGTGAGTCTGAGGAAGAATCTGCTGAGGAGCGTAATGTGGAGTTTGATGTGGTCCACATTGAGTCTGCTGTAAAGAAGAGCTATGGGAAGAAGAAAATTCCTCAGGGAATACCTGATATCCCTGTTGACCTAATTTCCTTCCACAACCCTGCACATGCTGGAAAATGGAAGTACATTGCTCACAGAAGGTTAGCTCTGGAGAGGGAGCTAAGTGCTGAAGCCTTGCAGTGCAAGGAGGTTATGAGATTGATCAAGCGTGCTGGCTTGATGAGAACTGTATCTGGGCTGAGTGACTGCTATGAGAAAGTGGTCAAAGAATTTTTGGTTAATATTCCTGCTGGCTGTAATAATCCTTTGGACAAGGAGTATCAGACAGTCTTTGTGAGAGGCAAGGAGATCCACTTCTCTCCCACTGTTATCAACAAGTTTTTGGGCAGAAGTGAGGAGCCCTATGCTGAGATGGAGGCCAATGACAACTATATAATCAAGGCCATCACTGCTGGAAAGGTCAAGACTTGGCCTAAGAAGGGAAAGTTGCAAGCAAGCAAGCTCACTCCAATCTACAACATCCTGAATAGGATTGCTGCTGCTAACTGGGTGCCTACCACACACAACTGTGATGTGGCTACAGGTTTGGCTAGGTTCATCTACACTGTAGGTAACAAAATCAACTTTGATTTTGGTACTTATATTTTTTATCAGACTATCAAGCATGCCAAAACCCTAGCTGTCAAACTACCCATTGCTTTTCCTTCCCTGTTGTGTGGAATCATATTGAGCCAGAGACCTGATGTTCTGGGCAAGGATGATTTGTCTTGCAGAAGAGAGTCTGCTATTTCTTTTAGTCTCAATCAGTCTGATGTGACTCCTGATGTGGGCACATCCAGCTCAACTAATGCAATGTCTATGATAGACATGATTACTGCTTTAAAGGAGACTTGTAAGGCTCTGGATGAGAAGAAGGCCAAGCTGGAAGCAGTCATTGCTGGACTGGAGCTTGAGGATGAGCAAACAATGGCTGAGGATGAGGAATTGGAGGAGGAGGAGGAGCCCAATAACTCTGAAGCTGAGGAAACTGATGGGAGCCAGGATATTTGAATTTTGTAATTCATTGATATTTCCCTGTACTCGGTATTTCCTACTGTTTTTGCTTGTATTTTGTGGGCTAGGCCCTGGATTTCTATAGCACCTCTGTGTGCTTGTTCTGTACTTGCTGCACTAATAATGGCCTGAGTGCCTTTTTCTGTTCATGCACCATCATCTCTACACCTCATGCTATCTGCATTCTATGGTGTTTTACTTACTCTCTGTGTGTTTGACTATATTTGTCAAAATTATGGCTAAAAAGGGGGAGTAAAATATAACTGCAGCAAAGTGTGATGTGTGGCACATCTGACTACACATATGTCATACATGCTTATTTTTGTTCAAATGTTTTCTCAACAAACTTTTGAAGAATTAGTTTTCTAAAGCATGTTTTTTTATGAAGACTTAATCTGTACGTACGTTTTCAACTGGGTGATGCATTCTTAAGAAGTCCAATTGAAGATGTTAGTTTGTGTAATGGTTGATCCATTTGTATGATTTCTACATGGTGATGCATTCTTAAGAAGCCTGTAGAAGTTGCTAATTTGAGTGATGTTTGACACATCTGTGAGTTTTAGCTTGGTCATGCATTCTTAAGAAGCCAAGTTTAAAACTTCTCTATATCTCTCTAGGTCATGCATTCTGAAGAAGCCTATAGGGAATATGAGATTTAGAGGGAGTACTTGGAAAGTGCTCTAGTTCAAGGGGAGTAAACTACTACTGGGTTTGCTAGCCTCCCTTATGTGTGCATGGAATCTCATGCTTGTATGTGTCTGAGAATTTATTTTTCTCAGTCTTTGGGAATTTATTTTCCTATCTTGTGAGAGTTTATTTCTCTCTTTATTTGTGAGGCTCTAATCCGCTGCTGCATGCCTCTGATGTGCCTACACATCTCTCCAAGTTATGTTGGGTGACTCAAAGATTATTTTAGCCCAAAATTTGCCAAAGGGGGAGATTGTTGAGGATTTTAGGGTGTTGGCTTCATTTAGGTAAAATAAGCCTGATTCCATGATGTGGAGCATGATGTGTGGCACATCAGGTTTCACATCTGGACGCCCTAGCTGGACGCGCCTTTATTTATTTACACGCGATCTTTTGAAAAAGATTTGTTTTTCAAATTAAATCGTGCCGGCTTGCGC
The DNA here is from genome assembly GCA_954870985.1 of Trifolium fragiferum. NCBI lineage: Eukaryota > Viridiplantae > Streptophyta > Magnoliopsida > Fabales > Fabaceae > Trifolium > Trifolium fragiferum. The sequence goes on from OX940789.1 coordinate 57,427,383, forward strand.
GCCAAGGAACAAGATAATCTTTCATGGTTCTGTTTTATTTTATTGGCCGACTTTGATCAAAAGATTTGAAACAAACAATTAAAAGATTATGATCAAATAAATCTCAAGAAGAGTTAACAAAGGCCAGCTGTCAACATTGAAGATCCAAGCCCATGAAACTTGTTCTATATAAAGGAAGACTGAAGACACTTTGAAGTACGAAGCCAAGAGTTGAAGAAATCGAGTCTTAGGTCTTAGTCTGTTCATTGTTCATTGTGAGCCTTCACTTGAATCATAATTTTGATACAAGTAAGGACTGAGTTTGATAGAGTTGTAATCTCTAGTGTTCTTTCTCCAAAGTTTTGAAGCAAGGAGTTAGAGTGTTCAACACTCAAAGCCTTTAGGTACGAGTGCATAGGTTTCTAGGAGTGTGTCTCCAAAACTGAGTTTGTTATTAAATCTTTACTGGGTAAGGTTGAGGGGGAGTGAGCAGAGGTTCTCATATCTAGGAGTTCCTAGGTAGAATTAGCACGGGTAGTGATTAAGTGAGAAGTTGTAAACGGGGGAGTTTAGCTTTGAATTGATACTACCATAGTGGATTCATCCCTGGATTGGTATCCTCCATATTAGGGCTTGTTTAAGCGCCGAACTAGGTTAACAAACTCACTGTGTTTTATTGTTTCCTGCACTTTAAATTGTTTACTTGTTCATCAAGTTCAGTATGTTCACGATGTTGACACATTAGGCTACACATCATACGATTCCTAAAGTGTACACATTGTGCTACACATCTGACACTTGCCACCAGAATTTCAAGAAAGAAGAAGAGTTGAAAAATAAAGAGGAAGTTTTAGTTGAAAATACAAAAAAATCAAAAAATGAAAAAAAAGAGTGTGAGGGTGAAGTGAGTGAGGAGAAGGCGAAGTCGAAAAATAATGAAGTTATTCAGAAGAAACCTCCTATTCAACACTTACCATACCCACATGCTCCAACAAAAAAAGACAAGGAACGGCAATATGCGAGGTTTCTGGAAATTTTCAAAAGATTACAAATCAACATTCCATTCTCTGAAGCCTTGGAGCAAATGCCAACCTATGCAAAATTCATGAAAGAGATCTTAACCAAGAAAAGGAGAGTCACCGATGAGGAAACCATCCACCTGGATGCGAGCTGTGGTGCCATTATTCAAAGAACCCTACCTGCAAAGGAGAAAGATCCAGGGAGAGTTACATTGCCTGTTACTATTGGTAATGTAAATGTTGGAAAGGCTCTCATTGATCTAGGGTCCAGCATCAACCTTATTTCATTGTCCGTAATTGAAAGAATTGGAGGTTTGGATATAACACGCACAATAATGACTTTGCAGCTTGCAGATAAATCCATAACACGTCCATCAGGAATTGCGGAAGATGTACTTGTGAAAGTTGACAAGTTTATGTTTCCTATAGACTTTGTGGTGATGGACATTGAGGAGGATGATGATGCTCCATTGATATTGGGAAGACCTTTCATGAAAACAGCCCGTATGATGATCGACATTGATGATGGAGTAATGAAAGTACGTGTTCAAGATGAAGAGGTTAGCTTTAATCTTTGGGAAGCTATGAGGCACTCGGATGATAAAGGTGCATGTTTTAAACTAGATGCAACTGAAGAGGCTATCCTAGATGTTAGAAAACAAGCACATCAGCCCTCATCCCTTGAACAAGCTTTAACAGAAGCATTTGCAGAACTTGACCCCACCAATGAAGGAGAAATTGAGGAATGGGTAAAGGCACTTGATGCTTTGGAAGAGGTGTCTCCTCTTGAAGCAGTAGAAGAAGAGTTGAAAGATGAGCCAAAGCCGGTCGAAGCAAAACTTGAATTGAAAATATTGCCAGCACACTTGAAATACGTGTTTCTTGAGGAAGGTGGTAACAAACCGGTCATAATCAGCAGTTCATTGTCAGCTCATGAGGAGAACAGTCTCATTCAAGTTCTGAAAGCAAACAAAGGAGCGATAGGATGGGCATTATCCGATTTGAAAGGTATTAGTCCATCTTATTGCATGCACCATATCATGATGGAAGATGAATACAAGCCTGTAGCACAGCCTCAACGTCGTTTGAATCCTACAATGAAAGAGGTTGTGAGGAAAGAAGTGGTGAAGTTGTTAGAAGCCGGAATGATTTATCCGATTTCAGACAGTACCTAGGTGAGTCCAGTCCAGGTGGTTCCAAAGAAAGGGGGCATGACAGTAATTACCAATGAAAAGAATGAGTTGATTCCAACAAGGACTGTCACAGGATGGAGAATGTGTATCGACTACAGGAGACTTAATCAAGTTACAAGAAAAGATCATTTTCCACTGCCTTTTATGGATCAGATGCTTGAAAGGTTGTCAGGGCAAGAATTATATTGCTTCTTGGATGGTTATTCGGGTTATAATCAGATTTCAGTTAATCCGGAAGACCATGAAAAAACAGCCTTCACTTGTCCGTTTGGTGTGTTTGCGTATAGACGGATGCCGTTTGGGTTATGTAACGCTCCAGCAACATTTCAACGGTGTATGCAAGCCATCTTTTCTGATTTGATTGAGAAGTGCATCGAGGTGTTTATGGATGACTTCTCAGTGTTTGGAGCATCATTTGATCTCTGTCTGAGCAATTTGGATACTGTGTTGAAACGGTGTGTGGAAACAAATCTGGTACTAAACTGGGAGAAATGTCACTTCATGGTGACGGAAGGCGTAGTTCTTGGTCATAAGATTTCAGCAAAAGGTATTGAGGTTGATAAAGCCAAGATTGAAGTTATTGAGAAGCTGCCTCCACCAGTCAATGTCAAAGGGATCAGAAGCTTTCTCGGACATGCCGGATTCTACAGGCGATTCATCAAGGATTTCTCAAAGATAGCAAAGCCGTTAAGCAACCTGCTTAACAAAGATAAGCCTTTTAATTTTGATAATGCTTGTTTAATTGCTTTTGAGAATTTGAAAAATAAATTGGTTACTGCACCCATAATCACAGCGCCTGATTGGTCACTTGATTTTGAACTTATGTGTGACGCGAGTGATTATGCGGTAGGCGCAGTTCTTGGTCAAAGAAAGAACAAAATTTTTCATGCCATACATTATGCAAGTAAGGTTTTGAATGATGCACAGATCAATTACGCAACTACTGAAAAAGAATTACTTGCAATAGTGTATGCATTAGAAAAATTTCGTTCTTATCTCGTTGGTTCAAAGATTATTGTGTACACTGACCATGCAGCTATCAAATATCTGATTACAAAGTCTGATTCCAAACAAAGACTCATAAGATGGATGCTCTTACTACAAGAGTTTGATCTTGAGATTAAGGATAAAAAGGGAACATAAAATTTGGTAGCTGATCACTTGTCCAGATTGGTGAACAATGAGGTAACAAAACATGAACAAGAGGTTCTAGAGGAATTCCCTGATGAGAAGTTGTTTGTGGTGCAAGAAAGGCCATGGTTTGCAGACATGGCTAATTACAAAGTATCTAGAGTAATACCGGATGATTTCAATTGGCACCAGAAAAAGCGATTTCTCCGTGAAGCAAGTCAGTATGTATGGGATGATCCTTATTTGTTCAAGATTGGAGCTGATAATTTATTGAGATGATGTGTAACTAGGGAGGAGGCCACAAGCATACTATGGCATTGTCACAACTCGCCATATGGTGGTCATTATAATGGAGAGAGAACTGCGGCTAAAGTCTTACAATCGGGATTCTTTTGGCCAACCTTGTTCAAAGATTCTTATGAACATGTGCAAAGATGTGATAATTGTCAAAAGACCGGAGGAATTTCCAAACGCAAAAATAAAAAATAAAAAAAACAGAAATATTAATCTTTTGAAAAATATAAATAAAAATAAAAAATATTTTAAACAAAATCTGTAATATTAATTTAAAAAAAAAACGAAAAAAAGTTCTTTAAAAAAAATCTGAAAAGATATTAATTTTTTTAAAATCTGAAATATTAATTAAAAAAAACTGAAAAAACAGAAATTATTAATTTTTTCAAAAAAATCAGAAATATTATTTTTTTCAAAAATCTGAAAAAACGAAAAACATATTGGTTTTTTTTTTAAAATCCGTAATATTAATTTTTAAAAGAAAAAACATAAAAAAATAGAAACTTTTTTTTAAACATCTGAATTATTAATTTAAATAAACTGAATAAAAATAAAATGTTAATTTTTTTAAAAACTCAGAAATATTATTTTTAAAACTAAAAAACATAAAACATAATTTTTTAAAAAAAATTAAGAAAAAAAGACTTTTAAGCATCTTTAAAAAAATAATATTTAACGTAAAATGTTAAGTTTTTAAAAAAAATCAGAAATATTATTTTTAAAAAAAATTAGAAAATGATATATATTAAACTTTTAAAAAACAATAAAATATTAATATTTTATTTTAAAAATCTAAAAAATTATACATTTTAATAATTTACAATGCTTATTTTTTATGTGAAAAATGAAAAAGATCTACACATAATTTTTACAATCTTTAATTAGTAAAATAGACTTTATGGACTATATATAGCTTGATTTATGTAAAAGTTTGAAAATTAGTATTTGTAATAAACAAAGAAGATTTTAAACATAATTTTTAGTAATGAGACTATTTTCCTATTTTCAGATCAACAATTATGTTTTATATTTTTTCAGTTGTAAAAATAATATTTCTGATTTTTTTTAAAAAATTAACATTTTATGTTTTTTTTCAGTTTTTTTAAATTAATAATTCAGATGTTTAAAAATCTTTTTTTCCTATTTTTTTAAAAAAATTAAGTTTTTTTGCTTTTTTCTTTTAAAAATTAATATTACAGATTTTTTAAAAAAACCAATATGTTTTTTTTTTTGTTTTTTCAGATTTTTGAAAAAAATAATATTTCTTTTTTTTTTTGAAAAAATTAATAATTTATGTTTTTTCAGTTGTTTTTAATTAATATTTCAGATTTTAAAAAAAATTAATTTCTTTTCAGATTTTTTTAAAGAACTTTTTTTCGTTTTTTTTTTAATTAATATTACAGATTTTTTTTTAAATATTTTTTATTTTTATTTATATTTTTCAAAAGATTAATATTTCAGTTTTTCTTAAATAAAAATATTCATTTTTTTTAAATAATTTTATTTTTTCTTTTTTTTTTTAAAAAAATAGACATTTACCCAGTCATCAGTGAAAAAAATAAATAAAAATTAAAAAAAATTCCACATATGCATGCCACGCGGAGATTCTTCCCAGTCAGCTGCCATGGTGTACATGTAGGGGGGTAACGCAAATAAAAAAAAATTTGCAAGGTGGGAATCCCAAATTTTTTTTTTATAGGGGGGTATTGCAAATCTCGCCTATATTGCAGGGGGGTATAGGCCTATATACCCGAAAAACAAAGATTGTTTGTAGCCTAGCCCCATTACAACATTGAAAAAGACCTTAGTGATCCATGATTGATGGCATGTTTGGTGATTTTGCTTGGGTGTATGTTTGAATCAAATTGATGTAATCATATTGCTTGGAATGAATTAAAACACTTACCCCTTGAGTGATACAAATGTGAGGAATTTGTGATAACACATGATTTTGATTGTTTGATAAGAATGATGAGAATCTTGCTTAGGCATAGCAACCTTTTCACAATCATGCTTTGTTTCTTTGAATGTTTTGAGGATTGCTCACGAGTGATGACTACTTTGCCTATGCATGCTAGAAGAAAATTTGTTTAAACTTTGATTGATTACAAACCTAGTCTTTAGGAGTAACACTTTAGCTTGTCCATATTGTTCTTGCTTTTACTTTTGTTTGAGGACAAACAAAGTCCTAAGTTGGGGAGAGTTGATAAGTGCTGAAAAGTAGTTATTTCATGTAATATATTTGTGCACTTATTAACTTAATGTGTAAGAAATCCTTTTGAAAAACCCCGAAATCGTGTATATATTTGTTTAAGTTATTTTTTCTTAGTTTTTCTAATTCCCAACTCCTTTTGTAGGGAATTGAAGCTTAGGACAGGATTGGAACAAAGAACAAATAAATTAAAGTCTCAAACAGTCGCTCAAGCTCGCCCGGCGAGACCCGGCGAGGTCAAGTCAGTTGCAAATGGAGTTTTGGGCGAGGTCCAGCGACAGTCAGCGAGCATGGCTCGCCCGGCCAGAGTCAGCGACAGGAAGGCGGTCAAGAGGTCAGTGGGACACGTGTCAGTAAACCCACAGCTGAGGAAAGGTAGCTCGCCCGGCCAAAGATATCTCGCCCAGCGAGCGTAGCAGAACTTGACCACTATAAATAGCAATTCAGTTCCGAAAAATAGTCCTGTTCTTTGGTTCTTGTTATGATACACTGAGAAATAGCTCTAGGTTATAACTTTAAGAGTTCTTGAAGGTGGATAACACAAATTGGTTGAGGAATCATTCCATGATGTTTGTTCACTTCAATTCTCTTCATCATTGTAAGCTTGCTATGGGTAACTAAACTCTTTATTGTTGGGATTAGTATTAGATTAATTTATGAGCATGTATTTGTCTTGATCTTGTTATATATGGTTTAGTGATTCAATCTACTTTGATATTGTTCTTGCTTTTTAATGTTTGATCAATTTGATTTGAAAGAATATAGGGATATATGTTTTGAATCAATTAACTAGAACAATATCTATTAAATCTAAACTCTAGGGATAGATTTGGGTTTAATAATCACTTAAAGTATTAGTTCTTAAAGTTGTTATATCGATTAATCACCCGAGGGATCGAGGGTTAATAGGTATAATAGTTTCTTGTCGTTATTTGGGAACGAAAACGTACGGTGAGTAATACGTGGTAAAGTTGATTGATAGCTAAACCTATGTGATTGATTGAGGAAATATATGTGAATGAATGATCGAAAGCTAATCCCAGCAATACTATTTCTCTGATATTTTCAACAAATCTTTTACCGCAATTTCGCAGTTATATGTTACAAGTATTTTATAACAAAACCATCAAACCCTTGTCACTTAAAATCATGGAAATTGTTGAACGGCATTTGGTATCGCACTAGTCCCTGTGGAAACGATAATTTTAATACTTACTTTGATATTACATCAGATACCTTATCAACACCACTCTCTGATTCGAGTTTGAATCATTTCACTCTCTGCCGATTGTTTTAATTTCTTTGTACACTATCGACGATAGATTCAGGTCATCATAAATCAAATACACGAATAGAGCAAAGAGTTTCTTTATTTCGAATTCCATTCTCACAATCGCACATTAACCATCTTGGACAAGGGATTTAAATCCATTCCTTGTGTTAAATGTGCAAATCTTCCGTACCCAGTCAACCATCATTAAAATCCGATCCCGTTGGTCAATTCCTTCCACTTCAGCCTATCAATAAATTATTCAATCAACCTAATCGTAACGTTGAAGGAAGATTTGAACCTCAGTTCTTTGACATGTTAACTGTAATACTCGACCACAGTGTTGTGCTAGGATTGATTGAAATAATAGGTGGAAAAATTTTGTAGTACTATGGACTCGGTTGCAGATGAGTCCAACTCATTGGCGAAGGATCTATAGTGCTTAAGCGTTCTCCGCTCGTTTTATATTTTAAATTAATCCTAGAGTTTTTATACGGCATTATGGGACAGTGGAACGTATGACGTATCGCGAGCTGCAGCGTTCGGAATTGAGAAAAACCTCAAAGAGAAAGATTTTGGATTGTCATTATCAATTCCCAAACTTATCCCATTCAGCTATTCATATAGCAACAACCAGGCCAGATACCGACCTGTAGAAGCGTAGTGCGAGATAATTTTGAGTACGGTATTGCTAAGATGTCGCGAACATATTGGACTGTAGTGGAGTTATCCAATAAAAGAGATATTATTGGTAGAAGTTAATTGGAAAAGAAGAGATGGTGCGTCACTGTGTTAGACAAATTGGAGTAAGGCCATGGTGACACAGATGAATAGAGGATGACTGTAAGTAGTCGGATCAGAGTGCGCAGCGCGAGATCGGGCGAAAATATAGTTAGACGATCAAAAATTGGACGAATAACCCTGTGAGAGAGGAAAGTTTATTCCAAGGGATAAAGGTAATCGAGAGTTCTTGAGGATAACACCAAGGTTGGAATTACGAGGTGTACCAAACGAAGAAATTCTATCCGAAGTATGTAAGACCTTATCAGATCCTTCAACGCGTCGGTTCTGTAACCTATCGGTTAATTCCATTCCTATCCATGTCAGGGTTGCACGATGTGTTTCATGTGTCATAACTTCGGAAATTCATTCCCGATCTTTACCATCCCTTAGAGATTAACCTTCGGTCAGTCTTAACTTATCAGCTGAATCCAGTTAGTATAGTCGATTGTGAAAATAAGATCCTTTAGAACAAGAAAATTTCAATAATCAAAGTCGGATGGGCTCAGTCTCATGACGACTAACTCACTCAGGAACGGAAACCTGTTATGGGAAAAGTTGTTCCTACCTTTCCTAAAAAGGTAAATTTCTGAATTTCGAGGACGAAATTTCTTTAAGGGGGGTAGATTGTAACATCCCCAAATTCTAAAGTGCCTAATTAATTTTAAAAATCGAAATTAAATAGAAGTGGTTGGTTAATTAAGTCATAGGATTTGAGTGAGAAGTGTGTAAGGTTAAATGATTCCTCTTGATCTTACACTACACACTAAACCTTAACCTCATGAATTTAATTCAATCAACCTTACTAGAATTCAAACTTCTCTTACTAGTGACTCACTCTCTTGTGAGTTAAACACCTCATCAACCATGACTCATTCTTCCTTTTCCTCTCTAATCAACACCTCACCAATTTGCTTGCATGACTCACACCCTATCTTGGCTTAATGAGAGAGGCAAACAAACAACTCTCATTTCTTCACACATCAGAAAAATGCAATCCTTTCTCTCTTCTACTACCCCACGCCTAACACAACAATAACAACAACATGAAATTCCACTTCTTCCCAATTTCATGTGTTATTCATAAACACTACACTTAACATCTCATGCCTCAGAGATTCCATCACATGCAAGGTTTCTAAGCACTAAACCATACCTGAACTTTCACCCTTTCCATTCTCTCAAACTCATCACAATAACAACCACAAAGCTCATAAACTCTCCTTTTCAAATTCAAGCCTTCAATCTCAACCCATACTAAGAATTCTTTGTTGCATGTATGTTTATTCCTTTAATATACGAGTTTGGTGGTGGTTGGAAGGTATGGGTAACATGGAGAAGTGGAAATGGGGAAGAATTACAGAACCTTGTTCCCACCCCTGTCACGCTCGCCGTAGTGAGCAGATACTCGTCGTAGCGAGTATTGCAGGCAGCTGCATGTCTGCCGTTCGATCTTGCTTTCAATCTTGTGATCTTATCCAATCTTGGTAAGTTACTCCTGACCTCTCTGGCTCCATTCTCAACTATTATTAAGACAACATTAATTCCATTAACCATAGTAAACTCTAGAATGCTCTTAATTCCATTCTTTTCTTTTGCTCAAAGCATACATTGGAGGATTCAAGGGAGTCTTGGTTCAGAGTCTCGTAGCTGTTGTTAAGTTTAGCATCAGTACCAATGCTTCTTACTCCAGGTGGGTGCTTAGGTAGTTTAGTATTTTTCCCCCTTAATCAATTGCATGCAAACACTAGGAAAATTAGGGAAAATATGTGTGAGAGGAATTAACTCCCAAATTCCTCTCCAAACTGTCGTATTTTATGTTTATAATATTATTGCAATGATTTAAGTTGAGGATTGTAGGTGGATTTTATGAAAAATGTGAAAAATTCAAAACAGGGGCTGTTTACGCAGAACTCGCCCGGCGAGCTCATGGCGAGCCTGCTAGCGAGTGTTCATATTCTGGGCAGCTGTTGAGTGGCCCTGTTAGCACCTGCTCGCCCGGCGAGCTTGCCTCAGCCCAGAATATGACTACTCGCCATGGCGAGCTTGATTACTCGCCGTAGCAAGTTAGGCCAGAATGACCCTATTTTTAATATTTTCTGAAAACTCTACACTCGTTTTATATCCTCGATTTAAATTAGTATTTTTGCAATAGTATAATTAATATAAATTATGCACAGTTTGTAAACACGATGCAATCATAAGGTACAACCTAGGAATTTAGAAATTGTTGTATGTTCCCCGGGCTTTGGGTTAAATATGGTAGTTTGCAACTTCATTTGGTATCAGTCAATCATGCGCGGTTTAGTATGCTGCTTTATGGGCTTCCAATGGAACAACCCATTAGGAAAATGATTGTGAGCTTAATGTCGTGGTCGAATCGATCAGCGGATATGGCGGGCCTTCGAGACATGCTCACCTCGAAGTGTCTTAGCGAAATAAAATCAATAAGACATTTTCTGTGAAACACCTTTAGTTATGTTTATTATTATGTTATGATATGTTAGAAAATATATATGGACTGATTAGGTGCCCCGGCTTTATAGCCTTTAGGAGGGTAGTAGGACTCACTGGGACGAAGTGACTGTCTCACCCCACTCCCTTTTCGATATAGGTAAGACAGGTTATTTCAGAGCAGGGACCAGGTTGGACCTGACGATTGGAGCTATGCTTGGATTGTCAGCTTTGAAGACTTAGTCTTCATCCTTGTTGTTATTTAGCTTGTTATTTTCTGTAGTTTCGTTTCCGCTGTCTGTATCAAATATTTTCGTTATCTTAATGATAATATGTTATTCAGTTATATTTTCCTTTAATTAATGTACTCAGATTCCAGTTTTAATGCTTCGACTAAATATTCTAGATATTTTTAGTTGGGGCGTTACAGACGTTCTCTGTGATACACTTTAAATATGTTTATGATTAAGTTATGATATGATAGAATAATATATGGATTGATTAGGTACCCGGCGTAGTCGCCATTAGGAGGGTAGTAGGACCCACTGAGACTTAGTAGTCTCACCCCACTCCATTTATTTATTTTTTAGGTAAGACATGTTATTTCGGAGCAGGGACCAGGATGGATCTGACGGTTGGAGCCGATCTTGGATTGTCAGTTTAGAAGATTTATTTTTCTTCCTTGTTTTAATTAGCTTGTTATTCTGTTATCAACTCTTTCCGCTGTTTGTATTGAACATTCTAATATTATCTTAATGATAATTTATTATTCAGTTATATTTCTTTTAATTAATGTACTCAGCCTTACTTTTTCATTTTTCTTGAAAATTCACACTAGACCTTTCTGCTACAAACTTTTAGTTGGGGCGTTACAGAGGACACATTAGACCTTTCTGCTACAAACTTCATGGCTATCCTGCTCAACAACCTAAAGCTAATGAAGTGAAGGGAGATGTAAAGGAAGATATACCTATCAAGAAGGAGTGGAAGCCCAAAACAGAAAGTGTTGGACTAATTGCTCACACATCTCTGAGAGCCTCATCAATGGAAGATTGGTATTTTGACAGTGGATGCTCCAGACATATGACTGGTGAAGAAAAATATCTCATTAATATGAGGCCCTACAAGACCAGTTTTGTGACTTTTGGAGATGGTGTTAAAGGAGAAATATTAGGAATTGGAGATCTTGTAAATCATGGATTGCCCAACTTGGAGAATGTGCTTTTGGTTAAAGGACTCACAGCTAATCTAATTAGTATAAGCCAGCTGTGTGACCAAGGCTTAAAGGTCAACTTTACCAAGTCTGAGTGCCTTGTCAATAATGAGGAAGACCAGGTGCTAATGAAGGGAACCAGATCTAAAGATAATTGCTACTTGTGGATATCTCAGGAAGAAGCTCATAATACCACTTGTCTTAGTTCAGTAGCAGATGAAGTGAAGCTGTGGCATCAAAGGCTAGGTCATCTACATTTGAAAGGGATGAAAAAAGCAATATCTTCTGAAGCTATCAGGGGCTTACCTAAACTGAGGATTATTGAAGGTAACAAATGTGGTGAGTGTCAGATTGGTAAGCAAGTCAGGATGTCGCATCCAATGTTGGAGCATCAGACAACTTCCAAAGCTCTTGAGTTACTCCATATGGACCTTATTGGACCCATGCAGGTTGAAAGCTTAGGAGGGAAAAGGTATGCTTTTGTGATGGTGGATGACTACTCAAGGTACACTTGGGTGAACTTTATTAGAGAAAAGTCAGATGCTTTTGAAGCTTTCAAGGAATTATGTCTTCAGATTCAGAGGGAAAAGGCAAGTAATGTGGTAAGAATTAGGACAGATCATGGAAAGGAATTTGAGAACTCCAGGTTCAATGATTTCTGTTCTACTGAAGGAATTAAGCATGAATACTCATCTACTATCACCCCACAGCAAAATGGAATAGTTGAAAGAAAAAATAGGACTATCCAAGAGTCAGCTAGAGTCATGCTCCATGCCAAAAATGTTCCTTATTATTTTTGGGCTGAAGCCATGGACACTACTTGTTACATCCACAATAGAGTCACTCTAAGAAAAGGTACCTCTTCTACTTTGTATGAGCTATGGAAAAATAGAAAACCAACTGTTAAACATTTTCATGTGTTTGGAAGCAAATGTTACATTCTAGCTGACAGAGAGCCTAGAAAAAAACTTGATCCTAAAAGTCATGAAGGAATTTTTCTGGGATACTCTCCAAACAGTAGAGCTTACAGGGTTTATAATTCTAAGACTCAAGTAATGATGAAATCTATAAATGTTGTTGTCCAAGATTCTCCCCTGGAAGAAAATGTTAGTACAAATCAAGGTATTCCTGTTGTTGACAATGTTGAACAAAATGTTGAAGCATCAGAACATTTGTGTGATAATCAATCTGATGAAGAGATACCTGAAGAGGAAAGTTAGGCAAATTCTGAAACACAAGCTCAAAAGAAAGGCCCCTCAGTACGTGTCCAGAAAAATCATCCCACAGATCTGATCATTGGTAATCCTGAACAGGGGATAACCACTAGGAGATCAAATGATGTGATTTCAAATTCTTGCTTTGTGTCACTATTTGAACCTAAGAATGTCAAAGAAGCCTTAAATGATGGAGCATGGATAGAGCCTATGCAAGAAGAATTAAATCAGTTCAAAAGGAGTGAAGTGTGGGATTTGGTTCCAAGACCAAAAAATGTGAATGTGATTGGAACAAAATGGGTCTATAAGAACAAGTGAGATGAGAATGGTGTTGTAACCAGAAATAAAGCAAGACTTGTAGCTCAAGGATATACCCAAGTTGAAGGCCTTGACTTTGAAGAAACATTTGCACCTGTTGCAAGACTTGAATCCACCAGACTTCTGTTGGGTGTAGCATGTATTCTTAAGTTCAAGCTTTACCAGATGGATGTAAAAAGTATGTTTCTAAATGGATACCTACAGGAAGAGGTGTATGTTGAGCAGCCAAAGGGATTTGTAGATCCTGAACATCCTAGCCATGTCTACAAACTGAAGAAAGCTCTGTATGGCTTGAAGTAGGCACCCAGGGCATGGTATGAAAGGTTGACTCAATTCTTGGAAGACCAAGGTTACAGGAAGGGAGGTTCAGATAAGACTCTATTTGTTAAAAAAGAAGGAGGTAAGTTTATTATAGCCCAAATCTATGTTGATGACATAGTGTTTGGTGGGATGTCGAATACGATGGTCCAACATTTTGTCAAGCAAATGCAATCAGAGTTTGAAATGAGCCTTGTTGGAGAATTGACTTACTTTCTTGGTCTTCAAATTAAACAAATGGATGATACCATTTTCATATCTCAGAGTAAGTATACAAGAAACATAGTCAAGAAGTTTGGAATGGAAAGTGCTACTTCCAAGAGAACACCAGCACCCACTCACTTGAAACTTACTAAAGATGAAAAGGGAATAAGTGTTGATCAAAGTCTCTATAGAAGTATGATTGGAAGCTTGCTATACTTGACTGCAAGCAGGCCTGACATCACTTATAATGTTGGAGTATGTGCAAGATATCAAGCTGACCCTAAGGTGAGCCACTTGACTCAAGTCAAGAGGATTCTGAAATATGTGAATGGAACTAGCGACTATGGAATAATGTACTCTAATTGTGAAGACTCTGCCCTCTATGGATACTGTGATACTGATTGGGCTGGAAGTGCAGATGATAGAAAAAGTACCTCAGGAGGATGCTTCTTTCTAGGGAACAATCTGATTTCTTGGTTCAGCAAGAAGCAAAATTGTGTGGCATTATCTGCAACTGAAGCTGAATACATAGCTGCTGGGAGTAGCTGCTCACAACTTGTTTGGATGAAACAAATGCTGAAGGAGTACGATGTCGAACAAGATGCTTTAACATTGTACTGTGACAACATGAGTGCTATAAACATCTCAAAAAATCCTGTTCAACATAGCAAGACCAAACACATAGACATTCGTCATCACTTCATAAGGGATCTTGTTGAGAATAAAATCGTGACTTTGGAACATGTTGGCACAAAGGAGCAAGTGGCAGATATTTTCACTAAGGCACTTGATGCTACTCAATTTGAGAAGTTAACGGGCAAGTTAGGAATTTGCCTCCATTAAGAATTTTAACACTTACTGTTTGGGATAGTGGCGCGTGCAGTAGTTATTTTTAATTTCTCTTATCAAGTGTTGCACGTTGATCAAGGTAATCATGGTTTCAATCTCCCCATAAACACGCCACTATCAAGGGTTGGTTATTTTCTTTTCAAATCTTCTCAGATTATTTCTTTCCTTATTTACTTTACATACTTCTACAACTTCTCCACTCCTCTCTCAAATCTTTCCATCAAACCTACAAACCTTCGCCTCTACCAATCCTATTCTCTCAAACACACCGTCGCCACCATGTCTCAATCTTCTACCCACAACTCACCTGCAACCATTTCTCCCAACCACTCCTCACCGTCGCAAGACAATCCCTCCATTGAACCATCTTCTAACATCATCACAGATGTCGTTCCTCTCTCCACCATTCACCCATCATTTGCTTCTGCTCTCAACCTCAAACCTCACAAAGCTTCATCATCATCCAAACACAAATCCACAAAGAAACCCAAAACGACTGTCACTAAGAAACCCAAAGTCAAGAAATCCAAATCTAGATATTCATCTGATTTCGACATGCAAGCGTTTCTCCTTGCAAATCAGTGTTCAGATGGTGTGAATGTGGGATCTGATGTTGCAGCAACCTCTCCAACTGTGCAGATCGAAGAAAACTCTGTTAAAATCCCTAATTTTGAAAAAGTGGAAAATGTTGTGGTTATTGAAGAGACAAAATCAACCGTTCCCGACTCTCCTGAGGATGATGGACATGATGAAGATGACATAGATGCTCAGATTGTTGGAGATGCTCTCCAATCATTGGCTAAAAGTGTTCCTCAAGAGGATGCCGCGCCGAATGCTTCAACATCCTTGGCGCAAGGAGAAGTTATCCCTGATGATGGTAAAGATGTTACAACATCTGATGTTAAACCAAAGAAAGGTGATCCTGAGAAGACTGCTGAAGAGAATGTTAATGTAGAAGACGATATTGTGGTTGTAAAATCAGTTGGTGCTTCTCAAGCAGGAAAATCTGGTGTTGGTAGGAGACTCATAGAAAGAAAAGGCAAAGAGACTGAGGTTACAGTTGAAGCACCAAAGTCTGTGAAGAAAAAGAAGAGTGCAACAACTAAGTCTCCCAAGAAAAAGTTTGTTGCCCCTAGTAGGAGCTCTAGCAATGTTGAGATTCCTACTCAACAGAAGAAGAAATCCTCCAAGAGGAAGACCATTAGTCTGAGTGACTCAGACTATGATGCTGAAGAAGATGTTCCAAACATCACTCCTTCACTCATAAGAGGGCTCTGAAGAAGAAAAAGTATGTTGCTGTTGTGTCTGATGAGGATGCTGAATACGATGCTCCAAGCATCACAGCATCTAAGAAGAGAGTTGGTGGAAGATTCATACCACCAAATGTTCCTTAGTTCCTATAGATGGTGTCTCTTTCCATTTCATTGACAGTGGAAATATGTGTTTGCTAGAAGACTTGGGCTGGAGAGAGAATTGTCTGCTGAAACCTTGGCTTGGAAAGAGGTCATTGACCTGTTGGATCAAGCTGGGCTAATGAAGACAGTTAGTGGATTGGGCAACTGCTATGCCAAGCTGGTCAAGGAGTTTATTGTGAACATAGTTGAGGATTGTGGCAACCCACTCAGCAATGAATATCAGAAAGTATATGTGAGAAACAAGTGTGTGGAGTTCTCTCCAATCATCATCAACAGGTTTCTTGGTCGACAAGAAGATGGGTACTCTGCAATTGATGTCACCAACAATGAAGTTTGCAAAACCATCACTGCCAATCAGGTCAAGGTGTGGCCTTCCAAAGGTAAGGTTCCTTCATGCATGCTCTCTGTTAAGTATGCAGTTTTGAATAAGATAGGCACTGTGAATTGGGTTCCCACTACCCACTCTTCTCATATAGCCATTGGGCTGGCTAGACTCATTTACTCTGTTGGGACTGGGACTAAAGCTGACTATGGCTCATGGCAAGTCTTGGCTGTCAAGATGCCAATAGCTTTTCCTAGCCTTATCTGTGGAATTATTCTTGATCAATACCCCAATATTTTGACTGCTGCTGATGAACCCCTCAAGAGAGAGGCACCCCTTTCTCTTCATTTTAAGTTGTTTGAAGGAGCCCATGCTGCTGATATAGCAAGGCCTATCAAGAGAAAGTCTGCACCAAGACAGGTACCCTCTTCCAATTTGAATAGGAAAGATATGATTGCCTCTTTGGAAGCTACTGTTAGAGCTCTGGATGAGCAAAAGAAAGGAATTGAATTGGTCATATCTGCCCTGAAACAAAAGGAAGCTGAGGAAGCTGGTGCTGAGGGTGTGACTGCAAGTGATGCAGATATGATGGATGCTGGTAATGATGCTGCAGCTGGTGATGCAGCTTTAAATGAAGATGCTGGTGGTGATACAGAAGAGCTGGAGGTGACTGATTCCAGTGATTTTGATTAGAGGATATTCTATGTATATGCCTGTTATTTTGGTTTCGTTTGTTTTCTGTTACTTGTGTTTCTGTTCTATTGTATGGGCATAGACTTTGATGACCCCTGTTTTGTATTGAGCTCTTGGACCTCTTAACTCTGTACTGCTATATTTGTCAAATTTGTGGCAGAAAGGGGGAGTATAAATTTGGTAATTTGGTGTGTTTATTATCATCTCTGTCTCTGCTGGTAGTCTGCTCTGGTTATGATCTATTTGTTGAGTAGTTTGCATGAAGTATATGTATGTGTGGTATGTGCATGAGTGTTTAGAATGATGACATGTGGTCTGCAGGGGGAGATGTTGGATATGATGGTCCAACATCCTATGCATATGTGCAGGGGAAGATGTGTTGTGAAATGTTGAAGCATTCCTCTCAACATCCTATCAATGTTTATTTTCTTGACCATTTAAGGCTAAGTAGTTTTGTGTGTTCCGCTGTTGCATGCCTCTCTGATAAACTTAAAAGATACACTATATTCTTGTCTATTGTTCTCCATGAAGGAATAGTATGGAAACTGTTTTGAAGAATAGTCTCTACTGATCTTTATGCTTGTGTGCTTATGTTGAGAAAAAGAAAGGTAGTTGAAGTATCTGTTTAAGTATCTGTATGGTCATAATTTGTTTTAACCAAAAATTTGCCAAAGGGGGAGTTTGTTGAGTCTTTGGTGATTGGCTGCATTTTTGGTACAATAAACTTTGTAGCAGGATGTGTGATAAGATGCCTCAACATCGTATCACGCCTTTGGAAGTGTGCGCGCGCGTGTTTCATTTATGGAATGTTTGTTTCTCTTTCATGAATCGTGCATGGCGCCTTTTTATCTGGCTTATTATGAGGATCATCATTTAATGCTTCAGATCCTTGTCAAGAATATTTTTATGAACAATCTCCTTGAAGTATATTTTTGGAAAGAATCTCTGTTAATCAATGTTGTCAATTGCTTGGGTCAAACAAATCAAGCCCATGTTTAATTCTGAATTAAGGACTTTTGCCTGAAGTATTTAAGGATTGAGTTAAACCTAATTTGGTGGTCGTTCACGCCGTTATTGTTTTGTGTCTAGCATTCTAGGTTTTGCGTGTGTGTTATTTTGTGAGCCTTTCTTGTGTCTCATTGATGCAAGCTTATGACGTATTGTTTTGAGTTGTAATCTTTGTGATCCTCTCCTAAGCTTTGAAGTACGGAGTTAGGACCTTGTGTGTTTTTAGCACTCTAAGCCTTTAGGTACGAGTGTGTAGTTTTTAGGAGTGTGTGTCTCCAAAACATTTTGTATTTGTGTTATTGAAATCCTTGCTGTCTGTAAGGTTGTAAGGGAGTGAGATGGGATCTCAGACTTAGGAGTTCCTAGGTTGAAGAGTCATTGGTAGTTGCTAGGTTATGGGTTGTAAATGTGGTGTTTGCTGAGAACTTACAACTAGGACTGCTATAGTGATATTCCTTCCTGGATTAGTATCCCCCAGACTAGGGCTTGTTTTAAGCGCTGAACTGGGTTAACAAATATCCGGTGCCTTTTACTTGCTTTCAGTTATTTGCTTATTTTATATTGTGATAAACGTGTTAAGGTGCTTAGAACAGCATATCGGACATCGTGCTTAGTGTTAGGGTGCTTAGAACATCGTATCGCACATCGTGCTTAGCGTGCCAGAAATTTCAATGTTTCCAGAAAGTAACTTCCCTGGAGCTCACCCTCAAATAGGCAGGGTGCCTGCTCTGATGCCAATTGAATTTCTGGTGGCAAGTGTCATACCCCATTTTTTGACCACCCCTAATTTCTTCATTTAATTTTGGCTCATTTTAAGCATGTTAATTTTCATCACATTATTATTATTTGTTAATATAAAATTGCTAAAAAATAGTATTTTATCCTGTTTACGCTGTTTAACTGTTTCATTTTTGGATAATTAATTACATGACATTTTGATCTTTTTCTTGCACCATAAATCTCCAAGTATGCTCTTGTACCATAATTTGTTCATAAACTTGATTTTGTTCCCATTTTACCCTTTTCAAAATTTCAAATTTTGAGATAACTTCCTTTGCAAGTAATCTCATTTTCATCCATTTCATCATAATTTTTTATTTATAATTTCATCTCCATTACTTTTATATGTTATGAGCATGACAAAAAATATTTTAATTTTCATTTGCATTTTTATTTTATATATTATATTATTATATTCATATTTACATTTCAAATTCAAAAAAATTCATTTCTTCATCAACAAGTAACCTTTTTTATCCAAACTTTTTTCAATTATTTTCAACTTAACCCATGCATTTTATAAACTCTAAAAATGGACACTTTTGCCCTTGCTCATAAATATTTTCATTTTTCGCATATTTATCTATTTACAAAAATGGTTTTAAATTGGTTTAAAATTATTTCTTTCATCAAATAAATCCCAAAAAATCCCATGATCCTCTCCCAACCATTTGATCTCAGAATATACCTCAAAATGCCATTTGCATCAGATCAATACACTTGTACTCTTGATTGAGCATCATCACAAAATATCCATTTTGCAAAAATTCAAGAATACCCCTCTCATTCACTCACAATCACTCTTCTCATAACCTAAACCTAATCTATAAATACACACACGTTTTTCAGAGCCAAAAGTTGGTGATTTTGGAGAAGGAGGCAGCTGAAGAACAACCCATTTTACTCACTTTTACAAAAAATTCCAAACACGAAATTCTCATTGTTTTCTTGCAATTAACATGTTAATAACCTTCTAAAGACCTTCAGAATCAAAACCCTACCTCCAATTTGAAGCTTCAGAGACGTTTTGGAGCTCGTGTTCAAGCTCAAAGTTCGTGAAAAAATCAACTTCTCCTAACGTGTTTCTGGTAGCTTTCTTGCTCCTTTTTAATGCCTTTCGTCTTATCTCATTACTATGAAGCTATCTGGGTTGTTAGTTTGCCATGAAACGTGCTAGTTTATGTGTTTGATTTGAAATTTTCAAAACTTTTTCTCTTCATTTTTTAAAATCTAAGTCTTATTTCATGAAACTAATTGCATATTTGGATTCCTTGTGAAAATACGAGAAGAACCATATATGATTCGTGCATTTCTGGGCGTTTTTTAGTACTCCGGTGCCGGAAACGGCGACGGGGAGGACTCAACGGAGATGATGATCCATGGGTGAATCTCCGTCCTTACCCAGTTTTAATCATGGCCGTTGGATTCATCACACGGCGCGTGTGTTTCCTTTGATCGCGCCCGTCAGATTTCATTAAATGAAGATCTGACGGTGGTCAGACGATAGGACCACGATACGTGTCCGTACCTGATCCTAGCATGCTTGTATGCACGCGTATTTCTCATAAATTCCCAGATTTAATCTAGGCCGTTGTTTTCATCCAAGGGCGTAAGTGAGAAGGCGAAACGACCGTTTGATCCTTCCTTGGGAAGATCTAATGGTTGTACTGCGTACTCACGCATATGTGCGTCACATTGAATCACAGCCAACATTTTTCTCAGATTTTTTTTCTCTGCGCGTGGGCTTGGGCTTTTTTGCTGCTACACCCCCTTTTTTATTTTCTTTGATATTTGCACCCCCCTCTGTATAAATTTTATTTTTATTATTCTGAGATGTAAATTTAATTTTAAATTATATTTTTGGCCATTTTAAACTGATATGTCACAAAATTATTTTTTAAAACATTTATTTGATATTTTTACTACATTTTCCTTATTTATTAGTGTATAAATTAAGTTTAACTTAATTAATGTTTGATAATATGTTTGTGTTATTTGATCTATGATGTAATATGAGTGATATATTGATATTTGGACTTTTATCTTGTTTGTATACCTGATCATGTATTATTTTAATTTTTCTTTGTCTTTTTACACTATTTTAATTAGGTTTAAATGCTAATAATTAGCCTTAAATAATATGAAATTTATTTTCTTTTGATTTTGTCATGCCATGAACTTTTAAATGATATTTGTTGAAGGTTACTCTCTGTTTTTCTTGTTTTTTGATTTATTTTGCTTTGATTCCATTTTAATTGTATTAATTAATTATAATGTTCACATGTTAGGGTTTTAATTAATTTTTAATTGATGCTTTTAATTGCCATGAAAATTATTATATGATTGTTAACATGCTTGATTGTTGTCTCTATGACTTAGCTCTAGGTTTTGGATTTATGATCACATGTTATATTTTTGCTATCTTTTAATTCCATTTAATTAGGATTGATTGTTAATAATTAGCTTAATATGTTAATAAATTATTTGTCTTATGTTCTTGTTATACCATGAACTCTTGATTAATTTTTGTAGATGATTACCCTCTGATTTTACTTCATTTTTGTCTTAATCACATGATTGATTTTCATTTATTTTATGTTTTTAATTGTATTAATTAATTATAGGATTTACATGTTAGTTTTTAAATGATTTGTTTGATGTTTTAATTCTTAATTACCATTAACTTTGCCCTATGTTTGATAATATGTTTAATTCTTGTCTCCATGATTTGATTCTAGATTTTTGATTTAATATGATTAATTTTTAATAATATGATGCAATTGTAAATTGTTTTCTTTATTCATTTAAAAATAAATATGCATGTATGTGAGTTTGAAAATGTTTGATTTATTGTGGGGATGTTTCCATGGTTTGAGGTAGTATTGTATGCTTTGATGAATTTTCAATTCTTTTTTTTTTTCATTTAATTAGTAAATAAATGCATGTGCTTATAATTTGAAAATATGTGTGACGTTGCTTGGTTTACTTCCATTCAATTGTTTATCTTGTTATGATGTGATGATTTTTGCTCTTCTTTGCTTCTTTCTTGTTTGTTTTTACTCTCGTGTTTTATGTGCTAATTTCGTCATTAATTGTTATTCACTTTCATGCTTCACACACCACTCATATTTTATTATTCACCTCACATTTATTTATTCACTATATGCTTTATGTTCATTTTATGCTTCATAATTATTATGCTTTATATTTACGTCTCTAGCATTTACATTATATTATATGCTTTAATTTCATATCCCATTTATTCATATTTACGTCATTGTTATTATTATTCAAATCCCCCACACATGTTCCCCCCCGGTTGTAATTTTAAATGCGCATTATTGGCGCGATTTATTTTCAGTCATTATTTATTGCTATTATTTATTTAATTCAATCCCCTTTGCATGCTACCCCCCCGGATGTATTGTGTGCTTTATATTCTCGCTCATTATTGCTCGTTAGTATATTTAATGTGTTGATCCGAAGAAGGAAAAAACCTCGACCTATATGTCGTTGCAAAAAGTCTAGGCGCGATTCAATATTTTAGGTTGTTAGTTGAAGCGTTAGAACCCTCGTTAGAACCATTAACCTTTTTTAGCCAAAAAATAGAGGTCAACACCTCTTCTCAAAAATATCCAAAATATATCACTTATCAAAAAACCTTTTTTCAAAACAACTTGGATTTTAAACCAAGTCATTAATCAATCAAACTTTATTTTCTTTAAGCAAAAACAACTTGGATTTTAAACCAAGTCATTAATCAAACATTTCTCAAAACAACTTGGATTTTAAACCAAGTCCTCAATCAATCAAACTTTATTTTCTTTAGGTGAAAACACTTGATTTTTCAAATCAAGTCTTATTTTCAACTTCAAAACTCATTTTCATTAGATTAAAACCTTGGAACTCAAGCCAAGTGCATTTTGTCACTCAAAACCCACTTTCCCAAATAAATACTCAATTTGCCCTAAATCTTATACATATTTTCAAACACATAAAAACAAAGCGCTTAAGATAGAATACAAGAGGTTACTCTTGTTCACCAAGTTGGCAAAGTTCCTAATCTCCAAGATACCAACCAATTGCTTGAGATCGGGACACAATCCACTTTCAAACTTCACACATTTGTCCGCTTCCGCCTCCACGGTGTTATAGTGTGGACAAAAGCGACACAAATCTTCAAACTTGGTTGCATACTCCGCAACGGTCAAGTTCCCTTGCCTAAGTTCCATGAATTCCACTACTTTTCGGTTTCTTATGTCCGCCGGAAAGTACTTAGTCAAAAACTCTCTCTTGAAAATGTCCCAAGTAACGATAGCTCCACCTTGGCCCAATCTTTGGCTCACATTCTTCCACCAATAACTCATGCAACATGTAACTCCCAAGAGTCACCTTTTGCGCCTCCGAACACCTCATGGCACCAAAAATCCTTTCAATGCCTTCCAACCACTTTTGAGCTCCCTCGGGATCATGCCCTCCCTTGAATGATTGAGGGTTGTTCCTAAGGAATCTCTCCAATCTTAGCTCATCTTCATTGCCCATGCGATTCTCATGTGCAACTCTCTCGGCCGCTCTTGCCGCCGCATCTTGAGTCAAAGCATTAGCCATCAAGGCTATTGCATCCGCCATTGCTCTTTGCGCCATCACCTAAACAATTAACCAAAAACCCAATCTCACATTAAACTTAAGGATGCTAAAAAGTGTTCTACTACACTTATGCACCTAAGGGTATTCTAACCTAATTGATCCACATGGACCGACCTTGCTCTGATACCAAATTGTAACGCCCTAATCGATATATATACTCAATTATAATTAAAACAAACAATCATACATCAATCAAGGTATTACATGCGATAATCTTTCCTAATAATAATGAACATGCATACATTCATTTTTATATAGCAACGGAAGTATCATAATTAAGTCATAGATGTACTTAATAAAATCCAAACATCAAGGTTATAAGAAATTATTACAACTTAGACTAGGTCCTTCTACCACAAGGCCTATCCACATAATTAAAAACATGATCCTCAATATTCAAGTCATAACATAAATCAAAATATTAGCAAGGTCATACAAATCTCAAACAAACGAACCAAACACTAGTTCTAGCAAGGTTACAAGTATCAGAGCAAATCCTAGACCTCTAAGGTTCCTAGAATTTCTACTCTTCATCCTTACCACGCTAAGCTAGCCTCACAAGCTAAACCTCCAAGCAACGGGATCACTCCTCAAGAGAAGAATCTGGACCCAAACCATTCAAATACACAAAATAGAGAGTTAGTTATAATTCAAGTTCATAATACTAAGTATAGCATATACTCATATCATGTATAATAATAATCATATCGAAATTGACGTATAATCGTCTCATGTCATAAATATTACATTCATGGCAAAGCAATAACTTAATTACAACAACTCACAAGGTATCAAGTAAGATCACATCATCACAATCATAACGAACATCATTGGCACTTATCAATTATCAAGTAAGATGCACATTTATCCCTAATGCAACTAATGCCATCAATCAATATGTCCCAACCTAGACACATCTAAATGCATGTGGTACCCGCATCGAGTTTTGAATACATAAAGTATTCTCGCATCAAGTCTAGTTTTAAGTCATGGTGGACCAACGCTCAAGTCTAGTTTTAAGTCATGGTGGACCATCGCTCGAGTTTGACACATGCATGCATGAATGAACACATACCAATCATGATGATAACCCTACACATCTACATATGAATATAGGACGCTCTTCCTCTTATTCCTTCTCACTCCACATCAAATCTCATCATCATATCATCATACAAGGTATTCATTCAAGCAAGCATAGTATTAATTAACTACATCACATTTCTTAAGTCATAATCACATAATCCAATTAACATGAACACAAGAACATAACATCCTCACTTAAGCTCTAGATTCCATTAATCTAACTTACATCATGTTATAAGATCATATCCCAATCATATAGCAAACATAGGATTCATTTCAATTTCAAAAATTATTGTTCATACTGCACTAACTCGCCTAGACGAGTGAATGGCGAGCTCGAGGCGAGCTCAAGTCAGAAACAACTCGCCCCCAACTCGCCATGGCGAGCTCCTACTCGCCAGCCAGCTCGCTACGACTCGCCATGGCGAGCTCATGCATTTCTGGAATTTCTAGAAACATGAATACTCGCCATAGCGAGTAATATACTCGCCCCAGCGAGTTCAAGCAGAAGGAAAAACTCTGCTTTCGGTTTTGAACTCAAATCCATCAAAAATCCCATTTTTCAACATACAAATCTTAAAAGCTATTAACTTTAGGTCTATCTAACATGTATAAGCTTAGAAGTACAAACTTTAGCATCATCAAACACCATTTCATGATAAAAGCAATGATTTTCCCAAGTTTCACTAAAAACCCATTTTCAAACATCAACAACATAAATCATTCAATTAACACGAATTTGTTCATGGGAATTCGAAATAGAAACATATAGCAACATGTTAACATCATACAATAACATATAAAGCTATAAACACATTCCCTTGATTCCCATTTCCCACCCAAAAGAGATGAGAGGGTTTGGGTGTGGAGAGTTGTTTACCCCGATTTTTAGCAAACAACCGCTAGTCTGGTTATTACAAGAAGGATCGACTAGTGAATCCTGGGACATATGGTTTGTGCAGATTTGACTAAAACATGTTTCATATTTTCTGGGTTAAATCGGATAAATTGAATAAAAACAGTAAAATCATCCGACGCAGTCGAATGGATTGTTTAAAAATAAATTGCTTCAAAGTTAAATTTGCAGAAAACTTGTAAATGAATTGCAAATAAAGTTTAAAGAAAGACTTTGAAATGTAAAAGCATGCAACAAAGTAAATTGCAGAAAAGGTTTTAAACTTGCAATGAAATAAATTGCAGAAAGGTTAAAGTGCGTAAACTTTAAATGGAAAGCAAGTAAAATACTTGGAGAATGTAAATTGCATTCATAAATGTAAATTGTTTACAAAGAAAGATTGGTTGCACAGATTCGTACATGTTCCATTTTGCACTCATTTCGCTCGTTGACATGGATACTCTGAGTTTTGTCGGAATTTGCATGAGAATTGTGAACAACCTGTTTCTCCTATGAAAAACTAATATTTATAGACAAACAGAATAACTGCCAAAACCTACTTAACGTCTAACTAAACTCCACGTGTCTTCGACAATTTGAATTCTTGGACACCTGGCAAGGCTTTCAAACGTTATCCTCTTTGAATAATTTGCTAAGTCCAGAGTATGCTTTCTCCGTACTGCAGAATACGTTATACAAGCAAACACACACATATATATAGTATTCGACAAACACACCAATGTCGAAGCAATCAATCATATTTACTAAAATACGTTCCTATCGAATTCGACAGAATTCTTCAAGCTCGACAGTGAACTTTAAATAGAAGGCTTTCGACGTCGAATGCCTCAATTTTCTCCTGATTTATTAAATAATCAATTTCCAAGAGAACATTAAATGAGAATTCATCTTCTCTCTCCAATTCATTAATGCCTGTCGAAAATACAGGCTAACAAATTGCCCCCTCAAAAATGCCAATTTCGATTGCATGTCGAATACGAAAGGAAGAAATGGCAGTTTTGAAGATTCTCTTTCTTTTCAACTTTTAAGATTTTGTCAATAGAACAAATTTCTTTTTCTCATAAGTTTTCTCATAACTTCATTTGTCTTGCCTTTCGACAGGATACAAATGATGAAAATGTCAACATGAATGTTGACAATGCAGAAAACCTGACCCAAGGCATTGGTACCAATGATGTCGAGGTCAACCCTAATCAAAGTGACAAAGGTCCAGAGACTGAAGAAAATCCTACCATCAATCTTGATTCTGAAGAAACTATTCTTGATCGTCCTGCTGAATCTACCCATTCGTCAGAAGGCACAGATGTTGAAATGGCTTTCGACAATGAAGAGGAAGAAGCCATGCCAGAGGCTGCTGAAGGAGGTTCTGATATACTCCCAGTTTCTTCAACTTCAAAGTTATCTGCTGTTGTTGGGTTGTCAGAGATGCAATTCATAGCTATGAAGGACTCTGATCCTGCTGCAGCACTAAAGATGCTCCTCTCAAGCAAAAGCAACAAAGACAAAAGTGCTTCACATCACAGCAGTTCGACAGCTTCTGATTCAGAGATCCATTCGACAGTGAGACAAGACTCCTTGATCCTCAAACTGCATTCAGATTACATTAACAAGGATGTCTTCTCATTGATTAAAGCCAACCCTAGCAGCGCTTTTCCCCACTTAGGCTTTCTGAAGAAGTTTCACAACCCAATGACTGATGGTGCTACCCTTGGTAGGGTTATCCAACTTGAAAACCTTATTGATGGTTTCACCAAAGCCATTCAGAAAAGGCAAAGCAATGCCTCAAGGTTGGAAGCTCAAACTCAAGCCCACGCTGTATTGGTCGAAAAGGCAAAGGCTGCTCAGGCAAATGTCGAACGTCTTGAGAAGGACATTGAGTCGAATGCTGAGATTGCAGGCTATGACAAGAACATTGCTGACTGGGAGAATGAGGTGGCTGATTTGAACTTGAAAATCCAAAGTCTCAATGCCAAGATCACCAGTGCAAAGGCCAAGCGTGAGGAAGCCAAAGCGAATATTTCCAAGGCAACCAAAGCTATGATTGACAAAGAGGCAAATGCTGGCATCAAGTACTTCAGCAATTCTGCAGCCGTCGAAGAAGAAATCAAACTTTTGGAGGATTCCAACATGGTTCTCGACGCAGAGGTTGCCTCATTCAAAAGCCTATATGAAGACTTGAAGAAAAAGTTTTAACTTTGTAATATTTTTAGTTGTTCTTGTTCTTAGTTTTTTGCTTCAACTATTTGAACAATTTGTTTATGGTTTTTTGGATTGTAATCTTGACAATGCCCATTTTGTGGCGAATCCTTTTATGATCACCATTTTTCATTATGTCCTAAGTTTTATTCTTCGTTAATTTTTATTTCTTGCAACACTGGTTCATACTTTTTCAAGTATTTGCCATTTATAATTAACGAACGTTGTTCTTCTGTTAATTCTTCAATTTCATAAGCACCATTTGAAAAAACTTGAACAACTTTAAAAGGTCCTTCCCAATTTGGAGACCATTTGCCTAAGACTCTATCTTTTTTATCCATTGGCAAAATAACTTTCCAAACCAAATTTCCAACATTAAAGGTTTTAGACTTAACCTTTTTATTATAAGCTTTAGCAACTCTTTCTTTCTGTCGAGTTAACATCTCTAAAGCTTTTATTCTCTCCTCATCTAAATCAACTAATTCGTCTAACATCATATCCCAATAATGATCCCTTGGGATTTCTGCCTGTCTTTGAATTCTGACTGACTGCAGATGTATTTCGACAGGCAAGACTGCATCATGCCCATATGTTAGTCGAAAGGGTGTAGTGTTAGTTGATTCTTTTGGAGAATTCCTACATGCCCATAAGACTTGGTCTAAAGTCTTGTTCCAATTTCTAGGCTTTTGGGCAATGTGCTTTTTAATCAAACCAATAATGATTTTATTGGCAGCTTCTACTTGACCATTTGCTTGGGCATAATATGGTGTAGAGGTCAAGAGTTTAAAACCAGTTTGTTGGGCAAATTCAACCATCGTTCGTCCAGTGAATACTGAACCTTGATCTGTAGTAATGGACTCAGGTATACCAAATCTATAAATGATGTGACTTTGTATAAAACTAATCACTGCTTCTTGGTCAACATTTGGTAATGGAATTGCTTCTATCCATTTGGCAAAATAATCTATACCAACTAAAATATAACGTTGGTTTTTTGACGAGCTTGGTTTAATTTCACCAATTAAATCTAAAGCCCACCCTCTAAAAGGCCAAGGTTTTACTATTGAATGGAGTTCACTTGCAGGTACATGTTGTATACCTAAATGTCTTTGACACTCTTGACAACCTTTGGCAAACTCTATACAGTCCTTTAGAATTGTTGGCCAATACACACCTTGTCGAAATAACAACCATTTCATTTTGTGGCCTGCCTGATGAGATCCACATGCACCACTGTGCACATCAGATATAGCCAAATAAGCTTCAGCTTCACTTAAACATTTTAGCAAAACTCCCTCAGGTGTTTTCTTCATTAGTTCATTACCAATGATAACATAACTCAAGGCTCTATATTTGATTTTTCTATTGGTCGTTCCATTTGGATCTTTCAAATATTCGACAAGTTGTTTTCTCCAATCATTGTCAGATAGATTGTCAATGGCAAAAATTTCAAAAATTTCTGAATTTTCGTCATAGTCATAGGTGGTATCTTCACCATTATTTTGTGGTGAGTCTGCCCCCACAAGTTTTGTCATTGACAATTCCAATGAAGGAGGTTGATCAATTATGAGTTTATCTTTAATTTCAATCAACTCTTCTAGTTTTTCACTAGAGATTTTATAACCAGAAGCTATTTGAGCCAAATCATTGGCTTCTTGATTTTCTATACGAGGTACATGTTCAAATATAACTTGGTCGAAACGTTTTAGCAAAGAAATTGCTATGACAAAATATTTCATCAAGTGTTCTTTTATGCATTTGTATTCTTTTGTCAATTGTTTCAACACCAATTCTGAATCACCTCTAATCAAAATATTTTCTGCCCCCAAGTCTAATAAAATTTCCAGGCCTGTTATTAAAGCCTCATATTCTGCTTCATTATTTGAACAGAACCCATTGATTTTATATTTGAACTTGGTGGGAATTTTGGAGGGAGAAATGATTAAAATCCCAATTCCAACTCCATGTTTATGTTTAGAACCATCAAAATATAATTTCCAAGGTTCTGAATCTACATAGTTTTGTGGAGTTTCTAATGCAGAATGATCCACTATAAAATCAGCCACAATTTGGCCTTTAACTGCCTTTAAAGGTTTGTAAGTTAGTGAATATTCTGTCAAGGCTAAAGCCCATTTTCCAATTCGACTATGCAGGATTGGTTTAGATAACATATGCTTAATGATATCACAATGAGAATAAACAAAAACATCAACAGGCTTTATATAATGCTTGAGTTTCATACAAGAGAAATACAAACATAAGCATAATTTTTCAATACTACTATATCTAGTTTCAGCATCATTCAAAACCCTACTTAAGTAATAAATGGCTTTTTCTTCGCCATTTTCATCTTCCTGAGCAAGCATACTACCCAGTGTCGAATCAGATGCTGATATATACAACTTCATGAATTTGTTCCTTATTGGAGGCATTAACATTGGTGGATTCGACAAATAACTCTTGATTTCGTCGAAAGCTTGTTGTTGATCTTGCCCCCAAGTGAAAACACTTTCTTTCTTGAGTCGAAGTAATGGTGAAAACGGTTGAGCTTTACCACTTAAATTTGAGATGAATCTCCTCAAGAAATTGATTTTCCCAAGTAAGGACTGAAGTTGCTTTTTTGTAGTTGGAGATTTGGTCTCCATAATAGCCTTTGTTTTGTTTTGATTTATTTCAATGCCCTTTTTGTGCACAACAAACCCAAGGAAATCTCCTGCATTAACACAAAAAGCACATTTTAATGGATTCATTTTTAATCCATATTTCCTCATCTTTTCAAAAGACTTTCTCAAATGATCTAAATGATCATCATTCGACGAGGATTTGACAACTATGTCATCAATATACACTTGCATGAAAGTGTCTATGTATTCATGAAAAATTAAATTCATTGCTCTTTGATAAGTGGCCCCAGCATTTTTCAAGCCAAAGGGCATTACTACCCATTCATATGTGCCTAATGCTCCTGGGCACCTAAAGGCAGTTTTGGGTACATCATTTTCAGCAATGAAAATTTGGTTATATCCAGAATAACCATCTAACATACTTAAATATTCAAACCCAGCTGCTGAGTCTATTAGCATTTCTGCCACAGGCATAGGGTATTCGTCTTTTGGTGTAGCATTATTTAAATCTCTAAAGTCTATGCATACTCTAAGAGAACCATTTTTCTTAATCACAGGCACTATATTTGCTAACCATTCGACATACCTTGCTGTTCTGATAAATTTGCTCCTCAGCAGCATTTCAATTTCTTCTTTGATCTTCGACATGATTTCTGGTGCGAATCTCCTAGGCAATTGTTTCACTGGCTTTTTATCTGGTCGAACTGGTAATTCATGTTCCACCAACTTTCTGCTCAGACCTGGCATTTCGTTGTAGTCCCAAGCAAAACAATCTTTAAATTCCACCAGGAGTTGCATCACTTTTGCCTTCAGATCAGGATGAATGTTTGCACTTACGTATGTTGGTCTTTTCCTCAGACCATCTCCAAGGTCAATTTCTTGCAAAGGATCCTGAGCTTGCATCTTGTGACTTTGACTGATTGGGTCTTTTTCAAATCCTAGGGGTTCGTCATCATAGATGCAGTCCAGCTTTTGCATTTCTGGCTTTTGTTTGCCAAATTTTATATCATTGGCTGCAACAGCCATATTTTCTGACAATGAATTGGCTTCCAAAGCCATTTTGATTCTGTTTTCAGCCATATAGGCCGAAATCTTTGCCCAAGTTTGGGACTCAGACATAGTAATCTTCGTTGATGTCCCACCCAGTTGGGTAGTTCTGGCCTTCATATTCGCCATATTCAATATCTCCATCTTCAGTTTCCCACAAAAAACCATGTGTGGGGTCTAGCTTGACTGAATGGTGAACATTTCTCACCGAACGATATGCAAAATCCCTTTCAGTGCATGGCGAGATAGTTGCCAATTTTTTGTCGAATGAGTGCTTGGTAAGTTGATGAACTTCAGTTTTGAAGTGGCTTTGGTCTGCTTCCACATTTTCCACAATACCATCATCTCGCCAGATAATCAGGCGTTGGTGCAAGGTAGATGGGACTGCCCCCACGCCATGAATCCACTCTCGTCCTAGGAGCAGATTGTAGTTTGCCTTAGAGGCCACAACCAAAAATAAGGTTGGCCTAGTAGTACTTCCAACAACCACATCCACCTGGATTGCTCCTAATGACAAACCAGTTTCACCCTCATAATTCGACAGAACTATGTTGTGAGGATGCAGATCCACCAAAGATTTCCCAATCTTTTTCAGCAGGAACTCTGGCATTAGGTTAACAGCAGCGCCACCATCAATTAGTACTTTGTTGATTCCTACATTATTCACCTTAGCCTGTATGAAGAGAGACTATAAGTGATTTTTCATGCCTTCATCTGGCCTTTCAAATGTAGCCATTTGGTCTTCCAAAGTACCATTATTCATTATGTAGTAACAGACTGGCCTGTGAAGGGCCATTTGCATTCCAGATTCTTCTTCTTCATTTGTTATTTCAGAACAGACGTCGAACTCCCTTGGCAGAATTGACACAACATTCACTATTATGTCGAGATCAGGTTCAGAATCCAGAAAATCATCAGCTTCCATGTGTTCGTCTTCGACATCATCAGCAACTGAAGACTCTATTTTTGGTTCAACTAACCTTTCGCTCATTGGCTTCTTAGCCAATTCCATAGGCTTCTTTCCCTTACCATCAGCAGTAATCTGGGAACTTTGAGCAGCCAACTTTTTCTGGCGTTGATATCTACGCCATTGAGATCTTGTCATAGGATTCTTCCCTTTGTAATTATTCCTGTAATCATATTTTCTTGATTCAGAATCTTTCTTGGGATTGGAGTTACTGGAACTTCCTTTCTCGAAATTCCTTTGGCCAGAAGCCATGTTTCTCCCATGAACCCATTGGTTGACAGGTGTCCTGTTTGAGGGGACAAAAGATTTTTGTGGTCCCAACCTTTGATGCACAGGTGCCTGTTGGCTATTCAGAATGTTGGAATATGTTGGCCTTTTATTTGGCCAATTGTTTCTGCCCTGACTATGAGGCAAAAAATTGGTGAGGCCTGCAGCAGCCTTTTTGTCGAACATGGCACTACAATGAGGACATAATGTAGCTTCGCCATCATTCTCTTTGCAGCGTTGAAGAAAATCTAGCAATTTCTCTCCAGCCTGTGGATACACCTCTTCCACTTTGTTTTCATATTCTTCTTCAGGAATGGAAACCAATTGCCCCCCTTCAGTGAGGTTCAATGCTTCCAACATCAGGCATTCAAATGGCTCTGTGTAGGCAGCATCAGCAATCTGCAATGGATTTTCGTCCACCTGCTGTTTGGATTTTGGCTTTTCGCCAAATTTGAGTCTTCCTTCCTGCAGGGCTTTCTGGACCAGATCCCTGAAAAGAACACATTGTGAGGTTTTATGACCCAAGAAATTATGATATTTGCAAAAACCTCTTTTCTTACGTTGTTCCAAAGGTGGAACTTTTAAACCTTTTGGTACAATTATTTGGCCATCAGTAACCAATAAGTCAAAAATTTCATCACATTTAGTAATGTCGAACGTATATGTCTTAGCATCAAATCTATCATTTTTTGGTTCGACAGGATTATTTCCATTTGATGGTTTTAACATTTTACAAGTATAGGGAGGTCCTGGTTTTAATTCAGCAATATTAACCTCATTATTTTCTATGTAATCCTGACCATCGTCGAACTCATTTTCACTTTCATAAGTTTCTATATACGCCACTTTTACTTTTTTTTGGAATTTAGAATTTCTGACTTTTTCAGCCCTGAGGCGTTCGACCTGTCGAACACGATCTGCTAACTGGGCCATATCTCTTAAATGCTGAGTATCTAACTTCTTCCTAATGGAATAGTCGAGGCCACCAGCAGCCATTTCAACCAATTCATGTTCAGGCACTTGAGTAAAGCACCTTGCCTTAAGGAGGCGAAACCTATTCAGATAATCATCAATGGCCTCTGAAGTCTTACGTTTCATACTGGCTAATTCTTTAAGGCTAATCCTAGATTGTCCCATGTAAAATTGTTCATGAAATAGCCTTTCTAACTGAGTCCAATTATAAATTGAATGAGGGGGAAGCGTGGTAAACCACGTAAAAGCATTTTTTGTGAGGGAATTGGGGAAAAATTTCATTCTTAAATCCTCATTATTTGCTAAATTCCCTGCTTCTGCCATATATCTGGCAATGTGTTCGACAGTAGACTCATTCGTATCACCAGCAAATTTTGTAAATTTGGGGATTTTCCACCCCCTTGGCATTTCTGCCTGCAGAACGTACTCAGACAATGCTGACACGAAATTTGGCCTATGCAATCCTATATTCAAACCATTTTGGGCCAGTATATTTTCTACTAAGTTGGCCAAGTTATTCTGCCTGCTATGTTATCTTGTCGAACGTTCCTAAGAACATTATCAGCATTTTGGTTTCTATTAACCAATACCACTTCTTGTTCTGGCTGTTCTCCTTCAATACGCAGTGGTTGGGCTTGAACTTCTGGTTGAATTTCTGGGTTTGCACGAGGAACCCTTTGGTTATTTGGAGCATCAGGGGCTCCAAAAAAGTCTGCCATCCTCCCCATTTGATTGGCTAATAACAGGTAACTATCATTGGTTGTCTGTAACATAGGATTAAAGATTGTGCCAATCTGTTGGGTCAACGCATTCACCATATCATGGTTGCTCTCATCCATTTGTTGCCTTAATACTGCCATAGAATTGTTTGTCAAGTTAAGAGAATTTCCTCTATTTCCCATCGCAGAAGACGAGGGAGAACTTTCTATTGAAGGCCAATTATACAGGTTTGCCATCGTTGTTGTTGGCATTCCAAATTGTGGGTTTCTAGGCAACCATGGGGGTCTTGACGGTGTTCCAGCAACTTGACTACCGTCTGTGTATCCATGTGTGTGTGATACGTTTGTTGGTATGGATGACATGTTTGGTTGTTTCATTGCTGCACCGTTAGGATTTGGAGGAAGCACTCCTCCTATCATACTTGATGCAACGGCAGGCATTGTTGATCCACTGGCGTTTGCGCCAACGGTACTAGAATTCGTCGCAGGGTTCGAATTTCCGCCGTTATTATTATTATTATTTGGGATACTTTCAGAATTCGTAGAATTCAATGCAGGACCTGTTGGCCCACCAGTAGAATTGGCGTTAGAAACGCCAGACGCTGGCTGACTAGGTTGTCCTGCCACATTCTGGGGATTTGGAACCGAATTAGTATCTGTTCCATTATTATTGTTATTATTTGCAGAATTGCTTGGTGGTCTCACCATTCTAATACGAGTACGAGTTGGTATTTTTGAAAAATCTGGGAGAGATTTACCACTCCTCAAATGCATATAAAATTACACACACAAATCAAATTCTGACAACAAACAACAATTTTACAAAAAAGTTTTTCAAAAACAAACTAAATAAAAACACACAAACCAATAGTCCCACTGAGCGTGCCAATTTGTTTACCCCGATTTTTAGCAAACAACCGCTAGTCTGGTTATTACAAGAAGGATCGACTAGTGAATCCTGGGACATATGGTTTGTGCAGATTTGACGAAAACATGTTTCATATTTTCTGGGTTAAATCGGATAAATTGAATAAAAACAGTAAAATCATCCGACGCAGTCGAATGGATTGTTTAAAAATAAATTGCTTCAAAGTTAAATTTGCAGAAAACTTGTAAATGAATTGCAAATAAAGTTTAAAGAAAGACTTTGAAATGTAAAAGCATGCAACAAAGTAAATTGCAGAAAAGGTTTTAAACTTGCAATGAAATAAATTGCAGAAAGGTTAAAGTGCGTAAACTTTAAATGGAAAGCAAGTAAAATACTTGGAGAATGTAAATTGCATTCATAAATGTAAATTGTTTATAAAGAAAGATTGGTTGCACAGATTCGTACATGTTCCATTTTGCACTCATTTCGCTCGTTGACATGGGTACTCTGAGTTTTGTCGGAATTTGCATGAGAATTGTGAACAACCTGTTTCTCCTATGAAAAACTAATATTTATAGACAAACAGAATAACTGCCAAAACCTACTTAACGTCTAACTAAACTCCACGTGTCTTCGACAATTTGAATTCTTGGACACCTGGCAAGGCTTTCAAACGTTATCCTCTTTGAATAATTTGCTAAGTCCAGAGTATGCTTTCTCCGTACTGCAGAATACGTTATACAAGCAAACACACATATATATATAGTATTCGACAAACACACCAATGTCGAAGCAATCAATCATATTTACTAAAATACGTTCCTATCGAATTCGACAGAATTCTTCAAGCTCGACAGTGAACTTTAAATAGAAGGCTTTCGACGTCGAATGCCTCAATTTTCTCCTGATTTATTAAATAATCAATTTCCAAGAGAACATTAAATGAGAATTCATCTTCTCTCTCCAATTCATTAATGCCTGTCGAAAATACAGGCTAACAAATTGCCCCCTCAAAAATGCCAATTTCGATTGCATGTCGAATACGAAAGGAAGAAATGGCAGTTTTGAAGATTCTCTTTCTTTTCAACTTTTAAGATTTTGTCAATAGAACAAATTTCTTTTTCTCATAAGTTTTCTCATAACTTCATTTGTCTTGCCTTTCGACAGGATACAAATGATGAAAATGTCAACATGAATGTTGACAATGCAGAAAACCTGACCCAAGGCATTGGTACCAATGATGTCGAGGTCAACCCTAATCAAAGTGACAAAGGTCCAGAGACTGAAGAAAATCCTACCATCAATCTTGATTCTGAAGAAACTATTCTTGATCGTCCTGCTGAATCTACCCATTCGTCAGAAGGCACAGATGTTGAAATGGCTTTCGACAATGAAGAGGAAGAAGCCATGCCAGAGGCTGCTGAAGGAGGTTCTGATATACTCCCAGTTTCTTCAACTTCAAAGTTATCTGCTGTTGTTGGGTTGTCAGAGATGCAATTCATAGCTATGAAGGACTCTGATCCTGCTGCAGCACTAAAGATGCTCCTCTCAAGCAAAAGCAACAAAGACAAAAGTGCTTCACATCACAGCAGTTCGACAGCTTCTGATTCAGAGATCCATTCGACAGTGAGACAAGACTCCTTGATCCTCAAACTGCATTCAGATTACATTAACAAGGATGTCTTCTCATTGATTAAAGCCAACCCTAGCAGCGCTTTTCCCCACTTAGGCTTTCTGAAGAAGTTTCACAACCCAATGACTGATGGTGCTACCCTTGGTAGGGTTATCCAACTTGAAAACCTTATTGATGGTTTCACCAAAGCCATTCAGAAAAGGCAAAGCAATGCCTCAAGGTTGGAAGCTCAAACTCAAGCCCACGCTGTATTGGTCGAAAAGGCAAAGGCTGCTCAGGCAAATGTCGAACGTCTTGAGAAGGACATTGAGTCGAATGCTGAGATTGCAGGCTATGACAAGAACATTGCTGACTGGGAGAATTAGGTGGCTGATTTGAACTTGAAAATCCAAAGTCTCAATGCCAAGATCACCAGTGCAAAGGCCAAGCGTGAGGAAGCCAAAGCGAATATTTCCAAGGCAACCAAAGCTATGATTGACAAAGAGGCAAATGCTGGCATCAAGTACTTCAGCAATTCTGCAGCCGTCGAAGAAGAAATCAAACTTTTGGAGGATTCCAACATGGTTCTCGACGCAGAGGTTGCCTCATTCAAAAGCCTATATGAAGACTTGAAGAAAAAGTTTTAACTTTGTAATATTTTTAGTTGTTCTTGTTCTTAGTTTTTTGCTTCAACTATTTGAACAATTTGTTTATGGTTTTTTGGATTGTAATCTTGACAATGCCCATTTTGTGGCGAATCCTTTTATGATCACCATTTTTCATTATGTCCTAAGTTTTATTCTTCGTTAATTTTTATTTCTTGCAACACTGGTTCATACTTTTTCAAGTATTTGCCATTTATAATTAACGAACGTTGTTCTTCTGTTAATTCTTCAATTTCATAAGCACCATTTGAAAAAACTTGAACAACTTTAAAAGGTCCTTCCCAATTTGGAGACCATTTGCCTAAGACTCTATCTTTTTTATCCATTGGCAAAATAACTTTCCAAACCAAATTTCCAACATTAAAGGTTTTAGACTTAACCTTTTTATTATAAGCTTTAGCAACTCTTTCTTTCTGTCGAGTTAACATCTCTAAAGCTTTTATTCTCTCCTCATCTAAATCAACTAATTCGTCTAACATCATATCCCAATAATGATCCCTTGGGATTTCTGCCTGTCTTTGAATTCTGACTGACTGCAGATGTATTTCGACAGGCAA
Source organism: Trifolium fragiferum (assembly GCA_954870985.1). Lineage (NCBI taxonomy): Eukaryota > Viridiplantae > Streptophyta > Magnoliopsida > Fabales > Fabaceae > Trifolium > Trifolium fragiferum. Next base: position 57,465,192 of record OX940789.1, read on the forward strand.
GACTGCATCATGCCCATATGTTAGTCGAAAGGGTGTAGTGTTAGTTGATTCTTTTGGAGAATTCCTACATGCCCATAAGACTTGGTCTAAAGTCTTGTTCCAATTTCTAGGCTTTTGGGCAATGTGCTTTTTAATCAAACCAATAATGATTTTATTGGCAGCTTCTACTTGACCATTTGCTTGGGCATAATATGGTGTAGAGGTCAAGAGTTTAAAACCAGTTTGTTGGGCAAATTCAACCATCGTTCGTCCAGTGAATACTGAACCTTGATCTGTAGTAATGGACTCAGGTATACCAAATCTATAAATGATGTGACTTTGTATAAAACTAATCACTGCTTCTTGGTCAACATTTGGTAATGGAATTGCTTCTATCCATTTGGCAAAATAATCTATACCAACTAAAATATAACGTTGGTTTTTTGACGAGCTTGGTTTAATTTCACCAATTAAATCTAAAGCCCACCCTCTAAAAGGCCAAGGTTTTACTATTGAATGGAGTTCACTTGCAGGTACATGTTGTATACCTAAATGTCTTTGACACTCTTGACAACCTTTGGCAAACTCTATACAGTCCTTTAGAATTGTTGGCCAATACACACCTTGTCGAAATAACAACCATTTCATTTTGTGGCCTGCCTGATGAGATCCACATGCACCACTGTGCACATCAGATATAGCCAAATAAGCTTCAGCTTCACTTAAACATTTTAGCAAAACTCCCTCAGGTGTTTTCTTCATTAGTTCATTACCAATGATAACATAACTCAAGGCTCTATATTTGATTTTTCTATTGGTCGTTCCATTTGGATCTTTCAAATATTCGACAAGTTGTTTTCTCCAATCATTGTCAGATAGATTGTCAATGGCAAAAATTTCAAAAATTTCTGAATTTTCGTCATAGTCATAGGTGGTATCTTCACCATTATTTTGTGGTGAGTCTGCCCCCACAAGTTTTGTCATTGACAATTCCAATGAAGGAGGTTGATCAATTATGAGTTTATCTTTAATTTCAATCAACTCTTCTAGTTTTTCACTAGAGATTTTATAACCAGAAGCTATTTGAGCCAAATCATTGGCTTCTTGATTTTCTATACGAGGTACATGTTCAAATATAACTTGGTCGAAACGTTTTAGCAAAGAAATTGCTATGACAAAATATTTCATCAAGTGTTCTTTTATGCATTTGTATTCTTTTGTCAATTGTTTCAACACCAATTCTGAATCACCTCTAATCAAAATATTTTCTGCCCCCAAGTCTAATAAAATTTCCAGGCCTGTTATTAAAGCCTCATATTCTGCTTCATTATTTGAACAGAACCCATTGATTTTATATTTGAACTTGGTGGGAATTTTGGAGGGAGAAATGATTAAAATCCCAATTCCAACTCCATGTTTATGTTTAGAACCATCAAAATATAATTTCCAAGGTTCTGAATCTACATAGTTTTGTGGAGTTTCTAATGCAGAATGATCCACTATAAAATCAGCCACAATTTGGCCTTTAACTGCCTTTAAAGGTTTGTAAGTTAGTGAATATTCTGTCAAGGCTAAAGCCCATTTTCCAATTCGACTATGCAGGATTGGTTTAGATAACATATGCTTAATGATATCACAATGAGAATAAACAAAAACATCAACAGGCTTTATATAATGCTTGAGTTTCATACAAGAGAAATACAAACATAAGCATAATTTTTCAATACTACTATATCTAGTTTCAGCATCATTCAAAACCCTACTTAAGTAATAAATGGCTTTTTCTTCGCCATTTTCATCTTCCTGAGCAAGCATACTACCCAGTGTCGAATCAGATGCTGATATATACAACTTCATGAATTTGTTCCTTATTGGAGGCATTAACATTGGTGGATTCGACAAATAACTCTTGATTTCGTCGAAAGCTTGTTGTTGATCTTGCCCCCAAGTGAAAACACTTTCTTTCTTGAGTCGAAGTAATGGTGAAAACGGTTGAGCTTTACCACTTAAATTTGAGATGAATCTCCTCAAGAAATTGATTTTCCCAAGTAAGGACTGAAGTTGCTTTTTTGTAGTTGGAGATTTGGTCTCCATAATAGCCTTTGTTTTGTTTTGATTTATTTCAATGCCCTTTTTGTGCACAACAAACCCAAGGAAATCTCCTGCATTAACACAAAAAGCACATTTTAATGGATTCATTTTTAATCCATATTTCCTCATCTTTTCAAAAGACTTTCTCAAATGATCTAAATGATCATCATTCGACGAGGATTTGACAACTATGTCATCAATATACACTTGCATGAAAGTGTCTATGTATTCATGAAAAATTAAATTCATTGCTCTTTGATAAGTGGCCCCAGCATTTTTCAAGCCAAAGGGCATTACTACCCATTCATATGTGCCTAATGCTCCTGGGCACCTAAAGGCAGTTTTGGGTACATCATTTTCAGCAATGAAAATTTGGTTATATCCAGAATAACCATCTAACATACTTAAATATTCAAACCCAGCTGCTGAGTCTATTAGCATTTCTGCCACAGGCATAGGGTATTCGTCTTTTGGTGTAGCATTATTTAAATCTCTAAAGTCTATGCATACTCTAAGAGAACCATTTTTCTTAATCACAGGCACTATATTTGCTAACCATTCGACATACCTTGCTGTTCTGATAAATTTGCTCCTCAGCAGCATTTCAATTTCTTCTTTGATCTTCGACATGATTTCTGGTGCGAATCTCCTAGGCAATTGTTTCACTGGCTTTTTATCTGGTCGAACTGGTAATTCATGTTCCACCAACTTTCTGCTCAGACCTGGCATTTCGTTGTAGTCCCAAGCAAAACAATCTTTAAATTCCACCAGGAGTTGCATCACTTTTGCCTTCAGATCAGGATGAATGTTTGCACTTACGTATGTTGGTCTTTTCCTCAGACCATCTCCAAGGTCAATTTCTTGCAAAGGATCCTGAGCTTGCATCTTGTGACTTTGACTGATTGGGTCTTTTTCAAATCCTAGGGGTTCGTCATCATAGATGCAGTCCAGCTTTTGCATTTCTGGCTTTTGTTTGCCAAATTTTATATCATTGGCTGCAACAGCCATATTTTCTGACAATGAATTGGCTTCCAAAGCCATTTTGATTCTGTTTTCAGCCATATAGGCCGAAATCTTTGCCCAAGTTTGGGACTCAGACATAGTAATCTTCGTTGATGTCCCACCCAGTTGGGTAGTTCTGGCCTTCATATTCGCCATATTCAATATCTCCATCTTCAGTTTCCCACAAAAAACCATGTGTGGGGTCTAGCTTGACTGAATGGTGAACATTTCTCACCGAACGATATGCAAAATCCCTTTCAGTGCATGGCGAGATAGTTGCCAATTTTTTGTCGAATGAGTGCTTGGTAAGTTGATGAACTTCAGTTTTGAAGTGGCTTTGGTCTGCTTCCACATTTTCCACAATACCATCATCTCGCCAGATAATCAGGCGTTGATGCAAGGTAGATGGGACTGCCCCCACGCCATGAATCCACTCTCGTCCTAGGAGCAGATTGTAGTTTGCCTTAGAGGCCACAACCAAAAATAAGGTTGGCCTAGTAGTACTTCCAACAACCACATCCACCTGGATTGCTCCTAATGACAAACCAGTTTCACCCTCATAATTCGACAGAACTATGTTGTGAGGATGCAGATCCACCAAAGATTTCCCAATCTTTTTCAGCAGGAACTCTGGCATTAGGTTAACAGCAGCGCCACCATCAATTAGTACTTTGTTGATTCCTACATTATTCACCTTAGCCTGTATGAAGAGAGACTATAAGTGATTTTTCATGCCTTCATCTGGCCTTTCAAATGTAGCCATTTGGTCTTCCAAAGTACCATTATTCATTATGTAGTAACAGACTGGCCTGTGAAGGGCCATTTGCATTCCAGATTCTTCTTCTTCATTTGTTATTTCAGAACAGACGTCGAACTCCCTTGGCAGAATTGACACAACATTCACTATTATGTCGAGATCAGGTTCAGAATCCAGAAAATCATCAGCTTCCATGTGTTCGTCTTCGACATCATCAGCAACTGAAGACTCTATTTTTGGTTCAACTAACCTTTCGCTCATTGGCTTCTTAGCCAATTCCATAGGCTTCTTTCCCTTACCATCAGCAGTAATCTGGGAACTTTGAGCAGCCAACTTTTTCTGGCGTTGATATCTACGCCATTGAGATCTTGTCATAGGATTCTTCCCTTTGTAATTATTCCTGTAATCATATTTTCTTGATTCAGAATCTTTCTTGGGATTGGAGTTACTGGAACTTCCTTTCTCGAAATTCCTTTGGCCAGAAGCCATGTTTCTCCCATGAACCCATTGGTTGACAGGTGTCCTGTTTGAGGGGACAAAAGATTTTTGTGGTCCCAACCTTTGATGCACAGGTGCCTGTTGGCTATTCAGAATGTTGGAATATGTTGGCCTTTTATTTGGCCAATTGTTTCTGCCCTGACTATGAGGCAAAAAATTGGTGAGGCCTGCAGCAGCCTTTTTGTCGAACATGGCACTACAATGAGGACATAATGTAGCTTCGCCATCATTCTCTTTGCAGCGTTGAAGAAAATCTAGCAATTTCTCTCCAGCCTGTGGATACACCTCTTCCACTTTGTTTTCATATTCTTCTTCAGGAATGGAAACCAATTGCCCCCCTTCAGTGAGGTTCAATGCTTCCAACATCAGGCATTCAAATGGCTCTGTGTAGGCAGCATCAGCAATCTGCAATGGATTTTCGTCCACCTGCTGTTTGGATTTTGGCTTTTCGCCAAATTTGAGTCTTCCTTCCTGCAGGGCTTTCTGGACCAGATCCCTGAAAAGAACACATTGTGAGGTTTTATGACCCAAGAAATTATGATATTTGCAAAAACCTCTTTTCTTACGTTGTTCCAAAGGTGGAACTTTTAAACCTTTTGGTACAATTATTTGGCCATCAGTAACCAATAAGTCAAAAATTTCATCACATTTAGTAATGTCGAACGTATATGTCTTAGCATCAAATCTATCATTTTTTGGTTCGACAGGATTATTTCCATTTGATGGTTTTAACATTTTACAAGTATAGGGAGGTCCTGGTTTTAATTCAGCAATATTAACCTCATTATTTTCTATGTAATCCTGACCATCGTCGAACTCATTTTCACTTTCATAAGTTTCTATATACGCCACTTTTACTTTTTTTTGGAATTTAGAATTTCTGACTTTTTCAGCCCTGAGGCGTTCGACCTGTCGAACACGATCTGCTAACTGGGCCATATCTCTTAAATGCTGAGTATCTAACTTCTTCCTAATGGAATAGTCGAGGCCACCAGCAGCCATTTCAACCAATTCATGTTCAGGCACTTGAGTAAAGCACCTTGCCTTAAGGAGGCGAAACCTATTCAGATAATCATCAATGGCCTCTGAAGTCTTACGTTTCATACTGGCTAATTCTTTAAGGCTAATCCTAGATTGTCCCATGTAAAATTGTTCATGAAATAGCCTTTCTAACTGAGTCCAATTATAAATTGAATGAGGGGGAAGCGTGGTAAACCACGTAAAAGCATTTTTTGTGAGGGAATTGGGGAAAAATTTCATTCTTAAATCCTCATTATTTGCTAAATTCCCTGCTTCTGCCATATATCTGGCAATGTGTTCGACAGTAGACTCATTCGTATCACCAGCAAATTTTGTAAATTTGGGGATTTTCCACCCCCTTGGCATTTCTGCCTGCAGAACGTACTCAGACAATGCTGACACGAAATTTGGCCTATGCAATCCTATATTCAAACCATTTTGGGCCAGTATATTTTCTACTAAGTTGGCCAAGTTATTCTGCCTGCTATGTTATCTTGTCGAACGTTCCTAAGAACATTATCAGCATTTTGGTTTCTATTAACCAATACCACTTCTTGTTCTGGCTGTTCTCCTTCAATACGCAGTGGTTGGGCTTGAACTTCTGGTTGAATTTCTGGGTTTGCACGAGGAACCCTTTGGTTATTTGGAGCATCAGGGGCTCCAAAAAAGTCTGCCATCCTCCCCATTTGATTGGCTAATAACAGGTAACTATCATTGGTTGTCTGTAACATAGGATTAAAGATTGTGCCAATCTGTTGGGTCAACGCATTCACCATATCATGGTTGCTCTCATCCATTTGTTGCCTTAATACTGCCATAGAATTGTTTGTCAAGTTAAGAGAATTTCCTCTATTTCCCATCGCAGAAGACGAGGGAGAACTTTCTATTGAAGGCCAATTATACAGGTTTGCCATCGTTGTTGTTGGCATTCCAAATTGTGGGTTTCTAGGCAACCATGGGGGTCTTGACGGTGTTCCAGCAACTTGACTACCGTCTGTGTATCCATGTGTGTGTGATACGTTTGTTGGTATGGATGACATGTTTGGTTGTTTCATTGCTGCACCGTTAGGATTTGGAGGAAGCACTCCTCCTATCATACTTGATGCAACGGCAGGCATTGTTGATCCACTGGCGTTTGCGCCAACGGTACTAGAATTCGTCGCAGGGTTCGAATTTCCGCCGTTATTATTATTATTATTTGGGATACTTTCAGAATTCGTAGAATTCAATGCAGGACCTGTTGGCCCACCAGTAGAATTGGCGTTAGAAACGCCAGACGCTGGCTGACTAGGTTGTCCTGCCACATTCTGGGGATTTGGAACCGAATTAGTATCTGTTCCATTATTATTGTTATTATTTGCAGAATTGCTTGGTGGTCTCACCATTCTAATACGAGTACGAGTTGGTATTTTTGAAAAATCTGGGAGAGATTTACCACTCCTCAAATGCATATAAAATTACACACACAAATCAAATTCTGACAACAAACAACAATTTTACAAAAAAGTTTTTCAAAAACAAACTAAATAAAAACACACAAACCAATAGTCCCACTGAGCGTGCCAATTTGTTTACCCCGATTTTTAGCAAACAACCGCTAGTCTGGTTATTACAAGAAGGATCGACTAGTGAATCCTGGGACATATGGTTTGTGCAGATTTGACGAAAACATGTTTCATATTTTCTGGGTTAAATCGGATAAATTGAATAAAAACAGTAAAATCATCCGACGCAGTCGAATGGATTGTTTAAAAATAAATTGCTTCAAAGTTAAATTTGCAGAAAACTTGTAAATGAATTGCAAATAAAGTTTAAAGAAAGACTTTGAAATGTAAAAGCATGCAACAAAGTAAATTGCAGAAAAGGTTTTAAACTTGCAATGAAATAAATTGCAGAAAGGTTAAAGTGCGTAAACTTTAAATGGAAAGCAAGTAAAATACTTGGAGAATGTAAATTGCATTCATAAATGTAAATTGTTTATAAAGAAAGATTGGTTGCACAGATTCGTACATGTTCCATTTTGCACTCATTTCGCTCGTTGACATGGGTACTCTGAGTTTTGTCGGAATTTGCATGAGAATTGTGAACAACCTGTTTCTCCTATGAAAAACTAATATTTATAGACAAACAGAATAACTGCCAAAACCTACTTAACGTCTAACTAAACTCCACGTGTCTTCGACAATTTGAATTCTTGGACACCTGGCAAGGCTTTCAAACGTTATCCTCTTTGAATAATTTGCTAAGTCCAGAGTATGCTTTCTCCGTACTGCAGAATACGTTATACAAGCAAACACACATATATATATAGTATTCGACAAACACACCAATGTCGAAGCAATCAATCATATTTACTAAAATACGTTCCTATCGAATTCGACAGAATTCTTCAAGCTCGACAGTGAACTTTAAATAGAAGGCTTTCGACGTCGAATGCCTCAATTTTCTCCTGATTTATTAAATAATCAATTTCCAAGAGAACATTAAATGAGAATTCATCTTCTCTCTCCAATTCATTAATGTCTGTCGAAAATACAGGCTAACAAGAGTAGACTTCTCCCCCCTCTTTGTTCATCTCACATGAATTAAAACTACTCTCAAACCTTTGATTGCAGCTTTAAATCTTCAAGCTCTACCTTGAATTCCCTTCTACCCTCTTCAAGCTTTGGTTCTCTCTTTCTACCTCTTTCTCAAGTTGTGATATGAGCTCTCATACTCACTACTCCTCACTCTATTCAAACCTAAAAATATTAAAATACTAAATTGCCCCTCCTTATCTTAAGTTAATTCAATTAACTCCACCTATTACCTTAAAAGGTCTATACTCACAATTCTATTTCCCTTATCCTCTAACCTTTCCTCTTTTAGCCAAATTCTAAAAATGCTAATTAACATCTAATCAAACAAATATTCTAATTAAATGCAATTAAATAAATACGGGTGTTACAGTATTTAAATGTTTTGTGATTCAACGCTTCCCTATAGCTTGACATCCAAAAATCACCGCGACAGAAATGGCGACTTCACTGGGGATCCCCCAAGCGGGTTGAGCCCATCTTGTAATCTTTTTCTTTTGCGCTTGTTTGTTTATATGTGTATATGTATGATTTATGAGCTTTAAATTGGGAAAATTGCTTGAGTGAGACAGTCCTAACCCGGACTTGAGTGAAACAATAAGATAGGATATGGTAGGGTCATAGTGACGGGATTGGGGTAGTTCAATCCATGTTCACATGTGATATAACCACGCACAGTCTAGGAAGTTCAAAGGTAGAGTGTTGACATGAGTAGTTATGTTGACGTTCTATTTTTGGAGGACCGAAGGATTGTGGACCTTTAGAGTTACACTTAACCCATCTTGGCCATTAGGACGTGGCGCGGTGACCGGTCTAGAGCAGTTTAGATTGGTTGATACGCGATGCCACACCCAAACGAGATTGTCTTGCGAATATTATTGGAACGGGAGTAGTGCCGTAAACCGATAATATCCAAAAGACGGTTTATAACTTTGGGAACTTTGTAGAACCCGTGATGCAGGTACAAGCAAACCTTAGTACTTACCATGTGGGAAGGGGCTCTTACCTTTGACTCCAACATTTTTACCTTAACCCACCCATGTTTGTGCATCATTAATTGTGTGCATGCATTCATTCATCAAGAATTTCTTTTCTCATCCAATATTGAAAGGCTTAAATCAAATTCCATGTAAACTATGTAGATTATGGATTACCAAAGGAGGGACACTCATAGCTATGGTTTTAAGACTTTTGATTTGACAAGATTGAGGAAGCTAGGGTCATTGGTGTCTAATTCAAAGGAATTCCGGAAGAGTCATGGAAAACTGTTAAGTATTCTCGGGACTAAGGTAGAGGATGGAATCCTCAACACTCTTGTACAGTTTTACGACCCGCTTTACCATTGTTTCACCTTTCCTGATTACCAACTTGCCCCCACTTTGGAGGAATATTCTTATTTGATTGGACTACTCGTGCTTGACAAAGTGTCGTTCAGTGGACTCGAACCCTCTCCAAAACCACAAATCATTGCCTAAGCCCTTCATGTTGAAACTTCTGCCATCCAAACAAATCTCATACGCAAAGAAGGCCTTTTAGGTCTATCCACAGATTTTCTTTTCCAGCAAGCCTCCCTTTTTCTTGATATAGCTAGCAACACTGCCTTCTACTCTATATTGGCCCTGCTCATATATGGCCTAGTTCTATTTCCAAACATCAAAAATTTCATTGACATCAACACCATACAAATTTACCTCTCAAAGAACCAAGTACCCACCTTGTTAGCAGAAGCATACTATTCCATTCATGATCGTACTTCAGCAAAGCGCGGAACAATTCTCTGTTGTACACCACTGCTCTATAAGTGGTATACCCTTCATCTACCTCAAACCCGTAGTTTTAAGGAAAACCCAGATAAGCTCCGGTGGTCCCAAAGAATCATGCCTCTCACCTCCGATGACATCGTTTGGTATAACTCAGCCTATGATAATGGAGTCATTATTGATAGTTGTGGGGGGTTTCCTAATGTACCTCTCCTTGGAATGCACGGAGGGATTACCTATAGTCCCATGCTTGTTAGGCGCCAGTTTGGATATCTTGTGAAGGAAAAGCCTGAGAGTCTCTCTTTGAGTGGAATTTTCTACCGCAACCGGGAAGGGAGCTCTGATATGAGGAATAGGTTTGTGCGAGCTTGGCGCTCCGTTCAGCGTAAAGAGTGGAATCAGCTAGGGAAGAAGCGAGGATTTGCTTTGGAGTCTCATACACAGTGGGTTATCAAGAGAGCTGTTAGTTTTGGGATGCCTTACCCTCTCCAAGGGCCCATGCCTTCAGTTACCCCATCATCATCATATGTGATTGTTGACACTAAGGAAGAGTTGTTAGGACAAGTGGCTGAGTTGACTCGTGAGAAAAGTGTTTTGAAGAGGAGATATGAAGAGTTGGAGCATAAGTATGAAGCATTTAAGAGTGAAATGGAAGTGACCAAGCATGAGCTCTTAGCACAAAGTCAGATATTCGTCCAGAAGACCATCCAGCTTCGAGAGAAGGATGCTGCGCTTAGGAGGGACCCAAAGAGGATGAGATATAACATGAATTTATTTTCTGGTCCAGATTCAGATTAGGGATGATCCATCTAATGCAAGAGTTTGAGTTTGTTTGATGTATTTCCTTTCAAAGTTTCAATGTTATGATTATCAACGAAGTGGATATTTTCTACACTGTTTACATTTAATTTGATATAAGTCTTTCAATATTGGGAAAAACTTGTATAATTTAGCATAAACATATCATGCATCATGATGCATTCATAAATTTCCAAAAAAATAGTCTCATATTCTTCCCCCTCTCCTCTGTCTCAGTCAAGATGGCCAGCAAATCCTGTTCCAAGCTTACCCGTGAGTACAACACTCGTTCAAGTCAGAAAAGGAAGATAGATGAAGTGGAGCAAGAGAATGTTGAACTCCGTGGCAAAGTAGCAACACTTGAAAAGGATTTTGAAAGATTGAATGCCTTGGTAACCTCGTTGGTAGATACACAAAGTCTGCCACCGCTACTAGAAGCTCTAGAAGAACTCAAGAAGGGTCAAGTATCATTGAAAGAGGAAGTTGACCGGTTGAGAACACATACGAGTCTGATCACACGAATTGTACTGGGAAAGGGAGAGGACTCTTCACCAAAAGTATCACAGACTTCCACCATTTCACCATCAGAGACAGTTCACTCACAAATGACCCCGCCACCACAATCCTACCCACAACAGAAAGCAACACCAAAATTCAAAAGAGTCGCCAATCAAATGGTTCGTATTCCCGAGAGGATAAAGTTTGACCTCATACCTATGGCATATGATACTTTGCTCCCAATTTTACTTGCTGCAGGACTCGTTCAAACTAGACCACCTCCTAAAATACCTGCAAAACTACCATGGTGGCACAAACCTAATTTCACCTGTGCCTTCCATCAAGGGGCACCTGGGCATAGTACTGAGTATTGCCTGGTTCTAAAGTCAGAAGTCTAGAAGTTAATGCGAGACAATGTACACATCTTTAAGGATGGGAACCCCAATGTTCAAACAAACCCTCTACCAAATCATAATCCCTCTGTCCATTTCATTCAACCTTGCCTAGCTACAAATGTCATCCTCAGTGCGAAAAGTATCAAGACTCCTCTGGTTCCTATCCATATCAAAATGTGCAAAGCAAAGATGTTCGATCATGATCATTCAGTTTGTGAAGTGTGTCTGTCAGATCCCCATTGGTGTTCCCAAGTTCAAAAAGACATCCAAGGTTTGATGGACAAAGGAGAGTTGTTAGTGACAAAGAAAGATGAAGAGGTTTGTGGTATTTCACCAGAGCTTAGTACTGTTGATCGTTTGGAGATGATTTACAACAGCGGAGAGTGTAATATTCCCAGACTTACAATTCGTGTGCCAGGATCTGTGCCTTACGCTTCTGAGAAGGCCATACCTTACAGATATCAAGCTACCATGATACAAAATGGAGTGGAGACCTCTATCCCTCCTTTGACTACAGTGAGCAATGTTACAGATAATAGCATAATTCTGAGAAGTGGTCGTGTTATCCAAGGGGCAGTTCCTCAAAAGCCAAGTACCCCTGTTATAGAGAAAGTGCCAGTCAGTGTTCCTAGTAAGCCAGTTGAAAAAGAGTATGAAGATTCTGATGAGGTGATGAAATTAATCAAAAGAAGTGAATACAAGATAGTGGACCAGTTGTTGCAAACTCCGTCTAAGATTTCTATGTTGTCATTGTTGATGAGTTCTGATGCCCATAGGGAGGCCCTGATGAAGGTGTTGGATCAAGCCTATGTTGAGAAAGATGTGACTTTAAGCCAATTCGGAGGTATAGTGGGAAACGTGACTGCTTGTAATAATCTGAGTTTTAGTGATGAAGAACTTCCCGAGAGAGGACGAAATCATAATTTGGCGTTGCATGTGTTAGTTAATTGCAAGTTAGATGCTTTATCCAATGTGTTGATTGATACTGGGTCGTCTCTGAATGTGATGGCTAAAACTACTCTAGACAAACTTTCATACAAGGATGCCTATATGAGGCCAAGTTCAATGATTGTGAAAGCGTTTGATGGATCAAGGAAGTCAGTGATTGGTGAGGTGGATTTACCTATTGTAGTTGGTCCGCATGAGTTCCAAGTTACTTTTCAGGTGATGAATATACAAGCTGCTTACAGTTGTCTTTTGGGACGTCCATGGATTCACGAGGCCGGTGCCGTGACATCCACTTTACATCGAAGGTTGAAGTATGTGAAAGAAGGAAAGCTGGTAATTGTGAATGGAGAGGAAGCCCTGCTTATTAGTCATTTATCAAATTTCTCTTGTATTGGTGCGGATGAATCAGACGGTACAGCGTTTCAGGGACTCTCCCTTGAGGAGAAAGGTCCGATCAGAGCTGAGACATCTATGGCATCTTTGAAGGATGCACAAAGGGCTGTGAAAGAAGGCAAGACTGCTGGTTGGGGAAAGGTACTACAGTTGTCAGAGAATAAGAACAGAGCAGGTTTGGGTTTTACTCCTTCTACCAGGATGGGAAAGAGAGAGCCATTTGAAGATGTTTTCCGCAGTGCTGGTTTTATCAACAATCCCTCAGAGATCAATGTTGTTATTGGAGATGAAGACGAAGAAGGACCACCATCTTTTGTGACTCCTGGAGGAATATGCCACAACTGGATTGCTGTAGATGTCCCTTCTGTCATTCCTCTGTCTAAGTAATATGTTTGTCATTTTATGTTTTTAAGAAAAATCCTCTTGTCTTGCCCCAAGCAAGAGTGAGACTATGTTCGGGCTTTGTTTAAATTGCTTCAAGAATATTAATGAAAATCGTCGTTTTTTATCATGACTTTTTTATATTTTCTTTATATCCTTTTATTCTAGAAAATGGTAACACAAAAAACAAATCATATATATATTTTATTTTTCACCTTTCTATTCTTATTACTTTTATCAAATAAAAATTCTGCATTCTTATTAAAAAAAAATCAATCATCAATCATATGCAGAATTAACATCAATAAGCCCGTTGAGTACAATGATTCTAGACCCTCTATCAACTTTGAGTTTCCAGTCTACGAAGCTATGGAAGAGGAGGATGAAGAGATTCCTAATGAGATCAGACGATTGTTGGATCGGGAAGATGTGGCCATTCAGCCTCACCAAGAAGTTACAGAGTTGATCAACTTGGGTACTGAGGAAGAGAAAAGAGAAATCAAGATAGGAGCAGGTTTGGAAGAATCAGTGAAAGCAAGGGTAGTAGAGTTGCTCAGAGAATATGTTGACATCTTTGCATGGTCGTATCAAGATATGCCTGGGTTGGATCCTGAGATTGTGGAACACCGTCTACCTTTGAAGCCAGAATGTCCTCCAATGAAACAAAATTTAAGAAGGTCTCATCCTGATATGGCTCTCAAGATCAAGGAAGAAGTTCAGAAACAGATTAATGCAGGTTTTCTTATTACTTCAGAGTATCCTCAGTGGTTGGCCAACATAGTACCGGTTCCTAAGAAAGATGGTAAAGTCAGGATGTGTGTTGATTACAGAGATTTGAATAGAGCTAGTCCAAAGGATGATTTCCCATTACCTCATATTGATGTACTTGTTGATAATACTGCTGTCATACCTCATTTTTTGACCACGTCACACTCGCTTTTCATATTTTAAATAGAGTCTTTCTAAAGTTTTTTTCCCTCCATTTTCTTATTAACTTTTTTCTAAAAAAATTGTGTAAAGTGTCTGAGTCAGTGTCAAACTCGTTGCACTCTAAAATTTTAGGTCATTTACTTTCTTTCATGTGAATATAATTGATTTGTTGCACTTTTGTTTTGAAAAAGTAAGCTAGCTTGTTTGGTAATTCAAGGTGTTTGATGAGTAGTAAACATAAGGTCACTAGTTCAAGTTTCACTAACACTACTTTTTGTCATTGTTATCTTATTTGTTAATTAAATTGTATTTTGTTCTATTTCTTATTATTATTTTTTTTTTTGCCATTTTTATTCCTATTTTATTTTCTGTCAAAATATTCAAAATAAAAAAATCAAAGATTCTTTTCTTGAGCAAGTCAAACAAAATCAAACACAATTAAATCAAATCTTCAATTTCCTTCAATCTCTCACAATTCCTCCCCAAGTCACTCAATCATCAATTTAATTGACCAAACCCTAATTCTTTCATTATAAAAAAACACACACACATTAGACAAGGGGGCACACAAAAATCCTCAGCCACGAGCCAACAACACAGGGCCAATTTCTATCAGTAAACAATAACAACAATAGCACTACATCCCGAATTTTCCATTACCTTCTCTATTCATATAACCACCCCGTAATCATTCTTTTTTTATGGCAGCATCAAACCATCATCAACAACCATTGTCATCAATCCCATAAACCAAACCACTACTTATCACCACAATCACCTCATCCAATATCATCCTCTCCAAAACCATATACCATAAAATCACATTCAACTCATCATCTCTAATCATAATACAAAACACACCAAACAGCCCCCTACAATTCCCATAACTGCTTCACGCACCCCTGTCTTTTTTAATTGATTATTTTTGTTTTATTTTGGTGAGAACTAACTTTTTGTTGCAGGTTTGGGTTAGGATTTAATCCTATATTTTTTTATTATATCTCATATTTTCGTGCTATTTTATATTAGGATTTAATTTATTTTATGGTGTTTTCTTATTATTTTGTCATCACCATTTACTTTAATTTTTTTATTGTGGCTTAGAATGTAATTAGGGACCAGTGTAATTATAAATAAGAAGTCCGCATAGCATGCATGTTTATTTATCGCTTTATGTCAAAAAACGAAAACACAAAAAAATATTAGCGTAGAAATTCCAAGTAAAAGAGAAGTTTCATTTCGATTCAACATCGTTATGAAAACTCTCGTGTTAGTTTTATTTCATCATACTTAGCGTTTTTAATTAATTAATCAAAAATCAAAAAAACATTCAAATAATTAAAAAATCATTTTCAAAAAAGAATCTCTTTTATTAAAAAACCTCGACTCTCGTCGAGAGAATTTTTCAAACCTTTTTTATAATAAACTTTTAATGCATGTAAATATATTTAAACTCATTTTTTATAAATTAATTAAAAAATATAAAAACACATTCAAAAACATTTTTGCCACTTGGCTTTTTTCGACTTTAAAACTTTTCTTTCAAAAGAGTTTAGACGTGAGTCATCTCTAGTTAAAAATTCATTTTCCCATGACATATGGCAAGAAAAATATTAAAATTTTTCAGTATATTCGTGGCGGATTAAAATGAGTTTTAACTTAAGATGACGACTCGTCTTTTCTCCTAAAAACAATCAACAAACAACTTTTTTCAATTTTTACCCCGAACTGCGGTGATTTTGATTCCTCGGGTACGTAGTGCAAAAGACTATATGTCTTCCCAAGTCAATAAAAATAACAAAAACATTTTTCTCTTTTCTTTTTCAATTAACACTTTAAACTTTTATCTATGTACATATATTTTTTTTTTTTAACAAGCAAATTAACTTAGCACAAAAGTAAAATAAAACAAGAGGTTCCTATAGAGTACTATAGACGTTTAGGGTGCTAGAACCTTCCCTTAACGTAACTAACCCCCGAATCTTTAATCTCAAAATAAATAGGGTTATTTCGAACTTTTTCCCTTTTCCTTGGAAAAAATAAAAGATCGGTGGTGAACTAAAAATTGTGATTCAATGCTTCTCAATAGCTTGATATCCAAAAATCACCGCGACAGAATTGGCGACTTCACTGGGGACTCCCCTAAAGAGGGTTGAGCCTAACTTGTTTAATTTTTAGTTTTGTGCTATTATTTTTGCTTGTATGTATATATGTGTATATATGTTTGCTTGGGTTCATTTGAGTGGTGAGACAAGTCCTACACCCGGACTTGAGAGAAACAATAAGATATGATGTGGTAGAATCATAGTGACATGTCCAGAGTAATTTGGATTATGATGCACATGTGATACAACCCCGCTCAGTGGAGGCCTCACGACGGTAGTACTCGTCGTCATGAAAAGTCATGATGGTGTTATTACTTTCAATGTGAGTGTCCCGAGAAGCTGAGGACCTTTAGATGCTACCTTTAACCCATCTTGGCCTTTTAGGACGTAGCGCGGTGGCTAAGTCAAGAGTAAGTCTTGTATTTAGTCGATACGCGAGGCTACACTCAAACGAGATCTTCTTGCGAATATTATTGGATCGTGAGTCAGTCGCGTAAACCGATAATATCCAAAAGAAGGTTGATAACTTTGGGAACTTTGTAGAACCCGTGATACAGGTACAAAGAACCTTAGTACTCACCATGTGGGACGGACTCTTACCCTTGGCTCCAACATTTCACCTTAACCCCACCATGTTTGTGCATAATCATACATACACGCACTCATTCATAAATCTTTTCTCATCCGATATCGAAGAACTTAAATTAAATTTTTTGTAAACATCATAGATATTGTAAGAAGAAGCACTAGGAAGTTTGATTTCAAGAAGTCGGACTTTTCAACTACTTTGTAATGTTCTGATTATCAATTATAATGAATGTAGTCTGTCCTTAGGCTCTGTTTGTAAAAAGAGAACTGCTTTGTAATGTATTAGATTATCAAGTGTAATGAATTTTCTCTACAATGTTTACAATCAATTTAGTATAAGTCTTTCGATATCGAAAAAAACTTTGCATATTTTAGCATAAACACATCATGCATCATACTGCATTCATAAGATTCCAAAAAATCGAGTCTGATATTCTATCTTCCTCTTCTCCCTGCCTCAGTACAAGTCTACCCGCACATATATAATACTCGAGCAAACAAGAAAAAGTATGGATTTAGTGGAGCAAGAAAATATCGAGCTTCGTGAGGAGGTGACAACACTTAAGGCGGATTTGAAAAGATTGAATGCTCTGGTAGGCTCGTTGCTAGCTACCCAGAATCAGCCACCACCTCCTCCCACCATGCTGCTAAAAGCTATTGAGGAACTTAGAAAAGACAAAGAGTTGTTGAAGGATGAGGTCAATCAGTTGAAAACTCAAATGAGCCTGATGATAACAATTCTACTAAAAGAAGAAGACGACTCTTCATCAAGTTCACTGCAGGCCTACAAAGCCCCACAACCATGGGTGATTCCCCTGTCTCAACAAAAGCCTCGACAACAGGCTCCACAACGGGTCATTCAGCAAAATCGTGCCCCAAGGACACCTCATTTTGATCCAATACCAATGTCATATGCAGAGCTACTTCCTGCTTTGGTTGAGAAAAATGTTATTCAAACTAGAGCACCTCCTCGGGTACCTGCAAAATTCCCATGGTGGTACAAATTTGACCTCTCATGTGCTTTCCATCAAGGGGCACCCGGTCACAGCACTGAGCATTGCTTAGTTTTGAAGTCAGAAGTCCAAAGGTTAGTTCGGAATAAGATCCTCTCCTTCAAGGATCTGAATGTGCAAGCTAACCCGATGTCAAATCATGGACATCAAGGGGCACATCTCAAAAGTTGGTGGGTTAACAAGGAAGCTCGTCCCTATGATCTCTAGGACTCTTTACTTTCATTTCAAGTTGTAATTTCTTTCTTGCTAAACATTGGTTTGCTTTTTTGCACCTTTCAATTAATGTTTCTAATAATGAACATGCATGTTTTGGAATCTATCCATTCGTATTCACTCTTTTCTTGTGCCATCACACAAATGGCGATATTTTTCCATTTTACTTTTCATATTAAACAAACTTGAGGGGAGGATGATGTAAACAAAATGAACTGAATTGTCTGACATATGCTTTCAATAGTAAGACCCGGTTGACGATGTAAGGCATTGTTTTATTTCCCAAACACTGGAGATATAAGGAGATAATCCGTAGTCAACCCCTTTGAGCCAGAAGTTGGTGTTTCTTTCTACTTTTCAAAAAACCCTCAATCTTAACCTGGGGCAGGGTAGTCTCTCAATTAATTCTATGATATATCCCATTGCAAGAGTTGTCTAAGATGAAGGTCATGAGAAGGACAAAAACTCACGATGTCCCATGGCAGTCACTATTCTCTTACATAAAAAAAAAAAAGAAAAAAAAGCCCGCTAAGTAAAATGACTTAGGCAAAATTTAGGGCATCTCGATGGACCACAAAATTCAACAGAATTGGTCCATTCAAAATAATGGATTAAAAGTATAAAAAAAAAAAAAAAAAAAACCTTGTAAATAAACAGGTGGCTTCCACTTCAAGGTCCTCATAAGAGCTTTGACCAAAGCATCGACCTTAAATGTCATTACAAAAAATCTTTTGCCAGCTAAATATGTTCGCCGAATTAATTGAGTTTAGGAATGAAGGACATCAAAGAAGAGTGGGTGGGTTAAAACAAAACTTTGAGCCTAATAACCTCTTTTTTCAAAACCTTGAGCCAGGCCACATTATAACCCTCAAAAGACCTAATTGAAGCTAGGTTCACTATGAAAGCATATTCAGTAAAGTTATTGTTAAAGCTGACTCCACCTGTTTGTTAAGTAACTATATTTTCGCACACCATATGTGTTCTCCAAAAAATATTTACTGATTCCAAAACTTGTATGTTCATTGAATTAGAAACACTTTTCAAAAGAAACAATTTGGTTTGCAAATCTATATTTGGCATCAAGAAATTTCAAGCAGATGCCCTGATAGAGGGCGAACCAACTCAAGAATGCTCCTAACTAGGGGCAAGTTATCTCATGATCCTGCCAATCAGGGGCAAATCTTCAAATCCAGGGGCATACCCTTCAAGAATTCAAGTTTGTGGTTAAGAGTTTCCATTCTCGGTAAATACTGCCGCTGTCAAGAGAAACAATGCCTAAAAAAGAGATATAAAGAAAAGCTCGCTAAGTCGAAAACCTGAAAAGGCGGCTTAGGCAATAGAGAGCGTCCCGGTGGACTGAAAACCCGAAAGGGCGGTCCAGGCAAAAATTAGGGGCACCAAAAAAGGAAATATACTCCCGGTGGACTGAAAATCTGAAAAGGCGTTCCAGGCAAAATTTAGGGATTTTCAAAAAATAAAAAAATATATAAAAAAGGGCATGATGACTGTTGCACGCCAACGGAAGAACACTCTTGTTTGGTCTACAAATGGCGACTTCTTATCTACCAGTGGGACTTTAAGCCTGGTATCTCCAGCTGAACTTCGATTCCGATGTTTTATCAATGTTGGGTCTTCTCTCCAGGAAGCATATTCTTCCCTGCAAAATTTGAGCCCTATAACCGGAATTTGCTCCGCCAATGGCCTGTTGTTCTATCTCCAATGATATACACCCTGTTGAGGTTTGCTGAGTATTTGTGCTGCAGTGTCACTCTACTCCAGTCTCACTCATTATGTCCATTCGTCAGTACATTTGTCACATACATTCATACATGCACACATTCATTCATGCATAGCATATACATTCATATCATTCATACATTATTGCATCTTTTTGAAGTCAAATTAAATCATCTGTCTTGTTTTTCCCGAAAATAGGGTGGGCGTGTCATTCTTTCCAATTAGAGTGTTAGCCATAAGCAGAAAAGTACATATTCTTTCAAAAATTCCCCACCGAGCTCAGTCCTCGTGGAAGAAGGTTGTTTCAGTTACCTCCACTCCCATACACGGATGGAGAACCCAGTTGAGTTCATTCCTCATTGGGTATAAAGTCTTGTTTAACTATTTCTCTCCGGTTCTTTCTTGGATCGAGTTCTAATTCCAATCAGCAAGTGGTAGTCTCTTTATTTGAGTAGCTTGCATACAAACAATTACACTTTCAATTTCCCCAAGCGATGTCATCCCCAGTGTATCTGGTCCAGAGATGTCATCCTCAAACATATTCCAAGTGGCAGGTTTTACAATCAAATTGCAAATTCACATGTCAATTTCTCCAAGAGAAGTCATCTCCGGTGTGTCTGGTCAAGACATTATCTTCATGTTATGTCATGCTCTCCTACATTGACAGCAGACAATAATCTTTTCTTATTGCGTCTCGCTCTCGTACATTGACAGCAGACAATGCCTTATCTTTTTTATTACCTTCATTAAGCTATCCATACGGTAGTAGGTGATATCAATAATTTTTCACCATCTTCATTAAAGCCATCCATATGGTGGTAGACAATATCTTCCATTTGCCTTTGTTAAGCTATCCATATAGTAATAGGCATTATTTGTCACTTGTCTTTCATTAAGCTATCCATACGGTAGTAGACAGTGTCTTATCTTTTTATTACCTTCATTAAGCTATCAATATGGTAGTAGGTAACATCTGTCATGCTATCCATACAGTAGTAGGCATTATTTGTCACTTGTCTTTCGTTAAGCTATCCATACGGTAGTAGACATTGTCTTATCTTTTTCATTACCTTCATTAAGCTATCCATACGGTAGTAGGTATCATTTTCATCATCTTTATTAAGCTATCTATACGGTAGTAGATATCATTTTTCATTACATTCATTAAGCTATCCATATGTTAGTTTGCATATTTGCCACTCGTCTTCATTAAGCTATCCATACGGTAGTAGACGATTGTTCCATTTTTGCCTTCTTTAAGCTATCATTCATACGAGAGTAGGCAGCTTATCCCTAGTGAAACTATATTGTCTCCCCAGCGGAGTTGGATCCTTCCTTTAACGGACTAGGGTATTATTTCATAGCATTGTACAATTTCATTTGGTCAAAAAATGGTATACTCTGTATTTAAGTCTCTTCGAGCCGTCAAATCAAATCAAAATCCTTTTTCAATTCTTCGGTCGAAGAAACTTAAATAGGGGCATCTGTCATACTCCATTTTTTGACCACGTCACACTCGCTTTTCATATTTTAAATAGAGTCTTTCTAAAGTTTTTTTCCCTCCATTTTCTTATTAACTTTTTTCTAAAAAATTTGTGTAAAGTGTCTGAGTCAGAGTCAAACTCGTTGCACTCTAAAATTTTAGGTCATTTACTTTCTTTCATGTGAATATAATTGATTTGTTGCACTTTTGTTTTGAAAAAGTAAGCTAGCTTGTTTGGTAATTCAAGGTGTTTGATGAGTAGTAAACATAAGGTCACTAGTTCAAGTTTCACTAACACTAATTTTTGTCATTTTTATCTTATTTTTTAATTAAATTGTATTTTGTTCTCTTTCTTATTTTTTTTTTATTTTTTTTTGCCATTTTTATTCCTATTTTATTTTCTGTCAAAATATTCAAAATAAAAAAATCAAAGATTCTTTTCTTGAGCAAGTCAAACAAAATCAAACACAATTAAATCAAATCTTCAATTTCCTTCAATCTCTCACAATTCCACCCCAAGTCACTCAATCATCAATTTAATTGACCAAACCCTAATTCTTTCATTATAAAAAAACACACACACATTAGACAAGGGGGCACACAAAAATCCTCAGCCACGAGCCAACAACACAGGGCCAATTTCTATCAGTAAACAATAAGAACAATAGCACTACATCCCGAATTTTCCATTACCTTCTCTATTCATATAACCACCCCGTAATCATTCTTTTTTTATGGCAGCATCAAACCATCATCAACAACCATTGTCATCAATCCCATAAACCAAACCACTACTTCTCACCACAATCACCTCAT
This sequence comes from Trifolium fragiferum, assembly GCA_954870985.1. Taxonomy (NCBI): domain Eukaryota; kingdom Viridiplantae; phylum Streptophyta; class Magnoliopsida; order Fabales; family Fabaceae; genus Trifolium; species Trifolium fragiferum. Next base: position 57,487,173 of record OX940789.1, read on the forward strand.
CCAATATCATCCTCTCCAAAACCATATACCATAAAATCACATTCAACTCACCATCTCTAATCATAATACAAAACACACCAAACAGCCCCCTACAATTCCCATAACTGCTTCACGCACCCCTGTCTTTTTTAATTGTTTATTTTTGTTTTATTTTGGTGAGAACTAACTTTTTGTTGCAGGTTTGGGTTAGGATTTAATCCTATATTTTTTATTATATCTCATATTTTCGTGCTATTTTATATTAGGATTTAATTTATTTTATGGCGTTTTCTTATTATTTTGTCATCACCATTTACTTTAATTTTCTTATTGTGGCTTAGAATGTAATTAGGGACCAATGTAATTATAAATAAGAAGTCCGCATAGCATGCATGTTTATTTATCGCTTTATGTCAAAAAACGAAAACACAAAAAAATATTAGCGTAGAAATTCCAAGGAAAAGAGGAGTTTCATTTCGATTCAACATCGTTATGAAAACTCTCGTGTTAGTTTTATTTCATCATACTTAGCGTTTTTAATTAATTAATCAAAAATCAAAAAAACATTCAAATAGTTAAAAAATCATTTTCAAAAAAGAATCTCTTTTATTAAAAAACCTCGACTCTCGTCGAGAGAATTTTTCAAACCTTTTTTATAATAAACTTTTAATGCATGTAAATATATTTAAACTCATTTTTTATAAATTAATTAAAAAATATAAAAACACATTCAAAAACATTTTTGCCACTTGGCTTTTTTCGACTTTAAAACTTTTCTTTCAAAAGAGTTTAGACGTGAGTAATCTCTAGTTAAAAATTCATTTTCCCATGACATATGGCAAGAAAAATATTAAAAATTTTCAGTATATTCGTGGCGGATTAAAAGGAGTTTTAACTTAAGATGACGACTCGTCTTTTCTCCTAAAAACAATCAACAAACAACTTTTTTCAATTTTTACCCCGAACTGCGGTGATTTTGATCCCTCGGGTACGTAGTGCAAAAGACTATATGTCTTCCCAAGTCAATAAAAATAACAAAAACATTTTTCTCTTTTCTTTTTCAATTAACACTTTAAACTTTTATCTATGTACATATATTTTTTTTTTTAACAAGCAAATTAACTTAGCACAAAAGTAAAATAAAACAAGAGGTTCCTATAGAGTACTATAGACTTTTAGGGTGCTAGAACCTTCCCTTAACGTAACTAACCCCCGAACCTTTAATCTCAAAATAAATAGGGTTATTTCGAACTTTTTCCCTTTTCCTTGGAAAAAATAAAAGATCTGTGGTGAACTAAAAATTGTGATTCAATGCTTCTCAATAGCTTGATATCCAAAAATCACCGCGACAACTGCCAAATCCAAAGTCTTCTCCTTTATGGATGGTTTCTCGGGGTACAATCAGATCAAGATGGCTGTTGAAGACAGGGAGAAAACTTCGTTCATCACATTTTGGGGCACTTTCTGTTACCAAGTAATGTCTTTTGGGTTGACAAATGCAGGTGCTACTTACCAAAGGGGCATGACCACTCTGTTTCATGATATGATGCACAAAGAAGTTGAAGTGTATGTGGATGATATGATCGTTAAGTCAAGCACTGAAGAAGAACATGTGGAGTATTTGTTGAAGATGTTTCAGAGATTGAGAAAATATCAACTCCGGTTGAATCCTAATAAATGTACTTTTGGTGTTAGGTCCGGGAAGCTTTTGGGTTTCATTGTCAGTCAGAAGGGTATTGAAGTTGATCCTGATAAAGTCAGAGCCATCAGAGAAATGCCAGCTCCCCAAACAGAGAAGCAAGCTAGAGGTTTCCTTGGTCGTTTGAATTATATCTCCAGGTTTATTTCCCATATGACTGCCACATGTGGGCCAATTTTCAAGTTACTCCGCAAAGACCAAGAGATTGTCTGGACAGAGGATTGTCAGAGAGCTTTTGACAGTATCAAGATGTATCTTATGGAACCACCAATTCTTATTCCTCCAGTTGATGGGAGGCCACTCATTATGTATTTGACTGTGTTAGAAGATTCTATGGGCTGTGTGCTGGGGCAGCAACATGACACCGGAAGAAAAGAACATGTAATTTATTATTTGAGCAAGAAGTTTACCGATTGTGAATCTAGATACTCCATGCTTGAGAAGACTTGTTGTGCACTAGCTTGGGCTGCCAAGCGTCTGCGTCACTATTTGATTAATCACACTACTTGGTTGATATCCAAAATAGATCCAATTAAATACATTTTTGAGAAGGCTGCTTTGACCGGAAGAATTGCTCGTTGGCAGATGTTATTGTCCGAATATGATATTGAATACCGTGCTCAAAAAGCAATCAAGGGTAGTGTCCTAGCTGATCATTTGGCTCACCAACCAGTTGAAGACTATCAGCCAATCAAGTTTGATTTTCCAGATGAAGAGATCAAGTATTTGAAGATGAAAGATTGTGATGAACCACTGTTTGGGGAAGGTCCAGATCCAGAATCCAATTGGGGGCTGATATTTGATGGGGCTGTGAATGTCTATGGTAGTGGAATTGGGGCAGTTATTGTTACTCCTGAGGGTTCTCATATTCCTTTCACCGCCAGATTGCAGTTTGATTGTACCAACAACATTGCTGAGTATGAAGCTTGTATCATGGGTATTGAAGAAGCCATTGATCTGAGGATCAAGAATATTGACATTTATGGAGACTCAGCTCTTGTAATAAATCAGATCAAAGGAGAATGGGAGACACGCCACGCTGGCCTGATTCCTTATAGAGATTACGCAAGAAGATTGTTGACTTTCTTTAACAAAGTGGAGTTGCATCACATTCCTCGTGATGAGAATCAAGTGGCAGATGCTTTGGCTACATTATCCTCAATGTACCAAGTTAATTATCCGAATGAAGTTCCGATCATCAGTATTCGTTGTCTTGAAAGACCGGCATATGTGTTTACAGCAGAAGAAGTGATTGATGACAAGCCGTGGTTTCATGATATCAAGTTGTTCCTGCAAAAGCAAGAGTATCCCCCTGGGGCATCCAACAAAGATAAGAAGATCTTGAGAAGGTTATCTAGTAGTTTCTTTCTGAATGGAGATGTGTTGTACAAGAGAAATTTTGACATGGTTTTATTACGGTGTGTGGACAAAGCTGAGGCTGATTCTTTGATGCACGAAATACATGAAGGGTCGTTTGGAACTCATCCCAATGGGCACACAATGGCCAAAAAATATTGAGAGCAGGGTACTACTGGTTGACAATGTAGTCTGATTGCCACAAGCATGCTCGGAAGTGTCACAAATGTCAGATTTATGCAGATAAGATTCATATGCCACCAACTTCTCTGAATGTGATCTCTTCTCCTTGGCCCTTTTCTATGTGGGGCATTGACATGATTGGACGGATTGAACCAAAGGCTTCCAACGGACATCGTTTTATTCTAGTAGCTATTGATTATTTCACCAAGTGGGTCGAAGCAGCGTCTTATGCCAATGTTACTAAGCAAGTAATGGTTTGTTTCATCAGGAGTAATATCATTTGTCGCTATGGTGTACCTAACAAGATTATTACTGATAATGGGTCGAATTTGAACAACAAGATGATGAAAGATTTGTGTGAGGAGTTCAAGATTGAGCATCATAATTCTTCTCCTTACCGACCTCAAATGAATGGTGCAGTTGAAGCCGCAAATAAGAATATTAAGAAGATTGTGCAGAAAATGGTGGTTACTTACAAAGACTAGCATGAGATGTTACCTTTTGCTTTACACGGATATCGTACTTCAGTGTGCACTTCAACAGGGGCAACCCCTTTCTCCTTGGTGTATGGAATGGAAGCAGTGTTACCGGTAGATGTTGAGATTCCATCAATGAGAGTTTTGATGGAAGTCAAACTAATTGAGGCTGAATGGTGTAGAAACAGATATGAACAGTTGAATTTAATCGAAGAAAAACGTATGGCGGCTTTGTGCCATGGACAGTTGTACCAAAGAAGAATGAAGCAAGCTTTTGACAAGAAAGTTCGACCTCGAGAGTTCCGTGAAGGTGATCTTGTACTTAAAAAGATCTTGTCTTTTCAAACTGATGCTAGGGGCAAGTGGACACCCAATTATGAAGGACCGTATGTTGTTAAGAAAGCTTTTTCAGGTGGTGCAATGACCCTTGCAACAATGGATGGTGATGAGCTCCCTCGTCCTGTTAATGCCGACGCAGTCAAGAAATACTTTGTCTAAAAATAAAAAAGGAATAGCTCGCTAAGTCGAAAACCTGAAAGGGCGGCTTAGGCAAAAATGAGCGTCTCGGTGGGCTGAAAACCCGAAAGGGCGGTCTAGGCAAAATTAGAGAAAAAAAAAAAATATATATATATATATATATATATAATTATCCTGATAGGTCGAAAACCTGAAAAGGCGATCTATGCAAAAGTTAAGGAAAAGAAGACAAGTAACTGCATCGGAAAAGGCATCACCTATCTTGGAATGTTTCAATCAGCAGACAATTTTAGACTGTAGTTTTTAGGATGGAATTCAAAGTTGATGAGGAAAATAGTAATCATTGTACTTGATGTATCCTCCCCATGTAATTACCATTTTCTAAATTTTAAAATGATCTGTGGGATTGCGCTTTATGCCAGTTTTCACTCTTTTACGCAAATTTGAGTCTGTGCCTTTTATTTAAATTTCTCACTTTACTCATAGTTTTATTTTTACTTTTATTCTAACTTTAAGATACTTGAAGCAAAAATAACTCAAAAATAATGTCAAACCCTTTTTAAAACTTGTCTTTTCTTTTGGAAATATAAAATGACAAACATCTCTTACACTCTTGAGTCACATAAGCATACTACAACAGTACTTCAAATGTGGACATATTTCAAAGAAGCAGATACAGCCATTGCAAAAAAAAAAAAAGAGAAAAAAGAAAAAATAGCTCGCTAAGTTGAAAACCTGAAAGGGCGGCTTAGGCAAAAATGAGCATCCCGGTGGATTGAAAACCCGAAAGGGCGGTCCAGGCAAAAATTAGGGATAAAGAAAAAGAAAGAAAAAGGAAAATGAAAAAGTAATGGCTGGTTTTGAGTGGTCCAATTCAGAGTATGAAATGGCGATTTCTACCGAAGGTTTTACTTGTGAAACTAGCTCCGAGAACTAGTTGGAAAAGATGTGTTACCCTTGGGGTTTACCCTGCAAGTTTTATTTACATGGACACCATTTCTGGTAGGAATTTGACGGAACATCGTACGGATATGCCGGTCTCATTGATCCCATCATTCCTTTGTCTGTCATCAAGTGTTGTCAATCACGCCATACAAATAACAGTTCAAAACATGCATTCACATCCATGCACCCATTCATACATATATGTACTTGTATTCATGAGACATGTAGGACATTCATCATTTAATATATCTCAAGTGGCAAATGCTGCGAATTATCATTCAAATTCCCCAGAAAAGTCATTCCCAGATGTATCTGGTCAATCTAGCTCTTTCCTTTCATAACATGTCTTGTTCCTTCATAATGTCAGTTAACAGTTCAGTTTCCTGGTCAGATCCTTACCATATCCAAGAGATTGGTAAACACTCTATTGCCTTCTGTCTTTACTGCTTATGTCCGTTCACAGGATTTTATTGCTTTCTGTCTTTACTTCTGTCCGATACAGGACTTTACTGCTTATGTCCGTTCACAGGACTTTATTGCTTATGTCCGCTCACAGGACTTTATTGCTTTCTGTCTTTACCTCTGTCCGTTACAGGACTTTACCGCTTTTTGTCATCATTATTTATGTTCCCCAGTGAGTCTGTCTCCTACCTGTCAGATAAACTCTGCATAATCTTGCATTCTCAGATATTTTCAAAGCATAGCATTCATAGCATAACATCATACCATTCCCTGCCCGGTCGGTCAAAAAATGGTGTACTTTATATTTAAGTCTCTTCTACCGTCCATTCAAAATAATAAAAATATCAAAAATATCTTTTTCTTCTTTCGAACTTACGGTATAAGAAACTTAAATAGGGGCATCTGTCACACCCCATTTTTTGACCACCCCTAATTTCTTCATTTAATTTTGGCTCATTTTAAGTATGTTAATTTTCATCACATTATTATTATTTGTTAATTTAAAATTGCTAAAAAATAGTATTTTATCCTGTTTACGCTGCTTAACTGTTTCATTTTTGGATAATTAATTACATGACATTTTGATCTTTTTCTTGCACCATAAATCTCCTAGTATGCTCTTGTACCATAATTTGTTCATAAACTTGATTTTGTTCCCATTTTACCCTTTTCAAAATTTCAAATTTTGAGATAACTTCCTTTGCAAGTAATCTCATTTTCATCCATTTCATCATAATTTTTGATTTATAATTTCATCTCCATTACTTTTATATGTTATGAGCATGACAAAAAATATTTTAATTTTCATTTGCATTTTTATTTTATATATTATATTATTATATTCATATTTACATTTCAAATTCAAAAAAATTCATTTCTTCTTCAAACTTTTTTCAATTATTTTCAACTTAACCCATGCATTTTATAAACTCTAAAAATGGACACTTTTGCCCTTGCTCATAAATATTTCCATTTTTCACATATTTATTTATTTACAAAAATGGTTTTAAATTGGTTTAAAATTATTTCTTTCACCAAATAAATCCCAAAAAATCCCATGATCCTCTCCCAACCATTTGATCTCAGAATATACCTCAAAATGCCATTTGCATCATATCAATACACTTGTACTCTTGATTGAGCATCATCACAAAATATCCATTTTGCAAAAATTCAAGAATACCTCTCTCATTCACTCACAATCACTCTCCTCATAACCTAAACCTATTCTATAAATACACACACGTTTTTCAGAGCCAAAGGTTGGTGATTTTGGAGAAGGATGCAGCTGAAGAACAACCCATTTTACTCACTTTTACAAAAAATTCCAAACACGAAATTCTCATTGTTTTCTTGCAATTAACATGTTAATAACCTTCTAAAGACCTTCAGAATCAAAACCCTACCTCCAATTTGAAGCTTCAGAGACGTTTTGGAGCTCGTGTTCAAGCTCAAAGTTCGTGAAAAAATCAACTTCTCCTAACGTGTTTCTGGTAGCTTTCTTGCTCCTTTTTAATGCCTTTCGTCTTATCTCATTACTATGAAGCTATCTGGGTTGTTAGTTTGCCATGAAACGTGCTAGTTTATGTGTTTGATTTGAAATTTTCAAAACTTTTTCTCTTCGTTTTTTAAAATCTAAGTGTTATTTCATGAAACTAATTGCATATTTGGATTCCTTGTGAAAATACGAGAAGAACCATATATGATTCGTGCATTTCTGGGCGTTTTTTAGTACTCCAGTGCCGGAAACGGCGTCGGTGACGGCGAGGACTCAACGGAGATGATGATCCATGGGTGAATCTCCGTCCTTACCCAGTTTTAATCATGGTCGTTGGATTCATCACACGGCGCGTGTGTTTCCTTTGATCGCGCCCGTCAGATTTCATTAAATGAAGATCTGACGGTGGTCAGACGATAGGACCACGATACGTGTCCGTACCTGATCCTAGCATGCTTGTATGCACGCGTGTTTCTCATAAATTCCCAGATTTAATCTAGGCCGTTGTTTTCATCCAAGGGCGTACGTGAGAAGGCGAAACGACCGTTTGATCCTTCCTTGAGAAGATCTAATGGTTGTACTGCGTACTCACGCATATGTGCGTCACACTGAATCACAGCCAACATTTTTCTCAGATTTTTTTTCTCTGCGCGTGGGCTTGTTTATTTGTTTATGGTGAGCAATATAGTGTGAGATTGAGCGAGACTGAGAAATAGAGGGAGATATATGTATGTAAATGAGAGTAAAGTAGTAAAAGAACCTTGAAGCTCCCAAGAGGTTTCCATGGCCAGTTTGTAAGGATGCCTGGTTTAGAAGCCATACTATGATTTGTGATGATGATATTGTATGGAAAGCTATTTATAAGCTAGTGTTTGAATTGACAAATTAATGTTCACCTAAGTGATTTATAAAAAACAAATTATTATTTTTTTATTATTTTTTAAAACATAATACTATATTTGAATAAAACATAATACTATATTTGTCTATAAAATATAAGGTTTTGTTGACTATAAATTCTAGAAATTAAGAAAGTTGTCTTATGTCCGAATTATAAAAAAAAAAAAAAATTCTTCTCCTAAGAATTAGAAAGTTAACACACAAAATTAATATTGACAATTTGTGTTTTTGTTTAACAATTAGGAAAATATAATATTATTTTTTCAAAATAAATTTTTTATATATCATAAAAAATATGTAACATAGTTAGAGGTAGGTTAGTAAAAATAATACTTCTAGTAAAAAATATGTGCAAATTGGTTTTAAGGTTCCCATGACAGAAGTCCAACATATAAAAATTCAAAATATTACCCCCTCTAATCCTAAATATATGAATATGTTTGCTTTTTAAATATATTGAAAGTTTAATGCATTTATTATAGATACATCAAACTTTTAATAAATCTAAACATTTCCTTATATTTAGGACTGGATATGATACCGGTTACTATTAGAAATTTTGTGTGATGTGACACAGTGTCACCTACATTACTTAAGAACATAATTTAATATTTCGAATATTTGTGATCTCAACCACTTTCGATTTCATGCCTTGAAATATTAGTGGTTTAAACAACTTTGAAAAAAAGTAGAAATTGAGAGTCAATTTTTGTGATTTCTACCTAGTTGAAATATCTGTGATCTCAACCACAGATTGTTGTGATTTCTACCTAGTTGATGACTCAACTCTTTTCAACTCGACGCAACAAAGTCAATTTTTTGCAACAGGGATTTTCGGGCGCAAGGATTTGGAGGTTGATGAATGAGAACAGAAGAAATTGAGAGTCAATCTTGGAAGAAGAACAAGGCAAACAATTCAAAACGGTGGCAAAAAAAAAGTAGGTGCACACGTCATTCGCAACACATTCGCAATAAAAGTATTCGCGACAAGAAGTATTATCCTTAAACAAATAACTTGAATGTGAATAAGACAGTTAAGTTTTAAAAAGTGCCTGAATAAGACAATTAAGTTGTAAAAAAACTATGTAAAAGTAAAATTGCGAGTTAAAGTAAATGAATATAAGTGAATGCTTGAATTAAAATGTCAACAAAAATAAGTTGCTAGCCTTGAATAGTAAAAATTACACAATGTTAAAGGAATTTTAAAGATATTGAAAACATATTTAATGTTATGAAAAGCTTGAATCCGTTTCTGGTTTAACAGTAGACTTTCGAAAATTATCTGATATTTTTTTGTTTTCTATTAAGAACTCTTATTTACAGGTGAAATAAACTAAGCAAATGTCACTTAGTGACAATCCACGATCGTGACAGTTTTCTTTCAACAAATACGCTTGAAACTAACACACATTTTGTTTTTTGCTGTCGTCGGCCTTCAATTGTCGAACTTGTGTTTGATAACAGACCCACATTCCTAGTTGTTGCTTATTCCCCTCTTCATTTCCAAGAAAATGGTGAGCCTCATGCGTCAATTTGTGGATTGTGAAGTTTTTAACCACTTCAATAATTTGTAAAAGTAGACGTGAAAAGTAAAATAAGCAACAGAGTCCAATGAGATGTGAAAGGTAAAAATATGCAATAGAGTCTAATGCATGAGAACATCAAAATTTGCAAAAATAATGTGCAAAATGGTGATAAGGTATAGCTCAAGACCCGTGTTCTGATGCATACATCTCCCACAATGAAGATAAATATCTACAAAGTACTACAGCAAAAAATTCTATATGTTAAGCTATGGCAAGCTTTATAAACATTGTGATTAGCTCACGAAATAGTCAAATAATAGAATAAAAATATTATATGACCAAAACAAAACAAAAAATGTATTGATAAAAACATAAATTGTGGCAATGACACACAACATTGCATTACTAAAGAAGGAGAGCATAGAATTACAGCTCATTACCTATTCACCATTCCAAACTCTATTGTACTTATCATTTAAACAAAAAATAATTGCATCATAAAAATACTCTATTGTACTTATTGTGTGTTACCACCACTACTTCCAATTCGCGTTTAACTAGGTATTAAATCTGTGTGTTGCATGAGCTTGATTAAATTTTTTATTTTATAATTTGCTTATTCAAGGAAATAATATGATATTCAATTTTTTAAAATTTAATATGTATATTGATAAATAATTATTTTTTGGTTCTTAAATCTTGAAATGTAGTTTAAAGTTGTGTTTAACCTTAATTTTTTGAGACTTAAAAGCTACCTGAATAGCATATGAAATCAATAGAATTGCAATAGAAATCAATTAGGTGTATAGAAATCATTAGAAGCTACCTTAAAAGCTATTTTTTAAAACTATCATTCATAGTATATAGAAACTAATAGAAGTGCAACGGAATAACGTATTATATTAAAAATTGGTTTTATTAATATATTTTTAGTTTTTATGGAAAACAAAATAGTGGATTATTTTAATATATTATGTACATCTATCATTTTAAGTATCTCTCAATTCTCAATTCTCAATTCTCAACCTCTATCTTTATCTTAATTATAGTCCAATCTCTTTATTATTATTTTATATGAAAAAATGGAAGATACTTGTTTTGAGCTTTATAAAAATAAGAGGACATGTTAATTAATTGCTTATTCTTCTAAATGTAAAAATTTCCTATATCAAAGAGGCTTTTTATAATCGAACTAAATACATTACACTAAATATTCAAAGACCTTTCAAAACAACTTTGTCATGCATGTGTAAGTAGTATTTTAGAGAGTTGAATATATTTGTAATCCCTCTAAATATATTTCAAATTAAAATTACAACATTATTAAAATGATGCGTAGCAAAAACCAATATATATGTTAAACAAAGATTTAATCTTCATTCCAAAGTCACAATATTACCAAAAAAATTAATTGTCATTGTGCTCGAGTTAAATTGTCCTATTGCTAAAACAAAACGATGAGATTATGAGTTTACTAAGCCTATGATAGGAGGCTTAAAGAAAATGCACCAAAAATGAAAATTTTGTTCATTTTAATTTTATCGGTTTGACATTATTTTGGTAGCTTACGGTTCAGATCATGAGTTCACTAAACATGTGGAAAGAAGCTTATCATAAAGATCAATTGGATGAAGATTTTTTGAGGCAAACTTGAAGACATAAACTGGATGAGAATATTCACATGATAATAAGCATTCATTGGCTGATTTGTGGTCTAAATTTAATAATATTAATTGGACTAAATAGAAAGCAATTAAGCCTCAGTCGTTTATTTTATATGCAATTTTTGTTCTATTTTGTTCAGATTTTCCTGCGAATTTTGACTTTAGGGACTAGAATGAGTTCGTATCCACATGGATCGTGTCAAGGCACTACTAGCGTTATTTAAGTTCGTTGGTTTGCATTCGCTTTGGTTTTTTAAAAGGTTTTTATAAAAATTGCGATATGCGTTGCAGAAAAGTAAAGATAAATGATTCAGATATATAGAGGATATGTATGGTGGTTGGACTTCCTCCCCTACTAATATTTGGCATGATCGGTGTATAACATAGTACTCAGTCTAACATTCGGCGTCAATCTATCCTTGTTGTGGTAGTACCTTACTACTACCCTAATATATGTGAGGTTTCCCTACAATAATAACTAAGATACCCTCAAGAGCCTAACCTCGAGTTATCACATACCCTAGCTAATTACTATGCGAGTTATTCATTATATATGCATTATGTCCATTGACCATCCAATGCCTCTAGATCCTAGTATCGGGCTGTTCAGCTTATAATTGCTCAGTTCACAACTAGTTCCTGATTCCTCCTCTAATGGCTCAGTTCACAACTAGTTCAGGATGTTACCGTCTCTATTCATCTAGCATATTTACTACTAGTTCCGGACAAATATTAAAGTAAACCCTAATGTTGATATTAAAGCAAACCCTAATATTTATTCTATGGGCGCTCCCGCTTATCCGGCCAGATTACGAGAATGCGTTGTTAATGCGAGAAAGTAAATAACAAATATAGTACAGAATAGACATTTATTATAACTTATGACTCAACCACAGACTCTAAATATTCATTGGGGAGTTCATCTTCTCCACCACAACCTAAAGATCTATTACAACAGACTTACATAATTAAATTACAAGAATCTAAATATAAAAGCCTAAAGAAAACATACCTTGCTGAGTATAACTTTCCCGTAAGGGGAGAAAGCTATGCCCGTAGAGCTCCTCTGAACAACTCTAGGAGTACTAGAGCATGTTCTACTATTTCTGAATTTATAATAATGAGGAAATTGAGCTCTATTTATAGTTTTCCTAACGGGCCTCAGCAACCAATCGTACCACGATGGGTCCATTGTGCTGCGATGGAATGATTCAGTTCAAAATTATAACTGATCTTGTGCGTTTCATCAGCTTGTGCACCAAGTAAGGTCATCGTACCACGATACTGGTCATCGTGGCACGATGAACAGATTTTCTTCAAAATTAAATCTTCTTTTTTCTTGGCCAGCAAGCAGCTGCCATCGTGGCACGATGGGAGCCATCGTGCTACGATGAAAGCGCCTTTTCTTCACTTTTTTGGCTTTTTCTTGTCTTTCTTGTATTCTTGTTCCTTTCTTTGATTCTTCAAGTTTTCCTTCGTATTTGGGTCTGTCTTGGTCATTTTATTACTAATACTACTACTATAAATACTGCAGAAATTCCTGTCATCACAACCCCAAACTTAAACTGTTGCTTGTCCTAAAGTAACATGTTGTCAGACAAGATCGTTAGCGAGTTGAGAGATAAATAAAGATGATAGGAATTTCACAACCTTGCGTGTTATTTCAGCAATGGTACCGCTGATTCTTACCGCAGTGATCATGCTCAATCTTTCTTGGTTCAGGAAACGTTGATATTAGCGAGTCAGACAAATGCCTGCAAGAGTCCGTGTTCAACCTTTTCTCTCTCTCACATTTTCGCTCGAAATTGAAAGGGTTACTCTCAATCATCGTACAAACTGCCATTTTACCATAGGCTTGCAAGAATTCTAAGCGACCGGTCAGAATTTAATAAACACACATTTTTAGAGGTCTTTTCAGGGTTATAACGTGGCTTAGGTCAAGGTAGGAAATTTTTGGGATAAGTAGGCTGAACATTGGAGTTAAGTTCTACTTGGTTTCCTTTTTGTGTACGCAACCTTATTCCTTAGGGTACCTTTTTTCTTTGGTATCGGAGATTAAGAACCGGATATGTCTTTGTGTGGTTCTTTTCTATCACTATTCTTGCCCTTTGGCTCTTTTTTTGCTCTTTTGCTCTTTCTTTTTCATTTTTTTTTAAGAGACTATTTTCTTAGGGAATTTTTGATGTTTTCCTGTCTCTTTTTCATTTTTTTCCTTTTGTTTATTGATAGTTCTCTGTATACCCACCCTAAACTTAAGATGTTGCTAGTTCCATGAGCAACCCCAAACTTAGGTTGTTGCCAAGACTAGAGAACTATTATCTACCTAACTCCAAAGAGGGTAAAATATTGTTTTTCTGGTCTTATAGGCTTGTAACGTGGTTGTCACCGAAAGAAAAGGGATATTATTTTTTACGGCTCAAAATTGGCTAGCAAAGGATATATAATAATCAAAAGGGTGGCTTGAAAAATGCTCTGGGTTATAACAAAAAATTGCCTCAATGCATATTAATTAAATTAACCAGTCAGCAGAAAATTAAAGCAAGTTAAGTGCACGGTACTCTCATAGTATATTGAAAGAAATTGGTGATACCGTGGAAATATTTGGCTCAAATTCTCACTTGGCTTAGGTATTTGAAGGTTTTGAACACTTATCTCGCAGACACCAGTGATGACAGGAATTCATACAGTATTCTTAGTATAATTTTAGTAATAATTTATAGCACTTTAGACCAATTACAAGGCAAAACCCCAGAGAAATGAAGTTACTTGCTCAAGAAGTCAAGAAATTCAAAAAATAAGGACCCAAAAATGGATAATAGGGGCGCGTTCATCGTAGTACGATGGCTCTCATCGTGCACGATGAAAGTGCTTCCTGGCCAAGGCATCAGAAGACTTATTTTTCAAGGAAATCTGTTCATCGTGCTACGATGGTGCTCATCGTGATACGATAACCTTACTTGGAGACCAAGCTGATAAAACGCACAGGATCAATTATAATTTTGAACCGAATCTTCCCATCGCAGTACGATAGACCCATCGCAGCACGATGGCTTGTTGAGGCCCGTTACGAAAACTATAAATAGAGCTCCCTTTTCCTCATTATATTCATTCAGAAATAGAGAGAACTACTGCTCTCTAAAGGAAAAGGAGGAGGAGTTCTAAGATTAGATTTTCTTTTATGCATTATTTTATTCTTGTAATTTAATTATGTAAATTAGTAGCTAAACCCCCCTCTGGGTTAGGTGAGGAGATGAACTCCCTTATGAATGCTGGAATCATGTAATTTGATACTCAAGCTTATATAATTGTCTATTCAGTTTTATTTATTCTATTGCCTATGTTTTAATTACGTAACCCGATTGATAGTTACAATTAGGGGAACGCTCTTATGGTTAGTGATACCTAGTATTGTGCCTCAAAGCCGGCAGCTAACCCCGATCAATAGACAATAGCTTAGTCGCACTTGTGGTTAAGGGTTAATGAACTTCTGAAACCAAACTTAATTGACTACATATTTAGAGTCTAATCACTAGCGTAGGGACGTGACAACGTGTCTAACACAGGTTCCCTGTTCTATTAATTAAGGTTCTTTATACTCGTAATTAGGGTAATTATCGTATGCGGTTATTACTACTTATTACTACTTATATTAGTTCACCAATAATAAAAAGGAATTGGCAAAGATATAGCAGTAGCACCAACTACCCAACAGGAATTATGGAGGGATTCGAGACACTTAACCTACCTTTTCTCATCTGAACTCAATCACTTTACTTTCTTAATAATTTCTAAATCAATAAACTCAAACCTAAAATCAAAGCGGAGACAATCTCAACATTCCTAAGATAAGCTTAGTAACATAGGCGCTGTCCCTGTGGATACGAACCCATCGTAACTAGGGTGAGGATTATTACTAGACGACAGACTGGTACACTTGTCAGACCGTAGTCAAATTTTTGGCGTCGTTGCCGGGGACGGTGTAGACGAACTCCTTAGGCTAATTTTAGGAATTTTTATTTTCTGTTATAAAACTTATAAAAACTTGTTTTTACTGTTGTGCCCTACAAAGATTCTGGCAAGGCAAGGCTTTGTATTTAAGTGATCCTAGTGATCCACCTCCCTTACTTGGGAATTGTTGTAGCTAAACGACTATAAAAACAATAAAAATAAACACGCATTCATGGCAGGAGAAATGAAAATGTGTGAATATTTTTGGGCAAGCGACCAGGAGGGTATCATCCAAGGATTTGTGCTAGCAAATCTGATACAGATAAACCCAAAATCCAGTGTACGAAGGGAACTCAAAGAGAACGCATTCAATGGAAGGAGAGATGAGGATCCTTTGGAACATCTCCAACAATTCTATAAGGCGTGTGAATCCCAGCCAATCCCAGAAGGAGTCACTGAGGACCAAGTTAAGCTGCAATTGTTCAAATTTTCACTTGGGAAAACTACAAAAGATTGGCTGATCTGTTTACCAAGTGGGGCAATTGAAACTTGGAGGGAATTAGAAGACAAGTTCCTAGATCACTTTTTCACAGAAGAGCAGCATAAGGAACGGCAAAGGGCTATCACCGAATTCCAACAGAAAAAAAGGAATCTCTACATCAGAGTTTGGAAAGATTCAAGCTCTATAAGAAAAGATGCCCAAATCATCTCATCTGTGCAGCAGAATTAATGCACATCTTTGTCAATAGTATGAAAACTAAGCAGAGAATGATACTCGATGCATCAGTGGGAGGCCCAATCGAGAACAAAACACCAACAGAGGTGGAACAATTGATTGAGACGATGTGTCAAAATGAGTATAACAAAGAAGAAGACAAAGACAACGAAGAAGTTCTAATGGGACAATTAGAAGCTTCTCAGTCAGAAGTAGATAAGCTGCAAGAAGAGAACAAAACACTAAAGGAATTCATGCAGAACTTTGGAAACCAGATAAAGGAGTCCAACGAAAAGCTTGGAGTTCAAATGCAAACTTGGGCTAAAAAGGTGGAAGACATTGGAGAACTACAAGCGATAAATCTACGAAATAGACAAGTGGAGCCAGTAGAACCAACAAAAAGGAGTAAGAGAGCATCAGGAAAAACAAGCCAAGAAGTATCCAACTCTCAGTTGCCCGATTCTCAAATGCTTGACACTCAACCTCCCGACACTGAACCTAATAGCCAAGATATTGTGGATCTGGAAAATGAAGAAGAGATTAGAGGAAGAAACACAATTAATGTGCCAACAACCACCAACCCAATTCCAGAAAAACAAAAGACAGTGTTCGGAAGCAACAAAACACCCCCTAAGCCTAAGAATCAAGAGACTTACATACCATACCCTAACAAGGATAATAAGAAAGAGAAGCAGAAAGAGCAACTCAAGAAGTTGGGGCAGCTAATCACACAAATGGAGATCCATGTGCCATTCAATGATATGATTCAGATATCACCTTCATTCCATAAGTATGTAAAGAATCTTGTAGCTGGTAAGGTCAAACTAAAAGACGAAGAGGCCGTCATGCTGACAGCCGAATGTAGTGCTATATTTCAGAAAAACCTATCAAACAAATGTAAAGATCCAGGGAGCTTCACCATACCCTATACTATTGGTGGAGTGGAGATTGGCAGAGCACTCCTAGATTTAGTAGCGAGCGTCAATCTCATGCCACTTTCAATATGGAAGAAGATAAACCGTGGAGAAGTAAAACCCACCCGAATGACCCTCATTCTGGCAGATAGAACAAAGGCTTACCCTTACAAAATCTTGGAGGATGTATTAGTAACAGTCGACAATACACTCTTTCCAGCTAATTTCGTCATCATGGACATAGAAGCCGATCCTGATGCACTCATTCTGCTAGGAAGACCCTTCCTCACAACGGGAAAAGCAATAATTGATATGGGTACAGGTGACGTAACTTTCCGGGTAGATGATAACGAGGTAACATTCAATGTCAATATTATGATGACTCGGAAAAAAGAAAAAATTGAATGTTACCAGGTTGGCATGGTGGAAGCTCTAGTGGAAGAAGAGGTAGAGAAAATAGCAACCGGAATCGAACGAGTAATCACCAGACCCGTGGAAAAAGAAGGGGAAGATTTGGATGAAGAAACAAACCTCAATGTACGATGGCTGGGGACGAGCAAAGAACTAAGATTTCTCCAGAAATATGAACCACTAGGGGTAAGTATAGAAGAAAAACCTAAGCCCTTGGAACTAAAGGAATTGCCAGGGCACCTCAAGTATGTTTTCCTGGGAGAAGGAGAAACTAAACCTGCAATTATAAGCAACACCTTGACCCCAGAGAACGAAGAAAAACTCATTGTCGTACTTAAAAGAAATAAGGAAGCAATAGGGTGGAGTATCGACGACTTAAAAGGAATTAGTCCAGCCTACTGCATGCACAAGATCAAGATGGAAGAGGAGTACAAACCGGTGGTGCAACCACAGCGGAGACTGAATCCAGCAATGAGTGAAGTGGTGAAAAAGGAACTACAAAAGCTTCTAGCAGCATGAATGATATACCCCATATCAGATAGCCCATGGGTAAGTCCAGTACACATGGTACCAAAGAAGGGAGGCATCACCGTCATGAAGAATGAAAAGAATGAGTTGATTCCTACTAGAAATGTGATGGGATGGCGGATGTGTATCGACTACTGAAGACTCAACCAAGCCACTAGGAAAGATCACTTTCCCCTACCCTTTATGGACCAAATATTGGAAAGATTAGCAGGTTAAGCATACTATTGCTTTCTTGACGGATACTTAAGATATAACCAAATTGCGGTTGACCCAGCAGATCAAGAGAAAACAACATTCACTTGTCCATACGGAGTATATGCCTACAGAAGGATGTCTTTCCGCTTGTGCAATGCACCCGCAACTTTTCAAAGGTGCATGTTTGCAATTTTCTTCGATATAATAGAGAAGTCCATTGAGGTATTCATGGATGATTTCTCTGTGTTTGGAAAAAACTTCGACGATTGCCTGAATAACCTCGACGCCGTTATCAAAAGATGCGTGGAAACCAATTTAGTTCTAAATTGGGAAAAATGCAATTTCATGGTGACTGAAGGGATCGTCCTTGGTCATAAGATTTCAAAAACAGGCATAGAAGTTGATCAAGCAAAAATCGAAGTAATTTCTAAACTGCCGCCCCCAGTAAATGTGAAAGGAGTAAGGAGTTTCCTTGGGCATGCAGGCTTTTATAGAAGATTTATCAAAGATTTTTCAAAAATATCAAAACCATTATGTAATCTTCTGTTAAAAGACAACACCTTCACTGAAGATTGCCTTAAATCCTTCAACACCTTGAAAGAGAAACTGGTGAAAGCACCAGTAATAGTAGCTCCGGATTGGAACTTACACTTCGAATTAACGTGTGACACAAGCGACTATGCAGTAGGAGCAGTCTTAGGGCAGAGGCATGCGAAGTTCTTTCATGCCATATAATATGCTAGTAAGGTAATGAATGAACATCAGTTAAATTATGCAACAACAGAAAAAGAATCACTAGCAGTAGTCTTTGCTAGAAAAATTTAGATCATATCTAGTTGGTTCTAAGGTAGTAGTCTACACAGATCATGCTGCTTTAAAGTATTTGCTAACTAAAGAGGAATCAAAGCCTCGACTTTTGCGTTGGATTTTGTTGTTGCAGGAATTCGATTTGGAGATTCGAGACAAGAAATGAGTTGAAAACGTTGTTGCCGACCACTTGTCAAGACTCGAAAACTCAGAAGTAACCTCAAAGGAGAAAAGTATTGAGGAAGAATTCCCCAATGAAAAGTTGTTCGCAGTTTCAGAGAGACCGTGGTTCGCTGATATAGCAAACTTCAAAGCAAGCGGTGTAGTACCAAGAGGGTACAATTGGCAGCAGAAGAAAAAGTTGTATCATGAAGCGAAAGCTTATTGGTGGGATGATCCCTACCTCTACAAAGAAGGTATAGATGGAATTCTGCGACGTTGTATAGCACATGATGAAGCACGACAAATCATGTGGCACTGCCATAGCTCCGGATATGGAGGACACCATGATGCCGGAAGAACAAAAGCTAAGATCCTACAGTGTGGATTCTGGTGGCCAACCTTGTTCAACGACTGCGTAAGGTTTGTAAGGCAATGTGATAGATGCCAAAGAACAGGTAACATCTCAAAAAGAAATGAGATGCCTCAGAAAGGGATTCTCGAAATAGAACCTTTTGACTGTTGGGGCATCGATTTCATGGGGCCATTTCCAGATTCTGATAATAAAATATATATTTTTGTTTGCGTGGATTATGTGACTAAATGGGTTGAAGCTTTAGCCTGTCATTCTAACGATGCTAAAACTGTCATTCAATTTTTGCAAAGTAATATCTTTTGCAGGTTCGGAACCCCCAGAGTTTTGATTAGTGATGGAGGGACGCATTTCCTGAACAAATACTTGGAGAAAGTTTTGGAGAAATATGGGGTTAAGCACAAAGTGTCAACTCCATACCATCCCCAAACTTGCGGACAGGTGGAAGTTTCAAATCGGCAAATTAAAAGCATTTTGGAGAAAACAGTGATGGCTTCCATAAAAGATTGGGCGAGAAAGTTGGACGATGCTCTTTGGGCATATCGTACGGCCTTTAAAACTCATCTAGGGCTAACACCGTATCATCTAGTTTATGGCAAAGTTTCCCATCTCCCATTAGAGCTGGAACACAAGGCACTGTGGGCAACAAGAGAACTGAACTTCGATAAAGAGATTGCGGGATGAGCACGACTGGCAAGGCTGCATGAGTTGGATGAAATTCGTCTCCGAGCTTATGAAAACGCGGAAATTTACAAAGAGAAAGCAAAGCGCTTTCATGACAAGAAGCTCAAGCATAGAGAGTTTAAACCAGGGCAAAAAGTTCTGGTCTTTCAATCAAGGTTCAAATTCACCGCAGGAAAGCTGAAGTCCAAATGGACAGGACCTTACGAGGTGACCAGAGCATCTCCCTACGGAGCTGTCGAGTTGTTTGACAAAAAGACAGCAACAACCTTCCAGGTGAACGGGCACAGGTTGAAGATATACGAAAGCATATCTTAGAGGAAGTTCTCTATGTCATGGATGCGTAAGCATCAACCGTCAGGCTCGGGACGTTAAACACGCGCTTAATGGGAGGCAACCCATCATTATAAAACTAACAAAAAAAATATATTATTTTATTTTCATTTTCAGGTTAAGGATTAAGCAGGAAGTCGAGGAAGAAGAACTCAAAGACAAAGAAGGTGAAACAGCTCAACATCATAACAGGATGGCATCTCATCCTTCCACGATGAATGGAGGGAATACGTCAGCCGCAGGCAGAGTACCCCACCAACAAGCAGTACCTTCAACACATCACAAGGATTACCAATACTTCTCTTCAGGCTGCTGGCCTTCTCCAGTTTGCACTATTAGTATTTTATTTCAATAAATGAATTCCCGCCGTGTCATTTGCTGACAACCTCAATTACAAAAATAAAAATAATTGTTCTTGTTTATTATCTCGTGCATGACTAACTGTTATAAGCAGATTGCAGCAAGGGAATAACGAGTTATGATTTGAATTTCATGCCTTTATACAAAGACACCGAAGGTGATTGCTCGGAAAGAGCGGAAGTTTGAGAGACAACGAGAGGAGTGGCGAAGGTGATGTTCACAGGACGAAATGTGAAGGTGTAAGAATACACGTGAAAAACACAAGAAGGAGGGTTGAATTGTGTTTTGAGATTTTAAAATCTTCTTCTAACTTTTGAGAACTTATCATAATATGCAGCGAATAAAATAACACAATCAACAAACCAAGTAAAAAGAGTGAGAGAGAGAGAAAGCAAGACACATCAAATTTATACTGGTTCCCCTCACAAAACGAGAGTACTCCAGTCCCCTTGCACTTCCAAGGGAGTTCACTATAATCACACAAGATTACAATTTGCTCAAGCACACAACAAGAGACTTCCAATGCTCAAGTAACAAAATACGAGAGACTTCTAATGCTCAAGCACATAGCAAAAGACCTCAAATGCTCAAGTAACGAAATACGAGAGACTTCTAATGCTCAAGCACACAACAAGAGACTTCTTACAACTCAAAAATACAAACAAACAGAGTGTTTGAACAATTGATATAAAATCAATGTTCTGAAAAGATGTAAATACAACTTATAACAAGACTAGCCTTAGAATCCTTAAAAAGAATACTAAGTTACAGCAACTAAAACTCTTAGAAGCTGAGTAAAGTCTTGAATAATCAAATAAGTTCAAGTTGTATTTTTCAAAGTGTTTTCGTGCTTGAATTTGACAGAGTAACAGCTCTTGTAAATATGCTTCAAGTGTTGTTACGAAAACTTCAATTCATCCTCCTTATATAGGCAGTGGTGGAGCGTATGAATTGATAACCATTGGAGTGATGAATAGCCAGCTGGAGCTCGTACAATTTCTTCACATGTTATTATTACCAAATCAAGTAGCACTTGTCCTTGTTGATTTTGTAAGGAAAGATTCGCCCAAATCAGGTAAAGAAATAGTACAATAGTACTAACGTCATTATCATAAAGATAAGGATGATGTACTATGAAAATTCTCCATTTGAATTTGCCAGAGCATGATGAATTCCAATCATAGGAGACAGAGAATGTTTTCTGACAAAACGGCTACGACTGCATATATCAGAACCTTGTGTTCTAACACAACTTCTGATGATTGAGCTTCTGATACACTTGAGACTTTGTAGCATCTGACGATTTCATCTTCTTGTGCTATGCTTCAGAACCTTGCTAGTCATCTTCTGATGCGTTTCAGAATGTCTCAAAAACTCAATAGTGCTTATAAAATTTTAACATGTATACTTGCACACTTAGAGTAAATTATCAGTGTACCATATTGTATATTAATACTATTGTTATCATTAAAACACACAATGGGCTATGTCAGAACCACTTTGGTTCCAACAAAATGTTCATCCTTCAGATACCTAAGCCAAGTGAGGATTTGAGCCAAATATTTCCACGGTAGCACTTGGGGTTGCTCATGGAACTAACAACATCTTAAGTTTGGGGTGGGTATACAGAGAACTATCACTACACAAAAGAAAAAAAAATGAAAAGAGACGGGAAAACATAAAAAATTCCCTAAAAAAATAGTCCCTTACCAAAAAAAAATGAAAAAGAAAGAGCCAAAGGGCAAAAGTAGTGATAGAAAAGTAGCGGCTGGAAAATCCTAATGTTGCAATGAAGTCGCCATTGACTTTTATTTATCCCAAAAGAGGGAAAGGAAAATATCACTAAAACCTTGGGTTCACATGGTTAAAGAACCATGGCGGGTTCGGGAGTTGGTTGTGCGAGAGGAAGGTATTAGCACCTCTCGCACCCATCGTACTCGATGGGAACCATTCAGGGGTTTAAGATCGATTGCTTTCAGGTTTTATTTTAACTGCTCTAATTAACTGATTATCCGCTTAATTCTACTCCAATTATTAATTAACCAAAAAGGTTTTTTTTTATTATTAACGAGTTTGACGGTTGTAGGAGCCCGCTCCTACGTATTCCCAGGTGCAATGGGAAACTCAAAACTCACGTAGTTCTAGTAAAAAAGTTTGTATGTTTGTTTGTTTTTGACAGAAAACATTTATTTCGTATTCCGCGGATACAACAATGCTTGTATGTCCTAATCAGGAGCTTAAGTTGTGTATGTGTCAGAGGAATAGATAAAATGTATATCCATTTTTTAAGAAAAGAGTTGTTAACGGACGATGCCTATTTCGCATTCCGCTGATACAACAATGCTTATATGTCCTAATCAGGAGCTTAAGCGTATATGTGTCAGAGGAATGGATAAAGTGTACATCCATGTTTATTTGAAAAAGGGTTTAAGCGTATCGAGTTGATTTTAACGTTTTGATTTTAGAATGAGGACTAACTCATGAACACTAGTCAGACGACCGACGACCAAGTTAATCCAGGGTGGAAAGAAGCAGACGCCAGATTCCCCCTTTTTCACTCTTTGGTTATTATGAAAATCTTTATTAATTTGATTAAAGAAAATAGTCCAAAAGGAAAAGTCTAAGTGTGTTAAGTAGATTTTAGCATTTTTAGAATGAGGACTAACTCATGAACACTAGTCAGATGACCGGCTACCAAGTTAATCCGGGGTAGAAAGAAGCAGACGCCAGATTCCCCCTTTTTCACTCTTTGGTTTTTATAAAAATCTTTATTAATTTAATTAAAGAAAATAATGTACAAAGGAGAAAAAGTCTAAGAGTGTTAAGTTGATTTTAGCATTTTTAGAATGAGGACTAACTCATGAACACTAGTCAAACGACCGGCGACCAAGTTAATCCGGGGTGGAAAGAAGCAGACGCCAGATTCCCCCCTTTTCACTCTTTGTTTATTGCAAAAAAATTAATTAGGTTTGATTATGAAAAGAAAACCAGCCAGACCAAGCATCAGATAAAAGAATAGAGAGGAATAGGAAAGAGCAGAGTTATCACAATGGGCAATTAAATGATAATGACAAAATGCATGAAACATTAATAATGAATGCAAATGCCTGAATAATAACATAATTAAATAAGATTGTAGAAAGTTAGTAGCGAACAATGAATAAAAATATTAGAATAAACTAATTAAAGTACCTAATTAAAAAAGGACTTTGAAAAAGTAATTAAGTGAAAGTAAAATGACTCTATATTTTTTTTAGATTTTTTTTTTATGAAAAGTTAAGTTAAAAGAAAAACTTAAATAAGCAAGACTAAATGAATTAAGAGCTTAATTAACAAGTTAAATTACAAATAAAAGCTAAAATGACTTATGAAAATGATCTAATTAACAAACAAATCCAGAACTGATGTCATAAAAATTTTAGTGAATTAAATTGACCCAAACAACTTAAATAAGTTGTAGATTCGATACTCACTTTTTCTAAATAAGCTAAAATTAACTTAAAAGCTAAAATAAATCAAATAAAATTAGCAAAAATACAAAGATAAATTTCAGTGGTTTAGGAAAGCTCAAATGACTTAAATAAGTCATTGAAATGAAAATCCACTTTTTAATAAGCTAAAAACGAATTAAACATAAGCTAAAACAGAGAGGGTGCAGCAGGTAAAACATAAGCTAAAACATAAGCACAGAATTCACATTTTAGACCCTTCTAAACTCAAATCGAAGCATAAAAATCCCAAATCCTTTACCAAAAGCTTGGATCGGAATTTAGAAAAAGATGAGCGGATTGTTTTGCTTCTGATTTCGTCTTCCTCTTCTTTTCTTTTTCCTGAGTTCGTTTGGCTTGGGTTGTCACCGATCCATCTTCTTCTTCTTGATTCGGGTCCGATTTGGTTTCGGTTTGTTGTTTGGTGATGTTGATTTCGTTTGCTTCTGCTTGAGTTTGGATTGAGTTTCTCCCGATTCGGGTTTGTGGTATGTGGTGATTGTCTTTTTTTCTTTTTTTTCAGTTCGGATTTGATGGTAATGATTCGCTTTCTGTGAGTGATGGTTGTGGATGATGAATGGTTCTGGAAAATGGTTTATGGTTCTGATTGATGAAGGTTTACTGATGAAAAATCATGATTATAGCGACTGAGATTGTGAGGAAGAAGAGAGAAACTATTTTGTTTTTATTTTTTTGGTGCTGCTGCAGGTTTTGAGTCACTGTTCAGAGAAGAAATTTTTGATTTGGTTACTCTGCAGCCTTCCCCCCTTTGGCATTGGAATTTGTGTCAGAATTTATACTAACAAATTAGGGTTGGTGACAAATTTGGTCAAAAATGCCCCTTAGAGACTTGGACAAATAATGTGGACAAAATTGGACAAAATCGACATTTAGACAAAAAATAAAAGGACTAAAAATAAATACATAAAATAAAATAAAACATAAAAGTAATTAAGATTATTAAAAGAAAAAAAACACAAATAAAAATAAGTTGATAAAAACAAAATAATAGAAAGAATTAAAACTAATAAAACTTGAAACTAACAAAATGAGGTATTTTAAAATACCTCTCTGCCAAAATTTCGCTAGAAAAGACGAAGAAAAAGAACTGGTTTAAAAGACGAGTAAAAAAAGAAAATTGTGAAAGAAACGAAACATGACGAATCATGAAAAAATGCAATTTAAATTTATTGATTTTTTTTTTGTTTTTGTGTCAAATGTTGACTTTTGTTGACTTTTTCTAAAAAGGGTAAAAGTGGAAAAGAAAAAAAATGCATGGGGCAAAATTAGGGTATGACACTATGCTTCAGAACCTTGCTAGTCATCTTCTGATGCGTTTCAGAATGTCTCAAAAACTCAATAGTGCTTATAAAATTTTAACATGTATACCTGCACACTTAGAGTAAATTATCAGTGTACCCTATTGTATATTAATACTATTGTTATCATTAAAACACACAATGGGCTATGTCAGAACCACTTTGGTTCCAACAAAATGTTCATCCTTCAGATACCTAAGCTAAGTGAGGATTTGAGCCAAATATTTCCACGGTAGCACTTGGGGTTGCTCATGGAACTAACAACATCTTAAGTTTGGGGTGGGTATATAGTGAACTATCACTACACAAAAGAAAAAAAATGAAAAGAGACGGGAAAACATAAATAATTCCCTAAAAAAATAGTCCCTTACAAAAAAAAATGAAAAAGAAAGAGCCAAAGTAGTGATAGAAAGAGCCAAAAGATACATCCGGTTCTTAATCTCTGATACCAAAGAAAAAAGGCACCCTAAGGAATAATGTTGCGTACACAAAAAGGAAACCAAGTAGACCTTAACTCCAAGTTTAGCCTACTATTCCCAAAAATGTCATACCTTGACCTAAACCACGTTATAACCCTGAAAAGACCTCTAAAATGTGTATTTGTTTAAACTGTGACCGGTTGCTTAGAGTTCTTGCAAGCCTATGGTAAAATGGCAAGTTACACGATGATTCAGAGTTAACCCTTTCAATTCTGAGCGAAAATGTGAGAGAGAGAAAGGTTGAACATGGACTCCTCGTGCACATTTGTATGAGTTGCTACTATTGACATCTCTTGAACCAAAGTACTGACTGAGCATGATCGCAGAGGTAAAAGATCAGCGGCACCATTGTTGACAAAATAAAAGGTTGTGAAAATTCCTGTCATAATTTTGTTATTTAATTGCTAACGATCTTGCTTTGCAGCATGTTACTTGAGGATAAGTAACGATTTAAGTTTGGGGTTGTGATGACAGGAATTCATACTACATTCTTAGTATAATTTTAGGAATAATTTACAGCACTTTAGACCAATTACAAGGCAAAAACCCCAGAGAAATGAATTTACTTGTGTAACACCCAAACCCTTTATTTAATAAAATACTACCTTTATAAAATATTTCTCATAATACGTAGCGTAAATAGAATTGAATTATAAAAGTAATGGTTCGAGTATTACATTCTTTATCAAATGTAATTACTAATAACTTAATTAGCAAAAATATCATTTCTTACAAAAAAATATTTCTAAAAGGTTTCATCTTTAAATAAATTAAAATAATAAATAAAGACTTTATGTACATATATACATTATATGAACCCTTTCCCCGTGTCATGATCAGAGCGGAGCTTCACCGAAACACACAAACTTGAGAATCTGGTCCCAAACCATTCAAATACACAAAATAGAGAGTTCGTTATAAATTCCTAATCATAATGCAAGAATAAGGTATACTTACATTATATACATAATCATGTCTTAACTAAACAAATATCATGTCTAGTTGCATACATCTCTATAAGCATAATAAATTTATAACTATACTCGTCGCCACATAAGTAAACACTCAATCATGTATCACACTTGAACAATTTCAATTAGTCACGATTGCACAAAACGTCAATTACCAAGTTGCAATTAGGAATGCACAACTTCCTAATGCAACTAATGTCAAACATCAATGTTATGTTACCCTAGACATAACTAATGCATGTGGTACCATTTCTCTGTTACCATATGGATAAACTTATATCCAATTCTACCATATGGATAAACTTATATCCAATTCTCCGTTACCATTTGGATAAATATATGTCATATTCTCCGTTACCATATGGATAAACTTATATCCAATTCTCCGTTACCATTTGGATAAACATATATCCTATTCTCTGTTACCATTTAATATGCATGCATGAATGTACATAAAACCAAACATATGATGAACTCCTCCGTTACCATATTCTTCCTCATACTTCTCATATTAAATCATCATCATAGTTTATCATGGTCATACATTCAATCACATATCATATATCAACAATTAAGTCATCATAAATCATCATCATCATCATCAATTCATCAACTTAATTCATTATCACAAAACATCAACATCATAAACTCATATAAATCCAAACATATCACATCATAATCATCCAAAATGGATATCAATTCATACTTCAATAATTACTCATCAATTCATTAATTCCAACTCAATTACTTATACTAAGTTCTTAATCCAATTAACAAAGTATTGCAATTATATACCAAAGCAACATAATTCAAGCATGATCTTTAAAAAAACTAACATAAAATATGGGTTCTACACAAAAAATCATGAAGGATAGGTTCCGGGTGCATAAACCGTCAAAAGTCAACGCAAAAGTCAACGGTCAACCATTAAGACCCCTTCTGTTGTTAAGACCCCTTCTCTCATATAATACCCCTTCTACATGTAAGACCCCTTCTATCATGCAGTAACCCTTCTACATGTGAGACCCCTTCTATCATGCAGTATTTTTTCTACACGTAAGACTCAAAAATCACATTTCCAACATTAAAAGCACTTATTTGAACTTAATAACTCTTATAAAACAGTTCCCAAGCATATTCATGGATAAAAACACTTATTTTGACTCATAAACAACTTAAATAAAGATTCATACCCATTTTCATCAAAAACTCATTTCCAACAACAACACACCAATTAAAGCATAAAGACATGGCTTTTGATCATGCAAATTTATTCAATAGTCATAAATAGGCATAAGCAATCATCCATCAACATCAATTTGACAAATAAACACACTCCCAAAAATCTCAATCCCAAATGAAATCACCTCTTTTGAACCACCTCACATGAAATCATAACTACTCTCTTACCTTGTCAAAATCTGAATTCTCTAGTCCTCCCTTCAATCTCTAGTCTTCTCTCTTGTTCTACTTTCCTCTTCTCTTCTTCTTTTCTCTACTTCTCTTTCTACCTATTTTCTATTTCTTTCACAAATGTGAGTTTCTCTCTCTAATTTCTTATATACTTAGGTTGACCACTTTGACCCAAGCCCATTTAACAAGCCCATTAACTATTCTAGTATATTTTCTTCTCAATTACTCTATTGACCACAAATGTTACTCTTTACCTCACATTTCTCTACTCTTTCTATTTTTAGACAACAACTATATAATAATTATCAACTAAATCACAATAAACCATAAAAAGCTAATAAATTCTAATTAACTCTAATTATTAAAAATTGGATCGTTACAACTCTCCCCCACTTAAAAGATTTTCGCCCTAAAAAATTACACGACTCAAACAACTCCAATAATACCACTTTATCCAATTTTTCTAACAAAATTTCCAAACTCCACACATTATCAATTTGATAAAAACTAGTTTATCCCGTCAACACAATTTTTCGTTTACCATTAACAAGAGATTAAGGTTGATCAATTCCTTAATTTGTCAATAAGTTGCCAATAACCATGATGGTAGCATAAACTATCTTGACCAAGCTTCAAATATGTTTTCTTAATAAGAACTTGTCATCATAAGTATCCTTCAATCTTCTGCATTCTAAAATAATCTTCATCTCCAAGGGACATTCACAACTTCACAATTTTCCATAAATCCTTATTTTCAACTTCGATCGCACGATTTTCCTTAATTCGTATATTTCAAGTCCAATTCTTATCCACACCACAGTCTTAATTTTATCATCCATGTCCATTTACCAATATGGTTCTCCAAATCCTCTTAATAACCAATGAAACTACTCTCTTAATGAGACACCTATTTCGTTCATACTAGTCCTCATACTTATGCCGAATTCTAACACAATCCTCTAATCTACATATCTTCGCTTCACGCTCATCTTTCACCACAAGTTCCAATCAATACTACTATAACAAGAATAACCAACTAACTTCATTCCAGAAAATACATCCTTTTAAACCACAAGTTCTTAATCCTCTTTTTAACCTCTTAGCTTCGCCGAATCGCATATTCATATATGAACTTCATTTCAACTACTCACTCGATGACACAATCTCGACATTGAATACCAAAGTTCCTTGCATCAAATCTCCAACATAACTATGTTATTTCTAAGTTATCTCTTTCCTAACTTTTGTGCCGCTTAACATAAAACGTCCACCGCTTTAGACTACTACCGTCGTCATATCCATTTTTCATCTCTTTTACCCATCCCTAGTTGTCCAACATCACTTCTCTTATTGAGATACCTACATCCAATTATATCTTAAGTCAATCATCAATTCACACACTAATGTTATGCCTATCTTTCTCACACTAAACACCACTTTCAATCGTTCTATTCTCGATCATCTTTTCTATACTCAATCCCCTTCCAATAGACAATCACTTAACTATTTCTCAACACGTCCTTCCAATGGACAACTTTCTTATCACATATCCTTCATTAATGTCACTTACACTTATCTTCATCTCGACTTCCAAAATCGCATGAGAACATTTCCAACATACTCTTCTACTTAACAATCTCGTCGTTTGATTCCAACGGCAACCTTATCTTAAAATCTCCTTGAATTCGATAAATACAACTCACAAATTCTATCTTAGAATCTCATTCAACTTCGACACTAATTGTCTGGTCATTATCCAAATTGAATCACTCTATCCTTGACAAGTCTCTTACAAAAACTCTTTGAAATATTATTCCACTTACAGATTCTATCTTAGACTCTCATAATTCCACTCTCGTCTATTTGAGGTTCACTTGCTTTACTTTGACCGATTTCGCACCAGTCGGTCCATTATATCTAAATTCACCTTCTGACTTTCTCAAACTTCTTCGAGACTATGGTTTGCCAACTTCATCGATCATTAAGAAAACAGTCAAACTTCTTCGAGACTACGGTTTGTCAAAAGTCAAAGTCAATGCAAAAGTCAACGGTCAACAATTAAGACCTCTTCTGTCGGTAAGACCCCTTCTATCATGCAGTACCCCTTCTACATGTGAGACCCCTTCTATCATGCAGTATCTTTTCTACACGTAAGACTCAAAAATCACATTTCCAACATCAAAAGAACTTATTTGAACTTAATAACTCTTATAAAACAGTTCCCAAGCATATTCATGGATAAAAACACTTATTTTGACTCATAAACAACTTAAATAAAGATTTATACCCATTTCCAACAACAACACATCAATTAAAGCATAAAGACATGGCTTTTGATCATGCAAATTTATTCAATAGTCATAGATAGGCATAAGCAATCATCCATCAACATCAATTTGACAAATAAACACATTCCCAAAAATCCCAATTCCAACCCTAGAGGTGAAAGAGTTTGGGAATGGAGAAGAGTTTCTTCTCCCCTCTTTTGAACCACCTCACATGAAATCATAACTACTCGCTTACCTTGTCAAAATCTGAATTCTCTAGTCCTCCCTTCAATCTCTAGTCTTCTCTCTTGTTCTACTTTCTTCTTCTCTTCTTCTTTTCTCTACTTCTCTTTCTATCTCTTTTCTATTTCTTTCACAAATGTGAGTTTCTCTCTCTAATTTCTTATATACTTAGTGAAATTCTGGCACTAAAATTAGACAGATGTGTTGACGGATGTTCCAACACCTGTCCAGATAACGTTGGATAGCGAGACAGATGTTTCAACACTTGTCTCCACGAACGATAACAGAACAATTAATAAAGCAAGTAAAAGCAGTAAAAATAATTTGCAGACAGTGTTTGTGTAACACCCCGATTTTCAAAGCCCAAAAGGTAGGCACTTTGTTTTTCAAAACAACACAAACTTTGAAATAAAACATTCACGATCACACTTAAATTAAATCAGAGTAAACCATTTTCAAAATAATGATCGGAATGTAATGCCTCATTTATAAATTGTTTTCACGAATAAAAGTTTACGAATATAAACCAAACACTATGTCTAGACATACATAGCGGCACCATTTATTCCAAAAAAAATGTATCATACAACAATTTGCATTACAAAATACGGAAGCGGTAAAGAAGAGTAAACACAACTCTTAGACTATTACCCTAAGCTGATCTTTAACTCTAACTGAAAATGATTGGGTGACAAAGACCCATAGGCAGCTTCAAGCCTCGCCGCTTCTCCACGCGGTACAAATAAATCCCTAAAAATGCTCGTAGAGGGTCACGATCTAAAAATAACATATAACCAAAAATACGCAACACAAGATATACAATACATGGCAGCATATACTCATTTATCATATGAATCACACATCATAGAATTTAAGTGCACGGGTAGTCTATCAATCACACACAACAGTATTCAAATGCACAATCAGCCTATCAATGCAGACTCTACATGATTGTGATCACCCTACCCGGGACTGTTTCCCATGCATGAATTCCGGAATTTAACCTCTCCGCGGAGAGTCGTAGGTCCAACCCCTACTAAACCCCGCAGGGCAGGTGAAGCCACACAGACTATAACACCAACTCAATAAAAATCCCGCAGGATTAGGTGAAGCCACACAGACTCTAACACCCGTTTAGTCTCCATTTGACATACATGTTCCATATATGCTCATGCAATAATTAACATATCATATAAACATATGTAATCACAACCACATGTCAATACATATATTTCGCAAAATCATATGTAAGACAACTAAACATCATGTACAACAAGATATTCAATCAAGTACATGTATCAACATTTCATATTATTCAATCATATGAAATTTACAAAAACCACTCAAACATGTGTAGAATATAGCATGTTCTCAAACAAGTTCTCGTCACGAGAAGATATCACAAAACAACCATGCTCATAATTCATATTGCATCACATCAAGCAAATACACATATTCAAGCAACAATTACACATGCATAAAAAGCACTCGATATTTCGAGGTATATGAAATCGTTAAAAAGTGCCCTTACCTCGACTAGCTTCCAACACATTCAACTTACGCTACGCGAGCAATATCTGTCTCTCTCGACGAAGTCCCATATTCAGCTAATCTTCTTAACCACTTAAAGGTACCTCTAATTGATCAACAAGTACTTGAATCTACTTCTCTTCAAATGGTCCAAGCTTAACTAACCATCTTCTATGTTTTCTACACTTATTAAATTTTTTTATGAAGGTATGAAGGAATGAGGGAAATGAGGGATTCGGGTTCCAGAGAGCAATGGGAGGAAATTAAATTTTCTCTATGTCTATCCTTAAGTAGACTTTCTAAGCTAATCCTAGCCAATGGATCAAAAAGCAAGTTTCATGTGGTTTCAATCCAAGCCCTACATCCTTACTACTCATACAAGTAAAATAATAATATTTGTAGTTCTTCTGAGATTGGCTGCATCATAAGGCTAAAACAACTTGGTCATAGTGACTTAACTAAAGCACCAATGCTAAAGTAATCAAGTCTAAACCACTTGTGCATGTTGAAGATGTACAGATGCAACATGTTGAACAAGATGTCTAAGACATCTTGTCACTGGGTTCATAACATGTTAAAGCAACATGCTGGAACAAGATGTCCTAAGACATGTGGGTAGGGCATCTTGACCCAGTTACAGCCTTGAAGATAATACTTATACATTAGCGCGCGTATCCTTTCAAATATGCATAAGGCGCGAATCTTCAAGTACCAGCTGTGATTATGTAACACCCCACATTATTATCTAGAATATAATGCGAGATATTATAAATAGTACTGAGTTCATTACAATTACATTATTCAATAAGCACGCGCAGGCGCTGGAATACAAACGAATTATTAGAAAACACAGCGGAAAAAACAAGTACAACACGATAAGAACGTGAGAAAAGCAAAGAAAACTAAGAATGCAATCCTCCAGCAGCAGCAGCAACTCCGAAACAAGCTTACCTATTCAACATGTTTGCCTGAAAAGAATTGAAGTCGTGGGGTGAGACTACTAAGCCTCAGTGAGTCCTACTACCCTCCTAAGGCTACTAAGCCGGGGCACCTAATCAGTCGTATCATAAATCATTTTACATCATAATATCATAAATAACATAAATAAAAGTGTAACACAAAATTATTCTTATTCATTTTAAACCGCAAGCACTCTGAGGCGAGTCTGTCTCAGAGGCCTGCCTTGTCCGCGAACAGAAAGCGTTTCGGCATACAGCTCACAAAATTGTTCTGGTGGGGTATCTGAATGAATCCCACAAGTGCAGTTATAACCGCACACATAAGTAACTGATTCTAAAAATTACATTATACTACCATAATTATCCCAAATTACCCGGGGAGCATACAACTTAATTTATCTAGGTTATTCCCTAAAATAATCTGTGATTAACATCCTATTCCACATTATATTAATCCTGATACTGCAAGTTATCTGACTCAAGATAGGATATAAAACGAGTGTTTGATAGTTTTTGAAAATGGAAAATACAGGTCTATTCCGCCTTAACTCGCTACGGCGAGTTACCAGCTCGCCATGGCGAGATTACAGGTCCTGACCTAAAGCTACTCGCGAGGCGAGCAGGAGCTCGCCATGGCGAGTATCATCAGCCCAGAACCTTCAGCTCGCCATGAGTGCTCGCTAGCAAGTCGCTATGGCGAGTGCATGCAGAAAAGCCCCTGTTTTGCGAAAATCATCAATTTTAAAAGCAGACACCTACAATCTTTTCATGAGCCAGTGCAGAATCATAATATGTATAATATAAAACAGAATGGAAGGGAATTTGGGAGTTAATTCCCCTCACACAACAAAATCCTAAATTCCTAAGTGAACATGCAATTTCATAAATTAGGGGAAATCTAAATATCTAACCTAAGAACCCACCTGATAATGAAGCTTTAAAACCTTGCTTCTGGGCTCTACACAGCTACTGATACCCTCCTAAAAGCCCCACGAACACAGGACCAGATTTGAAGACTTTGAATAATGGAAGCTCTAAAGGTTTGAATGTGGTTTGATGAAGAATTAAGCTGAGCTTCTAAGGTATTTATAGGAAGTATTTCTGTGATGAAACAGTGTTGGTTCTGTTCTGTGAGTAAATTGCATGCAAAGCCATTGGTAGGGAGAAGGGTGAAATTGGGGTTGTTGTTGTTTTGTTCAAAGTGGAGCTTTGGAAAGGAAATGAACATATGGCTCTGTTTTGATTCCTGTTTTCTGATGCTTGCATGTGAGATATTTCTGATTCACAGTGTAAGCTAGCGTGTTAATGGGGAAGAAATTGACAAACTCTCATGTTATGAGAGATTGAAGAATTTGGAGGTAAGTAGTTGTTGTTCACATGGGAGAAAGAGAGAATTGAGAGGTTTGACTTGCTGATTTTTCTGAATGTAATAAGAGTGTGTGTGAGTCACAAGGCTTTGGAGTTTTGTTTACATGCAAGTGTGAGGTGTCCTTGTGTGGTGTTAGTGGAATCAATGAGTCACATGAGTGTGGGTGAGGGAGAGACACGAGAGAGGGAGGGAAAGATAGAGGGAGAAATTCAATTTCTTGTGTTCAATTAACTTCAAATATGAGTTAATGGTATTAGTGTAATTTAGGTGTGATTGAAATTCCTAATTTTTACACATAATTCATCTAGTCTCAATTTTAATTTAAATAACCACCTCTAATTAGTTTTTGAAATAATTAGACAAAACTCTAATTAGAATTAATTAGGTAATTTTAGAATTGAGATGTTACAATCTACCCCCCTTAAAGAATTTCGTCCTCGAAATTAAGAAAATTTACCTCAGAATAGATACGGGTAATTCTTCCGCATATCTGATTCTAGTTCCCAAGTGAACTCTCCATCTGAGGATTGAGCCCATTCAACTTTCACTATAGGAATTCTCTTATTTCGAAGAGTTTTGACATCACGATCAACAATTCGAACAGGATCAGGTTGATAAGTTAGGTCCGGCTGAAGATCAATCTGTTCGATAGCAACAGGATGGAAGGGATCAGGAATATACTTCCGCAGCTGAGAAACATGAAACACATCGTGTAGCCCTGACATGGATGGAGGTAACGCTAACTGATAAGCTACTGAACCGATGCGTTGAAGGATCTGGTAAGGTCCGATGTACCGTGGACAAAGTTTCTTGGTTTTGAAGGCTCCATGCAAACCCAACTTAGGTGTGACCTTCAAAAACACATGATCTCCTTCCTCAAACTCCACAGGTCTTCTCTTGAGATCGGCGTAACTCTTCTGCCGACTCTGAGCAGTTTTCAATTTATCTTGAATAGACTTGATCTTTAGCGTGGTCTCTTGGACTATATCCGGTCCCAAAAGTCCACGATCTCCAACTTCTGTCCAACACAAAGGAGTCCTACACTTTCTCCCATACAGAGCTTCAAACGGTGCCATCCCGATGCTGGAATGGTAACTGTTATTGTAAGAGAATTCGATCAAATGCAGATAGTTGCTCCAACTACCACCATCTTCCAACACACAGGCACGAAGCATATCTTCAAGAGTTTGAATGGTCCTTTCAGACTGACCATCTATTTGAGGATGATGTGATGTACTCATCTTCAAACGAGTACCCATTGCACTCTGAAAGGCTTTCCAAAACCTCAAAGTGAAGATAGGATCACGATCTGAAACGATACTTAGCGGTACACCATGTAGCTTCACAATATGTTCTATAAAAATAGTTGCATACTGTGTAGCCTTATAGGTGGACTTCACAGGAATGAAGTGAGCTGACTTTGTTAGTCTATCCACAATCACCCATATGGAATCTTGACCTTTCTGATTACGGGGTAATCCTCCAACAAAATCCATAGTAATATGCTCCCATTTCCACTCCGGAACTTCTAAGGGTTGTAATGGACCTCCAGGTTTCTGATGTTCGATCTTCACCTGTTGACATACCAAACATCTGGACACAAAATCTGCGATTTCTGCCTTCATGTTTGGCCACCAGTAATACTGCTTCAAGTCGTGGTACATTTTGGTAGATCCTGGATGAATCGAGAACCTACTTTTGTGCGCCTCGTCCAGAATCAGTCTTTTCAATTCATCATCATTTGGTACGCACAATCTTCCTTCATACAACATGGCACCATCTGATGCAATTGAAAACTCTGGGTTATTCAGTCTTCTCTGTAAATCCATATCGCTTCGTTGTGCCTGTACTACTCTTGAGCGCAGATCACAAGACAACTCCATTCGGTTGATTCTAACTCCACCCTTTCTGTATACCACATTCAGGTTCAGATCTCTGAGCTTCTCATACAAATCACATTGTTGCATCAGTAGTTCAGAGACGTACAAGGCCTTCCTGCTCAAAGCGTCTGCTACTACATTTGCCTTGCCAGGATGGTAATTGAGATTGAAATCAAAATCCTTCAAGTATTCCATCCATCTACGTTGTCTCATATTCAAATCTTTCTGATCAAATAGATACTTCAAGCTCTTATGATCGCTGAAAAGATCAAATTGGACACCATACAAATGATGCCTCCAAATCTTTAAAGCGAAGATAATAACGGCTAATTCCAGATCATGGGTTGGATAGTTTTGTTCATGGGGTTTCAATTGCCGAGAGGCATATGCTACCACAGCTCCGTCTTGCATCAAAACACATCCCAGTCCCCTATGCGATGCATCACAATACACCACATACTTTCGGTGTGGATCAGGGATGACCAACACTGGAGCACTGGTCAACTTTTCTTTCAAAGTTTTGAAACTTACTTCACATTCAGTATTCCAAATAAAAGCAGCACCCTTCCGGGTAAGACGAGTCAAAGGTAGAGCAATTTCCGAAAATCCAAGAATGAATCTCCGATAATAACCTGCTAAGCCCAAGAAACTTCTAACCTCCGACACATTGCTGGGTCTTTCCCAATTGAGAACTGCTTCAACTTTGGACGGATCAACTGATACACCGCCTTGAGAGCTAGAATTCACACTTACTGAACTTGGCGTATAACTTCTTCTCTCTAAGAACTTCCAAAACAATTCTCAGATGTTCAGCATGCTCCTCTTGATTACGAGAGTAAATTAAGATATCATCTATGAAGATGACAACAAATTTGTCGAGGTAAGGCTGGAAGATTCTATTCATATAATCTGAAATTCTGGTGGCAAGTGTCAGATGTGTAGCACGATATGTACACTTTAGGAATCGTACGATGTGTAGCCTAATGTGTCAACATCGTGAACATGCTGAACTTGATGAACAAGTAAACAATTTAAAGTGCAGGAAACAATAAAACACAGTGAGTTTGTTAACCCAGTTCGGCGCTTAAACAAGCCCTAATCTGGAGGATACCAATCCAGGGATGAATCCACTATGGTAGTATCAATTCAAAGCTAAACTCCCCCGTTTACAACTTCTCACTTAATCACTACCCGTGCTAATTCTACCTAGGAACTCCTAGATATGAGAACCTCTGCTCACTCCCCCTCAACCTTACCCAGTAAGGATTTAATAACAAACTCAGTTTGGAGACACACTCCTAGAAACCTATGCACTCGTACCTAAAGGCTTTGAGTGTTGCACACTCTAACTCCTTGCTTCAAAGCTTTGGAGAAAGAACACTAGAGATTACAACTCTATCAAACTCAGTCCTTACTTGTATCAAAATTATGATTCAAGTGAAGGCTCACAAAGAACAAGAAACAGACTAAGACCTAAGACTCGATTTCTTCAACTCTTGGCTTCGTACTACTTTATGTCTTCAGTCTTCCTTTATATAGAACAAGTTTCATGGGCTTGGATCTTCAATGTTGATAGCTGGCCTTTGTTAATTCTCCTTGAGATTTATTTGATCGTAATCTTTTAATTGTTTGTTTCAAATCTTTTTGATCAAAGTCGGCCAATAAAATAAAACAGAACCATGAAAGATTATCTTGTTCCTTGGCGCGCAAGCTGGCACGATTTAATTTGAAAAACAAATCTTTTTCAAAAGATCGCGTGTAAATAAATAAAAGCGCGTCCAGCTAGGGCGTCCAGATGTGAAACCTGATGTGCCACACACCATGCTCCACATCATGGAATCAGGCTTATTTTACCAAATGAAGCCAACACCCTAAAATCCTCAACATAATCCATGAATACAGCAGGAGCATTAGTCAAACCAAAAGGCATAACTAGGAATTCATAATGCCCATAACGTGTTCTGAACGCCGTCTTGGACACATCTGAAGATTTGATTCTGATTTGATGGTAACCGGAACAGAGGTCAATCTTCGAGAAAATAGTGGCACCTCTGAGTTGATCCAAAAGATCATCAATCCGAGGTAACAGATACTTGTTTTTTATGGTAACCTTGTTGAGCTGAGAATAGTCAATGCATAAACGCATGGTACCGTCTTTCTTCTTAACAAGTAACACAGGTGCTCCCCAAGGAGAGACACTAGGACGAATGAAATTTTTCTAGAGTAGTTCTTCTAGTTGAGTCTTAAGCTCATGGAGTTCTAATGGAGACATTCTATAAGGAGCAACAGAGATGGGTTGTGAACCCGGAACAAGATCTATGGAAAACTCTATCTTTCGCTCAGGTGGGAGACTCATAATATCATCAGGGAAAACGTCTAGATACTCACAAACTATAGGGATGTCACTAGGACTCAAACTACACTCGTGATCAACAGTAAACAGAACACTAAAACACTTGCTGCTGGCACCTAAGTATTGAATCATCTGGTGAGTATTTTGTAGCAAAGCAGATAAGGCTCTACTTTCTGCGGAGGTTTCTGAAGGAATTTACAAATTCTTTTCCGCACAACCGATGTACACGGTATTGGCTGAGAGCCAATCCATGCCCAGGACGACATCAAAATCCTTCAAAGGTAAACATATCAGATCTATGTAGTAGACCTTACTGCCAACTAGGATATGACAACTCTGGCAAACACGCTTGGAAGTGATTTTACCACCAGTAGCCACAGCCACTGTCATTTGAGGAATTAAAGGTACAGAGGTTAAGCCTAACCGTTCAACACAGTCACCGGCTATGAAAGAGTTAGTGGCTCCACAGTCAAACAAGACTAAGACTTCAGATTGTCCTAACTTACAAACATCCATGATTAAAGAATTATTAGACTTAACTTTAGCACCATCAAGAGAAAATAACCGACCTTTACTTTTTGAGGATCCAGCAAGGATGATTGCCTTTCTCAAAGCCATGGACTACAAAGCATGGAGGGCAATTGTCATAGGATGGACTCATCCAATAGTTACAGCAGAAGATGGCTCTACAAGCCTAAAAGGAGTAGCAGATTGGAGTACTGAAGAAGAAATAATGGCTAATGGCAATTCTAAAGCACTTAATGTTATATTCAATGGTGTTGATCAAAATATCTTCAAATTAATCAACACATGTACTGAAGCCAAACAAACCTGAGAAATTCTCCAAACTGCACATGAAGGAACTTCTAAGGTTCGTATGTCAAAACTACAACTTCTCACCACAAAATTTGAGAACTTAAGAATGGAGGATGAAGAAACTATATCTGAATTCAACACTAGAGTACGTGATATAGCAAACTCATCTTTTGCCCTAGGTGAAAAAATACCTGAAGAGAAGTTAGCCAGAAAAATTCTTAGATCACTACCTAAGAGATTTAACATGAAGGTGACTGCAATTGAAGAATCTCAAGACTTGAGCTCAATGAAAGTTGATGAACTTATTGGCTCATTACAAACTTTTGAGATGTCTCTGGATGATAAACCAGAAAAGAAGATGAAGAACCTAGCCTTTAAATCTGAGGATAACCAAGATGATGATGAGTTATCAGAGGCATTAGCTTATCTTACAAAGAATTTTAACATATCTTTGAATAAGCTACAAGTCAGGTATAGGACAAATGTCCCAGACAAGAGGTCCAACATCAAGTCACAGAACAAGACCAAGGAAGAAAACACTTCCGAGGAAAGCAAAGAGGTAAGGTGTTTTGAATGTGAAGGATTTAGGCACATTAGACCTGAATGCCCTAACTTTCTCAGGAAACAGAAAAAGGGAATGGCAGCTACCTTATCTGATTCTGAGGGAGAGAAAGAAGAGGAAATAACAAATAAAGCCTTCACTGGAACATTTGATACCAGCAGCAACACGAGCAATGAAGATCTCCTACAAGAAGAATTGGATGAGAAATACAACAATCTCACCATTAAATGGGAACAATCTTGTGAACTCATAAGAAAACAAGATGAGGAGATGGAGAAACTAGCTCAAGAGAAGGAAGCACTAAAGGTCTCTACAACTAGCTTGAGAGAACAAGTCACATTACTTGCTCAAGAAAAGGAGGCACTAGAAGCATCAACAGCTGCTTTGAAAGAACAAGTTACCTTGTCAAACTCAAAACTCACTGAGATGACAAAATCTGTGATAATGTTAAACAAGGGAACTGACATGCTTGAAGAAGTTCTTGAACTTGGTAGAAACCCAAGTAACAAAAAGGGGTTAGGATATGACAACTACAGCAAGGCTCCTGAGAAGAAAATTTCCCCAAAGAATAGTTCTCAGGACCAAATGTCAAACCACAAGTCGCAACATTCTTCTCAACACAAGCATAAGAAGACAGGATCCAAACCTCAACAAAAGAAACAGGTGACAAAGACACATCATCTGACTCAACACAAGCAGAAAAGGTTTGAACAAAAGTCTCAGCTTCCAGCTCAACAGAGGAAGTATATGCCCGACCATATGTCCCAACATCATGCTCAACATGTGTCCCCTCAATACAAAGAGTACAAGGGACCACTGAAAAGATGTAAACATTGTGGAAAAACTGGGCATCTAATCTCATAATGCTTCTACCTCCATGGCTACCCTCAGAAGCCTAAGTCACCAAGTCAGAACAAAAAGAGGATCCTACCTCCAAGGGTGAAACACAAGGAAGTTCTGACTAAAGTATGTAAGCCAACACCACCTCAAAAGGCTCATACTCCTCTAAGAATATCTCTACATAAAAATTGGTATTTTGATAGTGGATGTTCTAAACACATGGCTGAAGATGAGAGATACCTTAGAGAATTAAGGTCTCATTCAAAAGGAAATGTTACTTTTGGTGATGGAGTTAAAGGTAGAGTCATAGGCATTGGAAAACTATCTGGTCCAAACACTCCATGTCTAGATGATGTTCTACTGGTAGAAGGTCTCACTGCAAACCTGATTAGCATTAGTCAACTATGTGAACAAGGACTAAAAGTGCACTTCAACAACCATGAATGCACCATTGCTAATGATCAAGAGGTAGTAATGAAAGGGATAAAGTCAAGTGATAAATGCTATACTTGGACACCTCTAAACAATGGTCCAGAAATAGCTTGCTTGTCAGCCAAGGAAGAAGATGGCAAGATGTCCCACAAGATGTTTCAACATCTGTCCAACAGACAAGAAACTGAAGTGATTATGTTTGGGAGCGTTAGAGTGACCTTGGGCATTCACACGCCCAAAAGCGTGTCAAACGCACTGAAGAGGTAACGTGCGGATTAAATTTACAATTAACCATCATTATATCTGCACGAAAAACAACGTAGCCTCAAGAATTCAAAATCATCTATAAAAGGCTACAACATCTCATAAGTAACACTACCAAACGTCACAACATCTTGTCAGACATCACAACCAAAATCTCTGAAATCCATCTCTTCCAAAAATTTCTGCCACAATGTCTCAAGAATCACCAAAGATCATCAACACTGAAGACAACAATGCTGCAGAGACACATGTAGAAGATGCTTCTCCCCAAAATCCTAAGGTTTCTGAAATTGAAATCGATCAAGAAGGGATTGTGGTCAATGTTGTACCACTCAACATGATTCCTCCAAGAGAAGGTTCAACAAAGAAGAAGAAGACCAAAAGAACAACCTCAAAGACAATAAAAAGCACAAAGAAGGGTAGTTTTTCCGACAAGTCTTCAAAGCCAAACAAAGAAATCAATCAAGATGAACCAAGAAACTCTGATCAAAGAGTCAAAGATTCTAAGACTAAACCCTTTAAAGATCCTGAACCAC
This sequence comes from Trifolium fragiferum, assembly GCA_954870985.1. Lineage (NCBI taxonomy): Eukaryota > Viridiplantae > Streptophyta > Magnoliopsida > Fabales > Fabaceae > Trifolium > Trifolium fragiferum. The sequence continues at coordinate 57,529,483 of OX940789.1, forward strand.
ATGACAAACCATCTGAGGAAGCATCCACACAAGCATCACCTAATGAACCTCAAAACGAGAACTTGACGTCAGTTGATCCACCTACCAACATAATTCCTCCGCCAGAAACCACCATGAACATTCCAACAGGACCTCAAGAAGAAGGAGTTGATCCAACTCAAACTCTGCTCTCAGAAGGAGCCCCTGCCAAAGATGTCGAACCACATGTTACAACATCTGAACCAACTCCTGAACAAGAGAAAGTTCAAGACCTAGGGGAAGAAGGTCAAGAAGATGAAGATGAAGTTCCTCTGGCCAAGATTCTTCATGACATGAAGAAAGGGAGTCAACATCAACAAGACACTGAAGAGGAAGATTCTGGTGAAGACGAAGGGGTACGATTTAGCATACCAGTCAAAAACAAAGCTAAAACGTACAGGTCTAAGTAAGTAGAAACTCCTGTCATTGCAAAGAGATGAAAGAGAAAGGCTGAAAAGAAAGCCTCTGGAGAGAAAAGCTCTAAGAAAAAGCAGGTCATTGCTATCAGTGACTCTGACACAGATGTCGAAGCAGATGTCCTAGACATCATGACATCTGGGAAGAAAAGAGTTGGGGAAGAAGAATTCCAGCAAACATCCCTCCAGCCCCAATGGACAAAGTCTCCTTCCACTCTGAAGAAAGCGCTCAAAAGTGGAGGTTTGTTTACCAGAGAAGAGTTGCTCAAGAAAGGGAACTCAGTCAAGAAGCTCTTGAATGCAAGGAGATCATAGAGTTCTTAGAAAAGGCTGAGCTAATGAAGATTGTGAAAGACCTGGGCAATTGCTACGAAAAACTGGTAAAAGAGTTTATAGTAAATATCACCACTGACTGTAGTGAAGGGAGTGAAGAGTTTAGAAAGGTTCGAGTTAGAGGTAAAGATGTGAAGTTCTCTCCAACAACCATCAATGAATACATTGGTAGGGATCCAACTATGGAAACTGATGAAGCTGAGTTAGTCTAGGAGGTGACTAAGGAAATTACTGGAGGTCAAGTGAAGGAGTGGCCTAAGAGGGGCTTACTGTCAACAGGCACTCTTAGTGTCAAGTATGCTATCCTAAACAGGATTGGTGCAGCAAACTGGACTCCTACAAATCATGGTTCTGTGATCACTCCTATGCTGGCTAAAATGATATACCTCATAGGAACGAAGAAGATCAACTTTGGTGAACATGTTTTCAACCAAACCATGAAGCATGCTGACACTTTAGCAACAAAACTGCCAATAGCCTTCCCTTGCCTAATCTCCGGAATGATACTTAGGCAATTTCCAAACATCTTATACCCTGAAGACTCTCCAAACAAGAAGCCCCCTGTCCTGAGCTATGACTACAAGCTCTTTGTTGGATCACATGTCCCAAACATCGTGTTTTCAAAGGGGAAGGAAGCAGGTGAAGCATCTGGCTCTCTGCCAAGAGCAAAAAAAGATGATGTCCTTGCTGAACTGATGGAGATATCCAAGACCTTGGGAGAAACCATCAAGACCAGCACAGCAAGAAAACAACATGTGGACAATCTGATCAAGTCCATACAAGATGCTGCTGCTGAAGGAGAAATTAATGAAGAGGGTGGAGATGGTGAAGAGGCAGAAGAAGCTTGAAGAACAGACCCTGGGTAATATAGGAAAATAAGTACTTTGTGTATTTTTCCTTTTCTGTTCATCTCTCTTTTGTATTGCTTTGTGGCCTACCAAATGTCCTAGACATTGGAGGCTTTGACATCCAGCACCTGAAGTGTGCACTTTTGTAAGCTATCCCTATTATCAATGAATTTAAGTTTTTCTACCTTTGTCAAATTATGGTAAAAAGGGGGAGAAATAATTGATGATTGGACAAGCTCTTTGGTAAGAAAAATTAATTTTCTCTTGCTTTATGGATGAAAAATAGCATGCTTTCAGAAAAAAAAAAAAAAAAAAAAAACTAAAAGCAATGCTAAGATTAGTGTGTCTAGAGCATATTCAAATGCTTAAAAAAAATTGAACCACTGTAAAGTCTAATGAGTCTTGATCACTCTGATTAAGTACTTTCCGCTGCAACTCAAGACTATGGTTCACTAAGTCACTAGGTTAGGTTGTCTAGTTCTAGGACTTAGAAATTTTTCTGTAATGGATCATATGAAGACAAGACTAAGACTGTCTCATACTAGAAAAAGTCCATCACAACAATCAAGATTGAAGAAGTCTTGAACATTGAAGACACACAAGGATTCTGAAGATCAAAGACCTTGAAGACCTGAAGATCTCACAACAGAAGATTGCATCAACAGAGATCAATTTGAAGATTGAAGACTAAAGAATGCACATTCAACAAAATGGTTAAGTGGTTGTTTTAGCCATAATTTGCCAAAGGGGGAGATTGTAGTTCTTCTGAGATTGGCTGCATCATAAGGATAAAACAACTTGGTCATAGTGACTTAACTAAAGCACCAATGCTAAAGTAATCAAGTCTAAACCACTTGTGCATGTTGAAGATGTACAGATGCAACATGTTGAACAAGATGTCTAAGACATCTTGTCACTGGGTTCATAACATGTTAAAGCAACATGTTGGAACAAGATGTCCTAAGACATGTGGGTAGGACATCTTGACCCAGTTACAGCCTTGAAGATAATACTTATCCATTAGCGCGCGTATCCTTTCAAATATGCATAAGGCGCGAATCTTCAAGTACCAGCTGTGATTAGGATTAATAATAAAGTTTGTTATTAATCCTAAGTGTTAGATACGATTGGAATTGTAACTAACTACTGGATAAATATTAAAATCAAATCTTTTATCTTATGGAGTTTGTTTTAAAACAAGTTTGTTTTAAAACTTAAATTCCTATTGTTGTGCATCTGAAAGATGAAGATTATCTGAAGACTTGCACATCTATATAAAGGACTCAACGCATGAAGAATAATTTAACCCACAATAGCTGAAGATTGTGAGTCCAAAGTTTTGTACCCACTGTGCAAAACACAAAGTGGCTCTAAGTATTGTTGTTTGATACTTAGTTGCTTGGAGTTGTTGAACATTGTTGTTCAACGTTTATTAAACTGCAAAGTTTAAGTTTCGTCACTTGGGATTAGTGATTAGAGGGAGTTGGGTAGGTTCTCATATTCAGGGGGAGTTAGCCCTTGAGTAGAAGACTACTAGGATTAAGAAAAGGCATACATGCCAAAAGGTGTGTTGAGGATTTTAGGGTGTTGGCTTCATTTGGTAAAATAAGCCTAATTCCATGATGTGGAGCATGATGTGTGGCACATCAGGTTTCACATCTAGATGCCCTAGCTGGACGCGCTTTTATTTAATTTACACGCGATCTTTTGAAAAAGATTTGTTTTTCAAATTAAATCGTGCCAGCTTGCGCGCCAAGGAACAAGATAATCTTTCATGGTTCTGTTTTAATTTATTGGCCGACTTTGATCAAAAAGATTTGAAACAAACAATTAAAAGATTATGATCAAATAAATCTCAAGAAGAATTAACAAAGGCCAGCTGTCAACATTGAAGATCCAAGCCCATGAAACTTGTTATATATAAAGGAAGACTGAAGACACTTTGAAGTACGAAGCCAAGAGTTGAAGAAATCGAGTCTTAGGTCTTAGTCTGTTTATTGTTCATTGTGAGCCTTCACTTGAATCATAATTTTGATACAAGTAAGGACTGAGTTTGATAGAGTTGTAATCTCTAGTGTTATTTCTCCAAAGCTTTGAAGCAAGGAGTTAGAGTGTGCAACACTCAAAGCCTTTAGGTACGAGTGCATAGGTTTCTAGGAGTGTGTCTCCAAAACTGAGTTTGTTATTAAATCCTTACTGGGTAAGGTTGAGGGGGAGTGAGCAGAGGTTCTCATATCTAGGAGTTCCTAGGTAGAATTAGCACAGGTAGTGATTAAGTGAGAAGTTGTAAACGGGGGAGTTTAGCTTTGAATTGATACTACCATAGTGGATTCATCCCTAGATTGGTATCCTCCAGATTAGGGCTTGTTTAAGCGCCGAACTGGGTTAACAAACTCACTGTGTTCTATTGTTTCCTGCACTTTAAATTGTTTACTTGTTCATCAAGTTCAGCATGTTCACGATGTTGACACATTAGGCTACACATCGTACGATTCCTAAAGTGTACACATCGTGCTACACATCTGACACTTGCCACCAGAATTTCAATTGGCATCAGAGCAGGCACCCTACCTGTTTGAGGGTGAGCTCCAGGGAAGTTACTTTCTGGAAACATGGACAAGGATGGAACAACGGTCAACAAACCACCCCTCCTGGATGGAACTAATTATGACTATTGGAAGCCAAGGATGATTGCCTTCCTAAAGTCACTTGACAACAGGACTTGGAAAGTTGTGCTCAAAGGCTGGGAGCATCCCAAAATTTTGGATGCTAATGGTGTTGACACTGGTGTACTCAAGCCAGAGGAAGATTGGTCAGCTGCAGAAGACACTGCATCACTTGGAAACTCCAAAGCTTTGAATGCTTTATTCAATGGAGTGGACAAGAACATGTTCAGATTGATCAAGCAGTGTACTGTTGCAAAGAATGCTTGGAAGATACTCAGAACCACTCATGAAGGCAATGCCAAGGTAAAAAGCTCAAGAATCCAACTTTTCAACACTAAGTTTGAAAACCTCAGGATGAAAGAAGAAGAATCAATTCATGACTTTCACATGAATTTGCTTGAGGTGGACAATTCCTTTGAGGCTCTAGGTGAGAAATTGTTTGAAGAAAAGCTTGTGAGAAAGATGCTTAGATCCTTACCCAAGAGATTTAACATGAAAATCACAGCTATTGAAGAAGCTCAAGACATCCCAAGTATGAAACTTGAAGAACTTGTGAGCTCTCTTCAAACCTTTGAGATGAACTTAGGTGAGCAAACTGAGAAGAAAGGAAAAGGTATAGCCTTTGTATCTTGTGCTGGTGAAGAGGAAGAAGCTGATGAGTCAGATGATGATCTCTCAAATGACATAGCCATGTTAGGAAGACAATTCAACAAGCTTCAAAGAAGGGTGGATAGAAGACCAAGGAGGAATGTGAGGAACATCCAGACTGACATCAGTAAACTAGGTAACACTTCAACAAAAACAAAAACTGATGATAAATCAACTCAAAACAAGGGTGTTCAATGTCATGAATGTGAAGGCTTTGGTCATATAAGAACTGAATGTGGCACATATCTGAAGAAGCAGAAGAAAGGCCTAACTGTATCATGGTCTGATGAAGACTCTGACACTGACTCAGAGAATGTTGCTGCTAATCATGTGAGTGCCATGACTGGTGTGTGTAGTACTGATGTTGATGATGAAGAACTCACCTTTAATGAACTAGCCTCAGTCTACAAAAAGCTATCTATCAAAAGTGAGGAACTGTGCAGAATCAATGAAGAACAGAAGGTGGTTATCAGTCAACTAGAGACAGAGAAGGCTCAACTGCAGAACCAAGTAGTTAGTCTTGAAAGTGAAGTCAAGTTACTGTCAACTAACTTAAAGAATATGACCAAGTCTGTAAAGATGCTCAATACTGGAACTGACATGCTTGATGAGATTTTGAAAGTGGGAAAGCCTGCTGGTGACTCATCTGGTGTAGGATTCAAGAACAAACATCACAACAAGAATACAAATACTAAGTTTGTTCCTGCTCAGAAGAAACCTGACCCTGGCAGAATGTGGACACATCACACCCCACATCAGAGACCTGCTGGCAAAGAGAAGTTTAATGCTTGGAGATGCCATTACTGTGGGAAGAATGGTCACATCAAGCCCTTCTGCTACAAACTCTATGGGTATCCCAAGAAAAGGCCTCAGGTCCAAGTCAAATCAGCAAGGGTCACTCCTAAGAAGATGTGGAAGCCAAAAGTTTCTGAAACTGCTCATATTGCTCACACTTCTCTCAGAGCATCTTCCAGTGAAGATTGGTATTTTGATAGTGGTTGTTCTAGGCATATGACTGGTGTTGAGAAATTTCTCACTAATATCAAGCCTCATACAACAAGCTTTGTAACCTTTGGTGATAGAGCAAAAGGAGAAATCAAGGGCAGTGGTAAACTCAGCAGCAAAAGCTTACCTGACCTAGATGATGTGCTACTTGTCAAAGGTTTGAAGGCTAATCTTATCAGCATAAGCCAACTGTGTGATCAAGGTCTTAAAGTCAACTTCACAAAGAATGAATGTCTTATTACTTGTGACAAAGGAGAATTGTTGATGAGAGGATCTAGGTCAAGAGACAACTGCTATCTATGGATTCCTGATGAAACTGCTCACTCTACTACATGTCTTATTAGTCAGGAAGAAGAAGTTAAGCTTTGGCACCAAAGACTTGGTCATTTGAATCTAAAGGGAATGAAGAAGATTATGTCCAAGGAAGCTATTAGAGGACTACCAAAGCTTAAGATTGTTGAAGGCAGTATCTGTGGTAAATGTCAAGTTGGAAAGCAGGTTCAGATGTCACACCCAATGTTGCAACATCAGGTGACATCCAAAGTTCTTGAACTGCTACATATGGACTTGATGGGACCAATGCAGGTAGAGAATACTGGTGGCAAAAGATATGCCTTTGTGGTTGTAGATGATTTCTCAAGGTTCACTTGGGTTAGCTTCATCAGAGAGAAGTCTGACACTTTTGATGCATTCAAAGAACTATGCCTTAGACTACAAAGAGAGAAGGATAGTGGCATTGTTATAATCAGAAATGATCATGGGAAAGAGTTTGAAAATTCAAGATTCTCTGAGTTTTGTGCTGATGAAGGAATTGGGCATGAGTTCTCCTCACCAATCACACCCCAACAAAATGGTGTAGTTGAAAGGAAGAACAGAACTTTGCAAGAGGCTGCAAGAGTTATGCTACATGCCAAGAAGCTACCTTACTATTTTTGGGCAGAGGCCATGAGTACTGCATGCTATGTACACAATAGGGTGACTCTGAGAAAAGGTACTTCAACCACACTGTATGAGATATGGAAAGGAAGAAAACCAACTGTCAAACACTTCCATGTCTTTGGTAGCAAATGCTATATCTTGGCTGATAGAGAGCAAAGGAGAAAGATGGATCCCAAGAGTGATGAAGGAATCTTTCTAGGCTATTCCCTAACCAGCAGAGCCTATAGAGTCTTCAACAACAGAACAAGAACTATGATGGAATCCATCAATGTTGTCATAGATGACTGTTCAGACAATGTTCCTGATGTTGATCCTGATGTGGACACATCTCACCCCCTGCCTTAAGACTCTGAAGTTATAGAGATTCCTGAGAAGACTGATCAGCAAGAAGATGTGACTCCAGTAAACAAGGGTCCCTCTGTTAGAGTTCAAAAGAATCATCCAAAAGAACTCATAATAGGGAGTCCTAAGTCAGGGGTTATGACAAGGTCAAGAGAGGTTGTATCCAATGCTTGTTTTGTGTCAAAGGTAGAACCAAAGAATGTGAAAGAAGCCTTGACAGATGAGTTTTGGATTGAAGTTATGCAAGAGGAGCTGAACCAGTTCAAGAGGAATGAAGTATGGGATTTAGTTCCTAGACCTGAAGGAGTCAACATCATTGGTACTAAATGCGTTTATAGGAATAAATTTGATGAAAGTGGTGTTGTGACTAGAAACAAGGCTAGGCTTGTGGCTCAAGGTTACTCTCAGATTGAAGGAGTAGACTTTGATGAAACATTTGCTCCTGTGGCACGTCTTGAATCCATAAGGTTACTTTTGGGAGTAGCATGTATCTTGAAGTTCAAGCTATTTCAGATGGATGTGAAGAGTGCTTTCCTCAATGGCTACTTGAATGAGGAAGTATATGTGGAGCAGCCCAAGGGATTTGTTGATCCAAATTATCCAGATCATGTCTACATATTGAAGAAGGCATTATATGGATTAAAGCAAGCTCCTAGGGCATGGTATGAGAGGCTAACCAAATTTCTTGTGCAGAAAGGTTATAGAAAAGGAGAAACAGACAAAACCTTGTTTGTCAGAGAAGAGAAAGGCAAGTTCATGATTGCACAAATCTATGTAGATGACATTGTGTTTGGAGGAATGTCTGATCCAATGGTCAAGATGTTTGTGAATCAGATGCAGTCTGAATTTGAGATGAGCCTTGTAGGTGAACTTACCTACTTTCTTGGTCTACAAGTCAAACAGATGGAAGATACAATTTTCATCTCTCAAAGCAAGTATGCCAAGAACATTGTGAAGAAATTTGGAATGGAGAATGCAAATCATAAGAGAACTCCTGCAGCAACCCATCTCAAACTCTCTAAAGATGAGCATGGTGTCAGTGTTGATCAAAGTCTATACAGAAGCATGATTGGCAGTCTACTTTATCTCACTGCAAGTATACCTGACATTAGCTTTGCTGTTGGTGTGTGTGCAAGATGCCAAGCTGAGCCCAAGATGAGTCATTTGAATCAGGTCAAAAGGATTCTTAAGTATGTCAGTGGTACAAGTGATTATGGGATTCTCTACTCTCATGGTGAAGACACAAGATTGTTGGGTTATTGTGATGCTGACTGGGCAGGTAGTGCAGATGATAGGAAGAGCACTTCTGGTGGATGTTTCTTTTTGGGAAGCAACCTTATCTCATGGTTCAGCAAGAAACAAAATTGTGTTTCTCTCTCTACAGCTGAGGCTGAATATATTGCAGCAGGAAGTAGTTGCTCTCAGCTACTTTGGATGAAGCAGATGTTGGGTGAGTACAATGTGCAGCAAGATGTGCTCACATTATACTGTGACAATCTAAGTGCTATAAATATTTCCAAAAATCCTATCCAACATAGTAGGACAAAGCACATTGATATACGTCACCATTTTATTAGAGATCTTGTTGAAGACAATATTGTGACTCTAGAGCATGTTGCCACTGAGAATCAACTGGCAGATATTTTCACAAAGGCTTTAGATGCAAATAGGTTTGAGGTGTTAATGGGCAAACTTGGTATTTGCCTCTTTGAGGATCAATAGCCATAATAGCTATTTCGGCGTGCAACGGTTACCTAACTTTCCCTCCACCCACAGTTGCACGCAATCCAAAGGCAATCATTACAAATATCTCCTAACGGCTATCTCGCGATTTTATCCAAGAAATCCGTTTATTCAAGATTTTTCTCTCATTGCCTACCACATTGATCACTACATTCATCTCTCTCACACTCAAACGACCAAAATTTTTGTTTGATCTCTCTCTCAAACCCTTGTTCATCTCTCTGCAATTTTTCTTTGAATCTTCATACCCAATCATCATCATCATCATGTCTACTGCAACCAAAACATCACCCTCAACAAAAACTACCACTCCTCCATCTTCACCAAAACCTAATTCCCCACACAATGAAGATACTCAAAGTGATATGATCATCAATGCAACCCCTGTTTCGATGATCAAACCTTCAGGATCAAAGAAGAAGAAGTCTAAACGATCAAGAAGGGAATCAACCCCTATTGCTGCAGAGGAAGATGTTGTTCCTTCTCCTTCCACAGAAAAATCAAAGAAGAAGAAGAAGAAAAGCAAGAAGTCCAAGACTGGCACACCCAAGAGGGTTCACACCATGGAAAGCTTACATCTTGATCGCCTTCCTTCTGAAAATGTTGATGCTGCTGTTGATGCATCTGTGGGTATAGGTTCTTCAAACCCTAACCCTGACAAGGCTACTGTGAAGATTTCTGATGGTCAAAGGCACCCCATGACCCAGAAGATCATTGATTCTGTGCTCCAGGCCCTGCAAGAGCCTGATGTTGTGGCAGATGTTGGAACATCATTGCCACAAGGTGAAGAAGAGTCTCCTGCTAATGAAGAAGAGACTATTGATGTTGAAGAAACTCTTGTCATTCCTGATTCTCCAGAACAGGAAATTGTTGAAGAAGATCAACCTGCTGAGGTTGAAGAACCTGAAAATGATACCCAGTCTGACAAGGGTAAAGAAGCAAAAGGTTCTGAAGATATGGAAGACTCAAATCCTTCTGACAAGGATGTGGATGGAGATACCAAGATTGTGGATGTGGAGGATTATGATTCTGACCTCCCTTTGAATATGATTGCTGAAGACAGCATTGCTAGAAGGACCAGAAGTGGAAAGGGTCCTGCTACTATTGAAAGATCTCCTGCTGCTACTAAGGAGAAGAAGAAGCCTTTCAAGAGGCAAGTTTTGTATGGTCCCAAGAAGGGATACAGTAAAGCTGTAGTTCCACTTGCCAAGAAGAAGACTCAGAAAAGGAAAGAGCCACCTACAAGTGACTCAGAGTACAATGTGGAGCAGGATGTAGCTCACATCAGGGAGTCTGAAGAAGAATCTGCTGAAGAGCGTCATGTGGAGCTTGATGTAGTCCACATTGAGTCTGCTGTGAAGAAGAGCTATGGGAAGAAGAAAATTCCTCAGGGAATTCCTGATATCCCAGTTGATTTGATTTCCTTCCACAATCCTGCCAATGCTGGCAAATGGAAGTACATTGCTCACAGAAGGTTAGCTCTGGAAAGGGAGCTGAGTGCTGAAGCCTTGCAGTGCAAGGAAGTTATAAGGTTGATCAAGCGTGCTGGCTTGATGAAGACTGTGTCTGGACTGAGTGACTGCTATGAGAAGGTGGTCAAGCAGTTTTTGGTGAATATACCTGCTGGTTGTGACAATCCTTTGGACAAGGAATACCAAACTGTTTTTGTGAGAGGAAAGGAAATCCACTTCTCTCCCACTGTTATCAACAAGTTTCTGGGCAGAAGTGAGGACCCCTATGCTGCGATGGAAGCCAATGACAACTATATAATCAAGGCCATCACTGCTGGAAAGGTCAAATCTTGGCCTAAGAAGGGAAAATTGCAAGCAAGCAAGCTCACTCCATTCTACAACATCCTGAACAGGATTGCTGCTGCTAACTGGGTACCTACCACACACAACTGTGATGTGGCTACAGGTTTGGCTAGATTCATCTATACTGTAGGTAACAAAATTCACTATGATTTTGGTACTTATATTTTTGACCAGACTGTCAAGCATGCCAAAACCTTAGCTGTTAAGCTGCCCATTGCTTTTCCTTCCCTGCTGTGTGGAATCATATTGAGCCAGAGACCTGATGTTCTGGGCAAGGATGATTTGTCTTGCAGAAGAGAGTCTGCTATTTCTTTTAGTCTCAAGCAGTCTGATGTGACTCCTGATGTGGGCACATCCAACTCAACTAATGCAATGTCTAGGACAGACATGATTACTGCTTTAAGGGAGACTTGTAAGGCTCTGGATGAGAAGAAGACCAAGCTGGAAGCAGTCGTTGCTGTACTGGAGCTTGAGGATGAGCAAACAATGGCTGAGGATGAGGAATTGGAGGAGGAGGAGCCCAATAACTCTGAAGCTGAGGAAACTGATGGGAGCCAGGATATTTGAATTCTGTAATTCATTGATATTTCCCTGTAATCAGTATTTCCTTATTTTGCTTGTATTTTGTGGGCTATGCCCTGGATTTCTGTAGCACCTTTGTGTGCGTGTTCTTGTACTGCTGCACTAATAATGGCCTGAGTGCCTTTTACTGTTCATGCACCATCATCTCTACATTTGACTACACATGGCTATGTTTGACTATATTTGTCAAAATTATGGCTAAAAAGGGGGAGTAAAAATTAAAATGAACAATTTTTTGAAGTCTTAACTGCAGCAAATTGTGATGTGTGGCACATCTGACTACACATCTGGCATACATGCTTATTTTTCTTCAAATGTTTTCTCAACAAATTTTTGAAGAATTAGTTTTCTAAAGCATGTTTTTCTGAAGACTTAATCTGTACATTTTCAACTGGGTGATGCATTCTTAAGAAGTCCAATTGAAGATGTTAATTTGTGTAATGGTTGATCCATTTGTATGATTTCTACATGGTGATGCATTCTTAAGAAGCCTGTAGAAGTTGCTATTTGTGTGATGTTTGACACATCTGTAAGTTTTAACTTGGTCATGCATTCTTAAGAAGCCAAGTTTAAAACATCTCTATATCTCTCTAGGTCATGCATTCTGAAGAAGCCTATAGGGAATATGAGATTTAGGGGGAGTACTTGGAAAGTGCTCTAGTTCAAAGGGGAGTAAACTACTTCTGGGTTTGCTACCCTCCCTTATGTGTGCATGGAATCTCATGCTTGTATGTGTCTGAGAATTTATTTTTCTCAGTCTTTGGGAATTTATTTTCCTATCTTGTGAGAGTTTATTTCTCTCTTTGTTTGTGAGGCTCTGATCCGCTGCTGCATGCCTCTGATGTGCCTACACATCTCTCCAAGTTTTGTTGGGTGACTCAAAGATTATTTTAGCCCAAAATTTGCCAAAGGGGGAGATTGTTGAGGATTTTAGGGTGTTGGCTTCATTTGGTAAAATAAGCCTAATTCCATGATGTGGAGCATGATGTGTGGCACATCAGGTTTCACATCTGGACGCCCTAGCTGGACGCGCTTTTATTTTATTTACACGCGATCTTTTGAAAAAGATTTGTTTTTCAAATTAAATCGTGCCAGCTTGCGCGCCAAGGAACAAGATAATCTTTCATGGTTCTGTTTTAATTTATTGGCCGACTTTGATCAAAAAGATTTGAAACAAACAATTAAAAGATTATGATCAAATAAATCTCAAGAAGAATTAACAAAGGCCAGCTGTCAACATTGAAGATCCAAGCCCATGAAACTTGTTATATATAAAGGAAGACTGAAGACACTTTGAAGTACGAAGCCAAGAGTTGAAGAAATCGAGTCTTAGGTCTTAGTCTGTTTATTGTTCATTGTGAGCCTTCACTTGAATCATAATTTTGATACAAATAAGGACTGAGTTTGATAGAGTTGTAATCTCTAGTGTTATTTCTCCAAAGCTTTGAAGCAAGGAGTTAGAGTGTGCAACACTCAAAGCCTTTAGGTACGAGTGCATAGGTTTCTAGGAGTGTGTCTCCAACACTGAGTTTGTTATTAAATCCTTACTGGGTAAGGTTGAGGGGGAGTGAGCAGAGGTTCTCATATCTAGGAGTTCCTAGGTAGAATTAGCACGGGTAGTGATTAAGTGAGAAGTTGTAAACGGGGGAGTTTAGCTTTGAATTGATACTACCATAGTGGATTCATCCCTGGATTGGTATCCTCCAGATTAGGGCTTGTTTAAGCGCCGAACTGGGTTAACAAACTCACTGTGTTCTATTGTTTCCTGCACTTTAAATTGTTTACTTGTTCATCAAGTTCAGCATGTTCACGATGTTGACACATTAGGCTACACATCGTACGATTCCTAAAGTGTACACATCGTGCTACACATCTGACACTTGCCACCAGAAATTTCAAGGTGTTTGGTGTGGTTGTAAGACTAAGTAATAATTCAGAATAGTAGTATTCACTTCCTGGATTGGTATCCCCCAGAGTAGGGTTGTTTAGCGCCGAACTGGGTTAACAATATTGTGTGTTCTTTAATGCTTTTATTTACTTCAGCATTGCAATAAAGTGTGATCCTAATAACCAGTTGTCTAGGACATCTGGACTGTCACACAAGTTGTCCTAGACATTGTGTAAGACATCTGTCCTGCCTGAGAACAGAATTTCAATATTCTAACAAAATATCTAGATATTTTTCATTCTACGCCTGATCATCTCGTTCAGTCCCCACATTCTCTCTCAAACGAGTCGTATCTCACATACCGATAAACTTTACGGAAACACAAAATTTTACCGTAAACCTTTTAATTAAAACAATTCACAAATTTTCGTACAAATATTATTCCGAATAAATTTTCGCTCCTAAGCTCGGAAAAATATAATGAGATCAAATTCTCATCACATTCGATATATAAAGTCTCCGTTTAAATTTTGACGGAAATCAGAAACCGTACAAACAACGGGTATATCTTGTCCGTTTACTCAAAAACCACTAGAAAAATATTTTCAACATTTCGACGAGACAATAATGTTTCTAAACTCATTTAAATCTTATAATATCATTGTGCCAATTTTTCAAACGTTAAACTACGCGCAAGCACAATCTCAGCAAAAATTCTGTCAAAACAGACAATCAAACAGAAAACCGATAAAAACAAATAGCATAAGCTAATTAATATATCAAAAATATAATTTCTGCTACAGTAATTCTACTGGTCTTACAGTTTGTTAACCCAGTTCGTACGCAACTGCTCCTACTCTGGGGGATACCAATCCAGGAACGAATCCATTATAATAGTACTGATTCGGAGGCCAACCACCTGCCAACACTCCTCACTCAATCCCTATATGTGCAAATTCTACCTAGGCCTAACCTATATATGACCATCCTAGGTCACTTCCTTAATAACGATGCAACACCACACCGTTCTCTAAACTATGGGTAAAAACACACAAAAGGTTGGAGACACTCTCCTAGAAACTACACACTTTTACCTAAAGGCTTCAAGTGTTACACAAACAAACCTTCCTCCTTCCTTAAAAGCTTTGGAGAAGATTACACATACAACTCAATAAAACACAGTCCCAAACTTGCATTAAGACAATGCAAGGAAGGCTCACAAAGAGACTAAATTAACATACTAAAACCCTAATAACCAAATACGGCTAGACTCTCTTAAGAAACTAGGTCTTGGTCTTCACATATATATAGCCTTGAGTTGCTTGGGCTATAAGAAATAATAAGGCTTCAAATTCCTTGCTGGAGAAGGTGTGACAGATCTCTTACAAAAAATATTTCTTGAACCAAAAGATTTGATTTCAAAATATATCACCGTATATTTTTAAAACAAATTTTCCAATGAAGTCTTCTATTGTCTTGGTGCGCAAGCAAGACCTAAAGGCGAGATAGGAAACAAGGGTTCAAAGAAACGGCGCGCTTGATGACCGGAATTTCTGCAGTATTTTAGGTAGTATTATTAGTAATAAAATGACCAAGACAGGCCCAAATACGAAGAATAACCTACAGAATCGAAGAAAAGCATCAAGACAAAGTCAAAATATAGAAAAGACAAGAAAAGCCAAGAAATTGAAGAAATTGTGCATTCCATCGTAGCACGATGGTTCTCATCGTGCCACGATGGGAGTGCTTGCTGGCCAAGGAAGAAATCAAAATATTTTTCAAGCAAATCTACATATCGTGCTACGATGGTGCTCATCATGGTACGATGGACTTACTTGGCGACCAAGCTGATGAAACGCACAGGATTAGTTATAATTCTGAACTAAATCTTCCCATCGTGCTACGATGGACCCATCACAGCACGATGGCTTGCTGAGGTCCATTTAGAAAACTATAAATAGAGCTCAAATTCCTCATTATTATTCATTCAGAAATAGTAGAACATTCTCTACTATAAAAGAGGTGTTCAGAGGAACTCTAAGGGCATAGCTTTCTCCCCTTACGGGAAAGTTATACTCAGCAATATATGTTTTCTTTAGGCTTTTTGTTTAGATTCTTGTAATTTAAATGTTTAGTCTTTAGTAATAGATGCCTTAGGTTGTGGTGGAGAAGATGAACTCCCCTAAGAATATTTGGAGTTTTTAATTGAGTCAAAGTTATAATAAATGATATTCAGTATTATGTTTGTTATTTACTTTCTTGCACTTTAACAACGCATTCTCGTAATCTGGCTGGATAAGCGGGAGCACCAATAGAATAAATATTAGGGAGACTTGATATTTGTCTGGAACTAGTAGTAAATATGCTAGGTGAATAGAGACGGTAACATCTTGAACTAGTTGCGAACTGAGCAATTGGAGGAGGAATCATGAACTAGGTGTGAACTGAGCACTTAGAAGCTGAACAGCCCGATACTAGGACCTAGAGGCATTGGATGGGTGAAGGTAATAATGCATGTGTAATGAATAACTCACCTAATAATTAGGGTAAGTGACACATCGAGGTTAGGCTCTCGTAGGTACCTTAGTTATTAACGTAGGGAAACTTCTTATACATAGGGTAATAGTAAGGTATTACCACAACAAGGAAAAATCAGCGCCGAATAATAATCTGAATAACTATGTTATACACCGATTATGCCAAATATGAAAAGGGAGTAAGTTCAACCACCATACATATCCTCTATGTTTCTGAATCAACTATCTTTACTTTACTGCAAGCATTCCGCTTATTTTATAAAAACCTTTTTCCAAAAACCAAAGCGAATGCAAAACTACAAACTTAAATAACGCTAGCAGAACTTTGGCACGATCCCTGTGGATACGAACTCATTCTAGACACCTAGAGTGTGAATTATTACTCGACGACAGACTGGTGCACTTGCCAGACCGCAGGCAGCGCTGTAAGGTGCGAATAGGGTTTCACATCCAGCTGGCAGTGTTGTTCCCAGATGTGTACCACATCTGACACCACATCAAGCTAGCATCTTGTTTTTGCAAAATGAAGCCAACATATAAAAACCCAACAATCTATCCCTTTGGCAAATTTTTGGCCAAAACAACCTTGAACATCTTCTGGAGAAATATCTTCAACAATTTCCTTCAACTTGACGAAGTCACTTGATAGAGAAGGAAAATACATTTTGCATAGTTACCTTAAGTAACGTACAAGACATCAGAGGCAGCGAAAATAAACACTACTAGCCTCATACAGAAAAACACTTAGAGAAACCTAGTCTCTCATAGTGGATTCACATATGGAGAATTAAACTCCGTACACAAGATGAAATGGAATAAGAATTCCCACACAATAAAATACCACAGAGAAGTGGCACAGGAAAAATAAATTCCTGACAACATGAGAAAAAAAATAAATTCCCAGTCAAATAAGCTAGTGCAGAGAGCACAAGCAACAACATAGCAAGTGCAGAGAGGACGAGCAATAGATCAGCAAATGTGCAGAGAGCACATGCAACACCAGATGTGACTACATTTGTCACCACACCTGTCTTCAGTCTTCAAGACAAATACAAGCTCAAGTTTGAGCACACACCTATAGACATGCATACTGAGACATGCATACTGAGCTAGATAGAGAGAACTAGCTACACATAACTCCCCCTAGAGACATGCATACTGAGAAAAGAATTTTCCCAGACATGGAGAGTATAAACTGAGAAAAATAAATTCTCACACAAAGAGAGTATTGAGAACTCACCCTTACTACCTGCATCAGTCAATCCTAAATTAACCTGCATTACACACCTTACTCCCCCTCAATACAGTACCTGTGTAACTAAGAGATGTTTGAGAATACACAGTACCTCACACAAACTATATGTTATGATTCAGAAATCACAACACACAAAAGATACCATATGTTGACACATGTGTTACACCTGTATCTATTACATGCAGCAATAACCATTACTACAGCACACATGTTGCTCTAGTTCAGCACCTGAAGCATAGCAACAAACAACACCAAAACAAATAACGGTAAATACAGCAAATACTACTCCCCCTTTTTAGCCAAGCAATTTGACAAATAACCATGGAGTAGAAAATATATATTTTGCAACCTATAATAAGTAGAGAGAATTAGGTCAGTTGCACATCACACATGATGTAGCAGCTACAACTCTTCAAATAGGCAGATGCCTAATTTGCTCCTTAACTCCTCAAAACGATTTGCATCCAGAGCTTTAGTGAAGATATCTACTATCTGCTTCTCAGTGTTCACATGTTCAAGAGTCACCACATTGTCTTCCACAAGATCTCTAATGAAGTGGTGCCTGATATCAATATGCTTGGTCCTGCTATGTTGAATATGATTCTTGGAGATATTTATTGCACTTAAGTTGTCACAGTATAATGTTAGCACATCTTGCTCAACATTGTACTCCTTCAACATTTGCT
Source organism: Trifolium fragiferum (assembly GCA_954870985.1). Classification (NCBI taxonomy): domain Eukaryota; kingdom Viridiplantae; phylum Streptophyta; class Magnoliopsida; order Fabales; family Fabaceae; genus Trifolium; species Trifolium fragiferum. The sequence goes on from OX940789.1 coordinate 57,547,203, forward strand.
TCATCCATAACAGTTGAGAGCAACTACTTCAGGCAGCAATATATTCAGCTTCAGCTGTGGACAAGGCCACACTATTATGTTTCTTGCTGAACCACTAAAGAAGAAACATGCACCCCGAAGTGCTCTTCCTATCATCAGCACTACCTGCCCAGTCAGCATCACAATACCCAAATAGCATACAATTCTCTCCATGAGAATACAACAGTCCATAGTCACTAGTACCATTCATATACTTGAGAATTCTCTTGACTTGTGTAAGATGACTCATCTTTGGTTGAGCTTGGTACCTAGCACACACTGCTACAACAAAAGTTATATCTGGCCTGCTGGTTATGAGATACAACAAACTCCCAATCATGCTTCTATACAAGCTTTGATCCACATCAACACCTTTCTCATCCTTTGTTAGCTTGAGATGAGTAGCAGCAGGTGTTCTTTTGTGGGTGGCATTATCCATTCCAAACTTCTTGACAATGTTCTTTGCATACTTACTCTGAGAAATAAAAATGGTGTCACTCATTTGTTTCACCTATAAACCAAGAAAAAATGTTAGTTCACCAACTAAGCTCATTTCAAATTTTGACTGCATCTGGTGTACGAAATGTCGCACCATCTGGTCAGAAATCCCTCCAAAGACAATGTCATCAACATAGACTTGAGCAATTATTAGTCTTCCTTTATCTTCCCTTACAAACAGAGTCTTGTCATTGCCTCCTTTTTGTAGCCATGATTAACCAGGAACACAGTTAGCCTCTCATACCAAGCTCTAGGAGCTTGTTTGAGACCATACAAAGCTTTCTTTAATTTGTAGACATGGTCAGGATAACATGGATCCACAAAACGTTTTGGCTACTGACTAAGGTCTGGCAAGTGCATCAGTCTGTCGTCGAGTAATAATTCACACTTTACTGAGTAGAATGAGTTCATATCCACAGAGACTGTGCTAAAGCAACTAATTTACTTCAGGAACTATGAGTTGCCTCCGCTTTATATAGTTGGGATAGTTTTTAGATTCAAGAAATAGAGAATATAAACTAGAAACAAAGATAATTTAAGAGGATAGGTTAAGTAGTTGGAATCCCTCCCTTATTCCTGCTAGGTAAGTGGTGTTATATCATTGACTATTCCTTTTTGTTATTGACGAACTAATATAAGTAGTAATAACCGCGTACGAGAATTACCCTAATTACGAGTATGAAGAACCTTAATTAATAGAACATGGAACCCGTGTTAGACACGTTGTCACGTCCTCACGCTAGTGATTAGACTCTAAATCTGTAGTCAACTAAGTTTGCTTGCAGAAGTTCTTTAGCCCTTAACCACAAGTGTGACCAAGCTATTATCTATTGATCGGGGTTAGCCGCCGGTTTTGTGGCACAATACTAGATCACTAACCCTATAAGTTAGTTGCCGACCCTTGGATAAATCCTAGCCTTGAGGCACAATATTAGATATCACTAACCCTATTCAGGTTAGCTTCCAGCAAGTGATAAATCCTGACCCTAAGGCGCAATACTAGATATCACCAACCCTAGAAGCGTTCCCTAATTGTGGCCACCAATCAGGTTACGTAATTAAAGCATAAACAATAGAATAAATAAAACTGAATAGAAAATTATATAAACTTAGTACCAAATTACATGATTCCAGCATTCATAAGGGAGTTCATCTTCTCCACCTAACCTAAAGGAGTTTAGCTACTAATAGACATAATTAAATTACAAGAATTAAATAAATGCATACCAATAACCTAGCTACCTTGCGGAGGAAGTTACCTTTCCCGTTGAAGGGGAAAGTTCCTTCCCTTGAGCTCCTCCTCCTTTGCTCTTAGAGAAAAGTGTTTCTCTAAGTTTCTAAGTGTTTCTCACTTTTTCTGAATGAATAATAATGAGAAAAAGGGCTCTATTTATAATTTTTCGGACTTGGGCTGCAAGTTACATCGTAGTACTATGGCACCATCGTACTACGATGTGTTGATTTTCTTCAAAAATATAACTGCAGATTCTGTTCTTTTCTTGTGCGCGAAGTTTTCTTGCCATCGTACTACGATGGGTGCCATCGTCCTACCATGGAAAAATTGGATTTTTTCTTCAACATGAAAGTTGTAGCTCTCTGTCTTAGCTTTCCAATGCAACTGACCGCGCCTCAATCCGATACTCGTAGCTCTAGTTATGGTCCGCATAATGACAGCTGCGCATTTTCTTCATTATTTGTTCTCTTTATGCATTTTCTTCAATTCTTGACTTCTTGGACAAGTAGCTTCACTTCTTTAGGTTTTTTCCTTGTAATTGGTCTAAAACTAATACTAAACTAATAATAAATAATACTAAATACATCATTGAAATTACTGTCATCACAACCACAAACTTAAACAGTTGCTTGTCCTCAAGTAACATGCCTGCCAAGCAAAATCGTCAGTGAAACAACAAGCAGATATAGATGACAGGAATTTCACAACCTTATGTATTTGTCAACAATGGAACCACTGAACTTCACCTCAGCGATCATGCTCAGTCAACACTTGGCTCAAGAGACGTCAATAGTAGCAAGTCAGAAAAATGTTCACGAAGAGTCCATGTACAACCTTTTCTCTCTCTCACATTTTCGCTCGAAATTTGAAAGGGTTATCTCTCAATCATCGTGTAACTTGCCATTTTACCATAGGCTTGCAAGAACTCTAAGCGACCGGTCAAAGTTTAAACAAATACACATTTTGGAGGTCTTTAAGGGTTATAACGTGGCTTAGGTAAAGGTAGGACATTTTTGGATAAGTAGGTTAAAATATTGGAGTTAAGTACGGCTACTCTTCATTTTTGTGTATGCAACCTTTTACCTTAGGGTGCCTTTTTGCTTTGGTATCAGAGAATTAGAACCGGATGTGTCTTTGTATGGTTCTTTTTTCTATCACTAGTTTTGCCCTTTGGCTCTTTCTTTTGCTCTTTTGCTCTTTCTTTTTTTTGTAGAGACTCTTTTTTAGGGAATTTTTTGATGGTTTCCCGTCTCATTTTCATTTTTTTTCCTTTTGTTTAGTGATAGTTCTCTGTATACCCACCCCAAACTTAAGATGTTGCTAGTTCCATGAGCAACCCCAAACTTAGGTTGTTGCCAAGACTAGAGAACTATTTCTACCTAACTCCAAGAGAGGTTAAAACTTTGTTTTTTTGGTCTATAGGCTTGTAACGTGGTTTGTCACCGAAAGAAAAGGGATATATTTTTTTACGGCTCAAAGTTGGCTAGCAAAGGATAATAATAAACATAAGGGTGGCTTGAAAAAGGCTCTGGGTTATAACAAACAATTGCCTCATGTGTATAAGTCAAACCAATCAGTCAGCAGAGAATGCAAGCAAGTTCTAGAAAATAAACAAGAACACGGTACTCTTATAGTAGATCGAAAGAAAGTGGTAATACCGTTTGGAAATATGTGGCTCAAATCCTCACTTGGCTTAGGTATCTGAAGGTTGAACATTTGTCTTGCGAACATTACCTTCGTCACTCGTCTCGTTGTCTCTCGAACTTCCGCACTTTCATGAGCAATCACCTTTGGTGTTCTTTGTATTAAGGCGTGAAATTCAGATCATCCAAATCTAATCGTTACGTCACTGGAACTTTGCCTATAACTTTTAACATGCACTAGATAATAAACAAGCAAACAGTTATTGCATTTTTTAGTAAGCATAGGGGGCTGTCAGCAAATGACATTCATTACATAGATGCTAAACTACTAAGATACAAAGATAGAAGGGAACAGCGGGAATGCTCCATAACTTACTGCCCGCCCTGGAGTGATGATGTACCATGTGTAAAGAATATAGGGTTCAGCTCCCTATTCAACAGGTCCATGATATCTGAGTATTGGCCTGCTCGTGCTTGCTCTGAGTCCGATATGCAGACTGTTGTTGTGGGTTTGTCACCCCAAACTTTGAACTTTTGTAACGTTGTCATAGCTACTTCACCTTTTCACCCACTGTGCACCGTGACTGATCAGGTTTGATAGTTGACTTTGTCTTCTGTTGCTCAATTTGGTGGTAATCCTTTTTGCTCGGTTAAGAATGTGTGTCTCTGTCCCAAGAGATCGTCTCTCCTTTACTTGGGACTTGAGACGTTCATTCATCCTTCCATCTTGACTGGATAAAAATATGGAGGTTATTTTTATTTTTCTTTGGTGCAATGGTGATGAATTTTGTGGTCTAATGGCTGTATAGAAGTTTTGGGTATGGAGGGGTAGGAAAATGTTGAGGTTTGATTTTTGTGGTGATGGATGAATGAATAGAAAAGAGATGATAATGATAGTGACTTTGAAGGCTTAGAAGTGTAGGGTTAATGGGTTGGATGGTGAAGGTGTTGCAACCAGTGTTTCTTTTTGTAACTTCCAAACTTTCATCGTGTCATGAGCAGTTTCATTGCACGATGGCTGTTCCAATGCCATGTTTTTCAAATATTTAATTTTCATCGTGGCACCATAGGAAATTTGTTGCACGATGGGCTTTGGAACAGTTCTTTAAAAATTCTTTTTGGACATAAAATTTTGCATTCCTTCCCTTTTAAAAATATATCTTGTAGTTTTGAAAATTACCTAATATTTGAAAAACTTTAAAATGCAAGAAAAATAAATGAAAGCAATAAAAATACCTTGGGTTGCCTCCCAGGAAGCGCTTCTTTAAAGTCATTACCTAGACGTCAGAAGACTGTTAGGGCGTCTTATATGACAGATGAAATATATCATCCGTCTTCTTCCTCTTCTTTGTTAGGAATCCCAAAAATTTGAGAAATAGAGGATATTGCTTCCATACCCTCTTCAGCTTGACCGTAGCAAACAAAGCACAAATCATATCAATGACTTTATCTATCTCTGACTTTGTTGCTAGGTTGTTCTTTTTGCTGGATATCTTGCTCTTGAAACTTCATTGGTTGGGATTCAGCTCCCTTGTAGAAATCTTCATCCCGAACACTTGACGCATTGCGTTGGTCCGTTTCTATTTCAACCAATTGTTTCTCTTGATCTTCTTCTTTGTCATGTGCTTCTTTCAACATGTCTACAAAATACAAAGACATTGGATTTATGTTAGAATCAAGATCATGGGGTGCTCCCTTAAAATTCACCTCCCCAATAGAACAAGGTTTTGGGAGACTTCTTGGGTCGTCCCGCTGTTGTTGAGGTTTCTTTTGTGGTTGCTCCTCTTTTGGTGAGTCTGCTTGTAGCTTCTCATCTGTTTCCATAAATGTCCCTAAATCTCTTGTATTCAACTCCTTAGGTAGTGAGGATTTTTCATCTTCCTTATGTACGTCTTCCTCACTCCTTGGGGTTTCAATGGTTTCTACTACTTTATCAGCCTTGAAGTCTTCACAATTATTGCCTTTAGATTCTAGCTTCATTGGGGTTGTAACTGATTCAGTTGACTCGCCCTCTTGTTCTTCAAAGTCCTCGCTAGCAACTTCTTCTATGAATTCGCTCAAGGCTTCCTCAATAGATGAGTGTCTTCTAGGTCTTGGGATGAATTCATGGTATAGTTGAAAAGCACACTCTATCGGTGCATTGAGAACTTTGCTAGCTTTGATACAAACTTCTAGAATCTTTGAACATTCATCTTGGTTCCATTCTATTGTCATGACTTAAACTCAAAGAAATTTATTAGTAGTAAAGCACAATAATAAGGATAATAATTGGAGATCAAGACAAGATTTACAAAAAGTTTTATTTTTTGTTGTTTTTGCAAGTCTATCACCATAGGGATTCCCAAGTAAGGGAGGTGGATCACAAGGATCGCTTAAATACCAAGCCTTACCTAGCCAGAATCGTCTGTAAGTTCAATATTGCAAGAACAAATTTTGAATTTTTTTTTTAATTATATTTTTTCTATATACAAATTCCTAAGGTACCCTAACTGCTTTGTCTACACAATCCCCGGCAACGGCGCCAAAAACTTGACTACGGTCTGGCAAGTGCACCAGTTTGTCGTCGAGTAATAATTCACACTCTATTGAGTAGAATGAGTTCGTATCCACAGAGACTGTGTCAAAGCAACTAATTTACTTCAGGAACTATGGGTTGCCTCCGCTTTATATAGTTGGGATAGTTTTTAGATTCAAGAAATATAGGATATAAACTAGAAAGAAAGACAATTTAAGAGGATAGGTTAAATAGTTGGAATCCCTCCCTTATTCCTGCTGGGTAAGTGGTGCTATATCGTTGACTATTCCTTTTTGTTATTGACGAACTAATATAAGTAGTAATAACCGCATACGAGAATTACCCTAATTACGAGTACGAAGAACCTTAATTAATAGAACAGGCAGGGGCGGATCTGCCTTAGGCTTGGTGTGGCTATAGCCACACCAGCCCAGCCCAATAAAAAAAATTATATAAGGAAATTACTCTAATGCCCTCAGTCAAAGTCATCACCCAACTTCTTTCTTCTTGGCTTTTTGCACGAACGAACGAGAAAAACACCACAGCACGCACAAACGAAACAACACCATAGCATACCACCACCGACGGACCACACCGACGTCACCACCACCGACGAACCACCGACGATTGACCACCATCAGAAACAGATTCGATAAGAATTCATAAAGTTTATCATATGAGAAAAAATAAGAACAATATTCACAATATAATTATAAATCTAACAAAAGGAATCAAATTTGAATTTAAATAATGTTAGGGATTTGATATGGAAGGAAAGTGGGTGTTGAATTTGAGTTAGGGTTTTCAGTTTTCATAATTGGGGAATAATTGAATAGAAACCATAATTTGGGGTGTTGAACATTGAACAATTGAAATAGCCATGAATGATACATAGAGAAAAGATAAAGAAGGTGTAGCAGTAGAACTAGAAACTGAATATTGAACTTAAACATGGAAATAATATTGGCTTTTGTTTTATAATCTCAAAAATTTAAGTTTGTTGTTTAACTGAACCAGGATGAAGAAATTTTTTCCGGTATTGCCTAAAGACAAAGCTAGTAGTGGTGAGAGTAACAAAGTCATTGATTTTGAAATATTGGAAACGGATCCTTTTCGTAGACCTCCAATTTCAAGCTACCATCCCGACATCCCATCAGCCTGTTAATTTTGGATTTCCTTGGACAACTTTTGGTAGACAAAGACGTCGATTTGGTAAGCATTGGTTTGATTTATATAATTGGCTTGAGTATAGTGAATCATCGGACAAAGGATATTGTTTGCCATGTTTTTTATTTAAAAATGTTTCTAAATGTGGTGGTAATCACTTTGTGGGGGAAGGTTTTAATGATTGGAAAAACCCTCAAAGATTGTTATCACATGTTACTGATCCTTTTAGTTCTCATATTGATTGTGTGCAAATGGGTCATAATCTCATGAACCCAAAACAAAGTATTGGGGTTGCATTTGCAAAGCAAAACAAGACAACAAATGTCAACTATCGAGTTCGTGTGACCACATCCCTTGTAGGTGTTAAGTATCTTTTGCGATGTGGATTTCCATTTAGAGGAAGTAAAGAGTCTAGCGACGCTTTATATAAGGGACCATTTCTTGAGTTGATAGACGCTTTTAAGGAAATTAATGAAGATGTAGCTAATGTATTGAATAGTGCTCCTTTAAATAATTTAATGACTTGCAGCATCATCATTTGCAGCATTTGATGTAGACAAATTATTGAGAATGGTTGAGCTTTATCCAAATGATTTTAAGGACGTGCCGGAAGTGGTGGTGCGCCATCAGCTTCGGACTTATGTTAGAAATGTTCGAGTTGATCCCAATTTTGCAAAGTTGAAAGGACTTTCAGACCTTTGTGCAATGCTTGTGAAGTGCACTACCTTTGATGTGGTGTACAAGCTTATGAAGCTAGCTCTGGTTTTGCCTGTGGCAACTGCAAGTGTTGAACGTGTTTTCTCAGCTATGAAATATGTGAAGAGTCAATTGTGTAACAAGATGGCTGATCAATGGTTACATGATCGTCTTGTAGCTTACATATAAAGAGATGTTCTTAGACCAGTTAGTAACGATGTACTTTTAGCTCATTTTCAACAAATGAAAGATAGGGCATTTTCTTTGTAAATTTAGTTGTTACGTATATTTTTAGTATAGCTTTTTATTAAATTTAATATAATTTAATTTTTTGAGCAAAAAATGTTAACCCCACTGATTATTTAAGTCCAGGTCCGCCCCTGAGAACAGGGAACCCGTGTTACACACGTTGTCACGTCCCCACGCTAGCGATTAGACTCTAAATATGTAGTCAATTAAGTCTGATTTCAGAAGTTCTTTAGCCCTTAACCAAAAGTGTGACCAAGCTATTATCTATTGATCGGTTTTAACTTGATATACTTTCAGAATTCCTATTTATATCATGTTTCATCTTTCCCTTTTAAAACTTATAAAAAATTGAATAATTGTTTGCTGTTTATTATCTTGTGCATGAGAAACTGTTATAGGTAAGATTGCAGCGAAGTAAGTTATGAATTTTGATGATCCGAATTTCACGCCTTAACACAAGTACCAAAGGTGAATACTCAGAAGTGCAGAAGTTCGGGAGACAATGAGACGAGTGATGAAGCTGGTGTCTGCGAGATAAGTGTTCATACCTTCTAGATACCTAATCCATGTGAGAATTTGAGCCAAATATTTCCACGGTATCACCAATTTCTTTCGATCTACTATGAGAGTACTGTGCACTTGTTTATTTTCTAAAACTTGTTTTAATTCTCTGTTGACTGGTTACTTTAATTAATGTGCATTGAGGCAATTGTTTGTTATAACCCTGAGACTTTTCAAGCCACCCTTGTTATTATTATATCCTTTGCTAGCCAAATTTGAGCCGTAAAATAATATATCCCTTTTGTTTCGGTGACAAACCACATTACAGGCCTATAGACCATAAAAACAAAAACATTACCCGCTATTGGAGTTAGGTAATAGTTCTCTAGTCTTGGCAACAACAAAGTTTGGGGTTGCTCATGGAACTAGCAACATTCTAAGTTTGGGGTCGGTATACAGAGAACTATCACTTACAAAAGAAAAAAAAATGAAAAAGAAACGGGAAAACATCAAAAATTCCCTAAAAAAATGAAATAAAAAGAAAAGAACCAAAGGGCAAAAATAGTGATAGAAAAGAACCACACAAAGACACATCCAGTTCTTAATCTTTGATACCAAAGCAAAAAGGCACCCTAAGGAATAAGGTTGCTTGCACAAAAAGGAAACCAAGTAGAACTTAACTCCAATGTTTAGCCTACTATCCCCAAAATGTCCTACCTTAACCTAAGCCATGTTATAACCCTGAAAAGACCTCTAAAAATGCATGTTTCTTAAAGGTTAACCGATCGCTTAGAATTCTTGCAAGCCTATGGTAAAATGGCAGGTTGCACGATGATTGAGAGTACCCTTTCAATTATGAGTGAAAATGTGAGAAGAGAGAAAAGGTTGAACACGGACTCTTGCAGGCACTTGTCTGACTCTCTACTATCAACGTCTCATGAACCAAGCAGGACTGAGCATGATCGCTGCGGTAAGAATCAGTGGTACCATTGCTGAATACATGCAAGGTTGTGAAATTCCTATCATCTTTATTTATCTCTTAACTCGCTGACGATCTTGTCTGACAGCATGTAACTTGAGGACAAGCAACAGTTTAAGTTTGGGGTTATGATGAAAGGAATTTATGATGTATTATTAGTTATAGTATTAGTAATAAAATGACCAAGACAGACCCAAATACGAAGGAAAACCCAACGAATCGAAGAAAAGCATAAATAAAGACCAAGGATCCAAGAAATACAAGAAAAATCCCAAAAAGTGAAAATTTCACGCTTTCATCGTAGTACTATGGCTCCCATCGTGCCACGATGGGAGCTGCTTGCTGGCCAAGAAAGCAGAAGAAATAAATCTAAAGAAAATCTGTTCATCGTGCTACGATGGTGCTCATCGTGGTACGATGACCTTACTTGGCGACCAACCTGATGAAACGCACATGATTAGTTATAATTCTGAACTAAATCTTCCCATCATGCTACGATGGACCCATCGCAGCACGATGGCTTGCTGAGGCCCGTTTTGAAAACTATAAATAGAGCTCCAATTCCTCATTATTATTCATTCAGAAATAGTAGAGCATTCTCTACTATTATAGAGGTGTACAGAGGAGCTCTACGGGCATAGCTTTCTCCCCTTACGGGAAAGTTATACTCAGCAAGGTATGTATTTCTTTAGGTTTTATATTTAGATTCTTGTAATTTAATTATGTAGTCTTTTGTAATAGATTCCTAGGGTTGTGGTGGAGAAGATGAACTCCCCTATGAATATTTGGAGTCTGTGATTGAGTCATAAGTTATAATAAATCGTTATTCAGTAATTTATTTGTTATTTACTTTCTTGCACTTTAATAACGTATTCTCGTAATCTGGCCGGATAAGCGGGAGCGCCCATAGAATAAATATTAGGCTTCACTTTAATATCAAGATTAGGGTAACTTTAATATTTGTCCGAAACTAGTATTAAATAATGCTAGGTGAATAGAGACGGTAACATCCTGAACTAGTTGTGAACTGAGCAATTAGAGGAGGAATCAGGAACTAGGTGTGAACTGAGCACTTAGAAGCTGAATAGCCCGATACTAGGAACTAGAGGCAGTGGATGGATGATGAGCATAATGCATGTATAATGAATAACTCACCTAGTAATTAGGGTGTGTGACACAACGAGGTTATGCTCTCGTAGGTACCTTGGTTATTAACGTAGGGAAACCTCTTTTTCATAGGGTAATAATAAGGTATTACCATAACAAGAATAGATCATCGCCGAATAATAATCTGAATAACTATGTTATACACCGATCATGCCAAATAGGAATAAGAGAGTGAGTTCAACCACCATACCCATCCTCTATATTTCTTGAATCACTTATCTTTATATTTCAGCAAGCATATCGCTTATATTTCATAAAAACCTTTATAAAAACCAAAGCGAATGCAAAACCACGAACTTAAATAACGCTAGCAGCACTTTGGCACGATCCCTGTGGATACGAACTCATTCTAGACACCTAGAGTGTGAATTATTACTCGACGATAGACTGGTGCACTTGCCAGACCGTAGTCACTCACCCCGACCAATAGACAATAGATTAGTCACACTTGTGGTTAAGGGTTAATGAACTTCTGAAACCAAACTTAATTGACTACATATTTAGTGTCTAATCACTAGCGTAGGGACGTGACAACGTGTCTAACACGGGTTCCCTGTTCTATTAATTAAGGTTCTTTATACTCGTAATTAGGGTAATTATCGTACGCGGTTATTACTACTTATATTAGTTCACCAATAATAAAAAGGAATAGACAATGATATAGCACCAACTACCCAGCAGGAATTAGGGAGGGATTCGAGATACTTAACCTACCTTTTCTCATCTGAACTCAATCACTTTACTTTCCTAATAATTTCTAAATAAATAAACTCAAACCTAAAATCAAAGAGGAGGCAATCTCAACATTCCTAAGATAAGCTTAGTAACCTAGGCGTTGTCCCTGTGGATACGAACCCATCCTAACTAGGGTGAGGATTATTACTAGACGACAGACCTGTACACTTGACAGACCGTAGTCAACCAACTTCATCACTCGTCTCATTGTCTCCCGAACTTCTGCACTTCAGAGCATTCACCTTTGGTATTTGTATGAAGGTGTGAAATTCAGATCATCAAGATTCATAACTTTCTTCGCTGCAATCTTACCTATAACAGTTTCTCATGCACAAGATAATAATTAAACAACAAACAGTTATTTGATTTTTTTAATAGTTTATAAGGGTTGTTTATAGATGAAGATGACATAGATGGAATTCTTAAGTACAATTTATTGAATTGAAATTACTAAATTAAAAATGCTAAAATAAAAAACTTATCCTTGGGTTGCCTCCCAAGCAGCGCTTGTTTAGCGTCTCATTAGCTTGACGCATTTCCTCCATTACAGAGAATAGGTTCGCATGTTTCTTCTCTTCTGTGCTCCATTGTTCCGGCTTGAAGCACTCACCATCTTCAATTAATATTTCTCACAATCTGGACAGGACCAGGTCTGTTTCCACCACACCCTCAACTATCCCTGTTGACGACTTATTTTTCGGTGTAGTTTCATAGAGAGTGGTTTCTTCACCCCAAACTTATATTGGTGCATGACTATTCTTTGATACGTTTTCTTCACAAGGAAGAATTTGTTCTTTTGAGATGACTTAGTGGACCATTTCTCCTGATTGTAAACAATTCATTCCTGATGGCTCTTCTTTTCTCGTCCTTCCTTCTCATATCATCTTCGTTTATGGCTTCCATAGTTCTGAAACCATTACTGCTCTACAGCCCTTTCTCATCCACTTCCTGTTATATTCTTTGATTGATGTTCTTCCATAAGTTTCAGTCCAATGATCCTCCTGACCATTGACTATTCTTTGCAGCCTTCTCTTTTACAATTTGCTCCATCTCACGACATCTTCCTTGGGAGTTTCCTGTGATAGTGCTGTCTTTAGTTGGCTGTTGCCAACCTTTCTAATCCTTATTGTCTTTGGGTACCTGTCTACATGCACTCAACAAATACCTTCAGTAGCACTGGAAAAGATAGTAATATTTTTTTGGTTTGTCTCGTGTATCAATGTCACTATGAAAATTCTCAGGTAAGTGAGGTGGATCAAAAGGATCACTTAAATACCAAGACTTTGCCTTAGCCAGAACTTTCACAGATCAAAATCCACAATCATTAACAAGATTTTTTTCATTTTTTTAATTTTTTTTGTATTTTTTGAAATTTTTTGACAAACATAAATAAATCTAGTTGCGCTACGTAAACACAATCCCCGACAACGGCGCCAAAAACTTGACTACGGTCTGGCAAGTGCACCAGTCTGTCGTCGAGTAATAATTCACACTCTAGGTGTCTAAAATGAGTTCGTATCCACATGGATCGTGTCAATGCACTACTAGCGTTATTTAAGTTCGTTGGTTTGCATTCGCTTTGTTTTTTGAAAAGGTTTTTATAAAAATAGGGATATGTGTTGCAGAAAAGTAAAGATAAATGATTCAGATATATAGAGGATAGGTATGGTGGTTGGACTTCCTCCCCTACTAATATTTGGCATGATTGGTGTATAATATAGTACTCAGTCTAACATTCGGCGTCAATCTATCCTTGTTGTGGTAGTACCTTACTACTACCCTAATATATGTGAGGTTTCCCTACAATAATAACTAAGATACCCTCAAGACTTGTATAAATATGTGTTTGGTTCGGTAACAACTCTACATATCAAAATGGAGAATTTAAAATTTCAAACGAACACCCACCTACCTGCAGTCTACTACAACCGTGGAGAATCAAATCTTTTTAGAATCCACGTTGATGTTACACTGGGCGATCTGAATCATCAGCTGACCCAGCTCAACACTCGTTTCCACTTCCAGGATCAATGAAGGGTGACCGAAGTCGAGTATCGACGTCCGTCGGTGTGCTCAGACGAAACCGTGTTGTTCACCAACATGAAGCTTCAGAACAACGACGATGTAAGAACAATGTTCTCTATTTTCTCTTGGTACATGACGAATGGACTAATCGAGAGCTAGATGCTAAGTTGGTTATATTTGTCGAAGATATATGTTCAAACATGATCCGTCTGAGAACTTACGAAGAAATCACGGCTTGCATGGTTGAACCCCGTGAGGGTGAAGTTGATGCAGTTAATTTATCGGATCCTTAGTTTAATTCATGTTTTATTTACTGTTTTTTATTTATTAATGTACTTTGTTGTTATTGTTGTTATTATGCAAAAGTCCATGTTTGGAATTCAAAATCATGTTCTTTGATATTTCGCCATCCAGAAAGCGAAATACTAAGCCTTTCGCTTGCTAGAATGCAAAGTATGAAGCATTTCGCGTCCTACGAAGCGAATCGTATCAGTAACATATTACAACTCAAATGGCAGAGGAATCGCAAGAAATTTAATAAATAACAATTTTATTACATTAAAACAGTGAAAATTACATCATAAACCATTAGAAAAAAAATTACATCCGAATAATTTTCGTTAGGCAAAAAAATTATATTAGAATTATAATATAAATAATAAAGACTAAAAGAGACGCAGTGTCTTTTTTTAAAATTAACAACCAAAAGGATGAGGATGTTCCACTGATTGAGATTGACCACCAAGTCCAACTTGTTTTTCAATTACCACCACATGATCCCTTGGCGGTCCTATGGGCCTCTGCTACTCTACCAACCTCTATTTCGGTTACTCATCATTCATAATTTGGACACAAAAATCCATCGTCAATTACCGTAGGAATGGTATGAGTAACCGACAACGGACTTTGCGGCCGTTTATACGAAACTAATTACAATTAAATTAAACAATAAATAGTAAAACAAAAAAGGAAGAAGTAAAAAACACAATGACGGGGGGGGAGAGAGAAAGAAGTGTGGTGTGAAAAATATTCACAGAAATGCTCTCAATTTATAGAATTCACCATGCATTATGATTGGTTGAGCTTATGTCATTGCCTCCCACATGGTCTCAATCATATTTGGCCACGTGGCAATCATTTTTGACTACATGGAAGTCTTTTTTTTACTACTGACATGTTCACTATGTAGAAGACGAATGTTGCTGCTCGCTATGTAGCATGCAAACTGTGGTTTCCGGTTTTACAGACTCCCTTTATAAGTAGCGAGAGGAGTAAATTGGAAATATCAAGGGGAGCGCATGTGAAACAGGGTGCGAGAAGCAAAACTCTTGTATTGTAGTCCATATGAGGGCTTATGAAGTAAAGATCATCGACAAGTAGGGTTTAAATAGAAAGTCTTAACTAATGATTTAGGCGAAAATAGTTTCAAGTAAGTTTAACCCAAACTGACCTTGGAATTATTATTTTTTATAAAACAACTTTTTTTTTCTTTCACTCTCAGTTTAATCTGGTTCGGGAGTCAGTTCTAACATCAAGTGATTCAGCTCCTTCCCGATCGCAGTTGCAATTTAAAACATTAAACTAAACCTGTTTCCGGTATTTAATTTTCCTTTTGTAAAAACTACAACGTTATGAGATGTTGAATAGGGATGTAATGAAGCACATGCTCTGACACGGACACCACGACACCGCTAATGTAAAAAATATAGGACACCGACACCGCTACATATTATAAAAGATATAAATTGAGAATCAAAACTTATTTTTTAGTTATCAAGAAGCCTTTATTTTAGTTAGAAAAATGTATGTATATTGGTGAACTATTATTAAATTGAAAGTGAAATGTATGGATATTATTTTTTATTTTTACCTTTTTTAAGAGTTTTTTTTTTACCTTTTTTAAGAGAACTTAGGTAATTAAAATATATACTTTTTTAAAAAAGTTATCATCCATGAATATATGTTAATATCCATGGATACCTCAAAACCCGCGGATTGCCATCTAACAGATACCCACACGAATATGGTTGGACGATGCAAGGTTTCCCTATTAACAAGTTTTCGCAAATTTCCAATTACTATTGCTGCGAAGAGAAAGCTCAATCATCAATCATTTGAGACAATATATGAATAACAACACCTTTTGGATTATTTGAATATTTAATTATGTGTACTCATTAGTTTTCTAGGTTTTGGTGCCTTGGGTTTTAATTTTTTTTGTTTGAGTAACTTTAGAAAAATGTTTCTAAATAATATATTAAATTGTGTAAAGAGTACTTAAACTAATATACTTATATAGACTATGCTATAGCTAACGGGCTTGATTAATGGGCTGAATACAACGATAACACAATTACAAAATATATGCCCAATAACTACCGATACGACCTTGTGTTCACAATATTAATGATACTAAGTCATAAATGTTTTACACTAAAGCTTAATTGAAGAAAGACTTACTAATATAGGCACATAGATAGAGAGAGAACAGTTAAAACAATAATAAAAGCACAATATATTGATGGCAAAAATCGTTTTAATTTGTGTCCTTTATTTATTTTTGTAATAAACTGTAATTTTGTTATTATTATTGCAGAATTTACATGTTGTACCATGTGCTGATCTTCCTGCGTCAGTAGACTGGACGTGTAGTGGGGTTCTGTCGCCCGTAAGATCTCAAGGCAAAGTAAGTTAATGTTGGACTTTTGTTACTGCTGAGATGATAGAAACAGGCCTGAAAATATTTAGGGGAGAAACCGTCGCGGTATCCACACAGGAGCTTTTGGATTTTGTCCTAATAAGAGAGAACGCGGTGGTAAACGTATCTACGGGTTGAAGTATGTCGCACTTCACGGCATTTGTTTGGAAAAAGACTATCCATATGAGGGAGTCTATTCCAGCCGAGAGAGAAGACAAAAAATGGTTAGTTTTTTGTCATTTTCTCACTTAATTTGAATATTATTATCTTGCTTTCTGATTTTTTGTTTCATTGTTATTAACAGGTCGATAAACTCATAAGAGGTCACCGAGTGAGGATTAAATCGTGTATTAAAGTGGACAAAGATGAGATTTTCTTGATGTACGCGGTTGCACAACAACCTGTAAGTGTGGGTATTTGTGTGGGAAATCAACTCATGCGTTACAAAAAAGAAAACATATATGACGGGATGTGTCAAAAGCTTTATAAATCTCCAACACTGAAAAATGGTTGGACGATGTGGAAGTTGCATGAAAAGCCAAATCATTCAGTCCTGATAGTAGGATATGGAACTACAAATGATGGCAGAAAGTATTGGTTAGTTAAGAATTCTTGGGGTGGTATGTGGGGGGATGGAGGCTTTTTTAAGCTCAAAAGGAAATCTCACAAGCCAATGGGCCAATGTTTTATCTTACACTCTCCATTAGATAAAGACTTTGACCCAGGCAATGTGATGGTCCCAGAAATTTCACTAATGGGTTCCAACACAATCTCCGGCACCGTCGACGGCTTCTCAGCAGCAGCAACCGAAACATAAGGCTTCAATACAAAGGAATTTCCCCTACCCATATCACAATTTTCAATAAAGACTCCACTTTTATGCTTCAAGCTCCATGATTTTGAAGAACCCCAAAGATTTGACCTCAATGAAACTGATTTTGATGAATTGGGTTTGTGGGAAGTGGATGAATGGTGAAAAAAATCAGTAATTTGAGCTAAATTGTTTATTCACGTCCAGGAACAAAAACAGAGAAGATGAAGAACTGATTGAGGGTGGATTGTGATGGACAATGGAAACAATCAATTGTTATTTATAGGCATGAAGCAAAGAACCTATTGCACTATTAAGAATCTTATCATTCCTATTCATACCGAGTAAACAGAACAAAATATTCTACATATATTCAAAAGGGATCGAATCCAATACAAACAGTGGAAAAAATTTGAAATTCAAAAATGGAATAGAAACTAACCATTACAGCGCCACGCATCAGTTATTGGAAGAAACAACCAAATTTTCGAATCGCTACAGGTGCTGGACGAAGGAGAAGGCAGGATTTCAAAAAATGGCTCAAAATGCCACTCTACAGTTTTCCTTGAAGGATTTTCTATTGTTAATATATAGGATTGTGAATAATGAAGAATTGATACGAGAGTAATTTGAATTTTGAACATATGAGAGTTGAAAGAGAAGGGAAGCTGCCTAGTCAGAGGGAGAAAATACTCTCTTCCACCTATTAGAATAAATCAGTCCATATTGATATTAACTACTCCTTAATTCTAGCCACTATTTAATATTAGTTCATTTTCATACATATCTCAATTTTATTAAGCTTTATAGTGTGAGCTTATATGGCATTATCACGACCTGGCCTAATTAATTGTGATTATTGCTAAAACACCACTTATAACAATACAACCTTATTCAGGTCTTAGTTCCTTAAACTTTCATAGTATGAATCTTATCATTTCAACACATATATTCATTTAAACTTATAAAATAATTATTTAGAAATTAAATATGAAACGCACCGTTTGCAATAAATAAATAAATAATAGTAATTAGTAAGTAAATAATTAAAAGAGTAAATATAACAAAATATAAATAAGAAGAAAAAAAAAATTTAAAGAAAGAAAGAATGGTCTAGAAACGGTAACATAAGAGAATCCACTGAACCCCAATTGTTTGCTCACGTTTCCAATTCTTCTTTCCCTTTCCATTTCTCAGCTTCAACATTTCATTAACACCCACTTTCAATTTTCCTCCCAAATCTCTTCCATGTATACCATACTCTTGAAGAAAATTATGCATATAGGCAAAGCTATCTCTTAGTCTACAAATGTGATTGAGTATAATTTTGGGGTTAGGGTTAATGCTCTTAGGATGGAGATGAATACCCACTCCTTAAAAGTTGCTTATTGAGACTCTTTGAGGTAAATATAACATCTATAATTCAACAATTTAGCTTTGGGTATATTTGATTTGGTGTAGAAACTTAATATTAGAAATTAGAGTAGGAATTGGAGGATTTTGATTTACATATGTTTAGCTAAACTCTAGAATGACTTTATAAATATTGATAAACCTTATTGATGTTCAGATTCTTCAGCGGTTGCTTTGTATACTTCTCCGGACGTTGTTGGAGAGCAAAACTAGTCGGTCTTCATAGTTGTGAGTTGATAATAATCATTATCACCTATTTTGAATACTATTATAAATTTTCATGTTGTTTATTTATGTTAAAATACTTATTATGAATTATTTTGGGGAAACATGCCTTTTAAAATTTTTCATCCTTCTCTTTCGTTAATTTAAAATCATTGTTATTAAATTGTACTCTAGTTTGATTTGTTTATGGTTGATAACATAGCTTATTTAAGTTTGAGACTTGATTGTGTATGTTTTACATAAACTTTGAAATATTGAGAAACATGGATTTTTGTAATTATGTTTTGAGAATAACGATTGCGATTTTTTCGGCGTTAATGAGAATAATGGTCTAGGTGCACCTAGTTAGATGATGTCGATTAGGGAGGGTTAACCGTTAGATGGAGCTACCCCTATGGAAAGGCCGCCATTAGGAGGAGAGGGCTATCAACGAGTTGTCGACTCCCTAATTAAATGCGATGATGTGATTTCTTGATCGAGGAGAAAAGGGCTATCCGTTAGATGGAGCCGCCACTAAGAGGAAGGCCGCTCTTAGGAGGAAAGGGCTATCAACGAGATGAAGCCGTCTCTCGATTATCCCATAATGAATTCTTTTATTTGATTGGATTTCTATACTTTTTCTTATTTAAATTTCGAACACTAACGATTTGGATTGGGAACTATTTTTAATACATAGTTACTACTTCGCAATTATTTCTATAAGTTTCTAAAAAAAAATAAAATAAAATAAAATAAAATGCTCGTGCCTTTGCATGTTTCCCTTCTTGTTGGTAGTGATTATTGTCTCTCACTAAGTCTTATGACTTACCCCTTCTTCTTATATTTTTTTTTTCAGATTCCCAGACAGCTGAGTAGCAGGTTTCTAGTGTAGATAAAGCTTCATCAGTCACTCTTTTGGTAGGCCTCCTTGATGGAAGGCTATGTGTATATGTGTATTTTGAGTCGACCGAGTATCTGCAGCTATTTTGAGTCTAGGGATATTTTTTTGGAATCTATAAATTTAATCTGCATCTGTTTAAACTCTAGCTGATGATGTATATTGAAAAACAGGATTTATTTTGGATTTGGAAATGTTGTAAATACAGAGGATACTCTGTCGAAATTTCTATAAATATTATTTTGAAGTAAAATGAGCAATTTTGCAAGTTTCGTGTTTATTGTTCGTTAACTTTGGTCATTAGGCTTGCCGAACAAGTAATAGTTCGTGCGCCGGTCACGATGCGAAATTGGGTCGTGACAAAGTTGGTATCAGAGCTCCGGTTGTATGTCCAAAATAGCTGCAGACATAGAGTAATAATAGATTTTTGCTAGTAAATTGTGAACCGCGGCACCATTTACTCGCAAAGAGCTATTAGTGCTCTATGATAGTCTTCCTTGTCGTCTAATCTTGAAATTTCATGTGGTCTTTGATTTGTCTCATTTTTCTTGTTGTCGTGTCCTACATCTAATCAATTCTATTTCACTAGGTGAGGATGCCACCTAGGACTAGAAACCAGAACAGAAGAGAAGTTGTTGATGAATCTACTACTCAACCCCAAGAACCTCGACAAACAGGTCGAGTTCGTGTTCGAGGTCGACGTGGAGGTAATGTTAGAGGTCGCGTAGCTAATCGAGGTGGGCGTGGCTTAGCTGCTAATGTACTAAATGTTGAGGTGCCTAGAGGAAGGCGGGGAAATCCAGCCATTGAAGAATTTAATGCTGGTTTACAGGGATTACAACAAGTTGTGCAACAACTTGTTGGGGTTGTAGGACAACAACAGGGTAATCAAGGGCAACCAACTGTTGGTGGCCAGCAAGAAGTTAGACAGGGTGAGCAGCAGGCGACAACTCAAACAAGGGAGATTGAGGTTACTTTAGCAGAGTTCTTAAAACTTAAAACCCCTACTTTTTCCGGGTCTGATGCAAGTGAGGACCCACAACGTTTCATTGACGGTCTAGAGAGATTATGGAGAGCATTAGGATGTTCCGATATAAGGGCCGTGGAGTTGGCATCATTTCAGTTGGAGGGTGTGGCATATGACTGGTTCGATACTGTGACACGTGGAAGACAAGTCGGATCACCTCCGTTAGTATGGGGTGAGTTCTCTCGATTGTTCATGGCTCGTTTTCTTCCGGAGAGTGTTAAAGATGGTTTAGCTCACGAGTTTGAGCGATTTGAACAAAAGGAGGGAATGTCAGTTACGGAGTATAGTGCTCGTTTTACACAGCTTTCTAGATATGCTCCCTACCCTATCACCGAAGAGATGCGTATCAAGAAGTTCATCAGAGGATTGAGGGAATACTTATTTAGATCAGTGGTTGGTTCTAACTGTGCTACTTTTGCTGAGGTTTTGAGCTTGGCACTTCAGATTGAGCAGCGGCAGAAGGATAAAGGAGGTAGTAAACAAGATTCTCGCAAGAAACAACGAGTTGAAGGATCATACAGTCATTACTATAGTAGTGGTGGTGGTTCTATGTCTGGTCATCAAGGGCAACAAAGGTCAATTTCACAAAGGGGTGGTTTTAGTGGACAATCTTATGGCTCTGTGCATAATCGGAGGCCGGATCAAAGGGCATCCACAGGGTCCACTTTTCCTCAGAGGCATTCTAGTGGTACAACTGTAAATTCTTTCCAAGATGGTAAAACATGCTATTAGTGTGGCCAAGAAGGTCACCTCAGGAAGAAATGTCCAGTAGCTATGACACAACCATCATCTAGTCACGCATCAGCACCAGCAGCTTTAGCTCCTTCCCAAGTTCCTTCTGCACCTATGCGGCAAATGGGAAATTCTTCTGTTCAGGGTGCAGGTACATCTCAATATGAGGGTAGAAGATCAGGAGGTAGAGGACAAATGCAAGCAGGGAGAGGACAAGCTCGAGTTTTCGCTTTGACTCGTCAGGATGCTCAGGCATCCAATGCAGTGGTTACAGGTATACTTTCTATTTGTTCCCAAGATGCTCATGTTTTGTTTGATCCCGGAGCTACACATTCTTTTGTCTCTTTATGGTTTGATCCCGGACGTTGTTGGAGAGCAAAACTAGTCGGTCTTCATAGTTGTGAGTTGATAATAATCATTATCACCTATTTTGAATACTATTATAAATTTTCATGTTGTTTATTTATGTTAAAATACTTATTATGAATTATTTTGGGGAAACATGCCTTTTAAAATTTTTCATCCTTCTCTTTCGTTAATTTAAAATCATTGTTATTAAATTGTACTCTAGTTTGATTTGTTTATGGTTGATAACATAGCTTATTTAAGTTTGAGACTTGATTGTGTATGTTTTACATAAACTTTGAAATATTGAGAAACATGGATTTTTGTAATTATGTTTTGAGAATAACGATTGCGATTCTTTCGGCGTTAATGAGAATAATGGTCTAGGTGCACCTAGTTAGATGATGTCGATTAGGGAGGGTTAACCGTTAGATGGAGCTACCCCTATGGAAAGGCCGCCATTAGGAGGAGAGGGCTATCAACGAGTTGTTGACTCCCTAATTAAATGCGATGATTTGATTTCTTGATCGAGGAGAAAAGGGCTATCCGTTAGATGGAGCCGCCACTAAGAGGAAGGCCGCTCTTAGGAGGAAAGGGCTATCAACGAGATGAAGCCGTCTCTCGATTATCCCATAACGAATTCTTTTATTTGATTGGATTTCTATACTTTTTCTTATTTAAATTTCGAACACTAACGATTTGGATTGGGAACTATTTTTAATACATAGTTACTACTTCGCGATTATTTCTATAAGTTTCTAAAAAAAAAATTAAAAAAATAAAAATAAAATAAAATGCTCGTGCCTTTGCATGTTTCCCATCTTGTTGGTAGTGATTATTGTCTCTCACTAAGTCTTATGACTTACCCCTTCTTCTTATATTTTTTTAAAGATTCCCAGACAGCTGAGTAGCAGGTTTCTAGTGTAGATAAAGCTTCATCAGTCACTCTTTTGGTAGGCCTCCTTGATGGAAGGCTATGTGTATATGTGTATTTTGAGTCGACTGAGTATCTGCAGCTATTTTGAGTCTAGGGATATTTTTTTGGAATCTATAAATTTAATCTGCATCTGTTTAAACTCTAGCTGATGATGTATATTGAAAAACAGGATTTATTTTGGATTTGGAAATGTTGTAAATACAGAGGATACTCTGTCGAAATTTCTATAAATATTATTTTGAAGTAAAATGAGCAATTTTGCAAGTTTCGTGTTTATTGTTCGTTAACTTTGGTCATTAGGCTTGCCGAACAAGTAATAGTTCGTGCGCCGGTCACGATGCGAAATTGGGTCGTGACAAAATAGTCAACAAAAGAAAAACATAATTATACACGTAAGATGAGCTGTTAAATGATAAATCAAAATTTACTAAAATGAATATATAAAATATTGGAACGTTCCATTATTACCCTCTTAAAAAAGTTTCGTCCTCGAAACTAGAAAATAAAAAGATAGGTTAGATAAGGTTCCCTCATTAAATAAAATTATAGGGTACGAAAATCACTCTCTAAAATTGAAATTAAAATGTTCTAGTTCGTGAATAGAATATTTATCGATAAAATAAAATTTTCGAGTCTTACATTATCCAACATATCCTTTGGCCAATAACCTACAATAGTGTTACCATTCACTCTAAGCCACCAATTCCCATAATCATCCTAAATCAACACAACAAAATTATGAGAAAATAGTTTAATATTTGTTTTTTACACCAGTTACATGATGGCATAAATACAATTTGTTCATTTGGTTAAGATTTCAACTATAAAGCCTAGATACATGACACAATATTGATACAATACCATACTAATACAGTGATACGGAAAAAGTTTCAAAATATTATTCATTTTACTTGAAATATTGTAGCTACATACCAATGTTGAGTGATTAATTATATAGTTCAATAGAAATATTTGAATAATCTTTGATCACATATGTTATAATTACCTGAAATAGTCCAATATTGATTTCATATTGTTGGTAAAATGGGTGTAAATAAGGTCCTAAATGAGAACCAATTGCAACTTCGTGGCTATTTGCACAAAACCATGACATGTAAGATCAAACCAACATGTTGACTTGTATGAATCTTTCTGGATCGCAATCAAGAAACCACAAATCAATGTTGTTTTTTCTCTCTAGATTTATGGTTGTACACAAACCAACTACCACTATAAGATTAGAAACTACACACATGAAAAGAACATATCGTCCAATAAATGAACAAACGGGTGCTATCGTCACCATACAACTTTGGATTAACCTAAACCAAAACATATAGAGAGAGGATTAGGAATGTGTACTAATATCTATAAAATTGCGCCTGCGCATTTAATTGTGCTGGCACAGTTTAAATCAGATACACTCCTCGAATTAGCCATGTAATGTCGGACATGTGTTGTGTTGATGCGGATGGCTGGAAAATAAATAACCAACAAATAACCCGAGGCGTGTAATCACTAAACTAAGGAATTATCCGCAAATATTGTGCAACTCTCCCAAAATATAACCGATTCATCTCAACGATAAACATGCCGAGGCTATCAATACACGAGAAATGACAACATGGTAGGCAACTCAGGAACTTAGTATAAAATCTATTTGTGAAGTAAACTCTAGTCTTATATAAGAAAAGGTTTTACGTAAAAGCAGTCTATGAACTTTTTCTTGTTTCTAGTTCACATCTCTCTTGTGCCTATTTTATAAAACACAATCAACTTTATAATATATGAGAAGAATATGTATCTACTTGTTACCATGTTAGCAAAATTAGTCTTAGCTAATCCTATACAAAAAATTAGGAGCATGTGTTTCTAAAATTATGCTAAATAATTGGAGGCACTTTGAACAAGTAATTCCTAAAATCATGGTTTTGAGATAAGGTAGTAACAATGTATCATAAGTTTGAATACCAAGTCAAATACCGTTTAACTCTAATAAAACACATTTTCTTTGTGGCATAAAGATATTTTTCAAAATAAAACCAATTAAAAATAGGGCCATGCTAAACAGTGCACCTGGTGCACTAGTTAAGCATACCCAAAAAGGAAAGAAAGAGATAAAATTAATGTAAGAGAGATAACTTTTTGCATCTTTAACACATTAAATGCACAAGTTACAAGAAAAAATTTCTATATTAATATGCTTAACCAATGCACCAGGTGCATTGTTTAGCATTTTTCTTAAAAATAAATAGAAAAATAATTATTAAACACATTATAATTAAACTTTTGAAATATCCCAAAAATTTCCAACATGTTGACGTCCAACATAGATATATATGATTACATTGAGTTATATCATTTTATCAAATTAATATTAGTGTCTATGTGCCAGTATTCATGTCGTATTCGGTATGTTTGTGTTTCATAGCTAGGAAAGTATGTATGAAATTTTTTCTTGACTTTGAAGTAGGGTTATTGATCACTAACCGCCCATCCCGCTTCAATGGTTTCTATTGAGTAAAATGATACTCCTTATTCTCATTAACACTAAATGTGTGCCTTATATAGGCTGATACAAACATTACAACACAAGTAACTGCTCGCTGAGCCAAAGCTCGTTTGCTGAGCCAAAATACAAGCACACAGACTAGGCCTAACTAAGGCCAAGGCACATAACAAATAATACCAACATAAAGCTCAACACACAAAAAACCCACCCTTAAATTGAACATACAAAACACATGTTCAATTTAACCTATACAATCATTAACATCAACAATTCCTAAGCCCTCCCTTAATCTACAGAAAGATTCAAGTTTCAAAGGCTTGGTCAAGATATCTGCCAATTGTTCATCTGATATGCAGTGCTTTAGCTCAATTGTTCCATCCTTAGTGAGATCTCTAAGGAAATGAAACTGTTAGTGTTTTATGGTTGGCTAAATTTTGTGTCAAAACAATTGTGGTCAGATGTTGAACCACGATGCTGCCAACATGTGGGTACAACATCTGGTACCCTGTAACGTGCATCAGCAAGTTTTTTATTTGTGCATAATCTTTGGTTAAAAGATTTGATTAAAGAATATATTGCACCGACTTGCATCTGGAAGGCGTACGATGTGTGAAGAATCTTCAGGAAGCTACTGGAACAAGTTTACTTGGGTCTCAAGCATGATTTAAATATTTTGTATGAATCAAAAAAGATTTGATTTTAAAATATATTTCTTTTGAAGATTACTTGGAGCAAAAGACCACTGATGTTCAAGCCCATGAAGCTACGCCTATATAAAGGAAGACTTAGGGCTAGGATTATTTACCGAAACCGGAATCAAATATCAAATATCAAAGATGTAGTCTTTTAGGGTTTCGTGTCTATGTAAGCCTTGTGCTGTATTGTGTAAGCCATAACTGTTGTCTTTCGATAATAGGGTTGGTGTGTGTAACCTGGGTAGTACTCTTAAAGCTTTTAAGCAAAAGAGCTAGGCTAGGGATTATTTGTATTGGGGTGTTTCTCCATTACTTGGGAATTGTTACTGATTGTGTTAAACAACACAGGGGCTGTGTTGTCAAATCCTTGCAGTGGCTGTAAGGTTGAGGGGAAGTGAGAGGGGTCTCATATCTAGGAGTTCCTAGGTAGAATTAGCACGGGTAGTGTTTAAGTGATAAGTGCAAACGGTGCGTTTGGCTTTGAATTGAAACTATCATAGTCAATTCCTTCCTTGATTGGTATCCCCCAGATTAGGTGACGTTGCACCGAACTGGGTTAACAATTCCCTGTGTTCTTTATATTCTGTTTATTTTTATCCTTCATATGTTTCAGTAATCAGATGTTGTAATATCGCGCTTCAACAACATATGATTCTAAGTGCTACAGCATTAGATACAACATTTGTCTACTATGTGCCAGAAATTTCAATTGGTATCAGAGCAGGCACCCTAACATATTTGGGTGAGCTCTAGGGAAGATACTTTCTGGTAATATGGACAAGGAAGATGAAGATGAGGTTACATAAGGCAGTGTTGATATATGATGTACCATGCTTATGCTGTTTATGCCTAATCTGGCATTAAGTGGGAGTAATTAGGAGTGTTTATCTGGTTGTTATCTGCAATGTTGTGCATGATGTGACATGTGATGTGCTGCTGAATGTTCTGATATGCGTTCCAAAATGTTTGCTATGCCTGCATGATCTTTGGTTCTATGATGTTCAACTCAAGGGGAGTGTATATTCAGGGGGAGAGCAAACATTATGAGATTAAGGGGGAGCGTTTGTTTGATATGTGTGTGATCTTGATGATCTTGTGATGATTGTCTTAGGGGTTTATTTCTCCCTAAGTGATGTGATGTCTTGACAGATGTTGGTGACATCCTAATATGAGAATTTATTTTTCTCTGTTCGTGAGAGTTTATTTCTCTCTGTGAGGTCGTTGTGTTCTACTCCGCTGCTATATGCCTCTGATACTTCGGCGCTATTATATTCAAAATCTCAAGGAAGCGTTGAAGATGTTTGACTATTCTTCAAGAAGATGTGAAATCATGAAGAGTGAAGACCTAGAAGAAGAAGTCAAGATTGTATCTCGCAGATGTTCATTGGCTGATCCAAGATTGTTTTAGCCAAAAATTTGCCAAAGGGGGAGATTGTTAGTGTTTTATGGTTGGCTAAATTTTGTGTCAAAACAATTGTGGTCAGATGTTGAACCACGATGCTGCCAACATGTGGGTACAACATCTGGTACCCTGTAACGTGCGTCAGCAAGTTTTTTATTTGTGCATAATCTTTGGTTAAAAGATTTGATTAAAGAATATATTGCACCGACTTGCATCTGGAAGGCGTACGATGTGTGAAGAATCTTCAGGAAGCTACTGGAACAAGTTTACTTGGGTCTCAAGCATGATTTAAATATTTTGTATGAATAAAAAAAGATTTGATTTTAAAATATATTTCTTTTGAAGATTACTTGGAGCAAAAGACTACTGCTGTTCAAGCCCATGAAGCTACGCCTATATAAAGGAAGACTTAGGGCAAGGATTATTTACCGAAACCGGAATCAAATATCAAATATCAAAGATGTAGTCTTTTAGGGTTTCGTGTCTATGTAAGCCTTGTGCTGTATTGTGTAAGCCATAACTGTTGTCTTTCGATAATAGGGTTGGTGTGTGTAACCTGGGTAGTACTCTTAAAGCTTTTAAACAAAAGAGCTAGGCTAGGGATTATTTGTATTGGGGTGTTTCTCCATTACTTGGGAATTGTTACTGATTGTGTTAAACAACATAGGGGCTGTGTTGTCAAATCCTTGCAATGGCTGTAAGGTTGAGGGGAAGTGAGAGGGGTCTCATATCTAGGAGTTCCTAGGTAGAATTAGCACGGGTAGTGTTTAAGTGATAAGTGCAAACGGGGCGTTTGGCTTTGAATTGAAACTATCATAGTCAATTCCTTCCTAGATTGGTATCCCCCAGATTAGGTGACGTTGCACCGAACTGGGTTAACAATTCCCTGTGTTCTTTATATTCTGTTTATTTTTATCCTTCATATGTTTCAGTAATCAGATGTTGTAACATCGCGCTTCAACATCATATGATTCTAAGTGCTACAGCATTAGATACAACATTTGTCTACTGTGTGCCAGAAATTTCAGAAACCTTACAACACCAGTACCGTGCATATACACATAAGTAGTGGTGCTTTTCATATCATCTAAGTCTCCAGCATAATCTGAATCACTCCATCCTTTGAGACACAATTCCTTGCCTAAATTTGCTTTGTAAAGAATTCCAAATCCAATTGTTCCCTTTAAGTACCTCATGATTCTCTTGATTGCAGCAAAGTGAATATCTGTTGGCCTTTCTATATATCTAGCAACTAAGCACACTGAGTATGCAAAATCAGGTCTTGAAGCTAGTAAATACATCAAACATCCAACCATCTGTTTGTAAGTGATGGCATCCGCAGCTTTGCCATTCTCATCCTTAGTCAATTTGCATCTAGGGACAATAGGACTACAAACTTTATTGCTATTTTCCATTCCAAATCTAGCTAGTATTTCAGTTGCATATTTCTGCTGATGCATCACAATTCCTTGATGACATTGATTTATCTCAACCCCTAAGAAATATCTCAACTTACCGAGGTCTGTCATTGCAATTTTTTTCTTCATTGAAGCTTTGAAATCTTCCATCAATCTTATATCATTTCTGGTGTAAATCAAGTCATCAACATAAAGGCTTACCACCAAAACTTCATTCATGACTCCATACTTGATAAACAAAGTGTGTTCATAGGGACATTTTTCAAAATGTTCAGAGATAAAATATGCTTCAATCTTATTGTACCATGCTCTAGGAGCTTGTCTCAATCCATACAATGCCTTTTCAATTTGTACACCATACTCTTGTTACCATTTTTATATCCCAAAGGTTGATCAACAAAAATGTCCTCAACCAGATCACCATGTAACACTACAACATTTTCATCATACGACAATGAGCAAAACCGTTGCAAAACCTCAAAAAACTGTTGTCTTAGGCTATAAGAACGGTTTTTAGGTGTGGTGTACTAAGGCGTTGTTGTAGCCTTTTGGAACGATTTTCATATCCTACCGCAACGCCTTGTAAATAACCGTTGTTTTAGGAACTTTTTGAGAACGGTTTTCCAGAGCTACGAGAACGGAATTTTGAAACCATTGTCTTTGATACTCTACGAGAACGGTTTTTTTACATCCTTAAAATCAGGCGTCGTCGTAGGACCAAAATGTTGTAGTGTAAGAAAACACTTTTAACATCAAGTTGAAATATCTTCCACTCATTACTTGCAGCATAAGCAAGGATAGCTCTAAATGTATCCCATCTGGCCATTGGTGCATAAACCTGTTGGAACAAAGTTGGCTCTGACATAACCCAAGTAGTTTTGATGATAACAATAGTATTAATATACAATAGGGAAAACTGATAATTTACTCTAGTGTGCAGATATACAAGTCAAAATTTTATTATTCACTAGAAGATTGAAGTTCTGGTTGCTACGTTTCAAGTATCCCAGAAGTTGGGAAAATGCAAGTTCTGAAGGTAACACAGAAGTTGAAGCCACAGAAGTTGCTAGTCAAAGTCAACCAGAAGATGAACTCATCAGAAGATCATTTATTATCTGCAAATTCTGATGATGATGAAACAGCAGAAGACGTCAAAGAACATTCCATTCTCTTAACGATTATCATCTATGGAAAAAGAATCTGAAGAGTCAGAAGAACTTCATTCAGACCGTTATTCTCACGACAATGACGTTTGTACTATTGTACTAACTTTGTTTTCCTGATTTGGGCGAATATTCGAAATCAAGGATCAGAACTTGATCTTTTCCTGATTTGAATAAGCACAGTTCAAACGAAAACAATAGTACAGTACTACCTAGCTGCTTTCATCTGTGTCCGCTCAAATTCAAAGACACTCCAACAACGCCTATAAAAGGAGGAAGAATTTGAAGACGTGATACAACAACATACAACGAACAAAGAGCTGTTATTCTGCTAAATTTCAAAGAGCTATTTTTAACTTAGATACAACTTGAGTTGATATTCAAATTCAAGACATTAGCTTTCAACTTATGGCCTGTCAGTAGTTGAACCTTAGACTTCTTTTCAAGAATTCTAAGAACAGTCTTGTTATATTAAGTTGTATTTCTTTGTTCTCAGAACTTTGATATTGTTTTATCAGAAGTTCAAAACTTGTATTTGGTTTTGTGTTAGAAGTCTCTTGCTTGTGAGCTTGAGCATTGGAAGTCTCTTGTAAGGAGTTACTTGAGCATCGGAAGTCTCTTGCTGTGAGCTTGAGCAACTGTAATCTTGTGTGATTATAGTGAAATCCCTTGGAAGTGCAAGGGGACTGGACTACTCTCGGTTTGTGAGAGGAACCAGTATAAAATCTCTTGTGTCATCTCTTCTCTCTTCTCTCTGTTTTATTTCTCTCATACTCTGTTTTCATTATCTTCACCAGAAGTTGATTGTGTTTGCGTTTTGGCCCGCTGTGAAATCTGATAAGTTGAAAAACTTAGAAGAAGTTTTTAAAATTAACCAAAACACAATTCAACCCCCCTTCTTGTGTTTTTTTCACACCTTCAATTGGCATCTAGAGCCCGGTTCTGTTATATCACTTTGCAGTGAGATAGTTATTTGTTGTGTCAAAACACTATGGGTGAACCTGGTACTAGCAAGAAAAATGAAATTCCTTACAACTATGATGTTGAAGATAAAAACAACAACAGCAAAGCTCCCAAGTTCAATGGTGATGGTTCTACCTTCTCCTGGTGGAAAGATATAATCTACAGTCATCTAGTTGGTATTGATGATGACCTTTGGGACTTAGTTGAAAGAGGAACTACGTTTCAAGGTTTGGATGAAAGAGGAAGATTGGATTATGATACAAGGCAAGCTTTCACTGACAAGGACAAGAAAGCATTCAGGAAGCAGCACAAGGTCAAGGATATCTTGATAAGCTGCATATCTCATGAAGAGTACTTTAAGATCACAGACAAGTCTACTGCTAAGAGCATCTATGATTCTTTATGCTCATCTTATGATGGAAACAAACAGGTGCAGGAGGCAAAAGCAACACTTCTGATTCAACAATATGAACTTTTTAGAATGAAGGAAGATGAAAACATTGAGTCTATGTTTTCAAGATTCAAAGTTCTGGTTGCAGGACTTCAAGTTCTAAAGAAAAGTTATACTACTTCTGATCATGTGAAGAAGATTCTCAGAAGCTTACCTGCCAAGTGGAGACCTAAGGTCACTGCTATTCAGGAAGCAAAAGATTTGGATACCCTAAGCTTAGAGGAATTGATTAGTTCACTCATGAGTCATGAGATTGAGCTATGCTCTGATGAACCTCAGAAGAGAACGAAGTCTTTGGCTCTGCCAGCTACTTCTGGACCTTCTAAGGCTCTCAAAGCTAAGGTTGTTGAATCTGAGACAGAAGAATCTTCTGCAGATGATCAAGAAGAGGGATCAGATGATGATGTATTTGCACTTCTGACCAAAAGGTTCCAGAAGTGGGCAAGAAGAAAGCCAAGATACTCTGGCAGAAGTTCTGGATCCAAAGGTTCTGGTTACAGAAGTTCTGGAAATAAAGAAAAGAAGGAGGATTCTAAGAATTGCTTTAACTGCAACAAGCCTAGACACTTCATTGCTGACTGTCCTGACTTGAGCACCAAGGGAAAAGGAAGAAAGAGCGCTTTCAAGAACAAAGCTAAGAAGAGTCTTCTGGCTACATGGGAAGATCTTGACAAGCTGTCTGATGATGAAGCTGAAGATGCAGAAGCTAACTTGGCACTCATGGCCACAGCAGAATCAGATGTTGAAAGTGATGTTGAGTCAGACTCAGAAGATATTGAACAGGTTATTTCTAAACTCTATGACACTCAACTCTCTAAGGCTTTGAAAGATACTGTGATGAAGTACATGGAAAAATCAAATGAGCTAGAACTTTTCAAGCAAAAGTTTGACATGCTCAATGATAAGGTCAATGATATTCAAGAAGACTCTAAGAAGTCCTTAAAGACTATTCAAGTTCTTGAAAATGGTTGCAGAACATGTAATAAACCCTATGATAAGCATGAGATTGCTCTTCAGGAGTTTGTTCATCACAATATTGACAAGCATAAATTAGCTTCTATGATTTATGGTGCTGGCAAATACACTGGACAGGGTTTGGGGAGTACTGTCAAAGGAAACTCAAATCAGTCTGTGTGTATTAGTAGAAGAACTTCTGATCTTTATTCTAGCCTTGTTTCTAGTAGTAGTACAGAAAATCCAAAAGTGTCAGATGCTCAAGTAAGCGTGGAGTCTTTGAAAACCTCTGCTCCCATTGCTTCAGTAGCCAAGTCTTATAAAGGAGTATAGAAGATCTTCAAGCCTATGAGTACTCGGGGCATGGGATCAGGCTGTACAAACTTGAAAGCTGGTTTGCTGACACATTCTGGGTCAAGGTCCAAAGGAAAGGCTAAGCCTAAACCCTTTTTCAAAGGCTCACCTCACTTTGGACCCTCTGGAAACTACAAGAGACAGAAGAAGGATAAAAGAACTAACTTTAGAGGACCCATCAGAATATGGGTACCAAAGTCTGAGATAATGTTTACTGCAGGTATGCACCCCAAGAAAAAGGCAAAGCTCATGGTATCTGGACAGTGGATGTTCACGACACATGACAGGAGACAAGCACTTGTTCCTCACCCTGACTCTGAGAGAGGGAGGAACAGTAGGATTTGGTGGGAACCAGAAAGGAAAAATCATTGGTATAGGTAAAGTAGGTAATTCTTCTCTTTCTATTTCTGATGTTTGGTTGGTTGATGGACTACAACATAATCTACTTAGCATAAGTCAATTATGTGATAGTAATTATGATGTTGTGTTTAATAAGAATTCATGTACTGTAATTAACAACTCCGATAAGTCTGTTTTGTTTAAAGGCTGTAGAAAGGGCAATGTTTACAAGGTGAATTTATCTGATCTTGAGGATCAGAATGTGCTTTGTTTGTTGACTCTAAGTGATGAGAAATGGGTTTGGCATAAGAGATTGGGTCATGCTAACTGGAGATTAATCTCTAAGCTTAGCAAAGACAATCTTGTAAGAGGCCTTCCTAAATTGACTTATCACTCAGATTCTCTTTGTGACTCTTGTCAAAAAGGGAAATTTGTCAAAAGCTCATTTAAACCTAAGAACATTGTCTCTACCTCTAGACCTTTAGAACTTCTGCACATTGATTTGTTTGGACCAGTTAGCACTGCTTCACTCAATGGAAAGAAGTAAGGACTAGTCATTGTTGATGATTATAGTAGATGGACATGGGTAAGATTTCTGAAATCTAAAAATGACACATATGAAGAGTTTAGTGCCTTATGTGCCCAAATTCAGAACGAAAAGGATTTGAGGATCTTAAAGGTAAGAAGTGATCATGGTGGAGAATTTGAGAATGAACCCTTTGAATCTTTTTGTGAAGAACATGGAATTTTCCATGAGTTCTCTTCTCCTAGAACTCCACAGCAAAATGGAGTTGTAGAAAGAAAGAACAGATCTTTGCAAGAGATGGCTAGAACCATGATGCATGAACATTCCTTGGCAAAATTCTTTTGGGCAGAAGCAATAAACACTACTTGTTATATTCAGAACAGAATCTATATTAGACCTATTCTGAATAAAACAACATATGAACTTTTTAGAGGAAGGAAACCTAACATTTCTTATTTTCACCAATTTGGTTGTACTTGTTACATTCTGAATACTAAAGTCTATCTAAAGAAATTTGACTCTAAAGCAAGTAAGGGTATCTTTATTGGATATTCTGAGCGCTCTAAGTCATACAGAGTGTATAATTCTGAAACTCAATCAGTTGAAGAATCTATGCATGTAAGGTTTGATGACAAAGTGCCTGATCATGAAAAGTCAGAGCCTACTATAGAAATTTCAGATTCTCAAGACTTAGAAGATGAAGATTGTGAACCTATTCCCACTCCTCAACTTCTGGAAGCACCAGAGGATAATCAAGTTCCAGAATCTGATGTCATCAAACAACACCAACTAAAGATCATGAAGTAGAAGAAACAACTATTCCCAAGAATACTTTCAAGTACAAGTCATCACATCCTGAAGAGCTCATCATGGGTAATAAGAACAGTCCTAGGAAAACAAGATCAAGCTTTAGGGATGAAGAATCCTTATTTGGTCTAGTTTCCTTGATTGAACCTAAAACCATTGATGAAGCATTATCTGATGATGCTTGGATAGTTGCTATGGAAGAAGAACTGAATCAATTTCAAAGGAATGATGTATGAGATCTGGTACCCAAACCAAAAGGCAAAAACATTATTGGAACAAAGTGGGTATACAGAAACAAGCTGAATTGGAAGCTAGACTTGTTGCACAAGGATACAGTCAACAAGAAGGCATTGATTATACAGAGACTTATGCGTCAGTTGCTAGATTGGAAGCTATAAGATTGCTTACTTCTTATGCTGTCAACAACAACATTACACTTTATCAGATGGATGTTAAGAGTGCATTTCTAAATGGTGTAATCTCTGAAGAAGTATATGTCAAACAACCTCCAGGATTTGAAGATATTTCTAATCCAGATCATGTGTTTAGACTAAAGAAGTCACTCTATGGACTCAAACAAGCTCCCAGAGCTTGGTATGAGAGACTGAACAACTTCTCGGTTGACAATGGTTTTGTGAAAGGTCAAGTTGATAATACATTATTCAAGAAAACCATGAAGAAAGACATTCTGATCATTCAAATCTATGTTGATGACATCATTTTTGGATCAACTAATGCTGGACTCTGCAAGAACTTTTCTAAGATGAAGCAAGATGAATTTGAGATGAGCATGATGGGAGAATTGAAGTACTTTCTGGGAATTCAAATCAATCAAACAAAGAAAGGGAACTTCATTCATTAGTCAAAGTATATCAAAGATCTTCTGAAGAAGTATAATCTTGAAGACTGCAAACCAATGAACACTCCAATGCATCCTACATCAAGTCTTGGCAAAGGTGAGTCTGAAGGTAAAGTTGACCAGAAGTTGTACAGAGGTATGATTGGATCTCTTCTCTATCTAACAGCTTCTAGACCAGATATATTATTCAGTGTATGTTTGTGTGCAAGATTTCAATCAGATCCTAGAGAATCTCATTTTACTGCTGTAAAGAGAATCTTTAGATATCTGAAGGCTACTTGTAACATTGGATTACTGTATCAGAAATCTAATGATTACAAACTGATTGGATTCTGTGATGCTGACTATACTGGTGATAAACTTGAAAGAAAATCCACTAGTGGAAGTTGTCAATTCATTGGTGAGAATTTGATTTCTTGGGCCAGTAAAAGGCAAACCACCATTGCTATGTCTACTGCAGAAGCAGAATACATTTCAGCAGCTAAGTGTTGTACACAACTACTCTGGATGAAATATCAATTGGAAGATTTTCAAATAAGCAGTCATAATATTCGTTTATATTGTGATAACACTGCTGTCATTCATCTTTCTAAAAATCCTATTCTGCACTCAAGAGCCAAGCATATTGAGATTAAACATCATTTTATAAGAGACTATGTACAGAAGGGAGTAATTGATCTTAAGTTTATTGATACTGAAAATCAATGGGCTGACATCTTTACAAAACCCTTAGCTGTAGAAAGATTTGATTTTATCAAAAAGAATCTTAATATGATGGAAATCTGTGAATAAGCTGAAGCTCTGGTGAAGAATATTATTTTGGGAAGTTCTGGAAGTTTAACAGAAGTTAGGGGGAGTCAGACTTTCTATCAGAAGTTTAGACTAACCATCTTCTGGTATTTCATATCAGAAGATAGGGGGAGTCAGAACTTATGTATCAGAAGTTGACAAAATCCATCTTCTGTATCTCTATCAGAAGTTCATGAGTGGTTCTGAACGTGACGTGGCAGTAACTGTTGAGTTACCTCTTCAACTGTTGTCGCCTACGTGTCAGGTATTTAATTATGCTTCTAATACACGTGTTTGTTTGCTATTAGAGAAAGAAGTTGGTTAGTGATGATTGTGTTCTAATTCATTTGTGAATTGTTAAGTTACTCTTATACCCCTGTCCTTTCAGTTAGTATGTTTTTGCGCGGTTTGCTTTTCTTTCCTTATTTAAACACTAACTGTTCACATTCACACACTTTTCACAATCACTACCCACACTTGCATTTCTTCTAAAACTCAGAGCGATTCTTTCTCTCTCAAATTAGCAAACCCTAAACCCTAAACTCAGAATCATGGCCTCCTCTTCTGTCAAGCGTATTCAAACTCAAGCAGAAAAGAACAGAAATGTACCCCCAATTGCTGATATCAAGGGATCTAAACCTGGCGTTCTTTCTCGGGATAGAGTAAGCTTTCCTATCTCGGAACTTTATCTACATATTGAAAGACCAGTCAATTTCGAAGCTATTAGAGTTAATGGCTGTGAAGGGATGAAGGAAGTGTTTGTTCATCAGAAGTTAACAACGTATTTGGATTGTCTGAATGGACCTGTCTATTCAGAAATTGTTAAGGATTTATGGATGAAGGCACAAGTTTGTCTTAGCAATCACATTTCTGCAGATGAATACTATGGAAAGGAAATTCGTTCAGAGGTTGGTGGTGTTCTAATCAGAATTAGACCAGAGCACATAAGACAAGCTGTTCTGTTACCAAGAACAGGTATTATTCCATCTAATGCCGAGGATGTGAGTTCTTACATTCAAGAGGAAATTTATGGGAAGAAGTCTACATCAAAGAACAACAATGATATGGTACCTTTCTACAAGATGCTTTACAAGATCCTCTGTGACTCAATTTTACCTAAGGTTGGTTCATCTGACCAAGTATCCAACTTATATAAACTTGCTTTATATTATTTTGGAAAGAAGGTTGATATGGACTGTGGCCTTTTAATCTTTGAGCACATGTGTAGAGCTATCTCTGATAGTCAGACCAAGCGTAGGACTAATGCTCATTACTGCAGACTGCTCTCCTTCATGTTTCACAAAAGTTATCTTATTCAGTCACTCAAAACTACCTTTCCTGGTTATGCATCCTTCATTGATGCTTTTCCCTCTATGATTGGTGGTTTATGTGTGAAGAAAGTCCTTAAGTCTCAAGGACCTGTGATTACTCCTCAGATTCAATACAGACCAAGGAAGGTTGAAGAAAACAAGTATTTCTACATCACTCGTGTGTCTACAAAAGAAGTTTCTGCTATTGCTGCCAAGCATAAGAAACTTCTGGAGGAAGGAGCCAATGTTCAAGTGGAAGAAAGGTTAGCAACACAGCAGTTGTTGCCTGTGCAAGTAAAGAAGAAGAAAAATACTAGAAAATCAAAATCTGTATCTGGAGAACCACAACCTAAAAGGACAAGAAGTTCTACACCCCAGAAGAAGTTTGAAAATACTTCTGGTGTGAAGAAGACTTCAGAGGTTGCTGGCAAGAGTATAGTTATTGAGGAAGTGAACCCTGAACACTCAGAACCTGCAGCTCAAGCAGAGGTTGCTGTTGAAATTACTCAGAAGGCTAGTGCTTCTGGACCTGCTGCTCCAGAAGTTGTCAAGAAAAGAAGAACTAATGTGAAGAGGAAGAGAAAGCAAAAGTTGGTAATTGTTGAATCAGATGAGGATGCTGAGCGTGATGACGCCATTGCTGAGGTTGAAGCCTATAAGGCTTGGGAAGAAAAGAGTTGGGAAAGTGGGATTGAAGCTGACCCTGATACATTTCTTGATGCTCCCATTCCCAAAGATGAACTAGCTCAGAAGTTGGCAAATCAAGGTATTTACAGAAAGATAAATTTTACAGAAATTCCTGATTTTGTCATTAATGGTCCAAAGCTCGCTAAATTTGCTAAAAACATCCAATATACAGTTCCTGTTCAACACTCTCTTTCAAAAATCTTTTCAGATTTAACTCCTAAACCTAACTGTATAGAGGAAGTTTCAGCTAGTGCTTCTCCTGAAACACAAGCTGTTAGCATTGAACCATCTTCTGACCCTTTGAAACAGTTATCTAAACATGTGTTGTCAACTATTACAGAAGCAGATGTGTCTACTCCTACTTCTGTGGAGCATGTTGAAGAGATCGCAACAGAAGTTAATGCAGTGGTTGCAACTTCTGGAGCTATTCCTCTAGAGACTACTTCTGCTGTTCATGTTTTTGACCCTGTTTCACAAAGTTCCAAAGACTCTGAGAAGACCTTATCAGATCATCAGGCTTCTCCAATACACACCATAGTTGCAGTTGGCACTTATGCCAAAGCTTTGCAACTACTTGAGATGGAACTTCATCGACCCTCACCTCAGAAATCCCAACCCCCTCAACTCACAACTTTTGAACATGACTATATCAAAACTTTTGAAGAAGTCATCACCCCCTCACCAATAGAACAAGCTAAAACACCTGAGCCCTCAAATGTCATAGACAAACCCTCATCTTCATCTGTCCTTACCACTCTTCAAGCCATCACACCCGAAGATGTTCAGCGTGTGTTGATGGGCATTAATGACAAGGTTAAGGATATTCATAAAGATCTTCCTGCTCTTGGTTTTGCACCTGATCAAATGGATGGTGAATGCTCTGCTATTGCAGAAATGTGCACGCAAATGATGCATGATCTTAGTTCTCAGTACAGAAGAAGCTATATCATGACTCTTGCAAGGCACAAGTTTACTGAGTACAAGGCTGCAGAGTATAGGATCAGAAGAGCAAAGAGATTGCATAAAGAGAAGATGAATCTGGTGATGAATAGGGCTGTGGATCAGTTTTCTACCTTTTATGAGCAAGAACTGGATAAGATTATCACGGTGGACTCTGAATCAGAATCTGTGGTTGATAGGATGGGTACAGAAGTTGTGCTACAGAAGATGAAATCTATATCTGAAGAAGCTCTGAAGAAGCTTCAGGACAAGTTGCTGAACCCCTCTCTTACCTCTCAACCTTAAGATTTCTTTGTTTTTATCCTGCTTATGTTCTGAATCCTGTTTTGTTTGGATTTTTTTTTTTTTTTGGTTTCTTTTTGATTATTGTCTTGGATAATTATTTTGGTTTATGATATTGTGGTTATGATTATGTTGATTTATTTTCTTTATTATTCAGAAGATAGATCTATATATAAATTGCTGCATAAAACATAAACATGCATTCAAACAATTTTCATTCATATAAAAATTGCATTACAATGGTTTTTGCATTTCATCATTGCTTTTATTTTACATGTTTTTTTTGCATTTCATCATTGCTCTCTGAGCAAAGATTTTTTTTAACATGAAAATCTGACCCTCGTAACCTAAAAGGAAATTTTTACAAGAAGATGAGTAAGAGAAGCTGAAGAGGATGGTGCCCCAAACTTCAATCTGGGAGCCACTAGATCTCTATCTCTTCAAATTTACTGTTTTGTAAACTTGGAGCCTCTTGTCAGAGACTCCTGCTCATCCTCCGACATAAGAAGAACTTCTTGATCTTCTAAGAACAGAAGAAAGTTGAGAAACTTGCATCTGATTTTGAAGCAAGGACCTTCAACATGTTCTGATGTTTCTTAGACATCATATTCCATGAGACTGCATCTAACGTTGATAAGATTCTTCTCTGGTTCTTCTTTAAAAATTTCTTAAACCCATTTCTTTCAATCACTCTTCTATCCTCACAAATATTTTCTTTCATTCTAATGAAGAACTTATTTTCTCTCATGGAAGCGTTGAGTGAAATGACTAAGATTTGGTGTGCTTTTATAGCGTTTTTGGTTGGTAGATGTTACCTCGTTTTTAGCATTTGCATTAACTAATTGTGGTTTTTCTCACCTATTTTAATGCATATTTTTAACTTGACTAAAGGGGGAGTAAGAGTAAATTAATTTAAGAGTAAATTAAATTCTTAACTTTTTTATTATTCTTAACTTTTTATTCTTAACTTTTTGTTCGTGTTTATTCTTAACTTTTTTATTATTCTTTTTGTTTAATGACAAAAGGGGGAGTAAGAGTAAATTAATTTAAGAACACTAACTGAAGCCAAATTAATTTTTTTTTTCAATTCATTTAAGTTCAGTTATTACATTTTATCAGTTATCTATATTTTCTCTCTAAGGAAATTTTTCTATTGAGATCAGAACTTTCTATACATGATACACGTATGAGAAGATTGCACTTTTCTCTTAGGTAGATCTGACCACAGAAGAAAGCTTGCAAACCTATCTTCTGGAAGTCAAAGTGTATACAGAAGTTCTGAATTCAACATTAAAATTTTAAACTATTTTAATCATTCTTTACTGAACTCAGGGGGAGCTTGCAAACCTCATAAACCTGAAGAATGAATCTATATGATTAAAATAACAACCATTGTAAATTAATACTTGGTTTGTCATCAATCAAAAAGGGGGAGATTGTTGGAACAAAGTTGGCTCTGACATAACCCAAATAGTTTTGATGATAACAATAGTATTAATATACAATAGGGAAAACTGATAATTTACTCTAGTGTGCAGATATACAAGTCAAAA
The DNA here is from genome assembly GCA_954870985.1 of Trifolium fragiferum. Lineage (NCBI taxonomy): Eukaryota > Viridiplantae > Streptophyta > Magnoliopsida > Fabales > Fabaceae > Trifolium > Trifolium fragiferum. The sequence goes on from OX940789.1 coordinate 57,587,719, forward strand.
TTTTATTATTCACTAGAAGATTGAAGTTCTGGTTGCTACGTTTCAAGTATCCCAGAAGTTGGGAAAATGCAAGTTCTGAAGGTAACACAGAAGTTGAAGCCACAAAAGTTGCTAGTCAAAGTCAACCAGAAGATGAACTCATCAGAAGATCATTTATTATCTGCAAATTCTGATGATGATGAAACAGCAGAAGACGTCAAAGAACATTCCATTCTCTTAACGATTATCATCTATGGAAAAAGAATCTGAAGAGTCAGAAGAACTTCATTCAGACCGTTATTCTCACGACAATGACGTTTGTACTATTGTACTAACTTTGTTTTCCTGATTTGGGCGAATATTCGAAATCAACGATCAGAACTTGATCTTTTCCTGATTTAAATAAGCACAGTTCAAACGAAAACAATAGTACAGTACTACCTAGCTGCTTTCATCTGTGTCCGCTCAAATTCAAAGACGCTCCAACAACGCCTATAAAAGGAGGAAGAATTTGAAGACGTGATACAACAACATACAACGAACAAAGAGCTGTTATTCTGCTAAATTTCAAAGAGATATTTTTAACTTAGATACAACTTGAGTTGATATTCAAATTCAAGACATTAGCTTTCAACTTCTGGCCTGTCAGTAGTTGAACCTTAGACTTCTTTTCAAGAATTCTAAGAACAGTCTTGTTATATTAAGTTGTATTTCTTTGTTCTCAGAACTTTAATATTGTTTTATCAGAAGTTCAAAACTTGTATTTGGTTTTGTGTTAGAAGTCTCTTGCTTGTGAGCTTGAGCATTGTAAGTCTCTTGTAAGGAGTTACTTGAGCATTGGAAGTCTCTTGCTGTGAGCTTGAGCAATTGTAATCTTGTGTGATTATAGTGAAATCCCTTGGAAGTGCAAGGGGACTGGACTACTCTCGGTTTGTGAGAGGAAACAGTATAAAATCTCTTGTGTCATCTCTTCTCTCTTCTCTCTGTTTTATTTCTCTCATACTCTGTTTTCATTATCTTCACCAGAAGTTGATTGTGTTTGCGTTTTGGCCCGCTGCGAAATCTGATAAGTTGAAAAACTTAGAAGAAGTTTTTAAAATTAACCAAAACACAATTCAACCCCCCTTCTTGTGTTTTTTTCACACCTTCAAAACCTCACTATAATCAATGCCATGTTTTTGAGTGTAACCCTTTGCCACTAGTCTTGCTTTGTGTTTGTCAATTTCACCCTTTTCATTATTTTATTTTATTTTGCAGATCAATTTCACACCAATTGAATTACATCCTGTAGGCAATGTTGTGAGTTCACAAGTGTCATTTTTCTTGATAGATTCAATCTCACTGTTCATAGCTTTCCTCCAGACGTCTAATTTGACTGTTTCATCATAAGAATTTGGATCTTCATTAGTGGTAAACACTGCAAAGTTGTGCAATTCATCATCCTCTTCTACTTCTCTTCCAGTAACATAGCCATCTAGTTTAACTGAAGGTTTTCTTATTCTTGCTTGTAGAGGTGAAGGTTGGTTATCATTGTCACTTTCATTGGTGGTATTGTCAATTATAATATTTTCATCATTTACTATCTCATCTTCATTTTCAACAGTCACATCTTCTACAGTTTGAACTCCACTATCCACCCAGTCATCAATAGTTTCACTAGTTGCAGTTTGTTTATGAGACTTGTCCCAATTCCATCCCTTTGATTCTTCAAAAATTACATCTATGCTGATTATTATCTTTTTTATCAATGGGATCATAAAGCTTGTAGGCTTTGGATTCTTCACTCACACCAAGCAAGACACAACTCTTACTTTTATTATCTAGCTTTTTCCTCTGACTATCATTTGTGAACATGTTCCAAACATCCAAAGGTCTTGAAATAGTGTACTGATGGTTTATTTCTAGTCCAAGCTTCCTCAGGAGTCATGTTCTTTACATTTAATGCGGGGCTTCTATTCATCACATATGTTGCCCATTTAACTGCTTCAGACCAGAATTGTTTAGGGACTTTCTTAGCACTGATCATGCTTCTAACAATGTTGAGTAGAGTTCTATTCTTCCTTTCTAATACACCATTTTGTTGAGGAGTATAAGATGCAGTCAGTTGCCTCTTAATCCCTTTATTGCTGCAATATTCATTAAACTCATTAGAGTATATTCTCCACCCTTATCAGATCTTCAGCGATAAGACAGCCTGGCAGATTTCCCATGTGCTGGTTGTACTATCATAGTACTGTTCTTTTGGGGGGAATATGCTTTATTCCTTTGGACTGTCTTATCCGCTGATTACTGGCCCAAGACCCGATTCAAATTTCCTATTTAAAGAGGACAACAACCCTAAATTAAGTTTGTGATTCTTTGGTTGAGAGTTGCTGCTAGTGTAACCCTAAAGTGGAGAGTTCATTTGCTCTGTTTCATAACTCAGATGCGATTCCGATAACCAGTGGCGCGCCGCTTGCATCTTGAGGTGTAGTGACAGCATCTTCAAGTGGTGTGCTTTTGTAGGTTTACATTTCTTTTCTCAAAATAATGTGTAATCTTACTTTACCGGTTGTTTGTGATGTTAAGCTCACCATGAGCTAAAACTCTTGATGTTGGAATTATGTGATAATTAATAAAAGTCTAAAGTTATTCATGTGATGGTGTTATTTATGCTTTGTTTAATTTCCTTTATTATGCAATCTATATGTTTAGATCTGAGATTGATCAACTTATTTCTGAGTACAAGCTCATTATTATGAGACATCTAGTAGTGAATGGATCTAGGGAAATTAATATGGTTAAGGAGAGGATGAGCACATACTTCTTACTTGTTGTCTTAGACATAAGCCATAGTAAGTTAATACAAGGCAAGATAATCTGAACTAAAACGAATTTGGGTGACCTAGACATAGGAACCACCTCATCACCCGGTTTATAACTTAACGTTGTAGACATACACCACAAGGCAAGCCTTGCTTACCAAAGTCATGACTGCACTTATCACTCACAGAATTTAGATGATTAGTTGATTTGATCATAGTTTCAGCATGCTTCCAAAATTGTCTTATCACCAATTTACTGTTATTAGCTATTTTACTTTGGTTACTTGAAACTCAAAATGTTATTTGGTTACCTTTTTCCTCATAAGTTAGAAATTGAATGTATGAGAATTGGAATGATTGATGACAGGAATTTCTGAAGTATTTATAGTTATAGTATTAGTAATAAAATAACCAAGAGAGGCCCAAATACGAAGGAAAACCTGAGGAATCAAAGAAAAACATAAAGTGTTAGACTACTAGGCTTATCACTTAGAAGGGGCCGGGGGGGGGGGGGGGGGGGGGGGGGGGGGGTTGAATAAGTGACCTTTGAAACAATGAGATTTTAAAAAAAATGTTTCAATTTAATCAAGCTAGCGGAAGAGCCACCGGATCGGTAGTCTACGCACCGATTGACCAAAAGAAAAATAGTATTAAGTCTTGAACGAATTTATGAAAAGATGCGAAAATGTTCGAGTTCAAAATAATTGAATTTAAACAATTTAAATTCAGTCCCAAGCAAGTTACAAATCAATATTCAAATCAACCACAATCAAGCAAGATTCAATTGAATTTTTGTGAGCCAATACGAACACCAAAAATTCAATCGATTAACAAATTAACGAGATTATGAAATTCAAAAGAGAGAGAGAGAGAGACACGCGATGTGATTAGGGAGTTCCTCGGATTGCGCGTCGTCCACGCGTTTGTCCGAGTACATCTCCCCCCAAATAACCAAACGGGTTATTTGAGAGTTTATAGATCAAAAAGTTGATGAACAAAAGGTGCACAGTTTACAATTGAATCTTATAAACCTATAACGACACAAAAAGTAAACTAATGCGAATAACCTCGACACACAACGAAACTTCGCCCTCTGATTCCAACGATCCACCTTGTGCCAAACCGCACCCGATCGTCCAGCTGAGTCCTTCGTTTCTTGTTGTCCAATCCTTCAAGACACGCACGATCTTGAATCACTTGAGAGAAACACTAGAACCTTCGCCACACAATTCAACCCGACTACGATTCTGATTCACCGCGAATCGTATCGAACGTTATCACACAAAAACACAATCTTTATTGAATTGATCTCATACTCAAAATCCAATTTGATTGCAATCCTTGATGAAGATGATGAATTTGTGACGAATCAAACCTTTGATGCAAATTCTCACTCAATTTGTATCCAAAGCGTTTTCTGAACTTTCTCACTAGTTTCCTCTTTCTTACAATGACACACCACATTGCTATTTAAAGAGAAAATAGAATTGAACAAATTTGGGCAAAATTTAACATACGTGTATCGATACAAATGATGGTTTGTATCGATACAAAACCCTTTGACCAGCGTTCAAATTGAAAATTTTGACCTATGTATCGATACAAACACGAGTATGTATCGATACATATATCAGTTTCTTGAAATCTTGACTGATATGTATCAAATCATGCAAGCATGATTCGATACATCATGAGTTCTCTGGTCTATTGAGAGATATAGGCTTGTATCGATACATGCAAGCATGATTCGATACATGCAAGCATGATTCGATACACAAGTGACTCTCTGTCTCAGATAGACCAGTTTTGTATTGATACAAACAGCACAAAAATCAGTCAGAAGCAATTTCAGGACATTTGTATCGGTACACATGTTTATGTATCGATACATAATACCTAAAAATCAGTTTTTCAAATTTTTAAAAAGGTTTCTCGCTGTCAAGTCATTTGTAATGTTGCCAAAATATGTTCTACTCTATTTTCATGTGTTTTGACAATTATTAAAACATGAGGATGAACTGGTGCACTTACATTCTCCCCCTTTTTGATAATTGTCAAAACTATGCATAAGCTAACTAAGCCTATACCTAATATGCAATAAAATAGCAATATGTATACAGACGCAATTAAACACCAAGGCTAACAATAAGCACGCTCCCCCTGAGTTGATGCCATAATGCGATTGTCATAGTAGATAATATTCAAGACCCTTTAGCTTTTTATCCTTAGCTTGTGCATCCAAATCTCTCCCCCTTTGACAATATCAAAAAAGAAGAAGAGAGTCTATTAGAAGTATCAAGTTCAATCAATTTTGACCCAAGTCATATCGTGCACTTACATTTGTCGAAATGCACATATATGATAAAGATTCCTAACCAATATAAATACATACAAAGATATGCCAAAATATATCAATGACGAATACCAAATATCATGACAAACATGGAATGTAGAACAACAAACCAAAACCAACGCATGAATATTGTAACACATCGACATTTTTAACCAAGTAACATATCCAAATATGGGACGAAATAAACAAACTAATGCAACAAATGCATAAACATAAAAGCGATAATCCATACAAACCAGATAATCCAACAAAGTCATACATAATCCAAAATGAATGTTGTCCAAACATGACAACATTAAAAAATAATCCGTACAACCAAATTGAAATAAGCAAAGTCATAAGAAATGAGAAAATAAAAATTGTTCATGTGGTACGAGAGAATGAAAATGCGATAAAACTAATTCAAGCATCATCATCATTCATGCCATTCGGGTTAGAAGGAGGATTGGAGTTGAAGTATTGATCAATGGGAGCTTGTTGCTTGATGCATTCATCCAATTGATTTTGTAGATGATCAAACCTTGAGACGTTATATGCATGCATATCATCAAGTCTAATGGTGACCTCATTTTGGAACTTAGCTTGTTTTAAGCTCATTTCCTTTTTAACATTTCCATAATTGCACCATTACTAGTGTCCAACGGATCACTCTCCATGCTTTCTCTTCTATGAGATTCTACTCTTGCTCTCTTACCCCTTTCTTCTTGATTACCTTGAAGTGTTTCTTCATCTTCATCTTCCTTTCCACAAAATTCATAATCTTCAACCGCATTATTCCACTTATAATCCATCTTTTTCATTTGAGTCATGCTGAAGATTTGATCTCTTTTTGGATTAATCCAAGATCCTGCTACTTGGTCGGTTATCTTAAAGTGGTCTAAGATAGTAGAGATCCAGCTCGAATATCCGAAACAATGATCCTTTTTAGAATCTCTCAAGGCAAATAAACGGCTCACGATGTAGTGTGGCCAATCCATTTTCTTTCTCTCCATCATAATGTACATAAGATCAATGTCCTTCCAATCAAGTCTAGAGTAGGATCCACCTCTAGGTCTTAGAATGTGATTCACAATCCAAAGTAAAACTCTTGGACCTTTCTTGAGTCTACCGGCCTTTCCATTTGGACTTTTACCGTTCCTAGTTAGAGTGCTTGCAAACTCAGTCATATTGTACTTAGGACCATCAACATCGGTAAACTTTTTCAAGTTCTTATCAGTTACCATGCCAAATAGCTTGAACCAAAGACTGTTAGTGAACTTGTAAATCTTCTTTCCTATACAGAACTCAAACTCAGCAACTCTTTGCTCTTGCAATCCAGAGTAGAAAATCCTAATTAAATCCTCTATGTAAGGTCTCTTCAGATTACAAAAAGTGATGAGATTTTCTCTCTTAATGATCTCAGCAACTTCACCCAAATGTAATTCCTCAAGGTTCGCAACATCAACAGCATTTTGAGGGATTACTTTCTTCTCTTTGCAAGTTCTAATATAGAAGTTCAAGTAATTCTCATGGACAAAAGTTTCTTCCCTAAAATTGTCATCATGATCAGTATCCCTTATTATCCTAGCAGTATTCTTAGTCCTACCACTATTCTTACTTCTATTGCTAGTAGACATTCTTTGAGTGAGGATTGGTGTAATGTTACCTTGTTGGATGTTTGAAGAGTTGAAGAATCCACAACCCAATTTGAAGAACCCTTGTCTTGAATGTGAGAATGAGGAAGCCTGAATCGCGAAATTGACGAAGGAATGAGAATGGGTGATGAAATTGAAGTAGATTAGGGTCAAGTTTTGTGGATTTTGGTTGAGTTTTGAAGGAGATTGAGAATTTGGGAATGAGGGTTTTGAGAGGGTTTTTCGTTTAGAAGAAGAGAGTTGTGATGTTTGATGAATGAATGAATGAAAATTGACACTTAAAATCGTTTTTACGCGTTTGTATCGATACAAAATCGTGTTTGTATCGATACAAGTCAGTTTTCTGTAGCATGTATCGAAGCATGCGAGCATGTATCGATACATGTGACACTATCGGTCCCAACTGAGAAGCTATGTATCGATACAATCATCATATGTATCGATACATATCAGTTAATTTTGAAAATTTGCAGAAAAACTAACATGTATCTATACAACGTTTATTTGTATCGATCCAAAATGCATTATTTTCAATTTTTTTTCTCAAACCATATGAACTTATGAGTTTCAAAAACTAATTTTTATGACTTCCAAGTAACATGTATGAATGAAACACATATAATCAAGAAGGTACACACTTATGTATGTGAGCAAACACAATACCAAAGCACATTATAACATGAGAACACATGTTAAACCATATATGCATGATAGAACATTCACATAAATGAATCAAAGTACCAAAAATTAATCATATGAAGATATATGTGTATGTATGCACACAAAGTCACATATAAGAACAAAACAAGCATATACAAACCAAGTATGAACTGAATATTGCAATTGTAAAGATCTTTGTTAAATCCCCATTATAAACATGTGAGACTCAAAAACTTATAAATATTTTTGAGCAAAATTCTTGGAAATGGAGGACTAGACAACTATCAATACCAATATCATATTAAGATGAAGGTTATATGTATATGAAACCAAAGTACAAATGCTAAGTAAAACAATATAAAGGCAAAGGTAGAGAATAGAGTCTTCCCTTAAGTGTTAAGTGGAGGAAGTGATCAATTTCCACAACTTTGTAAGTATCGAGTTGAAGCTTTTCTCATCATTTACCTTCTTCATAAGTCTTGAACTCCATTGTTGTCGGTGTCTTTCGTCAATGGTTCAAGACGTTTTCCTGCATACTTAGACATTTGAAATAGGTCCCCAACTCATGTTGGGTCCTAGTTGGTTAGTAGCACCATTATTGCCTAACGTAGGTAACCATTGCAATTTGCCTTTAGGTACCAAAACTTTTCTAGCATGGCACTTTGCAATAGTATGACCTTTGTCACAACAATAATGACAAACGATATGAGGATTACTTTTCTTAGGATCCTTTTCAACAAATTTATACTTTTTATTTCTAGGTTTTAATGATTTGTTGAACTTAGATGGATCAATTGGGAAAGTAATCTCCGGCTTGGATGGTTCTTTTAGCTTATCTTGCAACTTTCGCAAGTCTCTACGTAAGTAAAAACATCCATCACATCCGGTCTTATCGTTACCATAGCTATCAAAAGTCACAAGAGGTTTTTGAATCATAGACTCTTTGAGAGCTTTCAACTCAAGCTCCGTTTCCGAAACTTTTGCCTCAAGGTATTTATTAACTTGCATTAAACCTTTTAATCGTTGAAAAACCTCTTTAGTTTCTTTATGTAACTTTTCAAAAGCGACTTGCAACTCATGATATTCTAAAAGTGTGTATGAGCTAGAGGGATTTTGGTTTACCTTTTTAGGAGCAAGTTTCTTGCGATCATGGGATGTTAAGCACACATTTGCCAATGCATCTTCATCACTTGAGCTAGAGCTTGATGATGAAGAGGAAGATGAGCTTCCACTTTCCCATGCAACATAAGCTTTCTTTCCCTTGTCCTTGCTTCCCTTTTTGAATGAAGGTGACTCCTTATCTTTTCTCTTGAGCTTAGGGCAATCCGGTTTGAAATGACCAATTTGACCATATTCATAACATGCCCCTTTCTTGGAGTATCTAGCATCTTCATTTTTCCGGTGGTAACCACTATCTTTCCGAAACTTCTTAAGATTGTCATCGGAATGTCTTATCCCATTCTTTCTCACATATCTATTGTAGCGTCTAACGAAGAGTCCCATTTCCTCATCATCGGAATCGTCTTCGCTTGAGCTACTTTCCACATGCTCAACCTTTTTGGACTTTGACTTTGAGGCTTTTAGAGCAATTGACCTCTTATCCTTTTCTTTTTCCTTTTCGTTGTGTTTCTCCTTTTTACCACCTTTCTCATGCTTGTCCAACAAACTAAGCACTTGTTCATGTTCTGTTAGCTTACCAAACAATGTTGTGAGGCTCAAGGTAGTAAGATCATTCGCCTCTTTGATTGCGGTGACCTTAGGTTGCCATGACCTATTAAGACACCTCAAAATTTTGTTAGTAGCATCTTGATTAGTGATTGGTTTGCCTAGACCATGTAACTTGTTGGTGATTTTAACAAATCGTTGTTGCATATGGAACAACTCAAACTCTTGGGTTAAAGTGTTTATTTTCGAAATTTTGACCTCATTAGTTCCCTCAAAGTGAGTAACTAATGTATCCCACATTTCCTTAGCCGTAGAACAATGCGACACATGATAAAATTGTTCAATCCCAAGGGATGAAATAAGTATGTTTTGTGCCTTTGCATCGTAATTGACCTTTTTCTTTTCATCATCCGTCCATTGTGCCATAGGCTTATTTATGACAACACTATTGGGGTCGGTCATTGTTGGAACAAATGGACCGTCCTCAATGGCATTCCACACTTCACCATCAAAAGAATTGATGTGAATGCGCATACTACTTTTCCAATAGTCAAAATGATCTCCATTGAATATAGGAGCCCTATTATACGCCCCTTTCGGTGCGAAAGCCATGTTTTCTAATAATTGGCACAATCCACCGAATTTTGTAAACAAAATTGAACCGGGATCGTGATACCACTTGTTAGACTACTAGGCTTATCACTTAGAAGAAGGGGGGGGGGGGGGGGGGGGGGGGGGGGGTTGTATAAGTGACCCTTGAAACAATGAGATTTTAAAAAAAATGTTTCAATTTAATCAAGCGAGCGGAAGAGCCACCGGATCGGTAGTCTACGCACCGATTGACCAAAAGAAAAGTAGTATTAAGCCTTGAACGAATTTATGAAAAGATGCGAAAATGTTCGAGTTCAAAATAATTGAATTTAAACAATTTAAATTCAGTACCAAGCAAGTTACAAATCAATATTCAAATCAACCACAATCAAGCAAGAATCAATTGAATTTTTGTGAGCCAATACGAACACCAAAAATTCAATCGATTAACAAATTAACGAGATTATGAAATTCAAAAGAGAGAGAGAGAGAGAGACACAATGTGATTAGGGAGTTCCTTGGATTGCGCGTCATCCACGCGTTTGTCCGAGTACGTCTCCCCCCAAATAACCAAACGGGTTATTTGAGAGTTTATAGATCAAAAAGTTGATGAACAAAAGGTGCACAGTTTACAATTGAATCTTATAAACCTATAACGACACAAAATGTAAACTAATGCGAATAACCTCGACACACAACGAAACTTCGCCCTCTGATTCCAACGATCCACCTTGTCCCAAACTGCACCCGATCGTCCAGCTGAGTCCTTCGTTTCTTGTTGTCGAATCCTTCAAGACACGCACGATCTTGAATCACTTGAGAGAAACACTAGAACCTTCGCCACACAATTCAACCCGACTACGATTCTGATTCACCTGGAATCATATCGAATGTTATCACACAAAAACACAATCTTTATTGAATTGATCCTATACTCAATATCCAATTTGATTGCAATCCTTGATGAAGATGATGAATTTGTGACGAATCAAACCTTTGATGCAAATTCTCACTCAATTTGTATCCAAAGCGTTTTCTGAACTTTCTCACTAGTTTCCTCTTTCTTACAATGACACACCACATTGTTATTTAAAGAGAAAATAGAATTGAGCAAATTTGGGCAAAATTTAACATACGTGTATCGATACAAATGATGGTTTGTATCGATACAAAACCCTTTGACCAGCGTTCAAATTGAAAATTTTGACCTATGTATCGATACAAACACGAGTATGTATCGATACATATATCAGTTTCTTGAAATCTTGACTGATATGTATCAAATCATGCAAGCATGATTCGATACATCATGAGTTCTCTGGTCTATTGAGAGATATAGGCTTGTATCGATACATGCAAGCATGATTCGATACACAAGTGACTCTCTGTCTCAGATAGACCAGTTTTGTATCGATACAAGTGTTGTATGTATCGATACAAACAGCACAAAAATCAGTCAGAAGCAATTTCAGGACATTTGTATCGGTACACATGTTTATGTATCGATACATAATACCTAAAAATCAGTTTTTCAAAGTTTTAAAAAGGTTTCTCGCTGTCAAGTCATTTGTAATGTTGCCAAAATATGTTCTACTCTATTTTCATGTGTTTTGACAATTATTAAAACATGAGGATGAACTGGTGCACTTACATAAAGGAATACCAAGAATCCAAGAAAGACAAGAAAAAGCCCAAAAAGTGAAGATTTTGCGCTTTCATCGTAGCACGATGGTTCCCCATCGTGCCACGATGGGAGCTGCTTGCTGGCCAAGAAAATAGAAGAATTATTTTTCAAGAAAATCTGTTCATCGTAGCACGATGGTTTGTATCGTAGCACGATGACCTTGCTTGGCGACCAAGCTGATGAAACACATATGATTAGTTATAATTTTGAGCTAAATCATTCCATCGTGCTACGATGGACCCATCGCAGCACGATGGCTTGCTGAGGCCCGTTTAGAAAATTATAAATAGAGCTTCATTTTCCTCATAATATTCAATCAGAAATAGTAGAACACTCTCTAGTACACTAGAGTTGTTCAGGGGAGCTCTACGGGCATATCTTTCTCCCCTTACGGGAAAGTTATACCCAGTAAGGTATGTATTTCTTTAGGCTTTATTGTTAGATTCTTGTAATTTAATTATGTAGTCTTTTGTAATAGATTCCTTAGATTGTGGTGGAGAAGATGAACTCCCCCAATGAATGTTTGGAGCCTTTGATTGAGTCATAAGTTATAATAAATGTTATTCAATACTATATTTGTTATTTACTTTCTTCCTTTAACAACGCATTCTCGTAATTTGGCCGGATAAGTGGTAGCGCCCATAGAATAAATATTAGGGTTTGCTTTAATATCAACATTACGGTTTACTTTAATGTTTGTCCGGAACTAGTAGTAAATATACTAGATGAATAGAGACGGTAACATCCTGAACTAGTCGTGAATTGAGCAATTAGAGGAGGAATCGGGAACTAGTTGTGAACTGAGCAATGAGAAGGTGAACAGCCCGAAACTAGGATCTAGAGGCATTGGATGGTCAATGGACATAATGCATGTATGACGAATAACTCGCATAGTAATTAGGTTATGTGACAACTCGAGGTTAGGCTCTTGAGGGTAACTTAGTTATTATTGTAGGGAAACCTCACATATATTAGGGTAGTAGTAAAGTGCTACCACAACAAGGATAGAATTGACGCCGAATGTTAGACTGAATACTATGTTATACACCGATCATGCCAAACATGAGTAAGGGAGAAAGTGAAGTGGAAGAAATAGTCACAAGAAAGGGGGGGGGGGGTTTGAATTGTGACCCTTTTAAAAATTAATCCTGCATTCTACAAAATTGATCTCAAGTGTATACTTGGATAAATGTTAGTGAATTATAGAAGAGCTTGATCTGAGAACGTTCTCTACTATAAACAAGATTGTTCTGAGAACATTCTCTACTGTGTGAGAATTCAAATTAAATGTAAATGAAGTGGTTTGTGTGATGTGTTTTTACAGAAAATAAAGAGTTAAAGGTAAGAGAGATTCACACACAAAAGTTATACTGGTTCACCCGAATCCTGAGCTAGTCCAATCTCCACGCTTGTGAGTTTTCCACTATGATCTTTGAGATACTACCGATCTCAAATACAAATCTTCTTTGATCTAAACCAAGATCAAAAACCTTAAGCCCTACAAGCTTAAATCTACCCCAGCCCTACAAGCTAGTAAGAGTGTCACTCAATCAATAGTTACGTATTGACTTGAGCCAATATTTCTTTTACAAAGAGATGTGGATCACAAAGCTTACAAATAAACTCAACCTAGTTGAGAAGCTTAGAAAATTACACTCAGTACACTCAATAATATTTTATCCAAGAGTTGATAGAGAGCTGGAGTGTGAGTGGTAAAATGAAGAGACAAAGATACAATCACTTAAAGTGACTTATGTTGAAAAGTGGTCTCTTGAAATATTTGCTTGTAGAAACTCAAAGGTTAGTTTAAGAAGCAAATAAAAAACACTCAGTAGACTCATAAGTATGATGAGAATGAAGATCTTGAGTTTGAGTGATGAAAGAAGAGTTTTGTGACTTGTTGACAAAAACAAGTGTTTGATGATTTGTAGCTCCAACTCTCACTCTTCAAAGGCAACCAAGTGCTCTATTTATAGCTGAAGTATGTCCTTGTATGCCTTGGTGATAAAGCATGTCCGTTTGGATCAGAAACCAGCTGTTAAACACCTTTAATATGACAGCTCATGAAAGTTGTTGAAGAAAAGTAAATCTAGCAGAATGTTCTCAGAATGATCTCCAAGATGTTCTTCAACTTCTATAACAAAGGAGCGTGTATGATGTGCTAGCAGTGAGCTGTAGATGGTTGTTTCTTGCTTGTTCTCCGAATATAACCATTATACTTCATTTAGACACGTTTTGGCCAGCTGTCCATGAGTTTGCATATTTAAATGGAAATTACATTCACTTTCCAGCATCATTCTTAGAATGTTCTCCAAGATGCGCTTCTTCTTGATTCTCAAAGGAGCGTGGTAAAATTAGCTGGCTGTGAGCTGTAAATGATTCATTGATGCTTGGTCTTCAAGGATAACCATTGTTGATCTTTTAAGCACGTGAAACACAGCTGTCCATGTGTTTGAATATTTAAAAGATGAAGAACCTTTTTCTTCAGAACGTTCTGAGAACGTTCTCCAATCTGGGTAAAGGATGAACTTGTTCTTCAAGGCAATTTGATCACTCTTCTGAAGCACCAGTTGTGAGTGATCAGACATGTAGCTTTATAGTACGCTCAACACTATTCACTTGTACTTGATGTCTCAAAAGTCTTTGGAGAGAGAGAACCTTTATGGGAGAATGTTCATTAAATATTTGCATGAAGTACACCTTCACTCATAGTAACAAATGTGTTGTGCAGGTCTTATTTGTCCATAAAATATCTGTCTAACACAAAATAGACAGCTTATGATCTTTGTCTTGAATTAAATCCATGTGCATATGCTTGATCCTTAACATAAGCCAAAGAGTAAAATCTCACTTTCACTCATATATTCCTTGCCTTAAATGATATCAATATTGTTGTGATTCTGTGAGTGAATTCCAAGGAAAAAAGCTTATTTGTCTTGTACATAGTTGACTTAAAGAAATAAGTGCTTTTGCGTTGAAGCTTGTTCTTAGTGATAATGAAGCATGAACTGGAGAATGTTCTCAGAACATTCTTGAAACTGCATTCAAGATTTTCTCAAGGAGTGAGACACTTGATCTTGATCAATTAACCTTGAAATCTTGTTGCAAAACTTCATACAATTCCTCTCTGATGTTTTTCTCATATTGTTGCTTGTTCATTGTGTATCTTTAAGATTCTTTAGTGGAGGCGTGAGTATACTCATCTTTGAAAATGATTAAAACTTTTATGCCTTGTGCATAACTCCTTTGAAAAACTCATGGAACATAATTCTCAAATGTTTTCATCTTGAGTAGCTTTGGAAAGATGATACTTTGAGTAGGTTTCAAAGATCCTTAATGAGTGCATCATTCATATTGATGTTAATTGTAGTAGTAATTCTTCAAAGCATGTAACACAAAACTCAATGTGGGTTTTGTCTCATAACATCAATATATTCTTTGTGTAGCATGTGATGCAGGTTATTTCCACCTTGATTCTTCAACTACGATCATCAAATTCTTCCTTGAACATTTAATACTTGTTGTGAACCTTGTGGTGATGAGGAAGACTATTAACCATGAAACTCTCTTTCTTGCTTGAACCTTCAATGAATCCTTTTATGATTCAAACAATAGTCTTTAAAAATCTTCATGAAGCTTGTGATGCTACTATTGTGATCAACTGATAATACTCCAATTCTTTCATTGTTTAAGTATATAAAATGCACTTGTTGATGTGAGTGGCCTCTAGCTTGTCCATTTTGTTTGTTATCTATCAATCAACAAAAACTCAAGTGCAAACATCAGTAGATCACCATTCATAAAACTTAACATTTATTCCATAAAGTTTGTTGTCATTAAAACATTCATCAAAACGGTTTTTACCACAACAATCTCCCCCTTTTTGATGATGACAAACCTTTTGAATAAATCTTATGTTTTATGGATGGATATAAAAAGAAATGCAAGAATGTTCATAGATATGCACTTAAGCTCCCCCTAAACACATGCAAGAGTTTAATGTTTATCATTCTAATTAAACTCCCCCTAAATACATGCAAGAGGTTAATTCATAACATTCTTCATTAATTAGTTCCATCTAACATTTCTCTCCCATCATATATATATCTCTCCCCCTTTTGTCATCCATCAAAAAATATTGGGAATAATATGAAACATGAAGTGCAATGATAGGAACGAAGAGTAGAAATGTATTGTGCATAGAAATCATGCAATCAAAAAGATCATTCACATATCAAATCGATCAAGTTTGCATTTTGCATTGAAGTACAAATCATGTATGATGATCAATAATCATTCTAGTCAATATAGCAAATCATGTTTGTATCTTGTAGTCATTGAAAAATAAAAGGTTATTTGAAAATAGTCCAAGAACTTTAAAATATGAGAGAAAAGAGCACATATGAGGAAGCTGTGAAATCAGAGTAAATTGACATCATGTCAAAATGAATTTTCTCTTTCTTTTCCAAATATTTTCATGATGAAGATGTTTCCATTTTTCAAAGCAAAAATTTTAGATGATAACACACAAGTGTAGAAATATGATCATACATTAAAAACGACACTTGATGACTGAGAAAAAGTCAAATGAGTTTATGTAATACCCGAGGCTGACGAGGGCGGGGAGTGGTCGCCGGTGCACGAGGCATGACAATGTGCGGCTCCTGGCAGCTTCTAGTCAAAAACCGAATCACATCGGAATGAGAGGTATCCTGAGGCTGTGCAGGTATGGGACTGCATGGTTGAAGGAAGGCTTATAAGGATTGATGGGTACTACCTATACCAACAAGATGCATCTTCTTTTCGGGAGCTCATTCCATAAGAACTCCATAGTTAAGCGTGCTTGACTTGGAGTAGTCTTTGGATGGGTGACCTTCTGGGAAGTTTTCCGGAAAGCGTGCAAGTGAGGACAAAGCTCGCTGAAAAGACTCGTGTTGGTTTGTGGGGCCAGTCGGTCATCCTAAAAGCAGTCTGGGGCGTTACAGTTTAAGAATACAATGTGCAAGATTATTATCATTCTTATATCAAATTATAATTTTATGGAGAGTAGACACGCAAATTATTTTCATAAAGACCAATCATATGTTCTCTTGTTAAAATCCTTCAAAGAATAAATCCAACAAAAAATGGATATTCATTTAAGACCTTTGATAAAGGATATTTTACATAAGCCATAATAAAATCAAGTCATGTTATACTTAAGCATTAAGCAAACAATAGGCTAACCAAGATGTGCAATAAAAATGGATTCATCCAAACCTTTATATTAAGAAAGGTGCACATTTAAAAGACTTATAGAAGAAATATTTTTCATAAAACAAGTACTATAAGTCAGGTTTATGTAAGACCAAAATATGACATATAATTGATTATCATAATCACAAGCTTTTTGTCATTTTTCTTCTAAAATTGTTGGTCTATCATGAAGGATAATTGAGAGACTAACTCCAAAAATTATTCAATGATCATCAAGAATAAGTTTTCATTAAGCACATAATATTACTTGCACAAAAAAATATTGATCAACAATGTAATCAATACACATTTAAAAATATTTGTCACAAAAATGAATTAACACAAGTGTTAATTCAATTGACTTTTGGCATGTCAAATTGAAAATTTATCATTGTTAAAAATATGAGCAAAACTTATGAAGAAAATTAATCTTGATAAAACATCCCATGATAAAACTTTGATAGCATTACGAGTAAACATTTGAAAATGTATTGCTTACAAAGGAGTAAAGAAGTAAATTTGCACCATAATGAAGTTCTTTCATTCACACTTAGCATGATATTTTGAAAGAGATAATGTATGAGCAAAATCATGAAAAACGTATGAACAAAGTTATGTATTTTAAGCATAAGCATATACAAGTCATGACAAAAAAATGATATGCTCATTTAAGCTTTAAAGTCAATATACTTGCATAGGGAAAATTTAGAATGCATTCTAGATTTCAAGATCATCCAATCAATCACATAGTAACATTGCAAAAAGATATTCAAGCTTATTATAATGCAAATGTTATAAGATTTGGAGTTTAGTGTAACTCATTAAATGGATTCCTCACTTGACATTCAATAATGAGAGCATCTTTATAGTTTTGTATTTCCACCACATGCTCATAGAGGATACTTGATTGATGGTTGATGGGAGAAGTTTTATCATTTGATGCATTTTCCAATGTTGAGTAAATTCATCCTCTTAGATATTCTCTAAGAAATATCATCCTTGTAGAAAAACTTTAGGTAATAGGGATGAAGAGGACATCACAATTAGAACAATTTACCCAATACTCAATGTTGTAATCAGAAACATTGTGATTTCATCATCATTTGATTTTCCTTGTGAACGTTGTAATAATCTTTCAAGAATGACATCCACATGCTTATTCATCTTTCAATTTCTTCAAAAGAAAATTTAGTTCTCATTCTACCAATGATGTTTTTAACCACTTCCTTAAGAATTCAAAACTGAAAAAGGATTCTAGAGATCCTTGGGTAGAATTCATCAATTGTAAAAAGAGTGATTGGTTAACCGGGTTGGTTGTCTGTTGAGGATTTTAGGGTGTTGGCTTCAGTTGCTAAAATAAGCCTAAGTCCATGTGGAGCATGATGTGTGCACATCAGGATCCACACCTGGACGCCCTAAACACACGCTATTCTGTTATTATTTTGCGTGTAATCTTCTGAAAGATTTGATTAAAAGATAATATATCGTCTACTTGCGCACCAAGAAACGTGTGTTTCCAGAATCTACAGAAGAAGGTTTATGTACTACTTGTTCCTAAAGATTTGGTTTTAAAATATATTTTGTGAAGATTGCTTCAAAAATATAAAAGATTTGGTTCAAGTATATCTTTCTGCTTCAAGGAGTTTGTTACAACAAATATATTTATGGAAGGAATATTTGGTGCAAATATATTTTGTGGAAAATATATTTTGCTTTAAAAAGATTTGTTTTATTTCAAACAAATATTTTATCCATATCTTTGGAAAAGATTTGTTTGTTATATAAAGATTTGTTTGTTATATAAAGATTTGTTTGTTTCAAGAAAAACAAAAACAAATCTGAAGTCAATCTTTTGTGAAGCCTTTGAAGATTATCTCAAGACTATTTTCCTATATAAAGGGGTTTGATCTCAACAACAAAGTAACCAAGAAATACATTGAAGATCTTTAGAGTTCTTGAGTCCTTTTATTGTTCGTTGTTATTTGTGAGCCTTCACTTGGATCATGTTTTGATACAAGTAAGGACTGAGTTTGATAGAGTTGTAATCTCTAGTGTTCTTTCTCCAATGCTTTGAAGCAAGGAGTTAGATTGTGCAACACTCTAAGCCTTTAGGTACGAGTGCATAGTTTTCTAGGAGTGTGTCTCCAAACTGAGTTTGTTATTAAATCCTTACTGGGTAAGGTTAAGGGGGAGTGAGCAGAGGTTCTCATATCTAGGAGTTCCTAGGTAGAATTAGCACGGGTAGTGATTAAGTGAGAAGTTGTAAACGGGGGAGTTTAACTTTGAATTGATACTACCATAGTGGATTCATCCCTGGATTGGTATCCTCCAGATTAGGGCTTGTTTAAGCGCCGAACTGAGTTAACAAACTCACTGTGTTTTATTGTTTTCTGCACTTTATATTGTTTCCTTGTTCATCAAGTTCAGTATGTCCACGATGTTGGCACATTAGGCTACACATCATACTATTCCTAAGGTGTACACATTGTGCTGCACATCTGACACTTGCCACCAGAATTTCATTGTCAAAGTAAAACCTTTGTAGAGAGAACATTCTCAGATTGATCTGCTGAATGAATACAATATCAAATAACTTGTCCAAGTTGCTTTCGTTTTC
Source organism: Trifolium fragiferum (assembly GCA_954870985.1). Taxonomy (NCBI): domain Eukaryota; kingdom Viridiplantae; phylum Streptophyta; class Magnoliopsida; order Fabales; family Fabaceae; genus Trifolium; species Trifolium fragiferum. The sequence continues at coordinate 57,606,941 of OX940789.1, forward strand.
AAATTTCTCTCATTTCCTTTTGTTTCCAACCTCAGTAGTAGAGTCTTCAAAATTAACAATCTCCTTTTTCATATGATGAATATTTTGAAGTCAAAGGTATTGCAAGAGTTGACCATTTTCTCCTTCTTAAAGTCAATCTTGTAGATATAAAAAGAATGTTGGTGATGATCATCCCATAAGAAAGAATAAATTTCCTTGTTTCAGACTTTTGCTGCATCGATCATACGTTTCAGGATGATATATAGGATATTCAATTGTAATCATTTAGCAAGGTGTCACATGATAAACATGTCATTCTCATAAGCCTTTTTCTTGCTTCCTTTTCTTAGAAATAAACAATGTTGGCACATGTTGTGAAACAACTTGTATTTCTTCTTGAGAGTGGATGAGGGAGATTCTTCCATCTTAGCACCAATTTCATTGAGCATCTCAAAGATTAAATTGTTCGTTGACACTTTCAGAGTGGTGTACCAATATCATTGCTCATTCCAATGGAAAACATTCTTATTTTATCAATAGAGCTTTGAATGGTTTCATTTTGAGGATGATGGTAAATCAACTTCCAACTCTTTGGATGAATTTGTAAAGATGATGTTTGAACAATTTCAATCTATTGATCCATGGTTTCTTGTCGTTGTTCATTAACATCAACACCATTTTCATATCTTCTCTTCATATCAAACTCATCAAAAGTAATATGCATACATTTTTCAACTTTGGGCATTGAGATTGCATATTCTATAATATTTAGAGAGTATAGAGAGAGTATCCAAAAAAAATATGCTTTTGATATGTTGAAACAATTTTCTCAATGTTTTCATTACTATGCAAAAAATAGTAATGACATCAAAAATATAAAATCAAGATATGATTGAATTTCTATATTTTCAAAATGGGATGGAGTTTTACTCAATATAGAAACAATATTCAAAGACATAGCATGCAATGTCCATGGCTTCTTTCAAAAGTATTTTTAAATACTTGATTAAAAATATTTCATGCATTGAATATTCTTTTATAAAACTCTATTTTTCTTGAAATTCTAAGTCAAGAAAAATAAAGTGAAATCTCATTTTCATCAAAGAAAGTTGAAAGAAATTTTTTCATAATCTCCCCATGATCACTACTTATACAAAAATGATTTTTGAACTTTTAACAAATGAACCTTTTTACAAAGAACTTTAAAAGGCTTACAAAAAATCATTCTTATGCTTCAAGAATAAATTTTAAATGAATCTTTGAATAAATCATCAAGTATAAAGAAGTCATAAGACTTGTAGCTTTGACAATAACAAGTAAACCAATATGAAGTGTTTCAAGAGATTTTTGGTTGAAATTGTATTTTTGAAATGAACACAACTTTTGACACAATAAATACAAGTTTCACAAACTTTATCCTTTTCACAAACAATTTTATGAAAAAAACTTACCAGACCAAATTTTGGATAAATTTGAAATAATAGTCATACTTATTTGACAAACTCATTTATGACAAAAATATTTATCTTTTCCAAAAGACTTTAAAATATGATTTGATTTAAATATCATTCAAGTAATAAACCATGATCATGAGGATGAATATGAAATAACTTCAATTACAATTTTGACAAAATTTAATGAAGTTATACAACCCAACCATCATTAATTTATGCGAAATCTTTTTACTAATGATACATGTACCTTTGATTTGATTAATGATTCCAAAGGTTGCAGATTCTCATTTCTTTCTTTTTAAATGTGAGGAAGTATTGTCTTTCTAAAGTCATATTCCTTTGAGCATAAATTTTCCAAGTCTCAAGACTTTTTCTTGACTGCTTAAAGATACTCTTGCAACACAAGTTAATAATGATTTTGGTGCCCATAGTGATCTGGGTCCTTGAAGGTTAGTGTCATTCCTCTTATCATGATTTTGCAACACAAGATTTCTTCTTATCATGATAAGTTGATCTCTTATAGGAAGTTTTGGAATAAGAATGCATTTTGAGAACCTTCTGAGAATGTTCTTGTTTATGATGAAAATGTTCTTTTCTTTTGAATTTTTTCTTAAAACAAAAGGATTCAATATGACCATATTTGTAACAATATGAGTATTTGTATCTCTGTATTTTTTGGTCTTTATGAGGAACATAAAAAATTTCATATGGCTTTTGTTTTTGAAAAGTTCTACAACTTAAACTAGTTTTATAAAAAATTACTACTTGTGGTTCCTCAATATTTTGAAAAGTTTCTCTAGATGTTGCAGAGCTTGTAATGTCATTTTTCAACTCTAAAACATTTTCTTTCAAAACAACATTCTCTTCATGACTCATAGAACATTCTAGAAGATGTTTATTGATTTGTACCTCATTGAGAACCTTTGGTTGTTCAAACATTTCCAAATGAGAGTATTGCAAATCTTGAATAATTTTAAAATATTTTTCATTTAAGATTTGTAATTTCTCTTTTTCTCTCTTTATCTCAAAAAGTTGATTTTCCAAAATTGTATACTTTTGATATATAATGTTAGAGCTACTTACAATATTATCAATTCCAACTATCATTTCATTACAAAAAGGACAAGGTTGAGAAGTTGTTACCTCTTCATTTACCATTTCACATGTGTTGGCCTTTTCTTCTATTTTTGAGTCATCAAAGTCACCTTTTGTTGCCATCATGGATTTCTTCATGGAAGCGAGCTTTCTTTGCATTTTCTTGTTGCGAGGACATTTAGTTTTAGAATGTCCCTTCTTTTTGCATTTATGGCATGTACTTTGATTTGCAGGTTTTGACATCACTTCTTCCTGAATCTTTTCCTCTTACACTGTTAAGTGCTCAAACCTTAGAGGCAGAGCTCTGATACCAATTGAAGTGGAAGAAATAGTCACAAGAAAGGCGGGGTTTGAATTGTGACCCTTTTAAAAATTAATCCTGCATTCTACAAAATTGATCTCAAGTGTATACTTGGATAAATGTTAGTGAATTATAGAAGAGCTTGATCTGAGAACGTTCTCTACTATAAACAAGATTGTTCTGAGAACGTTCTCTACTGCGTGAGAATTCAAATTAAATGTAAATGAAGTGGTTTGTGTGATGTGTGTTTACAGAAAATAAAGAGTTAAAGGTAAGAGAGATTCACACACAAAAGTTATACTGGTTCACCCGAATCCTGGGCTAGTCCAGTCCCCACGCCTGTGAGTTTTCCACTATGATCTTTGAGATACTACCGATCTCAAATACAAAGCTTCTTTGATCTAAACCAAGATCAAAATCCTTAAGCCCTACAAGATTAAAACTACCCCAGCCCTACAAGCTAGTAAGGGTGTCACTCAATCAATAGTTACGTATTGACTTGAGCCAATCTTTATTTTACAAAGAGATGTGGATCACAAAGCTTACAAATAAACTCAACCTAGTTGAGAAGCTTAGAAAATTACACTAAGTACACTCAATAATATTTTATCCAAGAGTTGATAGAGAGCTGGAGTGTGAGTGGTAAAATGAAGAGACAAAGATACAATCACTTAAAGTGACTTATGTTGAAAAGTGGTCTCTTGAAATATTTGCTTGTAGAAACTCAAAGGTTAGTTTAAGAAGCAAATAAAAAACACTCAGTAGACTCATAAGTATGATGAGAATGAAGTTCTTGAATTTGAGTGATGAAAGAAGAGTTTTGTGACTTGTTGACAAAACCAAGTGTTTGATGATTTGTAGCTCCAACTCTCACTCTTCAAAGGCAACCAAATGCTCTATTTATAGCTGAAGTATGTCCTTGTATGCCTTGGTGATGAAGAATGTCCGTTTGGATCATAAACCAGCTGTTAAACACCTTTAATATGACAGCTCATGAAAGTTGTTGAAGAAAAGTAAATCTGGCAGAATGTTCTCAGAATGATCTCCAAGATGTTCTTCAACTTCTATAACAAAGGAGCGTGTATGATGAGCTAGCAGTGAGCTGTAGATGGTTGTTTCTTGCTTGTTCTCTAAATATAACCGTTATACTTCATTTAGACACGTTTTGGCCAGCTGTCCATGAGTTTGCATATTTAAATGGAAAGTACATTCACTTTCCAGCATCATTCTCAGAATGTTCTCCAAGATGTGCTTCTTCTTGATTCTCAAAGGAGCGTGGTAAAATTAGCTGCTGTGAGCTGTAAATGATTCATTGATGCTTGGTCTTCAAGGATAACCGTTGTTGATCTTTTAAGCACGTGAAACACAACTGTCCATGTGTTTGAATATTTAAATGATGAAGAACCTTTTTCTTCAGAACGTTCTGAGAACGTTCTCCAATCTGGGTAGAGGATGAACTTGTTCTTCAAGGCAATTTGATCACTCTTCTGAAGCACCAGCTGTAAGTGATCAGACATGTAGCTTTATAGTACGCTCAACACTATTAACTTGTACTTGATGTCTCAAAAGTCTTTGGAGAGAGAGAACCTTTATGGGAGAATGTTCATTAAATATTTGCATGAAGTACACCTTCACTCATAGTAACAAATGTGTTGTGCAGGTCTTATTTGTCCATAAAATATCCGTCTAACACAAAATAGACAGCTTATGATCTTTGTCTTGAATTAAATCCATGTGCATATGCTTGATCCTTAACATAAGCCAAAGAGTAAAATCCCACTTTCACTCATATATTCCTTGCCTTAAATGATATCAATATTGTTGTGATTCTGTGAGTGAATTCCAAGGAAAAAAGCTTATTTGTCTTGTACATAGTTGACTTAAAGAAATAAGTTCTTTTGCGTTGAAGCTTGTTCTTAGTGATAATGAAGCATGAACTAGAGAATGTTCTCAGAACATTCTTGAAACTGCATTCAAGATTTTCTCAAGGAGTGAGACACTTGATCTTGATCAATTAACCTTGAAATCTTGTTGCAAAACTTCATACAATTCCTCTCTGATGTTTTTCTCATATTGTTGCTTGTTCATTGAGTATCTTTAAGATTCTTTAGTGGAGGCGTGAGTATACTCATCTTTGAAAATGATTAAAAATTTTATCCCTTGTGCGTAACTCCTTTGAAAAACTCATGGAACATAATTCTCAAATGTTGTCATCTTGAGTAGCTTTGGAAAGATGATACTTTGAGTAGGTTTCAAAGATCCTTAATGAGTGCATCATTCATATTGATGTTAATTGTAGTAGTAAATCTTCAAAGCATGTAACACAAAACTCAATGTGGGTTTTGTCTCATAACATCAATATATTCTTTGTGTAGCATGTGATGTAGGTTATTTCCACCTTGATTCTTCAACTACGATCATCAAATTCTTCCTTGAACATTTAATACTTGTTGTGAACCTTGTGGTGATGAGGAAGACTATTAACCATGAAACTCTCTTTCTTGCTTGAACCTTCAATGAATCCTTTTATGATTCAAACAATAGTCTTTAAAAATCTTCATGAAGCTTGTGATGCTACTATTGTGATCAACTGATAATACTCCAATTCTTTCATTGTTTAAGTATATAAAATGCACTTGTTGATGTGAGTGGCCTCTAGCTTGTCCATTTTGTTCGTTATCTATCAATCAACAAAAACTCAAGTGCAAACATCAGTAGATCACCATTCATAAAACTTAACATTTATTCCATAAGGTATGTTGTCATTAAAACATTCATCAAAACGGTTTTTACCTCAACAGAAAGTTCAACCACCATACCTATCCTCTATGTTTCTGAACCAACTATCTTTATTTTCTGCAACGCATCGCTTATTTTATAAAAAATCTTTTTCAAAACTCAAAGCGAATGCAAACCAACGAACTTAAATAACGCTAGTAGTGCCTTGGCACGATCCCTATGGATACGAACTCATTCTAGACACCTAGAGTGTGAATTATTACTCGTTGACAGACTGGTGCACTTGCCAGACCTGCAGTCAAGTTTTTGGCGCCGTTGTCGGGGATTGAGTTTACAAAGCGCAACTAGATTTATTTAAGTTTGTCAAAAAATTTAAAAATACAAAAAATATTAAAAAAATCAAAAAATCTTGTTGATGATTGTGGATTTTGATCTGTGAAAGTTCTGGCTAAGGCAAAGTCTTGGTATTTAAGTGATCCTTATTGTTGTTCCAATGAGATTGGCTACATTATAAGGCTAAAACAACTTGTGCATAAAGAAGATGTGCAGGTGCAACATGTTGAACAAGATGTGTCAGACATCTTGATACTGGGTAAAGAACATGTTCAAGCAACATGTTGAAACAAGATGTCTTAGACATTTGTGTAGGACATCTTGCCCCGGAACAGCAGGCTGAAGATTTAATCTTATCCAAGAGCGCGAATCTCTCCAAGTTTGTTACAAAAGCGCGAATTTACGATTGCCAGCTGTTTAAAGGTTAGATAACAAAGTTTGTTATCAAACCTATGTGTTAGATATGATTGTGAATCATAACTAACTTTTAAAAGGATTTAAATTAAATCTTTTATCTTGTGGAGTTTGTTTTTGAAACAAGTTTGTTTTAAAACAGAATCCTATCAGTATGCATCTCAAAAAAAAACTCTACAATCAAGAGGAGTTGCATGCCTATATATAGAGACTCAAGTTGGAGTTTCTAAGCATCGCAACAATTGAAGATCTCTAGATTAAAGCTAGATTGCGAATCAAAGAACTTGTGCCCACTGCACAAGGTTGTACTAACCTCTGAAACTTAGGTGCTAAGGTTTAGAAGTTAGGATTTGTTGTTGAATAGTTTTTCAACATATCATTGTGTTTGTTATTGGTGTTAATCACTTGTGACTAGTGATTTGGGGAAAGTGAGTGGGTTCCCATATCTAGGGGAGTAGGCTCTTAGGTAGAAAGTCATTGGGTAATTTTAGTAGTAGGCTTTGAATAAAGGGTTATTCATATAAGACCGGGAGGCTAAGAATTACTAATAGTGAATTTCTTTTCCTGGATTGGTATCCCCTAGAGTAGGTGTGGTTTGCATCGAACTGGGTAAACAATATCTTGTGTCGTTTATCACTTTCCTTATATTGTTTTCAGTATTCACTTCAGTACTGTTATTATATTGATTCTGCCAACCGATTGTCGAATCAGTTGTCTGAGACATCCGGTCAAACACACAGTTGTCCCAGACATCGTGTAAGACATCTGTCCTGCCAGAGAACAGAATTTCACTTTTGATCCACCTCACTTACCTGAAAACTTTCATAGTGACATTGACACATGAGACAAACCAAAAATATTACTTATATTTTCCAGTGCTACTAAATGTATTCATTTGTTGTGCTTGATAACAGGTAATCTGGATTTCGAGTACGATCAAGAACCGGAGAGGACACTGAGGATAAGACTGCGAGCCCTAGAGCTAGCAGAAACCAGTAATCTCATGCAAAAAGAATAAGTCACCACCAAAGCCATGGGGGACGAACAAAGAAAGACTATAGGAGATTACTGCATAAAACAGGAACCGGAATGGTCAACACCAAGCAATCCAAATTATTCTGATGGGATATATTGGGATGACCTGGAAGGACTTGAGTGTGAGTCTCAAGGAGATAACTGGTCTGAAGCTTCTGAAACATCACCCGTCTACCAGAACACCACGGGAGTGCAATCCATGGGAGGCAATTTGAGACCACTAGGCCCTATCCCGGCAAACAGTGGAAAGAACATATGGAATGGCTTGACAGATGGAACAGGCTGGCTTCGAAATCTAAACATAGTGTGAAGAGGCCATATTCAGTAAAACGGCACCGGAAGATTGAGTACTAGAAAAATGTTGTCCGTGAATGGTTGTATGGGTCTGGTACTCTCTTTGTAGAAGATTACACTAATGTATGGTGTGATGATTGCACTAGACGGAAAGAAGAAGAGCAGATGGAAAACACGGTGGAAAACCCAAAGGAAGAGTGCAAGGCGCTGAAAGAACAAAAGACAGGGCGCACTCGCAATGAAGATGAGCTAACAAAGTTCAAAAAGTGGTTCGCTGAGTTGGGAATGACATTGGAAGAAGCTTATGATGAATTCACAAGAGAGCTGGAGGAATTCAGAGAAAGCCTAGCCCAAGGATCGCGGCTACCACCCAAGAAGAAAGATCCTGGATGCGTCACCATCATCTATCAGACTGGGGAGGAAGGAGTTAATGCACTATGTGATGTGGGCTCAAGTGTGAACGTAATGCCATTATCTCTGGCAGATAAATTTAAGCTCAAAGCACATACTGCAGGTACAACAAAGGAACTCATACTAGCAAATCAATCAATCATACACTCGAAAGGCACTATAGAAGATGTCTTGGTGAAAGTCGAAGACCTGGTATTCCCAGCAGACTTCATGATCCTGGATACCGGGGAAGACGAAGAGCATCCTATCATCCTTGGAAGACCCTTCTTAGCAACTAGCAGGGCTCTCATTGACATGGACCTTGCGGAGCTGACACTAAGGAACAGAGATGAAGTAAGAACCGTCAAGGGTGAGGGATGAATGCTCCAAGCTCAAGTGGAGAGAGAAGAAAGCTACGCCATCGACTTCAGCTCAAGGAGTACACATACAGGTAGAGATATAGCAGCTGAAGGATGAAATGACGCAGCTACAGGTAGAGGCAACTAAGGAAGATGAGGTACCCGAAGGACTGACCAACAAAATGAAGAGGCTGACTATTGAGGTAGATATCCAAGCACCATGGGTGAAAACATGGGGAAGAAACCAAAAAGTGGCCACAAGATCTAAGTTTGGGGTGAACACGCCACCTCTGAAGAAGCCAGCTGCAGGAGGAAAGAAGGATCAGTTCAAGAGAGATATGAAAGAAAAGAACCGCTGGGTTGGAGCTCAAAAGGAACAAAAGAAGAAAGATCCACCAAAGGGCAGAGGGAAATCCATCATGAGACAAACATCTTCAAAATATGATGGAGGACTATGCTTTGCCACCTTCAAAGAACAACAGAACCCAGAGAAGTATGGTAAGAGCCAGAGGAAGAAAGCAGGAGCTAAGGCGGAAGCTCCTACATAAGAGAGAGACGTGCGAATCTATCCTCTGTAATGGAGGAAATGCGTCAAGCTAATGATGCGCTAAACAAGCGTTGCTTGGGAGGCAACCCAAGGATAAGTATTTATAATTCAGTAGTTATATTTCAGTATTTTAAATTCTACAATTTTCAATTCAATAAAATATACTAAAGAATTCCAGCATGTCATTTTCAATTCAGGTTGAGGGGGAGTAGTTGTTTTGCTTGTATGCTAGATGTCATACCTGATGTCGTAACATCTGGAGTTGTGAGAATTCATTTTTCTCCATCTATGGAAGTTATTTCTTCCTGTTTGAATCTTATATGAGAATTATCTTTTCTCTGATGCTTGTATGTGGGAGCTTATTTCTCCTTGAAGATTAGTTTGGGAGAGTTTATATCTCTTCAGTTATGTGGGTTGTGAGGCAAGTTGTGTTTATTCTTCTGCTGTTGCATGCCTCTGGTATTCTTGCTATAATCATCTGTGAAGTTATTTTTTATGTTGAAGATCTCTTTTGAAGTAGTGTTGATGATGTTTTACCTTCATCTGAAGTTGTGTGTTTATGTTGACTCGATAGAAGGTATATGTTTTTATCTCTCCTACTTCTACTTGGTGGTTCAATTATGTTTTAGCCAAAATTTGCCAAAGGGGGAGATTGTTGGGTTTTTGTATGTTGGCTACATTTTGTTAAAACATACTATAGCAAGATGTCGAACCCAATGTCACGACATGTTAGTACGCCATCACAACGTGTTTGTACTTCGCGTTCCTGGGAGTTTATTTCGCACAAGATATTTGAAGATTTGATCAGAAAATATATTTGTATAACGTATTATCCCTCCAAAGCCAAAGCCATTCCCAATCCACAAAAAAGGTGTGGATCCTTTTCCAGTTGCATATATGCATTATCCCTCCAAAGCCACACTCGTGTAGTTGGTCAATTATTTCCTGTTTCCTTTTTTTGGCATTTACTGAATGCATAAGTTCATAGACCTTAGGTACACTCATCTTATGCCTCAGTCTTGCATCCGCATCAGGATCTTTTTTCACAATAACTTGTTTCACATTTTCATCACCCGAGCTTGCTTCATCAGAATCTTGTGCTGCCATCTTTGCTATCTTTTTACGACCACGAGATGTAGAAGCAATGCTTTCACCACCTTTTGTCTGTTCATTCTTTTTTTGATTCTTGTTTTTGCCACTTCCCGTCTCATTTTTTTGATCACTACCAGATAACGAATCATTCTTATTCCTTTTATCCTCATCTGACGGTGTCAATCCAATACTAAATGATGGCATTTGCTGTAGTTCCTTTGATTCTTTCCCCTGGATCAAAGGAAACTATTAAGTATGGTTTCATATGGCAGAAAATAAGTTAAATACTCTAAGTTTTTCATATCATGGCAGAACATAAGTTAAATACTCTAAGTATAAATTAAATTCATTGAAACCATAAGGGGGCTACTTTGGTTTCAGAAACAAATACAGTGAAACCATTCAACCACACTTATGGTTTCAAGGCCAAGATACAGTAAAATAGTTTTATCTAAATTACATATGCAGAGAATACTATATCACTAGATTCATCCAATCACATATGCACTTAAAAATAGTAACATTAATACAAACTAACTTAAAAAATATACGCAAACATAACGACCTGTGCGGATGCAAATTTATTAGTTACATTGAAACCATAGTAGCCACTTATATTTGAAAAACACAATTTACTTAAGACAATTAAAATGTATATTTTTTTAAGTTTGCAACAAAAAGTCAAAATCTAAGAAATTTCTTAATACATTGAAACCATAAGAGGGCTAATTTGGTTTCAGAAACAAATACATTGAAACCATTCAGCCACACTTATGGTTTCCATGAAAACAAACAGCAATGCTCAAACCAAATTAACATGTAAAACAATCAGCAAAGCAATCACAATTGAAAATCATACATCAAACTCTCACATTCAAATATTAAAAAACAGGTATAAATGGTTTCTAGAAAGTGCCTTCTATAAAAACACTTGAGACATCACACCTTTGCATCAGTAAACCTACTCCAAAACCAATCTTCCCTCTTCCACCATGGCTCCACTATCAAACTACATTTCTTTCCTTCTCTTAACAACTCTTTTGTTACCTCTACAAACTATAGCCAGAGACAGCCAATTCTTCAGCAAAGTAACTCATTTCAACAAAGAAACAAATATTCCCAACAAAGATGAATCATCAACAGTTACAAACAAACCAGAGGAACAACCACCTTTCATTCCTCAAACTGAAAACAGTTATGGCTTATATGGCCATGAATCTAATCACCTTCATAAATGGAATATGTATTAAGAAAACAAGTTATTGAGGCCATGTATTGCAGCAACAAACTCTCACATTTTGTATTTGAGTCATAATCAACTAATTGGGAAATTGTCTCATTCTCTAGGGAAGTTTACTAGTTTGTATAGGAGTTTTTCAAGCATTTTTGGTTTGCAAGCATTTTTCATGGAAACCATAAGAGAGCTATTTTGGTTTCAATGATAGCCTAGATCAAAAAAATAATTACCAGCATCCAAATAATATTTACAATTTTTAAACTAAATCATTTCAGTATGTGATTTCCCCGAAATCAGAAGTTAGGTTTACACACATGCAATTACTTTACAAATTAAACAAAACAATTTCAAACTAATAGATAAACTTTCAAAAACCATTAATGAAGTTCAAACCTGTTTTGATTTCTTCTTTTTAGTATGTGCAAGTGTATCGTTGATAATGTTGCTTTCTTTGCGTAGTGATGGTGAACACTGATTACGTTGCTTTCGTCCCATGGTGATGATGAACAATGATGATGATGATGACGATGATGCTTGCGGTGACACTGATTATGTGGTTTTCAGGTGACGGTGATGATGTTGTTGATTCCGGCGAAGGCGATGACGAGAGTTGTTGTTGGTTTTGGTCTGGAAAACGACGTGTATGAAGAAATGGAAGTAACCGTTAGTTGGATGATAACCGTTAGTTGAGTTGGTGAGGGAAGCAGGTGTATCAGCAAATGGGTGAGGTGGGCGCAGAAATTGTGTTGGGCTGGGCTTCGCTTATGCAGCGTGCATAAGGATTCCTTAAGCACAGTAACCAGACCCCTTAACCAAAGTTTCATAACTTGTTGATTAATTATAGATATATAATTAATTGGTGCAATCCATATGAGTAACATAGTTTTTTTCATAAACAGATATAATTTTTGGATCTTCAACTTAGGAAGCTAGAAAAAGAAAGATAGATATCCCACTAAAAAAATCATAACATTATTAAATACGAAAATTATATTGTATATACTGAAGTTGTATCCAAAACCTAATAAATGTAACCCTTATTCTGTCCTTACTAAGGGTGTTGCGGCAGGGCTTTCTCCTAACACAAACTTGTCGCATAACGATAATATCACTTGAGTTTGTCATGCATACAAGAAATTAATGAAAACATAAAAGACAAAATGAACTTAAAAGACATATTTAACATTGGCTTTCCCTTTATCCCATCATTGTCTTTTTCATGTCTGCCTCAAAAAACATGAGAAAATACATTAAAAAAATACCAACGATGTCCTAAACGTAGAAAGACAAAATGACAAAACGTATAAAAAAATTAATCTAAAAATATAAAAATGCCACCAAAAAGATTTAAAAATCCAATAAATGTCACACTAATTGTTTTAGAATTTTTTAAGGATATGAAAAATTCAAAATAAATAAAAACTGGCCTAAATGATTGAATTTGGGATTTTGAGCCCCAAATCCCGTAAATAATCCTTGATATGGGACTAATGATCCTTTATTTTTTTTGGATTTTTAGACCAAATTTCGGAGAAATCCGAGAAAGTGGACTAGAAATCGATATTTTTTGTTAAGCTCGCTAAAAATTGAATGAAAAAATTTATAACACGGTGAAAAATAAATGAAATAAAAAATAGAAGTAATAACAAAAAAAATCGAAAAAAGAGGTGCAACACAAGGACTTCCCAGGAGGTCACCCATCCTAGTACTACTCTCGCCCAAGCAAGCTTAACTGCGGAGTTCTGATGGGATCCGGTGCATTAGTGCTGGTATGATCGCACCTGATATGTAATACGATTTAATTGAATATATGTCTTCCATCTTTCATAGAGATTAGCGATTTTTTGGATTTTTCGACCAAATTTCGGAGAAATCCGAGAAAGTGGACTAGAAATCGATATTTTTTGATAAGCTCGCTAAAAATTGAATGAAAAAATTTATAACACGGTGAAAAATAAATGAAATAAAAAAATAGAAGTAATAACAAAAAAAATCGAAAAAAGAGGTGCAACACAAGGACTTCCCAGGAGGTCACCCATCCTAGTACTACTCTCGCCCAAGCAAGCTTAACTGCGGAGTTCTGATGGGATCCGGTGCATTAGTGCTGGTATGATCGCACCTGATATGTAATACGATTTAATTGTATATATGTCTTCCATCTTTCATAGAGATTAGCGATTTTTTGGATTTTTTGACCAAATTTCGGAGAAATCCGAGAAAGTGGACTAGAAATCGATATTTTTTGTTAAGCTCGCTAAAAATTGAATGAAAAAATTTATAAAACGGTGAAAAATAAATGAAATAAAAAAATAGAAGTAATAACAAAAAAAATCGAAAAAAGAGGTGCAACACAAGGACTTCCCAGGAGGTCACCCATCCTAGTACTACTCTCGCCCAAGCAAGCATAACTGCGGAGTTCTGATGGGATCCGGTGCATTAGTGCTGGTATGATCGCACCTGATATGTAATACGATTTAATTGTATATATGTCTTCCATCTTTCATAGAGATTAGCGATTTTTTGGATTTTTCCGATTTTTTGGATTTTTCGACCAAATTTCGGAGAAATCCGAGAAAGTGGACTAGAAATCGATATTTTTTGTTAAGCTAGCTAAAAATTGAATGAAAAAATTTATAACACGGTGAAAAATAAATGAAATAAAAAAATAGAAGAAATAACAAAAAAAATCGAAAAAAGAGGTGCAACACAAGGACTTCCCAGGAGGTCACCCATCCTAGTACTACTCTCGCCCAAGCAAGCTTAACTGCGGAGTTCTGATGGGATCCGGTGCATTAGTGCTGGTATGATCGCACCTGATATGTAATACGATTTAATTGTATATATGTCTTCCATCTTTCATAGAGATTAGCGATTTTTTGGATTTTTCGACCAAATTTCGGAGAAATCCGAGAAAGTGGACTAGAAATCGATATTTTTTGTTAAGCTCGCTAAAAATTGAATGAAAAAATTTATAACACGGTGAAAAATAAATGAAATAAAAAAATAGAAGTAATAACAAAAAAAATCGAAAAAAGAGGTGCAACACAAGGACTTCCCAGGAGGTCACCCATCCTAGTACTACTCTCGCCCAAGCAAGCTTAACTGCGGAGTTCTGATGGGATCCGGTGCATTAGTGCTGGTATGATCGCACCTGATATGTAATACGATTTAATTGTATATATGTCTTCCATCTTTCATAGATATTAGCGATTTTTTGGATTTTTCCGATTTTTTGGATTTTTCGACCAAATTTCGGAGAAATCCGAGAAAGTGGACTAGAAATCGATATTTTTTGTTAAGCTAGCTAAAAATTGAATGAAAAAATTTATAAAACGGTGAAAAATAAATGAAATAAAAAAATAGAAGTAATAACAAAAAAAATCGAAAAAAGAGGTGCAACACAAGGACTTCCCAGGAGGTCACCCATCCTAGTACTACTCTCGCCCAAGCAAGCATAACTGCGGAGTTCTGATGGGATCCGGTGCATTAGTGCTGGTATGATCGCACCTGATATGTAATACGATTTAATTGTATATATGTCTTCCATCTTTCATAGAGATTAGCGATTTTTTGGATTTTTCCGATTTTTTGGATTTTTCGACCAAATTTCGGAGAAATCCGAGAAAGTGGACTAGAAATCGATATTTTTTGTTAAGCTAGCTAAAAATTGAATGAAAAAATTTATAACACGGTGAAAAATAAATGAAATAAAAAAATAGAAGAAATAACAAAAAAAATCGAAAAAAGAGGTGCAACACAAGGACTTCCCAGGAGGTCACCCATCCTAGTACTACTCTCGCCCAAGCAAGCTTAACTGCGGAGTTCTGATGGGATCCGGTGCATTAGTGCTGGTATGATCGCACCTGATATGTAATACGATTTAATTGAATATATGTCTTCCATCTTTCATAGAGATTAGCGATTTTTTGGATTTTTCGACCAAATTTCGGAGAAATCCGAGAAAGTGGACTAGAAATCGATATTTTTCGTTAAGCTCGCTAAAAATTGAATGAAAAAATTTATAACACGGTGAAAAATAAATGAAATAAAAAATTTAAATAATAACAAAAAAAATCGAAAAAAGAGGTGCAACACAAGGACTTCCCAGGAGGTCACCCATCCTAGTACTACTCTCGCCCAAGCAAGCTTAACTGCGGAGTTCTGATGGGATCCGGTGCATTAGTGCTGGTATGATCGCACCTGATATGTAATACGATTTAATTGTATATATGTCTTCCATCTTTCATAGAGATTAGCGATTTTTTGGATTTTTCGACCAAATTTCGGAGAAATCCGAGAAAGTGGACTAGAAATCGATATTTTTTGTTAAGCTCGCTAAAAATTGAATGAAAAAATTTATAACACGGTGAAAAATAAATGAAATAAAAAAATAGAAGTAATAACAAAAAAAATCGAAAAAAGAGGTGCAACACAAGGACTTCCCAGGAGGTCACCCATCCTAGTACTACTCTCGCCCAAGCAAGCTTAACTGCGGAGTTCTGATGGGATCCGGTGCATTAGTGCTGGTATGATCGCACCTGATATGTAATACGATTTAATTGTATATATGTCTTCCATCTTTCATAGATATTAGCGATTTGTTGGATTTTTCCGATTTTTTGGATTTTTCGACCAAATTTCGGAGAAATCCGAGAAAGTGGACTAGAAATCGATATTTTTTGTTAAGCTCGCTAAAAATTGAATGAAAAAATTTATAACACGGTGAAAAATAAATGAAATACAAAAATAGAAGTAATAACAAAAAAAATCGAAAAAAGAGGTGCAACACAAGGACTTCCCAGGAGGTCACCCATCCTAGTACTACTCTCGCCCAAGCAAGCTTAACTGCGGAGTTCTGATGGGATCCGGTGCATTAGTGCTGGTATGATCGCACCTGATATGTAATACGATTTAATTGAATATATGTCTTCCATCTTTCATAGAGATTAGCGATTTTTTGGATTTTTCGACCAAATTTCGGAGAAATCCGAGAAAGTGGACTAGAAATCGATATTTTTTGTTAAGCTCGCTAAAAATTGAATGAAAAAATTTATAACACGGTGAAAAATAAATGAAATAAAAAATTTAAATAATAACAAAAAAAATTGAAAAAAGAGGTGCAACACAAGGACTTCCCAGGAGGTCACCCATCCTAATACTACTCTCGCCCAAGCAAGCTTAACTGCGGAGTTCTGATGGGATCCGGTGCATTAGTGCTGCTATGATCGCACCTGATATGTAATACGATTTAATTGTATATATGTCTTCCATCCTTCATAGAGATTAGCGATTTTTTGGATTTTTCGACCAAATTTCGGAGAAATCCGAGAAAGTGGACTAGAAATCGATATTTTTTGTTAAGCTCGCTAAAAATTGAATGAAAAAATTTATAACACGGTGAAAAATAAATGAAATAAAAAAATAGAAGTAATAACAAAAAAAATCGAAGAAAGAGGTGCAACACAAGGATTTCCCAGGAGGTCACCCATCCTAGTACTACTCTCGCCCAAGCAAGCTTAACTGCGGAGTTCTGATGGGATCCGGTGCATTAGTGCTGGTATGATCGCACCTGATATGTAATACGATTTAATTGTATATATGTCTTCCATCTTTCATAGAGATTAGCGATTTTTTGGATTTTTCCGATTTTTTGGATTTTTCGACCAAATTTCGGAGAAATCCGAGAAAGTGGACTAGAAATCGATATTTTTTGTTAAGCTCGCTAAAAATTGAATGAAAAAATTTATAACACGGTGAAAAATAAATGAAATAAAAAAATAGAAGTAATAACAAAAAAAATCGAAAAAAGAGGTGCAACACAAGGACTTCCCAGGAGGTCACCCATCCTAGTACTACTCTCGCCCAAGCAAGCTTAACTGCGGATTTCTGATGGGATTCGGTGTATTAGTGCTGGTATGATCGTACCTGATATGTAATACGATTTAAGGGTATATATGTCTTCCATCTTTCATAGAGATTAGCGATTTTTTGGTTTTTTCGACCAAATTTCGGAGAAATCCGAGAAAGTGGACTGGAAATCGATATTTTTTGTTAAGCTCGCTAAAAATTGAATGAAAAAATTTATAACACGGTGAAAATTAAATGAAATAAAAAAATAGAAGTAATAACAAAAAAAATCGAAAAAAGAGGTGCAACACAAGGACTTCCCAGGAGGTCACCCATCCTAGTACTACTCTCGCCCAAGCAAGCTTAACTGCGGAGTTTTGATGGGATCCGGTGCATTAGTGCTGGTATGATCGCACCTGATATGTAATACGATTTAATTGTATATATGTCTTCCATCTTTCATAGAGATTAGCGATTTTTTGGATTTTTCGACCAAATTTCGGAGAAATCCGAGAAAGTGGAGTAGAAATCGATATTTTTTGTTAAGCTCGCTAAAAATTGAATGAAAAAATTTATAACACGGTGAAAAATAAATGAAATAAAAAAATAGAAGTAATAACAAAAAAAATCGAAGAAAGAGGTGCAACACAAGGATTTCCCAGGAGGTCACCCATCCTAGTACTACTCTCGCCCAAGCAAGCTTAACTGCGGAGTTCTGATGGGATCCGGTGCATTAGTGCTGGTATGATCGCACCTGATATGTAATACGATTTAATTGTATATATGTCTTCCATCTTTCATAGATATTAGCGATTTTTTGGATTTTTCCGATTTTTTGGATTTTTCGACCAAATTTCGGAGAAATCCGAGAAAGTGGACTAGAAATCGATATTTTTTGTTAAGCTCGCTAAAAATTGAATGAAAAAATTTATAACACGGTGAAAAATAAATGAAATAAAAAAATAGAAGTAATAACAAAAAAAATCGAAAAAAGAGGTGCAACACAAGGACTTCCCAGGAGGTCACCCATCCTAGTACTACTCTCGCCCAAGCAAGCTTAACTGCGGAGTTCTGATGGGATCCGGTGCATTAGTGCTGGTATGATCGCACCTGATATGTAATACGATTTAATTGAATATATGTCTTCCATCTTTCATAGAGATTAGCGATTTTTTGGATTTTTCGACCAAATTTCGGAGAAATCCGAGAAAGTGGACTAGAAATCGATATGTTTTGTTAAGCTCGCTAAAAATTGAATGAAAAAATTTATAACACGGTGAAAAATAAATGAAATAAAAAAATAGAAGTAATAACAAAAAAAATCGAAGAAAGAGGTGCAACACAAGGATTTCCCAGGAGGTCACCCATCCTAGTACTACTCTCGCCCAAGCAAGCTTAACTGCGGAGTTCTGATGGGATCCGGTGCATTAGTGCTGGTATGATCGCACCTGATATGTAATACGATTTAATTGTATATATGTCTTCCATCTTTCATAGAGATTAGCGATTTTTTGGATTTTTCCGATTTTTTGGATTTTTCGACCAAATTTCGGAGAAATCCGAGAAAGTGGACTAGAAATCGATATTTTTTGTTAAGCTCGCTAAAAATTGAATGAAAAAATTTATAACACGGTGAAAAATAAATGAAATAAAAAAATAGAAGTAATAACAAAAAAAATCGAAAAAAGAGGTGCAACACAAGGACTTCCCAGGAGGTCACCCATCCTAGTACTACTCTCGCCCAAGCAAGCTTAACTGCGGATTTCTGATGGGATTCGGTGTATTAGTGCTGGTATGATCGTACCTGATATGTAATACGATTTAATGGTATATATGTCTTCCATCTTTCATAGAGATTAGCGATTTTTTGGTTTTTTCGACCAAATTTCGGAGAAATCCGAGAAAGTGGACTGGAAATCGATATTTTTTGTTAAGCTCGCTAAAAATTGAATGAAAAAATTTATAACACGGTGAAAATTAAATGAAATAAAAAAATAGAAGTAATAACAAAAAAAATCGAAAAAAGAGGTGCAACACAAGGACTTCCCAGGAGGTCACCCATCCTAGTACTACTCTCGCCCAAGCAAGCTTAACTGCGGAGTTTTGATGGGATCCGGTGCATTAGTGCTGGTATGATCGCACCTGATATGTAATACGATTTAATTGTATATATGTCTTCCATCTTTCATAGAGATTAGCGATTTTTTGGATTTTTCGACCAAATTTCGGAGAAATCCGAGAAAGTGGAGTAGAAATCGATATTTTTTGTTAAGCTCGCTAAAAATTGAATGAAAAAATTTATAACACGGTGAAAAATAAATGAAATAAAAAAATAGAAGTAATAACAAAAAAAATCGAAGAAAGAGGTGCAACACAAGGATTTCCCAGGAGGTCACCCATCCTAGTACTACTCTCGCCCAAGCAAGCTTAACTACGGAGTTCTGATGGGATCCGGTGCATTAGTGCTGGTATGATCGCACCTGATATGTAATACGATTTAATTGTATATATGTCTTCCATCTTTCATAGAGATTAGCGATTTTTTGGATTTTTCGACCAAATTTCGGAGAAATCCGAGAAAGTGGACTAGAAATCGATATTTTTTGTTAAGCTCGCTAAAAATTGAATGAAAAAATTTATAACACGGTGAAAAATAAATGAAATAAAAAAATAGAAGTAATAACAAAAAAAATCGAAAAAAGAGGTGCAACACAAGGACTTCCCAGTAGGTCACCCATCCTAGTACTACTGTCGCCCAAGCAAGCTTAACTGCGGATTTCTGATGGGATTCGATGTATTAGTGCTGGTATGATCGTACCTGATATGTAATACGATTTAATGGTATATATGTCTTCCATCTTTCATAGAGATTAGCGATTTTTTGGATTTTTCGACCAAATTTCGGAGAAATCCGAGAAAGTGGACTGGAAATCGATATTTTTTGTTAAGCTCGCTAAAAATTGAATGAAAAAATTTATAACACGGTGAAAATTAAATGAAATAAAAAAATAGAAGTAATAACAAAAAAAATCGAAAAAAGAGGTGCAACACAAGGACTTCCCAGGAGGTCACCCATCCTAGTACTACTCTCGCCCAAGCAAGCTTAACTGCGGAGTTCTGATGGGATCCGGTGCATTAGTGCTGGTATGATCGCACCTGATATGTAATACGATTTAATTGTATATATGTCTTCCATCCTTCATAGAGATTAGCGATTTTTTGGATTTTTCGACCAAATTTCGGAGAAATCCGAGAAAGTGGACTGGAAATCGATATTTTTTGTTAAGCTCGCTAAAAATTGAATGAAAAAATTTATAACACGGTGAAAAATAAATGAAATAAAAAAATAGAAGTAATAACAAAAAAAATCGAAAAAAGAGGTGCAACACAAGGACTTCCCAGGAGGTCACCCATCCTAGTACTACTCTCGCCCAAGCAAGCTTAACTGCGGAGTTTTGATGGGATCTGGTGCATTAGTGCTAGTATGATCGCACCTGATATGTGATACGATTTAATTGAATATATGTCTTCCATCTTTCATAGAGATTAGCGATTTTTTGGATTTTTCGACCAAATTTCGGAGAAATCCGAGAAAGTGGACTAGAAATCGATATTTTTTGTTAAGCTCGCTAAAAATTGAATGAAAAAATTTATAACACGGTGAAAAATAAATGAAATAAAAAATTTAAATAATAACAAAAAAAATTGAAAAAAGAGGTGCAACACAAGGACTTCCCAGGAGGTCACCCATCCTAGTACTACTCTCGCACAAGCAAGCTTAACTGCGGAGTTCTGATGGGATCCGGTGCATTAGTGCTGCTATGATCGCACCTGATATGTAATACGATTTAATTGTATATATGTCTTCCATCCTTCATAGAGATTAGCGATTTTTTGGATTTTTCGACCAAATT
The DNA here is from genome assembly GCA_954870985.1 of Trifolium fragiferum. NCBI lineage: Eukaryota > Viridiplantae > Streptophyta > Magnoliopsida > Fabales > Fabaceae > Trifolium > Trifolium fragiferum. The sequence continues at coordinate 57,627,971 of OX940789.1, forward strand.
TCGGAGAAATCCGAGAAAGTGGACTAGAAATCGATATTTTTTGTTAAGCTCGCTAAAAATAGAATGAAAAAATTTATAACACGGTGAAAAATAAATGAAATAAAAAAATAGAAGTAATAACAAAAAAAATCGAAGAAAGAGGTGCAACACAAGGATTTCCCAGGAGGTCACCCATCCTAGTACTACTCTCGCCCAAGCAAGCTTAACTGCGGAGTTCTGATGGGATCCGGTGCATTAGTGCTGGTATGATCGCACCTGATATGTAATACGATTTAATTGTATATATGTCTTCCATCTTTCATAGAGATTAGCGATTTTTTGGATTTTTCCGATTTTTTGGATTTTTCGACCAAATTTCGGAGAAATCCGAGAAAGTGGACTAGAAATCGATATTTTTTGTTAAGCTCGCTAAAAATTGAATGAAAAAATTTATAACACGGTGAAAAATAAATGAAATAAAAAAATAGAAGTAATAACAAAAAAAATCGAAAAAAGAGGTGCAACACAAGGACTTCCCAGGAGGTCACCCATCCTAATACTACTCTCGCCCAAGCAAGCTTAACTGCGGAGTTCTGATGGGATCCGGTGCATTAGTGCTGGTATGATCGCACCTGATATGTGATACGATTTAATTGAATATATGTCTTCCATCTTTCATAGAGATTAGCGATTTTTTGGATTTTTCGACCAAATTTCGGAGAAATCCGAAAAAGTGGACTAGAAATCGATATTTTTTGTTAAGCTCGCTAAAAATTGAATGAAAAAATTTATAACACGGTGAAAAATAAATGAAATAAAAAATTTAAATAATAACAAAAAAAATTGAAAAAAGAGGTGCAACACAAGGACTTCCCAGGAGGTCACCCATCCTAGTACTACTCTCGCCCAAGCAAGCTTAACTGCGGAGTTCTGATGGGATCCGGTGCATTAGTGCTGCTATGATCGCACCTGATATGTAATACGATTTAATTGTATATATGTCTTCCATCCTTCATAGAGATTAGCGATTTTTTGGATTTTTCGACCAAATTTCGGAGAAATCCGAGAAAGTGGACTAGAAATCGATATTTTTTGTTAAGCTCGCTAAAAATTGAATGAAAAAATTTATAACACGGTGAAAAATAAATGAAATAAAAAAATAGAAGTAATAACAAAAAAAATCGAAAAAAGAGGTGCAACACAAGGACTTCCCAGGAGGTCACCCATCCTAGTACTACTGTCGCCCAAGCAAGCTTAACTGCGGATTTCTGATGGGATTCGATGTATTAGTGCTGGTATGATCGTACCTGATATGTAATACGATTTAATGGTATATATGTCTTCCATCTTTCATAGAGATTAGCGATTTTTTGGATTTTTCGACCAAATTTCGGAGAAATCCGAGAAAGTGGACTGGAAATCGATATTTTTTGTTAAGCTCGCTAAAAATTGAATGAAAAAATTTATAACACGGTGAAAATTAAATGAAATAAAAAAATAGAAGTAATAACAAAAAAAATCGAAAAAAGAGGTGCAACACAAGGACTTCCCAGGAGGTCACCCATCCTAGTACTACTCTCGCCCAAGCAAGCTTAACTGCGGAGTTCTGATGGGATCCGGTGCATTAGTGCTGGTATGATCGCACCTGATATGTAATACGATTTAATTGTATATATGTCTTCCATCCTTCATAGAGATTAGCGATTTTTTGGATTTTTCGACCAAATTTCGGAGAAATCCGAGAAAGTGGACTGGAAATCGATATTTTTTGTTAAGCTCGCTAAAAATTGAATGAAAAAATTTATAACACGGTGAAAAATAAATGAAATAAAAAAATAGAAGTAATAACAAAAAAAATCGAAAAAAGAGGTGCAACACAAGGACTTCCCAGGAGGTCACCCATCCTAGTACTACTCTCGCCCAAGCAAGCTTAACTGCGGAGTTTTGATGGGATCTGGTGCATTAGTGCTAGTATGATCGCACCTGATATGTGATACGATTTAATTGAATATATGTCTTCCATCTTTCATAGAGATTAGCGATTTTTTGGATTTTTCGACCAAATTTCGGAGAAATCCGAGAAAGTGGACTAGAAATCGATATTTTTTGTTAAGCTCGCTAAAAATTGAATGAAAAAATTTATAACACGGTGAAAAATAAATGAAATAAAAAATTTAAATAATAACAAAAAAAATTGAAAAAAGAGGTGCAACACAAGGACTTCCCAGGAGGTCACCCATCCTAGTACTACTCTCGCACAAGCAAGCTTAACTGCGGAGTTCTGATGGGATCCGGTGCATTAGTGCTGCTATGATCGCACCTGATATGTAATACGATTTAATTGTATATATGTCTTCCATCCTTCATAGAGATTAGCGATTTTTTGGATTTTTCGACCAAATTTCGGAGAAATCCGAGAAAGTGGACTAGAAATCGATATTTTTTGTTAAGCTCGCTAAAAATAGAATGAAAAAATTTATAACACGGTGAAAAATAAATGAAATAAAAAAATAGAAGTAATAACAAAAAAAATCGAAGAAAGAGGTGCAACACAAGGATTTCCCAGGAGGTCACCCATCCTAGTACTACTCTCGCCCAAGCAAGCTTAACTGCGGAGTTCTGATGGGATCCGGTGCATTAGTGCTGGTATGATCGCACCTGATATGTAATACGATTTAATTGTATATATGTCTTCCATCTTTCATAGAGATTAGCGATTTTTTGGATTTTTCCGATTTTTTGGATTTTTCGACCAAATTTCGGAGAAATCCGAGAAAGTGGACTAGAAATCGATATTTTTTGTTAAGCTCGCTAAAAATTGAATGAAAAAATTTATAACACGGTGAAAAATAAATGAAATAAAAAAATAGAAGTAATAACAAAAAAAATCGAAAAAAGAGGTGCAACACAAGGACTTCCCAGGAGGTCACCCATCCTAATACTACTCTCGCCCAAGCAAGCTTAACTGCGGAGTTCTGATGGGATCCGGTGCATTAGTGCTGGTATGATCGCACCTGATATGTGATACGATTTAATTGAATATATGTCTTCCATCTTTCATAGAGATTAGCGATTTTTTGGATTTTTCGACCAAATTTCGGAGAAATCCGAAAAAGTGGACTAGAAATCGATATTTTTTGTTAAGCTCGCTAAAAATTGAATGAAAAAATTTATAACACGGTGAAAAATAAATGAAATAAAAAATTTAAATAATAACAAAAAAAATTGAAAAAAGAGGTGCAACACAAGGACTTCCCAGGAGGTCACCCATCCTAGTACTACTCTCGCCCAAGCAAGCTTAACTGCGGAGTTCTGATGGGATCCGGTGCATTAGTGCTGCTATGATCGCACCTGATATGTAATACGATTTAATTGTATATATGTCTTCCATCCTTCATAGAGATTAGCGATTTTTTGGATTTTTCGACCAAATTTCGGAGAAATCCGAGAAAGTGGACTAGAAATCGATATTTTTTGTTAAGCTCGCTAAAAATTGAATGAAAAAATTTATAACACGGTGAAAAATAAATGAAATAAAAAAATAGAAGTAATAACAAAAAAAATCGAAAAAAGAGGTGCAACACAAGGACTTCCCAGGAGGTCACCCATCCTAGTACTACTGTCGCCCAAGCAAGCTTAACTGCGGATTTCTGATGGGATTCGATGTATTAGTGCTGGTATGATCGTACCTGATATGTAATACGATTTAATGGTATATATGTCTTCCATCTTTCATAGAGATTAGCGATTTTTTGGATTTTTCGACCAAATTTCGGAGAAATCCGAGAAAGTGGACTGGAAATCGATATTTTTTGTTAAGCTCGCTAAAAATTGAATGAAAAAATTTATAACACGGTGAAAATTAAATGAAATAAAAAAATAGAAGTAATAACAAAAAAAATCGAAAAAAGAGGTGCAACACAAGGACTTCCCAGGAGGTCACCCATCCTAGTACTACTCTCGCCCAAGCAAGCTTAACTGCGGAGTTCTGATGGGATCCGGTGCATTAGTGCTGGTATGATCGCACCTGATATGTAATACGATTTAATTGTATATATGTCTTCCATCCTTCATAGAGATTAGCGATTTTTTGGATTTTTCGACCAAATTTCGGAGAAATCCGAGAAAGTGGACTGGAAATCGATATTTTTTGTTAAGCTCGCTAAAAATTGAATGAAAAAATTTATAACACGGTGAAAAATAAATGAAATAAAAAAATAGAAGTAATAACAAAAAAAATCGAAAAAAGAGGTGCAACACAAGGACTTCCCAGGAGGTCACCCATCCTAGTACTACTCTCGCCCAAGCAAGCTTAACTGCGGAGTTTTGATGGGATCTGGTGCATTAGTGCTAGTATGATCGCACCTGATATGTGATACGATTTAATTGAATATATGTCTTCCATCTTTCATAGAGATTAGCGATTTTTTGGATTTTTCGACCAAATTTCGGAGAAATCCGAGAAAGTGGACTAGAAATCGATATTTTTTGTTAAGCTCGCTAAAAATTGAATGAAAAAATTTATAACACGGTGAAAAATAAATGAAATAAAAAATTTAAATAATAACAAAAAAAATTGAAAAAAGAGGTGCAACACAAGGACTTCCCAGGAGGTCACCCATCCTAGTACTACTCTCGCACAAGCAAGCTTAACTGCGGAGTTCTGATGGGATCCGGTGCATTAGTGCTGCTATGATCGCACCTGATATGTAATACGATTTAATTGTATATATGTCTTCCATCCTTCATAGAGATTAGCGATTTTTTGGATTTTTCGACCAAATTTCGGAGAAATCCGAGAAAGTGGACTAGAAATCGATATTTTTTGTTAAGCTCGCTAAAAATAGAATGAAAAAATTTATAACACGGTGAAAAATAAATGAAATAAAAAAATAGAAGTAATAACAAAAAAAATCGAAGAAAGAGGTGCAACACAAGGATTTCCCAGGAGGTCACCCATCCTAGTACTACTCTCGCCCAAGCAAGCTTAACTGCGGAGTTCTGATGGGATCCGGTGCATTAGTGCTGGTATGATCGCACCTGATATGTAATACGATTTAATTGTATATATGTCTTCCATCTTTCATAGAGATTAGCGATTTTTTGGATTTTTCCGATTTTTTGGATTTTTCGACCAAATTTCGGAGAAATCCGAGAAAGTGGACTAGAAATCGATATTTTTTGTTAAGCTCGCTAAAAATTGAATGAAAAAATTTATAACACGGTGAAAAATAAATGAAATAAAAAAATAGAAGTAATAACAAAAAAAATCGAAAAAAGAGGTGCAACACAAGGACTTCCCAGGAGGTCACCCATCCTAATACTACTCTCGCCCAAGCAAGCTTAACTGCGGAGTTCTGATGGGATCCGGTGCATTAGTGCTGGTATGATCGCACCTGATATGTGATACGATTTAATTGAATATATGTCTTCCATCTTTCATAGAGATTAGCGATTTTTTGGATTTTTCGACCAAATTTCGGAGAAATCCGAAAAAGTGGACTAGAAATCGATATTTTTTGTTAAGCTCGCTAAAAATTGAATGAAAAAATTTATAACACGGTGAAAAATAAATGAAATAAAAAATTTAAATAATAACAAAAAAAATTGAAAAAAGAGGTGCAACACAAGGACTTCCCAGGAGGTCACCCATCCTAGTACTACTCTCGCCCAAGCAAGCTTAACTGCGGAGTTCTGATGGGATCCGGTGCATTAGTGCTGCTATGATCGCACCTGATATGTAATACGATTTAATTGTATATATGTCTTCCATCCTTCATAGAGATTAGCGATTTTTTGGATTTTTCGACCAAATTTCGGAGAAATCCGAGAAAGTGGACTAGAAATCGATATTTTTTGTTAAGCTCGCTAAAAATTGAATGAAAAAATTTATAACACGGTGAAAAATAAATGAAATAAAAAAAATAGAAGTAATAACAAAAAAAATCGAAAAAAGAGGTGCAACACAAGGACTTCCCAGGAGGTCACCCATCCTAGTACTACTCTCGCCCAAGCAAGCTTAACTGCGGATTTCTGATGGGATTCGATGTATTAGTGCTGGTATGATCGTACCTGATATGTAATACGATTTAATGGTATATATGTCTTCCATCTTTCATAGAGATTAGCGATTTTTTGGATTTTTCGACCAAATTTCGGAGAAATCCGAGAAAGTGGACTGGAAATCGATATTTTTTGTTAAGCTCGCTAAAAATTGAATGAAAAAATTTATAACACGGTGAAAAATAAATGAAATAAAAAAATAGAAGTAATAACAAAAAAAATCGAAAAAAGAGGTGCAACACAAGGACTTCCCAGGAGGTCACCCATCCTAGTACTACTCTCGCCCAAGCAAGCTTAACTGCGGATTTCTGATGGGATTCGGTGTATTAGTGCTGGTATGATCGTACCTGATATGTAATACGATTTAATGGTATATATGTCTTCCATCTTTCATAGAGATTAGCGATTTTTTGGATTTTTCGACCAAATTTCGGAGAAATCCGAGAAAGTGGACTGGAAATCGATATTTTTTGTTAAGCTCGCTAAAAATTGAATGAAAAAATTTATAACACGGTGAAAATTAAATGAAATAAAAAAATAGAAGTAATAACAAAAAAAATCGAAAAAAGAGGTGCAACACAAGGACTTCCCAGGAGGTCACCCATCCTAGTACTACTCTCGCCCAAGCAAGCTTAACTGCGGAGTTTTGATGGGATCTGGTGCATTAGTGCTGGTAAGATCGCACCTGATATGTAATACGATTTAATTGTATATATGTCTTCCATCTTTCATAGAGATTAGCGATTTTTTGGATTTTTCGACCAAATTTCGGAGAAATCCGAGAAAGTGGACTAGAAATCGATATTTTTTGTTAAGCTCGCTAAAAATTGAATGAAAAAATTTATAACACGGTGAAAAATAAATGAAATAAAAAAATAGAAGTAATAACAAAAAAAATCGAAGAAAGAGGTGCAACACAAGGATTTCCCAGGAGGTCACCCATCCTAGTACTACTCTCGCCCAAGCAAGCTTAACTGCGGAGTTCTGATGGGATCCGGTGCATTAGTGCTGGTATGATCGCACCTGATATGTAATACGATTTAATTGTATATATGTCTTCCATCTTTCATAGAGATTAGCGATTTTTTGGATTTTTCGACCAAATTTCGGAGAAATCCGAGAAAGTGGACTAGAAATCGATATTTTTTGTTAAGCTCGCTAAAAATTGAATGAAAAAATTTATAACACGGTGAAAAATAAATGAAATAAAAAAATAGAAGTAATAACAAAAAAAATCGAAAAAAGAGGTGCAACACAAGGACTTCCCAGGAGGTCACCCATCGTAGTACTACTCTCGCCCAAGCAAGCTTAACTGCGGATTTCTGATGGGATTCGATGTATTAGTGCTGGTATGATCGTACCTGATATGTAATACGATTTAATGGTATATATGTCTTCCATCTTTCATAGAGATTAGCGATTTTTTGGATTTTTCGACCAAATTTCGGAGAAATCCGAGAAAGTGGACTGGAAATCGATATTTTTTGTTAAGCTCGCTAAAAATTGAATGAAAAAATTTATAACACGGTGAAAAATAAATGAAATAAAAAAATAGAAGTAATAACAAAAAAAATCGAAAAAAGAGGTGCAACACAAGGACTTCCCAGGAGGTCACCCATCCTAGTACTACTCTCTCCCAAGCAAGCTTAACTGCGGAGTTTTGATGGGATCCGGTGCATTAGTGCTGGTATGATCGCAGCTGATATGAAATACGATTTAATTGTATATATGTCTTCCATCTTTCATAGAGATTAGCGATTTTTTGGATTTTTCGACCAAATTTCGGAGAAATCCGAGAAAGTGGACTAGAAATCGATATTTTTTGTTAAGCTCGCTAAAAATTGAATGAAAAAATTTATAACACGGTGAAAAATAAATGAAATAAAAAAATAGAAGTAATAACAAAAAAAATCGAAAAAAGAGGTGCAACACAAGGACTTCCCAGGAGGTCACCCATCCTAATACTACTCTCGCCCAAGCAAGCTTAACTGCGGAGTTCTGATGGGATCCGGTGCATTAGTGCTGGTATGATCGCACCTGATATGTAATACGATTTAATTGTATATATGTCTTCCATCTTTCATAGAGATTAGCGATTTTTTGGATTTTTTGACCAAATTTCGGAGAAATCCGAGAAAGTGGACTAGAAATCGATATTTTTTGTTAAGCTCGCTAAAAATTGAATGAAAAAATTTATAACACGGTGAAAAATAAATGAAATAAAAAAATAGAAGTAATAACAAAAAAAATCGAAAAAAGAGGTGCAACACAAGGACTTCCCAGGAGGTCACCCATCCTAGTACTACTCTCGCCCAAGCAAGCTTAACTGCTGAGTTCTGATGGGATCCGGTGCATTAGTGCTGGTATGATCGCACCTGATATGTAATACGATTTAATTGTATATATGTCTTCCATCTTTCATAGAGATTAGCGATTTTTTGGATTTTTCCGATTTTTTGGATTTTTCGACCAAATTTCGGAGAAATCCGAGAAAGTGGACTAGAAATCGATATTTTTTGTTAAGCTCGCTAAAAATTGAATGAAAAAATTTATAACACGGTGAAAAATAAATGAAATAAAAAAATAGAAGTAATAACAAAAAAAATCGAAAAAAGAGGTGCAACACAAGGACTTCCCAGGAGGTCACCCATCCTAGTACTACTCTCGCCCAAGCAAGCTTAACTGCGGATTTCTGACGGGATTCGGTGTATTAGTGCTGGTATGATCGTACCTGATATGTAATACGATTTAATGGTATATATGTCTTCCATCTTTCATAGAGATTAGCGATTTTTTGGATTTTTCGACCAAATTTCGGAGAAATCCGAGAAAGTGGACTGGAAATCGATATTTTTTGTTAAGCTCGCTAAAAATTGAATGAAAAAATTTATAACACGGTGAAAAATAAATGAAATAAAAAAATAGAAGTAATAACAAAAAAAATCGAAAAAAGAGGTGCAACACAAGGACTTCCCAGGAGGTCACCCATCCTAGTACTACTCTCGCCCAAGCAAGCTTAACTGCGGAGTTTTCATGGGATCCGGTGCATTAGTGCTGGTATGATCGCACCTGATATGTAATACGATTTAATTGTATATATGTCTTCCATCTTTCATAGAGATTAGCGATTTTTTGGATTTTTCGACCAAATTTCGGAGAAATCCGAGAAAGTGGACTAGAAATCGATATTTTTTGTTAAGCTCGCTAAAAATTGAATGAAAAAATTTATAACACGGTGAAAAATAAATGAAATAAAAAAATAGAAGTAATAACAAAAAAAATCGAAAAAAGAGGTGCAACACAAGGACTTCCCAGGAGGTCACCCATCCTAGTACTACTCTCGCCCAAGCAAGCTTAACTGCGGATTTCTGATGGGATTCGGTGTATTAGTGCTGGTATGATCGTACCTGATATGTAATACGATTTAATGGTATATATGTCTTCCATCTTTCATAGAGATTAGCGATTTTTTGGATTTTTCGACCAAATTTCGGAGAAATCCGAGAAAGTGGACTGGAAATCGATATTTTTTGTTAAGCTCGCTAAAAATTGAATGAAAAAATTTATAACACGGTGAAAAATAAATGAAATAAAAAAATAGAAGTAATAACAAAAAAAATCGAAAAAAGAGGTTCAACACAAGGACTTCCCAGGTCACCCATCCTAGTACTACTCTCGCCCAAGCAAGCTTAACTGCGGAGTTTTGATGGGATCCGGTGCATTAGTGCTGGTATGATCGCACCTGATATGTAATACGATTTAATTGTATATATGTCTTCCATCTTTCATAGAGATTAGCGATTTTTTGGATTTTTCGACCAAATTTCGGAGAAATCCGAGAAAGTGGACTAGAAATCGATATTTTTTGTTAAGCTCGCTAAAAATTGAATGAAACAATTTATAACACGGTGAAAAATAAATGAAATAAAAAAATAGAAGTAATAACAAAAAAAATCGAAAAAAGAGGTGCAACACAAGGACTTCCCAGGAGGTCACCCATCCTAGTACTACTCTCGCCCAAGCAAGCTTAACTGCGGATTTCTGATGGGATTCGGTGTATTAGTGCTGGTATGATCGTACCTGATATGTAATACGATTTAATGGTATATATGTCTTCCATCTTTCATAGAGATTAGCGATTTTTTGGATTTTTCGACCAAATTTCGGAGAAATCCGAGAAAGTGGACTGGAAATCGATATTTTTTGTTAAGCTCGCTAAAAATTGAATGAAAAAATTTATAACACGGTGAAAAATAAATGAAATAAAAAAATAGAAGTAATAACAAAAAAAAATCGAAAAAAGAGGTGCAACACAAGGACTTCCCAGGAGGTCACCCATCCTAGTACTACTCTCTCCCAAGCAAGCTTAACTGCGGAGTTTTGATTTGATCCGGTGCATTAGTGCTGGTATGATCGCACCTGATATGAAATACGATTTAATTGTATATATGTCTTCCATCTTTCATAGAGATTAGCGATTTTTTGGATTTTTCGACCAAATTTCGGAGAAATCCGAGAAAGTGGACTGGAAATCGATATTTTTTGTTAAGCTCGCTAAAAATTGAATGAAAAAATTTATAACACGGTGAAAAATAAATGAAATAAAAAAATAGAAGTAATAACAAAAAAAATCGAAAAAAGAGGTGCAACACAAGGACTTCCCAGGAGGTCACCCATCCTAGTACTACTCTCGCCCAAGCAAGCTTAACTGCGGAGTTTTGATGGGATCCGGTGCATTAGTGCTGGTATGATCGCACCTGATATGTAATACGATTTAATTGTATATATGTCTTCCATCTTTCATAGAGATTAGCGATTTTTTGGATTTTTCGACCAAATTTCGGAGAAATCCGAGAAAGTGGACTAGAAATCGATATTTTTTGTTAAGCTCGCTAAAAATTGAATGAAAAAATTTATAACACGGTGAAAAATAAATGAAATAAAAAAATAGAAGTGATAACAAAAAAAATCGAAAAAAGAGGTGCAACACAAGGACTTCCCAGGAGGTCACCCATCCTAGTACTACTCTCGCCCAAGCAAGCTTAACTGCGGATTTCTGATGGGATTCGGTGTATTAGTGCTGGTATGATCGTACCTGATATGTAATACGATTTAATGGTATATATGTCTTCCATCTTTCATAGAGATTAGCGATTTTTTGGATTTTTGACCAAATTTCGGAGAAATCCGAGAAAGTGGACTGGAAATCGATATTTTTTGTTAAGCTCGCTAAAAATTGAATGAAAAAATTTATAACACGGTGAAAAATAAATGAAATAAAAAAATAGAAGTAATAACAAAAAAAATCGAAAAAAGAGGTGCCACACAAGGACTTCCCAGGAGGTCACCCATCCTAGTACTACTCTCGCCCAAGCAAGCTTAACTGCGGAGTTTTGATGGGATCCGGTGCATTAGTGCTGGTATGATCGCACCTGATATGTAATACGATTTAATTGTATATATGTCTTCCATCTTTCATAGAGATTAGCGATTTTTTGGATTTTTCGACCAAATTTCGGAGAAATCCGAGAAAGTGGACTAGAAATCGATATTTTTTGTTAAGCTCGCTAAAAATTGAATGAAACAATTTATAACACGGTGAAAAATAAATGAAATAAAAAAATAGAAGTAATAACAAAAAAAATCGAAAAAAGAGGTGCAACACAAGGACTTCCCAGGAGGTCACCCATCCTAGTACTACTCTCGCCCAAGCAAGCTTAACTGCGGATTTCTGATGGGATTCGGTGTATTAGTGCTGGTATGATCGTACCTGATATGTAATACGATTTAATGGTATATATGTCTTCCATCTTTCATAGAGATTAGCGATTTTTTGGATTTTTCGACCAAATTTCGGAGAAATCCGAGAAAGTGGACTGGAAATCGATATTTTTTGTTAAGCTCGCTAAAAATTGAATGAAAAAATTTATAACACGGTGAAAAATAAATGAAATAAAAAAATAGAAGTAATAACAAAAAAAAATCGAAAAAAGAGGTGCAACACAAGGACTTCCCAGGAGGTCACCCATCCTAGTACTACTCTCTCCCAAGCAAGCTTAACTGCGGAGTTTTGATGGGATCCGGTGCATTAGTGCTGGTATGATCGCACCTGATATGAAATACGATTTACTTGTATATATGTCTTCCATCTTTCATAGAGATTAGCGATTTTTTGGATTTTTCGACCAAATTTCGGAGAAATCCGAGAAAGTGGACTAGAAATCGATATTTTTTGTTAAGCTCGCTAAAAATTGAATGAAAAAATTTATAACACGGTGAAAAATAAATGAAATAAAAAAATAGAAGTAATAACAAAAGAAATCGAAAAAAGAGGTGCAACACAAGGACTTCCCAGGAGGTCACCCATCCTAGTACTACTCTCGCCCAAGCACGCTTGACTGCGGAGTTCTGATGGGATCCGGTGCATTAGTGCTGGTATGATCGCACCTGATATGTAATACGATTTAATTGTATATATGTCTTCCATCTTTTATAGAGATTAGCGATTTTTTGGATTTTTCGGCCAAATTTCGGAGAAATCCGAGAAAGTTTACTAGAAATCGATATTTTTTGTTAAGCTCGCTAAAAATTGAATGAAAAAATTTATCACACGGTGAAAAATAAATGAAATAAAAAAATAGAAGTAATAACAAAAGAAATCGAAAAAAGAGGTGCAACACAAGGACTTCCCAGGAGGTCACCCAACCTAGTACTACTCTCGCCCAAGCACGCTTAACTGCGGAGTTCTGATGGGATCCGGTGAATTAGTGCTGGTATGATCGCGCCTGATATGTAATACGATTTAATTGTATATATGTCTTCCATCTTTCATAGAGATTAGCGATTTTTTGGATTTTTCGGCCAAATTTCGGAGAAATCCGAGAAAGTGGACTAGAAATCGATATTTTTTGTTAAGCTCGCTAAAAATTGAATGAAAAAATTTATAACACGGTGAAAAATAAATGAACTAAAAAAATAGAAGTAATAACAAAAGAAATCGAAAAAAGAGGTGCAACACAAGGACTTCCCAGGAGGTCACCCATCCTAGTACTACTCTCGCCCAAGCACGCTTAACTGCGGAGTTCTGATGGGATCCGGTGCATTAGTGCTGGTATGATCGCACCTGATATGTAATACGATTTAATTGTATATATGTCTTCCATCTTTCATAGAGATTAGCGATTTTTTGGATTTTTCGACCAAATTTCGGAGAAATCCGAGAAAGTGGACTGGAAATCGATATTTTTTGTTAAGCTCGCTAAAAATTGAATGAAAAAATTTATAACACGGTGAAAAATAAATGAAATAAAAAAATAGAAGTAATAACAAAAAAAATCGAAAAAAGAGGTGCAACACAAGGACTTCCCAGGAGGTCACCCATCCTAGTACTACTCTCGCCCAAGCAAGCTTAACTGCGGAGTTTTGATGGGATCCGGTGCATTAGTGCTGGTATGATCGCACCTGATATGTAATACGATTTAATTGTATATATGTCTTCCATCTTTCATAGAGATTAGCGATTTTTTGGATTTTTCGACCAAATTTCGGAGAAATCCGAGAAAGTGGACTAGAAATCGATATTTTTTGTTAAGCTCGCTAAAAATTGAATGAAAAAATTTATAACACGGTGAAAAATAAATGAAATAAAAAAATAGAAGTGATAACAAAAAAAATCGAAAAAAGAGGTGCAACACAAGGACTTCCCATGAGGTCACCCATCCTAGTACTACTCTCGCCCAAGCAAGCTTAATTGCGGATTTCTGATGGGATTCGGTGTATTAGTGCTGGTATGATCGTACCTGATATGTAATACGATTTAATGGTATATATGTCTTCCATCTTTCATAGAGATTAGCGATTTTTTGGATTTTTCGACCAAATTTCGGAGAAATCCGAGAAAGTGGATTGGAAATCGATATTTTTTGTTAAGCTCGCTAAAAATTGAATGAAAAATTTTATAACACGGTGAAAAATAAATGAAATAAAAAAATAGAAGTAATAACAAAAAAATTCGAAAAAAGAGGTGCAACACAAGGACTTCCCAGGAGGTCACCCATCCTAGTACTACTCTCGCCCAAGCAAGCTTAACTGCGGAGTTTTGATGGGATCCGGTGCATTAGTGCTGGTATGATCGCACCTGATATGTAATACGATTTAATTGTATATATGTCTTCCATCTTTCATAGAGATTAGCGATTTTTTGGATTTTTCGACCAAATTTCGGAGAAATCCGAGAAAGTGGACTGGAAATCGATATTTTTTGTTAAGCTCGCTAAAAATTGAATGAAAAAATTTATAACACGGTGAAAAATAAATGAAATAAAAAAATAGAAGTAATAACAAAAAAAATCGAAAAAAGAGGTGCAACACAAGGACTTCCCAGGAGGTCACCCATCCTAGTACTACTCTCGCCCAAGCAAGCTTAACTGCGGAGTTTTGATGGGATCCGGTGCATTAGTGCTGGTATGATCGCACCTGATATGTAATACGATTTAATTGTATATATGTCTTCCATCTTTCATAGAGATTAGCGATTTTTTGGATTTTTCGACCAAATTTCGGAGAAATCCGAGAAAGTGGACTAGAAATCGATATTTTTTGTTAAGCTCGCTAAAAATTGAATGAAAAAATTTATAACACGGTGAAAAATAAATGAAATAAAAAAATAGAAGTGATAACAAAAAAAATCGAAAAAAGAGGTGCAACACAAGGACTTCCCATGAGGTCACCCATCCTAGTACTACTCTCGCCCAAGCAAGCTTAACTGCGGAGTTTTGATGGGATCCGGTGCATTAGTGCTGGTATGATCGCACCTGATATGTAATACGATTTAATTGTATATATGTCTTCCATCTTTCATAGAGATTAGCGATTTTTTGGATTTTTCGACCAAATTTCGGAGAAATCCGAGAAAGTGGACTAGAAATCGATATTTTTTGTTAAGCTCGCTAAAAATTGAATGAAACAATTTATAACACGGTGAAAAATAAATGAAATAAAAAAATAGAAGTAATAACAAAAAAAATCGAAAAAAGAGGTGCAACACAAGGACTTCCCAGGAGGTCACCCATCCTAGTACTACTCTCGCCCAAGCAAGCTTAACTGCGGATTTCTGATGGGATTCGGTGTATTAGTGCTGGTATGATCGTACCTGATATGTAATACGATTTAATGGTATATATGTCTTCCATCTTTCATAGAGATTAGCGATTTTTTGGATTTTTCGACCAAATTTCGGAGAAATCCGAGAAAGTGGACTGGAAATCGATATTTTTTGTTAAGCTCGCTAAAAATTGAATGAAAAAATTTATAACACGGTGAAAAATAAATGAAATAAAAAAATAGAAGTAATAACAAAAAAAAATCGAAAAAAGAGGTGCAACACAAGGACTTCCCAGGAGGTCACCCATCCTAGTACTACTCTCTCCCAAGCAAGCTTAACTGCGGAGTTTTGATGGGATCCGGTGCATTAGTGCTGGTATGATCGCACCTGATATGAAATACGATTTACTTGTATATATGTCTTCCATCTTTCATAGAGATTAGCGATTTTTTGGATTTTTCGACCAAATTTCGGAGAAATCCGAGAAAGTGGACTAGAAATCGATATTTTTTGTTAAGCTCGCTAAAAATTGAATGAAAAAATTTATAACACGGTGAAAAATAAATGAAATAAAAAAATAGAAGTAATAACAAAAGAAATCGAAAAAAGAGGTGCAACACAAGGACTTCCCAGGAGGTCACCCATCCTAGTACTACTCTCGCCCAAGCACGCTTGACTGCGGAGTTCTGATGGGATCCGGTGCATTAGTGCTGGTATGATCGCACCTGATATGTAATACGATTTAATTGTATATATGTCTTCCATCTTTTATAGAGATTAGCGATTTTTTGGATTTTTCGGCCAAATTTCGGAGAAATCCGAGAAAGTTTACTAGAAATCGATATTTTTTGTTAAGCTCGCTAAAAATTGAATGAAAAAATTTATCACACGGTGAAAAATAAATGAAATAAAAAAATAGAAGTAATAACAAAAGAAATCGAAAAAAGAGGTGCAACACAAGGACTTCCCAGGAGGTCACCCAACCTAGTACTACTCTCGCCCAAGCACGCTTAACTGCGGAGTTCTGATGGGATCCGGTGAATTAGTGCTGGTATGATCGCGCCTGATATGTAATACGATTTAATTGTATATATGTCTTCCATCTTTCATAGAGATTAGCGATTTTTTGGATTTTTCGGCCAAATTTCGGAGAAATCCGAGAAAGTGGACTAGAAATCGATATTTTTTGTTAAGCTCGCTAAAAATTGAATGAAAAAATTTATAACACGGTGAAAAATAAATGAACTAAAAAAATAGAAGTAATAACAAAAGAAATCGAAAAAAGAGGTGCAACACAAGGACTTCCCAGGAGGTCACCCATCCTAGTACTACTCTCGCCCAAGCACGCTTAACTGCGGAGTTCTGATGGGATCCGGTGCATTAGTGCTGGTATGATCGCACCTGATATGTAATACGATTTAATTGTATATATGTCTTCCATCTTTCATAGAGATTAGCGATTTTTTGGATTTTTCGACCAAATTTCGGAGAAATCCGAGAAAGTGGACTGGAAATCGATATTTTTTGTTAAGCTCGCTAAAAATTGAATGAAAAAATTTATAACACGGTGAAAAATAAATGAAATAAAAAAATAGAAGTAATAACAAAAAAAATCGAAAAAAGAGGTGCAACACAAGGACTTCCCAGGAGGTCACCCATCCTAGTACTACTCTCGCCCAAGCACGCTTGACTGCGGAGTTCTGATGGGATCCGGTGCATTAGTGCTGGTATGATCGCACCTGATATGTAATACGATTTAATTGTATATATGTCTTCCATCTTTTATAGAGATTAGCGATTTTTTGGATTTTTCGGCCAAATTTCGGAGAAATCCGAGAAAGTTTACTAGAAATCGATATTTTTTGTTAAGCTCGCTAAAAATTGAATGAAAAAATTTATCACACGGTGAAAAATAAATGAAATAAAAAAATAGAAGTAATAACAAAAGAAATCGAAAAAAGAGGTGCAACACAAGGACTTCCCAGGAGGTCACCCAACCTAGTACTACTCTCGCCCAAGCACGCTTAACTGCGGAGTTCTGATGGGATCCGGTGAATTAGTGCTGGTATGATCGCGCCTGATATGTAATACGATTTAATTGTATATATGTCTTCCATCTTTCATAGAGATTAGCGATTTTTTGGATTTTTCGGCCAAATTTCGGAGAAATCCGAGAAAGTGGACTAGAAATCGATATTTTTTGTTAAGCTCGCTAAAAATTGAATGAAAAAATTTATAACACGGTGAAAAATAAATGAACTAAAAAAATAGAAGTAATAACAAAAGAAATCGAAAAAAGAGGTGCAACACAAGGACTTCCCAGGAGGTCACCCATCCTAGTACTACTCTCGCCCAAGCACGCTTAACTGCGGAGTTCTGATGGGATCCGGTGCATTAGTGCTGGTATGATCGCACCTGATATGTAATACGATTTAATTGTATATATGTCTTCCATCTTTCATAGAGATTAGCGATTTTTTGGATTTTTCGACCAAATTTCGGAGAAATCCGAGAAAGTGGACTGGAAATCGATATTTTTTGTTAAGCTCGCTAAAAATTGAATGAAAAAATTTATAACACGGTGAAAAATAAATGAAATAAAAAAATAGAAGTAATAACAAAAAAAATCGAAAAAAGAGGTGCAACACAAGGACTTCCCAGGAGGTCACCCATCCTAGTACTACTCTCGCCCAAGCAAGCTTAACTGCGGAGTTTTGATGGGATCCGGTGCATTAGTGCTGGTATGATCGCACCTGATATGTAATACGATTTAATTGTATATATGTCTTCCATCTTTCATAGAGATTAGCGATTTTTTGGATTTTTCGACCAAATTTCGGAGAAATCCGAGAAAGTGGACTAGAAATCGATATTTTTTGTTAAGCTCGCTAAAAATTGAATGAAAAAATTTATAACACGGTGAAAAATAAATGAAATAAAAAAATAGAAGTGATAACAAAAAAAATCGAAAAAAGAGGTGCAACACAAGGACTTCCCATGAGGTCACCCATCCTAGTACTACTCTCGCCCAAGCAAGCTTAACTGCGGATTTCTGATGGGATTCGGTGTATTAGTGCTGGTATGATCGTACCTGATATGTAATACGATTTAATGGTATATATGTCTTCCATCTTTCATAGAGATTAGCGATTTTTTGGATTTTTCGACCAAATTTCGGAGAAATCCGAGAAAGTGGATTGGAAATCGATATTTTTTGTTAAGCTCGCTAAAAATTGAATGAAAAATTTTATAACACGGTGAAAAATAAATGAAATAAAAAAATAGAAGTAATAACAAAAAAAATCGAAAAAAGAGGTGCAACACAAGGACTTCCCAGGAGGTCACCCATCCTAGTACTACTCTCGCCCAAGCAAGCTTAACTGCGGAGTTTTGATGGGATCCGGTGCATTAGTGCTGGTATGATCGCACCTGATATGTAATACGATTTAATTGTATATATGTTTTCCATCTTTCATAGAGATTAGCGATTTTTTGGATTTTTCGACCAAATTTCGGAGAAATCCGAGAAAGTGGACTAGAAATCGATATTTTTTGTTAAGCTCGCTAAAAATTGAATGAAAAAATTTATAACACGGTGAAAAATAAATGAAATAAAAAAATAGAAGTAATAACAAAAAAAATCGAAAAAAGAGGTGCAACACAAGGACTTCCCAGGAGGTCACCCATCCTAGTACTACTCTCGCCCAAGCAAGCTTAACTGCGGATTTCTGATGGGATTCGGTGTATTAGTGCTGGTATGATCGTACCTGATATGTAATACGATTTAATGGTATATATGTCTTCCATCTTTCATAGAGATTAGCGATTTTTTGGATTTTTCGACCAAATTTCGGAGAAATCCGAGAAAGTGGATTGGAAATCGATATTTTTTGTTAAGCTCGCTAAAAATTGAATGAAAAAATTTATAACACGGTGAAAAATAAATGAAATAAAAAAATAGAAGTAATAACAAAAAAAAATCGAAAAAAGAGGTGCAACACAAGGACTTCCCAGGAGGTCACCCATCCTAGTACTACTCTCTCCCAAGCAAGCTTAACTGCGGAGTTTTGATGGGATCCGGTGCATTAGTGCTGGTATGATCGCACCTGATATGAAATACGATTTACTTGTATATATGTCTTCCATCTTTCATAGAGATTAGCGATTTTTTGGATTTTTCGACCAAATTTCGGAGAAATCCGAGAAAGTGGACTAGAAATCGATATTTTTTGTTAAGCTCGCTAAAAATTGAATGAAAAAATTTATAACACGGTGAAAAATAAATGAAATAAAAAAATAGAAGTAATAACAAAAGAAATCGAAAAAAGAGGTGCAACACAAGAACTTCCCAGGAGGTCACCCATCCTAGTACTACTCTCGCCCAAGCACGCTTGACTGCGGAGTTCTGATGGGATCCGGTGCATTAGTGCTGGTATGATCGCACCTGATATGTAATACCATTTAATTGTATATATGTCTTCCATCTTTTATAGAGATTAGCGATTTTTTGGATTTTTCGGCCAAATTTCGGAGAAATCCGAGAAAGTTTACTAGAAATCGATATTTTTTGTTAAGCTCGCTAAAAATTGAATGAAAAAATTTATCACATGGTGAAAAATAAATGAAATAAAAAAATAGAAGTAATAACAAAAGAAATCGAAAAAAGAGGTGCAACACAAGGACTTCCCAGGAGGTCACCCAACCTAGTACTACTCTCGCCCAAGCACGCTTAACTGCGGAGTTCTGATGGGATCCGGTGAATTAGTGCTGGTATGATCGCACCTGATATGTAATACGATTTAATTGTATATATGTCTTCCATCTTTCATAGAGATTAGCGATTTTTTGGATTTTTCGGCCAAATTTCGGAGAAATCCGAGAAAGTGGACTAGAAATCGATATTTTTTGTTAAGCTCGCTAAAAATTGAATGAAAAAATTTATAACACGGTGAAAAATAAATGAAATAAAAAAATAGAAGTAATAACAAAAGAAATCGAAAAAAGAGGTGCAACACAAGGACTTCCCAGGAGGTCACCCATCCTAGTACTACTCTCGCCCAAGCACGCTTAACTGCGGAGTTCTGATGGGATCCGGTGCATTAGTGCTGGTATGATCGCACCTGATATGTAATACGATTTAATTGTATATATGTCTTCCATCTTTCATAGAGATTAGCGATTTTTTGGATTTTTCGACCAAATTTCGGAGAAATCCGAGAAAGTGGACTAGAAATCGATATTTTTTGTTAAGCTCGCTAAAAATTGAATGAAAAAATTTATAACACGGTGAAAAATAAATGAAATAAAAAAATAGAAGTAATAACAAAAAAAATCGAAAAAAGAGGTGCAACACAAGGACTTCCCAGGAGGTCACCCATCCTAGTACTACTCTCGCCCAAGCAAGCTTAACTGCGGAGTTTTGATGGGATCCGGTGCATTAGTGCTGGTATGATCGCACCTGATATGTAATACGATTTAATTGTATATATGTCTTCCATCTTTCATAGAGATTAGCGATTTTTTGGATTTTTCGACCAAATTTCGGAGAAATCCGAGAAAGTGGACTAGAAATCGATATTTTTTGTTAAGCTCGCTAAAAATTGAATGAAAAAATTTATAACACGGTGAAAAATAAATGAAATAAAAAAATAGAAGTAATAACAAAAAAAATCGAAAAAAGAGGTGCAACACAAGGACTTCCCAGGAGGTCACCCATCCTAGTACTACTCTCGCCCAAGCAAGCTTAACTGCGGATTTCTGATGGGATTCGGTGTATTAGTGCTGGTATGATCGTACCTGATATGTAATACGATTTAATGGTATATATGTCTTCCATCTTTCATAGAGATTAGCGATTTTTTGGATTTTTCGACCAAATTTCGGAGAAATCCGAGAAAGTGGATTGGAAATCGATATTTTTTGTTAAGCTCGCTAAAAATTGAATGAAAAATTTATAACACGGTGAAAAATAAATGAAATAAAAAAATAGAAGTAATAACAAAAAAAAATCGAAAAAAGAGGTGCAACACAAGGACTTCCCAGGAGGTCACCCATCCTAGTACTACTCTCTCCCAAGCAAGCTTAACTGCGGAGTTTTGATGGGATCCGGTGCATTAGTGCTGGTATGATCGCACCTGATATGAAATACGATTTAATTGTATATATGTCTTCCATCTTTCATAGAGATTAGCGATTTTTTGGATTTTTCGACCAAATTTCGGAGAAATCCGAGAAAGTGGACTAGAAATCGATATTTTTTGTTAAGCTCGCTAAAAATTGAATGAAAAAATTTATAACACGGTGAAAAATAAATGAAATAAAAAAATAGAAGTAATAACAAAAGAAATCGAAAAAAGAGGTGCAACACAAGGACTTCCCAGGAGGTCACCCATCCTAGTACTACTCTCGCCCAAGCACGCTTGACTGCGGAGTTCTGATGGGATCCGGTGCATTAGTGCTGGTATGATCGCACCTGATATGTAATACGATTTAATTGTATATATGTCTTCCATCTTTTATAGAGATTAGCGATTTTTTGGATTTTTCGGCCAAATTTCGGAGAAATCCGAGAAAGTTTACTAGAAATCGATATTTTTTGTTAAGCTCGCTAAAAATTGAATGAAAAAATTTATCACACGGTGAAAAATAAATGAAATAAAAAAATAGAAGTAATAACAAAAAAAATCGAAAAAAGAGGTGCAACACAAGGACTTCCCAGGAGGTCACCCATCCTAGAACTACTCTTGCCCAAGCAAGCTTAACTGCGGAGTTCTGATGGGCTCCGGTGCATTAGTGCTGGTATGATCGCACCTGATATGTAATACGATTTAATTGTATATATGTCTTCCATCTTTCATAGAGATTAGCGATTTTTTGGATTTTTCGACCAAATTTCGGAGAAATCCGAGAAAGTGGACTAGAAATCGATTTTTTTTTTAAGCTCACTAAAAATTGAATGAAAAAATTTATAACACGGTGAAAAATAAATGAAATAAAAAAATAGAAGTAATAACAAAAAAAATCGAAAAAAGAGGTGCAACACAAGGACTTCCCAGGAGGTCACCCATCCTAATACTACTCTCGCCCAAGCAAGCTTAACTGCGGAGTTCTGATGGGATCCGGTGCATTAGTGCTGGTATGATCGCACCTAATATGTAATACGATTTAATTGTATATATGTCTTCCATCTTTCATAGAGATTAGCGATTTTTTGGATTTTTCCGATTTTTTGGATTTTTCGACCAAATTTCGGAGAAATCCGAGAAAGTGGACTAGAAATCGATATTTTTTGTTAAGCTCGCTAAAAATTGAATGAAAAAATTTATAACACGGTGAAAAATAAATGAAATAAAAAAATAGAAGTAATAACAAAAAAAATCGAAAAAAGAGGTGCAACACAAGGATTTCCCAGGAGGTCACCCATCCTAGTACTACTCTCGCCCAAGCAAGCTTAACTGCGGAGTTCTGATGGGATCCGGTGCATTAGTGCTGGTATAATCGCACCTGATATGTAATACGATTTAATTGAATATATGTCTTCCATCTTTCATAGAGATTAGCGATTTTTTGGATTTTTCGACCAAATTTCGGAGAAATCCGAGAAAGTGGACTAGAAATCGATATTTTTTGTTAAGCTCGCTAAAAATTGAATGAAAAAAATTATAACACGGTGAAAAATAAATGAAATAAAAAAATAGAAGTAATAACAAAAAAAATCGAAGAAAGAGGTGCAACACAAGGACTTCCCAGGAGGTCACCCATCCTAGTACTACTCTCGCCCAAGCAAGCTTAACTGCGGAGTTCTGATGGGATCCGGTGCATTAGTGCTGGTATGATCGCACCTGATATGTAATACGATTTAATTGAATATATGTCTTCCATCTTTCATAGAGATTAGCGATTTTTTGGATTTTTCGACCAAATTTCGGAGAAATCCGAGAAAGTGGACTAGAAATCGATATTTTTTGTTAAGCTCGCTAAAAATTGAATGAAAAAATTTATAACACGGTGAAAAATAAATGAAATAAAAAAATAGAAGTAATAACAAAAAAAATCGAAAAAAGAGGTGCAACACAAGGACTTCCCAGGAGGTCACCCATCCTAGTACTACTCTCGCCCAAGCAAGCTTAACTGCGGAGTTTTGATGGGATCCGATGCATTAGTACTGGTATGATCGCACCTGATATGTAATACGATTTAATTGTATATATGTCTTCCATCTTTCATAGAGATTAGCGATTTTTTGGATTTTTCGACCAAATTTCGGAGAAATCCGAGAAAGTGGACTAGAAATCGATATTTTTTGTTAAGCTCGCTAAAAATTGAATGAAAAAATTTATAACACGGTGAAAAATAAATGAAATAAAAAAATAGAAGTAATAACAAAAAAAATCGAAAAAAGAGGTGCAACACAAGGACTTCCCAGGAGGTCACCCATCCTAGTACTACTCTCGCCCAAGCAAGCTTAACTGCGGAGTTCTGATGGGATCCGGTGCATTAGTGCTGGTATGATCGCACCTGATATGTAATACGATTTAATTTGTATATATGTCTTCCATCTTTCATAGAGATTAGCGATTTTTTGGATTTTTCGACCAAATTTCGGAGAAATCCGAGAAAGTGGACTAGAAATCGATATTTTTTGTTAAGCTCGCTAAAAATTGAATGAAAAAATTTAAAACACGGTGAAAAATAAATGAAATAAAAAAATAGAAGTAATAACAAAAAAAATCGAAAAAAGAGGTGCAACACAAGGACTTCCCAGGAGGTCACCCATCCTAGTACTACTCTCGCCCAAGCAAGCTTAACTGCGGAGTTTTGATGGGATCCGGTGCATTAGTGCTGGTATGATCGCACCTGATATTTAATACGATTTAATTGTATATATGTCTTCCATCTTTCATAGAGATTAGCGATTTTTTGGATTTTTCGACCAAATTTCGGAGAAATCCGAGAAAGTGGACTAGAAATCGATATTTTTTGTTAAGCTCGCTAAAAATTGAATGAAAAAATTTATAACACGGTGAAAAATAAATGAAATAAAAAAATAGAAGTAATAACAAAAGAAATCGAAAAAAGAGGTGCAACACAAGGACTTCCCAGGAGGTCACCCATCCTAGTACTACTCTCGCCCAAGCACGCTTAAGTGCGGAGTTCTGATGGGATCCGGTGCATTAGTGCTGGTATGATCGCACCTAATATGTAATACGATTTAATTATATATATGTCTTCCATCTTTCATAGAGATTAGCGATTTTTTCGATTTTTCGACCAAATTTCGGAGAAATCCGAGAAAGTGGACTAGAAATCGATATTTTTTGTTAAGCTCGCTAAAAATTGAATGAAAAAATTTATAACACGGTGAAAAATAAATGAAATAAAAAAATAGAAGTAATAACAAAAGAAATCGAAAAAAGAGGTGCAACACAAGGACTTCCCAGGAGGTCACCCATCCTAGTACTACTCTCGCCCAAACACGCTTAACTGCGGAGTTCTGATGGGATCCGGTGCATTAGTGCTGGTATGATCGCACCTGATATATAATACGATTTAATTGTATATATGTCTTCCATCTTTCATAGAGATAAGCGATTTTTTCGATTTTTCGACCAAATTTCGGAGAAATCCGAGAAAGTGGACTAGAAATCGATATTTTTTGTTAAGCTCGCTAAAAATTGAATGAAAAAATTTATAACACGGTGAAAAATAAATGAAATAAAAAAAATAGAAGTAATAACAAAAGAAATCGAAAAAAGAGGTGCAACACAAGGACTTCCCAGGAGGTCACCCATCCTAGTACTACTCTCGCCCAAGCAAGCTTAACTGCGGAGTTTTGATGGGATCCGATGCATTAGTACTGGTATGATCGCACCTGATATGTAATACGATTTAATTGTATATATGTCTTCCATCTTTCATAGAGATTAGCGATTTTTTGGATTTTTCGACCAAATTTCGGAGAAATCCGAGAAAGTGGACTAGAAATCGATATTTTTTGTTAAGCTCGCTAAAAATTGAATGAAAAAATTTATAACACGGTGAAAAATAAATGAAATAAAAAAATAGAAGTAATAACAAAAAAAATCGAAAAAAGAGGTGCAACACAAGGACTTCCCAGGAGGTCACCCATCCTAGTACTACTCTCGCCCAAGCAAGCTTAACTGCGGAGTTCTGATGGGATCCGGTGCATTAGTGCTGGTATGATCGCACCTGATATGTAATACGATTTAATTGAATATATGTCTTCCATCTTTCATAGAGATTAGCGATTTTTTGGATTTTTCGACCAAATTTCGGAGAAATCCGAGAAAGTGGACTAGAAATCGATATTTTTTGTTAAGCTCGCTAAAAATTGAATGAAAAAATTTATAACACGGTGAAAAATAAATGAAATAAAAAATAGAAGTAATAACAAAAAAAATCGAAAAAAGAGGTGCAACACAAGGACTTCCCAGGAGGTCACCCATCCTAGTACTACTCTCGCCCAAGCAAGCTTAACTGCGGAGTTTTGATGGGATCCGATGCATTAGTACTGGTATGATCGCACCTGATATGTAATACGATTTAATTGTATATATGTCTTCCATCTTTCATAGAGATTAGCGATTTTTTGGATTTTTCGACCAAATTTCGGAGAAATCCGAGAAAGTGGACTAGAAATCGATATTTTTTGTTAAGCTCGCTAAAAATTGAATGAAAAAATTTATAACACGGTGAAAAATAAATGAAATAAAAAAATAGAAGTAATAACAAAAAAAATCGAAAAAAGAGGTGCAACAAAAGGACTTCCCAGGAGGTCACCCATCCTAGTACTACTCTCGCCCAAGCAAGCTTAACTGAGGAGTTCTGATGGGATCCGGTGCATTAGTGCTGGTATGATCGCACCTGATATGTAATACGATTTAATTTGTATATATGTCTTCCATCTTTCATAGAGATTAGCGATTTTTTGGATTTTTCGACCAAATTTCGGAGAAATCCGAGAAAGTGGACTAGAAATCGATATTTTTTGTTAAGCTCGCTAAAAATTGAATGAAAAAATTTAAAACACGGTGAAAAATAAATGAAATAAAAAAATAGAAGTAATAACAAAAAAAATCGAAAAAAGAGGTGCAACACAAGGACTTCCCAGGAGGTCACCCATCCTAGTACTACTCTCGCCCAAGCAAGCTTAACTGCGGAGTTTTGATGGGATCCGGTGCATTAGTGCTGGTATGATCGCACCTGATATGTAATACGATTTAATTGTATATATGTCTTCCATCTTTCATAGAGATTAGCGATTTTTTGGATTTTTCGACCAAATTTCGGAGAAATCCGAGAAAGTGGACTAGAAATCGATATTTTTTGTTAAGCTCGCTAAAAATTGAATGAAAAAATTTATAACACGGTGAAAAATAAATGAAATAAAAAAATAGAAGTAATAACAAAAGAAATCGAAAAAAGAGGTGCAACACAAGGACTTCCCAGGAGGTCACCCATCCTAGTACTACTCTCGCCCAAGCACGCTTAAGTGCGGAGTTCTGATGGGATCCGGTGCATTAGTGCTGGTATGATCGCACCTAATATGTAATACGATTTAATTATATATATGTCTTCCATCTTTCATAGAGATTAGCGATTTTTTCGATTTTTCGACCAAATTTCGGAGAAATCCGAGAAAGTGGACTAGAAATCGATATTTTTTGTTAAGCTCGCTAAAAATTGAATGAAAAAATTTATAACACGGTGAAAAATAAATGAAATAAAAAAATAGAAGTAATAACAAAAGAAATCGAAAAAAGAGGTGCAACACAAGGACTTCCCAGGAGGTCACCCATCCTAGTACTACTCTCGCCCAAACACGCTTAACTGCGGAGTTCTGATGGGATCCGGTGCATTAGTGCTGGTATGATCGCACCTGATATATAATACGATTTAATTGTATATATGTCTTCCATCTTTCATAGAGATAAGCGATTTTTTCGATTTTTCGACCAAATTTCGGAGAAATCCGAGAAAGTGGACTAGAAATCGATATTTTTTGTTAAGCTCGCTAAAAATTGAATGAAAAAATTTATAACACGGTGAAAAATAAATGAAATAAAAAAAATAGAAGTAATAACAAAAGAAATCGAAAAAAGAGGTGCAACACAAGGACTTCCCAGGAGGTCACCCATCCTAGTACTACTCTCGCCCAAGCACGCTTAACTGCGGAGTTCTGATGGGATCCGGTGCATTAGTGCTGGTATGATCGCACCTGATATGTAATACGATTTAATTGTATATATGTCTTCCATCTTTCATAGAGATTAGCGATTTTTTGGATTTTTCGGCCAAATTTCGGAGAAATCCGAGAAAGTGGACTAGAAATCGATATTTTTTGTTAAGCTCGCTAAAAATTGAATGAAAAAATTTATAACACGGTGAAAAATAAATGAAATAAAAAAATAGAAGTAATAACAAAAGAAATCGAAAAAAGAGGTGCAACACAAGGACTTCCCAGGAGGTCACCCATCCTAGTACTACTCTCGCCCAAACACGCTTAACTGCGGAGTTCTGATGGGATCCGGTGCATTAGTGCAGGTATGATCGCACCTGATATGTAATACGATTTAATTGTATATATGTCTTCCATCTTTCATAGAGATTAGCGATTTTTTGGATTTTTCGGCCAAATTTCGGAGAAATCCGAGAAAGTGGACTAGAAATCGATATTTTTTGTTAAGCTCGCTAAAAATTGAATGAAAAAATTTATAACACGGTGAAAAATAAATGAAATAAAAAAATAGAAGTAATAACAAAAGAAATCGAAAAAAGAGGTGCATCACAAGGACTTCCCAGGAGGTCACCCATCCTAGTACTACTCTCGCCCAAGCACGCTTAACTGCGGAGTTCTGATGGGATCCGGTGCATTAGTGCTGGTATGATCGCACCTGATATGTAATACGATTTAATTGTATATATGTCTTCCATCGTTCATAGAGATTAGCGATTTTTTGGATTTTTCGGCAAAATTTCGGAGAAATCCGAGAAAGTGGACTAGAAATCGATATTTTTTGTTAAGCTCGCTAAAAATTGAATGAAAAAATTTATAACACGGTGAAAAATAAATGAAATAAAAAAATAGAAGTAATAACAAAAGAAATCGAAAAAAGAGGTGCATCACAAGGACTTCCCAGGAGGTCACCCATCCTAGTACTACTCTCGCCCAAGCACGCTTAACTGCGGAGTTCTGATGGGATCCGGTGCATTAGTGCTGGTATGATCGCACCTGATATGTAATACGATTTAATTGTATATATGTCTTCCATCGTTCATAGAGATTAGCGATTTTTTGGATTTTTCGGCAAAATTTCGGAGAAATCCGAGAAAGTGGACTAGAAATCGATATTTTTTGTTAAGCTCGCTAAAAATTGAATGAAAAAATTTATAACACGGTGAAAAATAAATGAAATAAAAAAATAGAAGTAATAACAAAAGAAATCGAAAAAAGAGGTGCAACACAAGGACTTCCCAGGAGGTCACCCATCCTAGTACTACTCTCGCCCAAACACGCTTAACTGCGGAGTTCTGATGGGATCCGGTGCATTAGTGCTGGTATGATCGCACCTGATATGTAATACGATTTAATTGTATATATGTCTTCCATCTTTCATAGAGATTAGCGATTTTTTGGATTTTTCGACCAAAATTCGGAGAAATCCGAGAAAGTGGACTAGAAATCGATATTTTTTGTTAAGCTCGCTAAAAATTGAATGAAAAAATTTATAACACGGTGAAAAATAAATGAAATAAAAAAATAGAAGTAATAACAAAAGAAATCGAAAAAAGAGGTGCAACACAAGGACTTCCCAGGAGGTCACCCATCCTAGTACTACTCTCGCCCAAGCACGCTTAACTGCGGAGTTCTGATGGGATCCGGTGCATTAGTGCTGGTATGATCGCACCTGATATGTAATACGATTTAATTGTATATATGTCTTCCATCTTTCATAGAGATTAGCGATTTTTTGGATTTTTCGGCCAAATTTCGGAGAAATCCGAGAAAGTGGACTAGAAATCGATATTTTTTGTTAAGCTCGCTAAAAATTGAATGAAAAAATTTATAACACGGTGAAAAATAAATGAAATAAAAAAATAAAAGTAATAACAAAAGAAATCGAAAAAAGAGGTGCAACACAAGGACTTCCCAGGAGGTCACCCATCCTAATACTACTCTCGCCCAAGCACGCTTAACTGCGGAGTTCTGATGTGATCCGGTGCATTAGTGCAGGTATGATCGCACCTGATATGTAATACGATTTAATTGTATATATGTCTTCCATCTTTCATAGAGATTAGCGATTTTTTGGATTTTTCGGCCAAATTTCGGAGAAATCCGAGAAAGTGGATTAGAAATCGATATTTTTTGTTAAGCTCGCTAAAAATTGAATGAAAAAATTTATAACACGGTGAAAAATAAATGAAATAAAAAAATAGAAGTAATAACAAAAGAAATCGAAAAAAGAGGTGCAACACAAGGACTTCCCAGGAGGTCACCCATCCTAGTACTACTCTCGCCCAAGCACGCTTACCTGCGGAGTTCTGATGGGATCCGGTGCATTAGTGCTGGTATGATCGCACCTGATATGTAATACGATTTAATTGTATATATGTCTTCCATCTTTCATAGAGATTAGCGATTTTTTGGATTTTTCGACTAAATTTCGGAGAAATCCGAGAAAGTGGACTAGAAATCGATATTTTTTGTTAAGCTCGCTAAAAATTGAATGAAAAAATTTATAACACGGTGAAAAATAAATGAAATAAAAAAATAGAAGTAATAACAAAAGAAATCGAAAAAAGAGGTGCATCACAAGGACTTCCCAGGAGGTCACCCATCCTAGTACTACTCTCGCCCAAGCACGCTTAACTGCGGAGTTCTGATGGGATCCGGTGCATTAGTGCTGGTATGATCGCACCTGATATGTAATACGATTTAATTGTATATATGTCTTCCATCTTTCATAGAGATTAGCGATTTTTTGGATTTTTCGACCAAATTTCGGAGAAATCCGAGAAAGTGGACTAGAAATCGATATTTTTTGTTAAGCTCGCTAAAAATTGAATGAAAAAATTTATAACACGGTGAAAAATAAATGAAATAAAAAAATAGAAGTAATAACAAAAGAAATCGAAAAAAGAGGTGCATCACAAGGACTTCCCAGGAGGTCACCCATCCTAGTACTACTCTCGCCCAAGCACGCTTAACTGCGGAGTTCTGATGGGATCCGGTGCATTAGTGCTGGTATGATCGCACCTGATATGTAATACGATTTAATTGTATATATGTCTTCCATCTTTCATAGAGATTAGCGATTTTTTGGATTTTTCGGCCAAATTTCGGAGAAATCCGAGAAAGTGGACTAGAAATCGATATTTTTTGTTAAGCTCGCTAAAAATTGAATGAAAAAATTTATAACACGGTGAAAAATAAATGAAATAAAAAAATAAAAGTAATAACAAAAGAAATCGAAAAAAGAGGTGCAACACAAGGACTTCCCAGGAGGTCACCCATCCTAGTACTACTCTCGCCCAAACACGCTTAACTGCGGAGTTCTGATGTGATCCGGTGCATTAGTGCAGGTATGATCGCACCTGATATGTAATACGATTTAATTGTATATATGTCTTCCATCTTTCATAGAGATTAGCGATTTTTTGGATTTTTCGGCCAAATTTCGGAGAAATCCGAGAAAGTGGATTAGAAATCGATATTTTTTGTTAAGCTCGCTAAAAATTGAATGAAAAAATTTATAACACGGTGAAAAATAAATGAAATAAAAAAATAGAAGTAATAACAAAAGAAATCGAAAAAAGAGGTGCAACACAAGGACTTCCCAGGAGGTCACCCATCCTAGTACTACTCTCGCCCAAGCACGCTTACCTGCGGAGTTCTGATGGGATCCGGTGCATTAGTGCTGGTATGATCGCACCTGATATGTAATACGATTTAATTGTATATATGTCTTCCATCTTTCATAGAGATTAGCGATTTTTTGGATTTTTCGACTAAATTTCGGAGAAATCCGAGAAAGTGGACTAGAAATCGATATTTTTTGTTAAGCTCGCTAAAAATTGAATGAAAAAATTTATAACACGGTGAAAAATAAATGAAATAAAAAAATAGAAGTAATAACAAAAGAAATCGAAAAAAGAGGTGCATCACAAGGACTTCCCAGGAGGTCACCCATCCTAGTACTACTCTCGCCCAAGCACGCTTAACTGCGGAGTTCTGATGGGATCCGGTGCATTAGTGCTGGTATGATCGCACCTGATATGTAATACGATTTAATTGTATATATGTCTTCCATCTTTCATAGAGATTAGCGATTTTTTGGATTTTTCGACCAAATTTCGGAGAAATCCGAGAAAGTGGACTAGAAATCGATATTTTTTGTTAAGCTCGCTAAAAATTGAATGAAAAAATTTATAACACGGTGAAAAATAAATGAAATAAAAAAATAGAAGTAATAACAAAAGAAATCGAAAAAAGAGGTGCAACACAAGGACTTCCCAGGAGGTCACCCATCCTAGTACTACTCTCGCCCAAGCACGCTTAACTGCGGAGTTCTGATGGGATCCGGTGCATTAGTGCTGGTATGATCGCACCTGATATGTAATACGATTTAATTGTATATATGTCTTCCATCTTTCATAGAGATTAGCGATTTTTTGGATTTTTCGGCCAAATTTCGGAGAAATCCGAGAAAGTGGACTAGAAATCGATATTTTTTGTTAAGCTCGCTAAAAATTGAATGAAAAAATTTATAACACGGTGAAAAATAAATGAAATAAAAAAATAGAAGTAATAACAAAAGAAATCGAAAAAAGAGGTGCAACACAAGGACTTCCCAGGAGGTCACCCATCCTAGTACTACTCTCGCCCAAGCACGCTTAACTGCGGAGTTTTGATGGGATCCGGTGCATTAGTGCTGGTATGATCGCACCTGATATGTAATACGATTTAATTGTATATATGTCTTCCATCTTTCATAGAGATTAGCGATTTTTTGGATTTTTCGGCCAAATTTCGGAGAAATCCGAGAAAGTGGACTAGAAATCGATATTTTTTGTTAAGCTCGCTAAAAATTGAATGAAAAAATTTATAACACGGTGAAAAATAAATGAAATAAAAAAATAAAAGTAATAACAAAAGAAATCGAAAAAAGAGGTGCAACACAAGGACTTCCCAGGAGGTCACCCATCCTAGTACTACTCTCGCCCAAGCACGCTTAACTGCGGAGTTCTGATGGGATCCGGTGCATTAGTGCTGGTATGATCGCACCTGATATGTAATACGATTTAATTGTATATATGTCTTCCATCTTTCATAGAGATTAGCGATTTTTTGGATTTTTCGACCAAATTTCGGAGAAATCCGAGAAAGTGGACTAGAAATCGATATTTTTTGTTAAGCTCGCTAAAAATTGAATGAAAAAATTTATAACACGGTGAAAAATAAATGAAATAAAAAAATAGAAGTAATAACAAAAGAAATCGAAAAAAGAGGTGCAACACAAGGACTTCCCAGGAGGTCACCCATCCTAGTACTACTCTCGCCCAAGCACGCTTAACTGCGGAGTTCTGATGGGATCCGGTGCATTAGTGCTGGTATGATCGCACCTGATATGTAATACGATTTAATTGTATATATGTCTTCCATCTTTCATAGAGATTAGCGATGTTTTGGATTTTTCGGCCAAATTTCGGAGAAATCCGAGAAAGTGGACTAGAAATCGATATTTTTTGTTAAGCTCGCTAAAAATTGAATGAAAAAATTTATAACACGGTGAAAAATAAATGAAATAAAAAAAATAGAAGTAATAATAAAAGAAATCGAAAAAAGAGGTGCAACACAAGGACTTCCCAGGAGGTCACCCATCCTAGTACTACTCTCGCCCAAGCACGCTTAACTGCGGAGTTCTGATGGGATCCGGTGCATTAGTGCTGGTATGATCGCACCTGATATGTAATACGATTTAATTGTATATATGTCGTCCATCTTTCATAGAGATTATCGATTTTTTGGATTTTTCGGCCAAATTTCGGAGAAATCCGAGAAAGTGGACTAGAAATCGATATTTTTTGTTAAGCTCGCTAAAAATTGAATGAAAAAATTTATAAGACGGTGAAAAATAAATGAAATAAAAAAATAGAAGTAATAACAAAAGAAATCGAAAAAAGAGGTGCAACACAAGGACTTCCCAGGAGGTCACCCATCCTAGTACTACTCTCGACCAAGCACGCTTAACTGCGGAGTTCTGATGGGATCCGGTGCATTAGTGCTGGTATGATCGCACCTGATATGTAATACGATTTAATTGTATATATGTCTTCCATCTTTCATAGAGATTAGCGATTTTTTGGATTTTTCGGCCAAATTTCGGAGAAATCCGAGAAAGTGGACTAGAAATCGATATTTTTTGTTAAGCTCGCTAAAAATTGAATGAAAAAATTTATAACACGGTGAAAAATAAATGAAATAAAAAAATAAAAGTAATAACAAAAGAAATCGAAAAAAGAGGTGCAACACAAGGACTTCCCAGGAGGTCACCCATCCTAGTACTACTCTCGCCCAAGCACGCTTAACTGCGGAGTTCTGATGTGATCCGGTGCATTAGTGCAGGTATGATCGCACCTGATATGTAATACGATTTAATTGTATATATGTCTTCCATCTTTCATAGAGATTAGCGATTTTTTGGATTTTTCGGCCAAATTTCGGAGAAATCCGAGAAAGTGGACTAGAAATCGATATTTTTTGTTAAGCTCGCTAAAAATTGAATGAAAAAATTTATAACACGGTGAAAAATAAATGAAATAAAAAAATAGAAGTAATAACAAAAGAAATCGAAAAAAGAGGTGCAACACAAGGACTTCCCAGGAGGTCACCCATCCTAGTACTACTCTCGCCCAAGCACGCTTAACTGCGGAGTTCTGATGGGATCCGGTGCATTAGTGCTGGTATGATCGCACCTGATATGTAATACGATTTAATTGTATATATGTCTTCCATCTTTCATAGAGATTAGCGATTTTTTGGATTTTTCGGCCAAATTTCGGAGAAATCCGAGAAAGTGGAGTAGAAATCGATATTTTTTGTTAAGCTCGCTAAAAATTGAATGAAAAAATTTATAACACGGTGAAAAATAAATGAAATAAAAAAATAGAAGTAATAACAAAAGAAATCGAAAAAAGAGGTGCATCACAAGGACTTCCCAGGAGGTCACCCATCCTAGTACTACTCTCGCCCAAGCACGCTTAACTGCGGAGTTCTGATGGGATCCGATGCATTAGTGCTGGTATGATCGCACCTGATATGTAATACGATTTAATTGTATATATGTCTTCCATCTTTCATAGAGATTAGCGATTTTTTGGATTTTTCGACCAAATTTCGGAGAAATCCGAGAAAGTGGACTAGAAATCGATATTTTTTGTTAAGCTCGCTAAAAATTGAATGAAAAAATTTATAACACGGTGAAAAATAAATGAAATAAAAAAATAGAAGTAATAACAAAAGAAATCGAAAAAAGAGGTGCAACACAAGGACTTCCCAGGAGGTCACCCATCCTAGTACTACTCTCGCCCAAGCACGCTTACCTGCGTAGTTCTGATGGGATCCGGTGCATTAGTGCTGGTATGATCGCACCTTATATGTAATACGATTTAATTGTATATATGTCTTCCATCTTTCATAGAGATTAGCGATTTTTTGGATTTTTCGACCAAATTTCGGAGAAATCCGAGAAAGTGGACTAGAAATCGATATTTTTTGTTAAGCTCGCTAAAAATTGAATGAAAAAATTTATAACACGGTGAAAAATAAATGAAATAAAAAAATAGAAGTAATAACAAAAGAAATCGAAAAAAGAGGTGCAACACAAGGACTTCCCAGGAGGTCACCCATCCTAGTACTACTCTCGCCCAAGCACGCTTAACTGGGGAGTTCTGATGGGATCCGGTGCATTAGTGCTGGTATGATCGCACCTGATATGTAATACGATTTAATTGTATATATGTCTTCCATCTTTCATAGAGATTAGCGATTTTTCGGCCAAATTTCGGAGAAATCCGAGAAAGTGGACTAGAAATCGATATTTTTTCTTAAGCTCGGTAAAAATTGAATGAAAAAATTTATAACACGGTGAAAAATAAATGAAATAAAAAAATAGAAGTAATAACAAAAGAAATCGAAAAAAGAGGTGCAACACAACGACTTCCCAGGAGGTCACCCATCCTAGTACTACTCTCGCCCAAGCACGCTTAACTGCGGAGTTTTGATGGGATCCGGTGCATTAGTGCAGGTATGATCGCACCTGATATGTAATACGATTTAATTGTATATATGTCTTCCATCTTTCATAGAGATTAGCGATTTTTTGGATTTTTCGGCCAAATTTCGGAGAAATCCGAGAAAGTGGACTAGAAACCGATATTTTTTGTTAAGCTCGCTAAAAATTGAATGAAAAAATTTATAACACGGTGAAAAATAAATGAAATAAAAAAATAGAAGTAATAACAAAAGAAATCGAAAAAAGAGGTGCAACACAAGGACTTCCCAGGAGGTCACCCATCCTAGTACTACTCTCGCCCAAGCACGCTTAACTGCGGAGTTCTGATGGGATCCGGTGCATTAGTGCTGGTATGATCGCACCTGATATGTAATACGATTTAATTGTATATATGTCTTCCATCTTTCATAGAGATTAGCGATTTTTTGGATTTTTCGGCCAAATTTCGGAGAAATCCGAGAAAGTGGACTAGAAATCGATATTTTTTGTTAAGCTCGCTAAAAATTGAATGAAAAAATTTATAACACGGTGAAAAATAAATGAAATAAAAAAAATAGAAGTAATAATAAAAGAAATCGAAAAAAGAGGTGCAACACAAGGACTTCCCAGGAGGTCACCCATCCTAGTACTACTCTCGCCCAAGCACGCTTAACTGCGGAGTTCTGATGGGATCCGGTGCATTAGTGCTGGTATGATCGCACCTGATATGTAATACGATTTAATTGTATATATGTCGTCCATCTTTCATAGAGATTATCGATTTTTTGGATTTTTCGGCCAAATTTCGGAGAAATCCGAGAAAGTGGACTAGAAATCGATATTTTTTGTTAAGCTCGCTAAAAATTGAATGAAAAAATTTATAAGACGGTGAAAAATAAATGAAATAAAAAAATAGAAGTAATAACAAAAGAAATCGAAAAAAGAGGTGCAACACAAGGACTTCCCAGGAGGTCACCCATCCTAGTACTACTCTCGACCAAGCACGCTTAACTGCGGAGTTCTGATGGGATCCGGTGCATTAGTGCTGGTATGATCGCACCTGATATGTAATACGATTTAATTGTATATATGTCTTCCATCTTTCATAGAGATTAGCGATTTTTTGGATTTTTCGGCCAAATTTCGGAGAAATCCGAGAAAGTGGACTAGAAATCGATATTTTTTGTTAAGCTCGCTAAAAATTGAATGAAAAAATTTATAACACGGTGAAAAATAAATGAAATAAAAAAATAAAAGTAATAACAAAAGAAATCGAAAAAAGAGGTGCAACACAAGGACTTCCCAGGAGGTCACCCATCCTAGTACTACTCTCGCCCAAGCACGCTTAACTGCGGAGTTCTGATGTGATCCGGTGCATTAGTGCAGGTATGATCGCACCTGATATGTAATACGATTTAATTGTATATATGTCTTCCATCTTTCATAGAGATTAGCGATTTTTTGGATTTTTCGGCCAAATTTCGGAGAAATCCGAGAAAGTGGACTAGAAATCGATATTTTTTGTTAAGCTCGCTAAAAATTGAATGAAAAAATTTATAACACGGTGAAAAATAAATGAAATAAAAAAATAGAAGTAATAACAAAAGAAATCGAAAAAAGAGGTGCAACACAAGGACTTCCCAGGAGGTCACCCATCCTAGTACTACTCTCGCCCAAGCACGCTTAACTGCGGAGTTCTGATGGGATCCGGTGCATTAGTGCTGGTATGATCGCACCTGATATGTAATACGATTTAATTGTATATATGTCTTCCATCTTTCATAGAGATTAGCGATTTTTTGGATTTTTCGGCCAAATTTCGGAGAAATCCGAGAAAGTGGAGTAGAAATCGATATTTTTTGTTAAGCTCGCTAAAAATTGAATGAAAAAATTTATAACACGGTGAAAAATAAATGAAATAAAAAAATAGAAGTAATAACAAAAGAAATCGAAAAAAGAGGTGCATCACAAGGACTTCCCAGGAGGTCACCCATCCTAGTACTACTCTCGCCCAAGCACGCTTAACTGCGGAGTTCTGATGGGATCCGATGCATTAGTGCTGGTATGATCGCACCTGATATGTAATACGATTTAATTGTATATATGTCTTCCATCTTTCATAGAGATTAGCGATTTTTTGGATTTTTCGACCAAATTTCGGAGAAATCCGAGAAAGTGGACTAGAAATCGATATTTTTTGTTAAGCTCGCTAAAAATTGAATGAAAAAATTTATAACACGGTGAAAAATAAATGAAATAAAAAAATAGAAGTAATAACAAAAGAAATCGAAAAAAGAGGTGCAACACAAGGACTTCCCAGGAGGTCACCCATCCTAGTACTACTCTCGCCCAAGCACGCTTACCTGCGTAGTTCTGATGGGATCCGGTGCATTAGTGCTGGTATGATCGCACCTTATATGTAATACGATTTAATTGTATATATGTCTTCCATCTTTCATAGAGATTAGCGATTTTTTGGATTTTTCGACCAAATTTCGGAGAAATCCGAGAAAGTGGACTAGAAATCGATATTTTTTGTTAAGCTCGCTAAAAATTGAATGAAAAAATTTATAACACGGTGAAAAATAAATGAAATAAAAAAATAGAAGTAATAACAAAAGAAATCGAAAAAAGAGGTGCAACACAAGGACTTCCCAGGAGGTCACCCATCCTAGTACTACTCTCGCCCAAGCACGCTTAACTGGGGAGTTCTGATGGGATCCGGTGCATTAGTGCTGGTATGATCGCACCTGATATGTAATACGATTTAATTGTATATATGTCTTCCATCTTTCATAGAGATTAGCGATTTTTCGGCCAAATTTCGGAGAAATCCGAGAAAGTGGACTAGAAATCGATATTTTTTCTTAAGCTCGGTAAAAATTGAATGAAAAAATTTATAACACGGTGAAAAATAAATGAAATAAAAAAATAGAAGTAATAACAAAAGAAATCGAAAAAAGAGGTGCAACACAACGACTTCCCAGGAGGTCACCCATCCTAGTACTACTCTCGCCCAAGCACGCTTAACTGCGGAGTTTTGATGGGATCCGGTGCATTAGTGCAGGTATGATCGCACCTGATATGTAATACGATTTAATTGTATATATGTCTTCCATCTTTCATAGAGATTAGCGATTTTTTGGATTTTTCGGCCAAATTTCGGAGAAATCCGAGAAAGTGGACTAGAAACCGATATTTTTTGTTAAGCTCGCTAAAAATTGAATGAAAAAATTTATAACACGGTGAAAAATAAATGAAATAAAAAAATAGAAGTAATAACAAAAGAAATCGAAAAAAGAGGTGCAACACAAGGACTTCCCAGGAGGTCACCCATCCTAGTACTACTCTCGCCCAAGCACGCTTAACTGCGGAGTTCTGATGGGATCCGGTGCATTATTGCTGGTATGATCGCACCTGATATGTAATACGATTTAATTGTATATATGTCTTCCATCTTTCATAGAGATTAGCGATTTTTTGGATTTTTCGGCCAAATTTCGGAGAAATCCGAGAAAGTGGACTAGAAATCGATATTTTTTGTTAAGCTCGCTAAAAATTGAATGAAAAAATTTATAACACGGTGAAAAATAAATGAAATAAAAAAATAGAAGTAATAATAAAAGAAATCGAAAAAAGAGGTGCAACACAAGGACTTCCCAGGAGGTCACCCATCCTAGTACTACTCTCGCCCAAGCACGCTTAACTGCGGAGTTCTGATGGGATCCGGTGCATTAGTGCTGGTATGATCGCACCTGATATGTAATAC
This sequence comes from Trifolium fragiferum, assembly GCA_954870985.1. Lineage (NCBI taxonomy): Eukaryota > Viridiplantae > Streptophyta > Magnoliopsida > Fabales > Fabaceae > Trifolium > Trifolium fragiferum. The sequence goes on from OX940789.1 coordinate 57,667,182, forward strand.
GATTTAATTGTATATATGTCTTCCATCTTTCATAGAGATTAGCGATTTTTTGGATTTTTCGACCAAATTTCGGAGAAATCCGAGAAAGTGGACTAGAAATCGATATTTTTTGTTAAGCTCGCTCAAAATTGAATGAAAAAATTTATAACACGGTGAAAAATAAATGAAATAAAAAAATAGAAGTAATAACAAAAGAAATCGAAAAAAGAGGTGCAACACAACGACTTCCCAGGAGGTCACCCATCCTAGTACTACTCTCGCCCAAGCACGCTTAACTGCGGAGCTTTGATGGGATCCGGTGCATTAGTGCAGGTATGATCGCACCTGATATGTAATACGATTTAATTGTATATATGTCTTCCATCTTTCATAGAGATTAGCGATTTTTTGGATTTTTCGGCCAAATTTCGGAGAAATCCGAGAAAGTGGACTAGAAATCGATATTTTTTGTTAAGCTCGCTAAAAATTGAATGAAAAAATTTATAACACGGTGAAAAATAAATGAAATAAAAAAATAGAAGTAATAACAAAAGAAATCGAAAAAAGAGGTGCAACACAAGGACTTCCCAGGAGGTCACCCATCCTAGTACTACTCTCGCCCAAGCACGCTTAACTGCGGAGTTCTGATGGGATCCGGTGCATTAGTGCTGGTATGATCGCACCTGATATGTAATACGATTTAATTGTATATATGTCTTCCATCTTTCATAGAGATTAGCGATTTTTTGGATTTTTCGGCCAAATTTCGGAGAAATCCGAGAAAGTGGACTAGAAATCGATATTTTTTGTTAAGCTCGCTAAAAATTGAATGAAAAAATTTATAACACGGTGAAAAATAAATGAAATAAAAAAATAGAAGTAATAATAAAAGAAATCGAAAAAAGAGGTGCAACACAAGGACTTCCCAGGAGGTCACCCATCCTAGTACTACTCTCGCCCAAGCACGCTTAACTGCGGAGTTCTGATGGGATCCGGTGCATTAGTGCTGGTATGATCGCACCTGATATGTAATACGATTTAATTGTATATATGTCTTCCATCTTTCATAGAGATTAGCGATTTTTTGGATTTTTCGACCAAATTTCGGAGAAATCCGAGAAAGTGGACTAGAAATCGATATTTTTTGTTAAGCTCGCTCAAAATTGAATGAAAAAATTTATAACACGGTGAAAAATAAATGAAATAAAAAAATAGAAGTAATAACAAAAGAAATCGAAAAAAGAGGTGCAACACAACGACTTCCCAGGAGGTCACCCATCCTAGTACTACTCTCGCCCAAGCACGCTTAACTGCGGAGTTTTGATGGGATCCGGTGCATTAGTGCAGGTATGATCGCACCTGATATGTAATACGATTTAATTGTATATATGTCTTCCATCTTTCATAGAGATTAGCGATTTTTTGGATTTTTCGGCCAAATTTCGGAGAAATCCGAGAAAGTGGACTAGAAATCGATATTTTTTGTTAAGCTCGCTAAAAATTGAATAAAAAAATTTATAACACGGTGAAAAATAAATGAAATAAAAAAATAGAAGTAATAACAAAAGAAATCGAAAAAAGAGGTGCAACACAAGGACTTCCCAGGAGGTCACCCATCCTAGTACTACTCTCGCCCAAGCACGCTTAACTGCGGAGTTCTGATGGGATCCGGTGCATTAGTGCTGGTATGATCGCACCTGATATGTAATACGATTTAATTGTATATATGTCTTCCATCTTTCATAGAGATTAGCGATTTTTTGGATTTTTCGACCAAATTTCGGAGAAATCCGAGAAAGTGGACTACAAATCGATATTTTTTGATAAGCTCGCTCAAAATTGAATGAAAAAATTTATAACACGGTGAAAATAAATGAAATAAAAAAATAGAAGTAATAACAAAAGAAATCGAAAAAAGAGGTGCAACACAAGGACTTCCCAGGAGGTCACCCATCCTAGTACTACTCTCGCCCAAGCACGCTTAACTGCGGAGTTCTGATGTGATCCGGTGCATTAGTGCAGGTATGATCGCACCTGATATGTAATACGATTTAATTGTATATATGTCTTCCATCTTTCATAGAGATTAGCGATTTTTTGGATTTTTCGGCCAAATTTCGGAGAAATCCGAGAAAGTGGACTAGAAATCGATATTTTTTGTTAAGCTCGCTAAAAATTGAATGAAAAAATTTATAACACGGTGAAAAATAAATGAAATAAAAAAATAGAAGTAATAACAAAAGAAATCGAAAAAAGAGGTGCAACACAAGGACTTCCCAGGAGGTCACCCATCCTAGTACTACTCTCGCCCAAGCACGCTTAACTGCGGAGTTCTGATGGGATCCGGTGCATTAGTGCTGGTATGATCGCACCTGATATGTAATACGATTTAATTGTATATATGTCTTCCATCTTTCATAGAGATTAGCGATTTTTTGGATTTTTCGGCCAAATTTCGGAGAAATCCGAGAAAGTGGACTAGAAATCGATATTTTTTGTTAAGCTCGCTAAAAATTGAATGAAAAAATTTATAACACGGTGAAAAATAAATGAAATAAAAAAATAGAAGTAATAATAAAAGAAATCGAAAAAAGAGGTGCAACACAAGGACTTCCCAGGAGGTCACCCATCCTAGTACTACTCTCGCCCAAGCACGCTTAACTGCGGAGTTCTGATGGGATCCGGTGCATTAGTGCTGGTATGATCGCACCTGATATGTAATACGATTTAATTGTATATATGTCTTCCATCTTTCATAGAGATTAGCGATTTTTTGGATTTTTCGACCAAATTTCGGAGAAATCCGAGAAAGTGGACTAGAAATCGATATTTTTTGTTAAGCTCGCTCAAAATTGAATGAAAAAATTTATAACACGGTGAAAATAAATGAAATAAAAAAATAGAAGTAATAACAAAAGAAATCGAAAAAAGAGGTGCAACACAAGGACTTCCCAGGAGGTCACCCATCCTAGTACTACTCTCGCCCAAGCATGCTTAACTGCGGAGTTCTGATGGGATCCGGTGCATTAGTGCTGGTATGATCGCACCTGATATGTAATACGATTTAATTGTATATATGTCTTCCATCTTTCATAGAGATTAGCGATTTTTTGGATTTTTCGACCAAATTTCGGAGAAATCCGAGAAAGTGGACTAGAAATCGATATTTTTTGTTAAGCTCGCTCAAAATTGAATGAAAAAATTTATAACACGGTGAAAAATAAATGAAATAAAAAAATAGAAGTAATAACAAAAGAAATCGAAAACAGAGGTGCAACACAAGGACTTCCCAGGAGGTCACCCATCCTAGTACTACTCTCGCCCAAGCACGCTTAACTGCGGAGTTTTGATGGGATCCGGTGCATTAGTGCTGGTATGATCGCACCTGATATGTAATACGATTTAATTGTATATATGTCTTCCATCTTTCATAGAGATTAGCGATTTTTTGGATTTTTCGGCCAAATTTCGGGGAAATCCGAGAAAGTGGACTAGAAATCGATATTTTTTGTTAAGCTCGCTAAAAATTGAATGAAAAAATTTATAACACGGTGAAAAATAAATGAAATAAAAAAATAGAAGTAATAACAAAAGAAATCGAAAAAAGAGATGCAACACAAGGACTTCCCAGGAGGTCACCCATCCTAGTACTACTCTCGCCCAAGCACGCTTAACTACGGAGTTCTGATGGGATCCGGTGCATTAGTGCTGGTATGATCGCACCTGATATGTAATACGATTTAATTGTATATATGTCTTCCATCTTTCATAGAGATTAGCGATTTTTTGGATTTTTCGACCAAAATTCGGAGAAATCCGAGAAAGTGGACTAGAAATCGATATTTTTTGTTAAGCTCGCTAAAAATTGAATGAAAAAATTTATAACACGGTGAAAAATAAATGAAATAAAAAAATAGAAGTAATAACAAAAGAAATCGAAAAAAGAGGTGCAACACAAGGACTTCCCAGGAGGTCACCCATCCTAGTACTACTCTCGCCCAAGCACGCTTACCTGCGGAGTTCTGATGGGATCCGGTGCATTAGTGCTGGTATGATCGCACCTGATATGTAATACGATTTAATTGTATATATGTCTTCCATCTTTCATTGAGATTAGCGATTTTTTGGATTTTTCGACCAAATTTCGGAGAAATCCGAGAAAGTGGACTAGAAATCGATATTTTTTGTTAAGCTCGCTAAAAATTGAATGAAAAAATTTATAACACGGTGAAAAATAAATGAAATAAAAAAATAGAAGTAATAACAAAAGAAATCGAAAAAAGAGGTGCAACACAAGGACTTCCCAGGAGGTCACCCATCCTAGTACTACTCTCGCCCAAGCACGCTTACCTGCGTAGTTCTGATGGGATCCGGTGCATTAGTGCTGGTATGATCGCACCTTATATGTAATACGATTTAATTGTATATATGTCTTCCATCTTTCATAGAGATTAGCGATTTTTTGGATTTTTCGACCAAATTTCGGAGAAATCCGAGAAAGTGGACTAGAAATCGATATTTTTTGTTAAGCTCGCTAAAAATTGAATGAAAAAATTTATAACACGGTGAAAAATAAATGAAATAAAAAAATAGAAGTAATAACAAAAGAAATCGAAAAAAGAGGTGCAACACAAGGACTTCCCAGGAGGTCACCCATCCTAGTACTACTCTCGCCCAAGCACGCTTAACTGGGGAGTTCTGATGGGATCCGGTGCATTAGTGCTGGTATGATCGCACCTGATATGTAATACGATTTAATTGTATATATGTCTTCCATCTTTCATAGAGATTAGCGATTTTTTGGATTTTTCGGCCAAATTTCGGAGAAATCCGAGAAAGTTCACTAGAAATCGATATTTTTTGTTAAGCTCGCTAAAAATATAATGAAAAAATTTATAACACGGTGAAAAATAAATGAAATAAAAAAATAGAAGTAATAACAAAAGAAATCGAAAAAAGACGTGCAACACAAGGACTTCCCAGGAGGTCACCCATCCTAGTACTACTCTCGCCCAAGCACGCTTAACTGGGGAGTTCTGATGGGATCCGGTGCATTAGTGCTGGTATGATCGCACCTGATATGTAATACGATTTAATTGTATATATGTCTTCCATCTTTCATAGAGATTAGCGATTTTTTGGATTTTTCGGCCAAATTTCGGAGAAATCCGAGAAAGTTCACTAGAAATCGATATTTTTTGTTAAGCTCGCTAAAAATATAATGAAAAAATTTATAACACGGTGAAAAATAAATGAAATAAAAAAATAGAAGTAATAACAAAAGAAATCGAAAAAAGAGGTGCAACACAAGGACTTCCCAGGAGGTCACCCAACCTAGTACTACTCTCGCCCAAGCACGCTTAACTGCGGAGTTCTGATGGGATCCGGTGCATTAGTGCTGGTATGATCGCACCTGATATGTAATACGATTTAATTGTATATATGTCTTCCATCTTTCATAGAGATTAGCGATTTTTTGGATTTTTCGGCCAAATTTCGGAGAAATCCGAGAAAGTGGACAAGAAATCGATATTTTTTGTTAAGCTCGCTAAAAATTGAATGAAAAAATTTATAACACGCTGAAAAATAAATGAAATAAAAAAATAGAAGTAATAACAAAAGAAATCGAAAAAAGAGGTGCAACACAAGGACTTCCCAGGAGGTCACCCATCCTAGTACTACTCTCGCCCAAGCACGCTTAACTGCGGAGTTCTGATGGGATCCGGTGCATTAGTGCTGGTATGATCGCACCTGATATGTAATACGATTTAATTGTATATATGTCTTCCATCTTTCATAGAGATTAGCGATTTTTTGGATTTTTCGGCCAAATTTCGGACAAATCCGAGAAAGTGGACTAGAAATCGATATTTTTTGTTAAGCTCGCTAAAAATTGAATGAAAAAATTTATAACACGGTGAAAAATAAATGAAATAAAAAGATAGAAGTAATAACAAAAGAAATCGAAAAAAGAGGTGCAACACAAGGACTTCCCAGGAGGTCACCCATCCTAGTACTACTCTCGCCCAAGCACGCTTACCTGCGGAGTTCTGATGGGATCCGGTGCATTAGTGCTGGTATGATCGCACCTTATATGTAATACGATTTAATTGTATATATGTCTTCCATCTTTCATAGAGATTAGCGATTTTTTGGATTTTTCGACCAAATTTCGGAGAAATCCGAGAAAGTGGACTAGAAATCGATATTTTTTGTTAAGCTCGCTAAAAATTGAATGAAAAAATTTATAACACGGTGAAAAATAAATGAAATAAAAAAATAGAAGTAATAACAAAAGAAATCGAAAAAAGAGGTGCAACACAAGGACTTCCCAGGAGGTCACCCATCCTAGTACTACTCTCGCCCAAGCACGCTTAACTGGGGAGTTCTGATGGGATCCGATGCATTAGTGCTGGTATGATCGCACCTGATATGTAATACGATTTAATTGTATATATGTCTTCCATCTTTCATAGAGATTAGCGATTTTTTGGATTTTTCGGCCAAATTTCGGAGAAATCCGAGAAAGTTCACTAGAAATCGATATTTTTTGTTAAGCTCGCTAAAAATTGAATGAAAAAATTTATAACACGGTGAAAAATAAATGAAATAAAAAAATAGAAGTAATAACAAAAGAAATCGAAAAAAGAGGTGCAACACAAGGACTTCCCAGGAGGTCACCCATCCTAGTACTACTCTCGCCCAAGCACGCTTACCTGCGGAGTTCTGATGGGATCCGGTGCATTAGTGCTGGTATGATCGCACCTGATATGTAATACGATTTAATTGTATATATGTCTTCCATCTTTCATAGAGATTAGCGATTTTTTGGATTTTTCGACCAAATTTCGGAGAAATCCGAGAAAGTGGACTAGAAATCGATATTTTTTGTTAAGCTCGCTAAAAATTGAATGAAAAAATTTATAACACGGTGAAAAATAAATGAAATAAAAAAATAGAAGTAATAACAAAAGAAATCGAAAAAAGAAGTGCATCACAAGGACTTCCCAGGAGGTCACCCATCCTAGTACTACTCTCGCCCAAGCACGCTTAACTGCGGAGTTCTGATGGGATCCGGTGCATTAGTGCTGGTATGATCGCACCTGATATGTAATACGATTTAATTGTATATATGTCTTCCATCTTTCATAGAGATTAGCGATTTTTTGGATTTTTCGACCAAATTTCGGAGAAATCCGAGAAAGTGGACTAGAAATCGATATTTTTTGTTAAGCTCGCTCAAAATTGAATGAAAAAATTTATAACACGGTGAAAAATAAATGAAATAAAAAAATAGAAGTAATAACAAAAGAAATCGAAAAAAGAGATGCAACACAAGGACTTCCCAGGAGGTCACCCATCCTAGTACTACTCTCGCCCAAGCACGCTTAACTACGGAGTTCTGATGGGATCCGGTGCATTAGTGCTGGTATGATCGCACCTGATATGTAATACGATTTAATTGTATATATGTCTTCCATCTTTCATAGAGATTAGCGATTTTTTGGATTTTTCGACCAAAATTCGGAGAAATCCGAGAAAGTGGACTAGAAATCGATATTTTTTGTTAAGCTCGCTAAAAATTGAATGAAAAAATTTATAACACGGTGAAAAATAAATGAAATAAAAAAATAGAAGTAATAACAAAAGAAATCGAAAAAAGAGGTGCAACACAAGGACTTCCCAGGAGGTCACCCATCCTAGTACTACTCTCGCCCAAGCACGCTTAACTGGGGAGTTCTGATGGGATCCGGTGCATTAGTGCTGGTATGATCGCACCTGATATGTAATACGATTTAATTGTATATATGTCTTCCATCTTTCATAGAGATTAGCGATTTTTTGGATTTTTCGGCCAAATTTCGGAGAAATCCGAGAAAGTTCACTAGAAATCGATATTTTTTGTTAAGCTCGCTAAAAATATAATGAAAAAATTTATAACACGGTGAAAAATAAATGAAATAAAAAAATAGAAGTAATAACAAAAGAAATCGAAAAAAGAGGTGCAACACAAGGACTTCCCAGGAGGTCACCCAACCTAGTACTACTCTCGCCCAAGCACGCTTAACTGCGGAGTTCTGATGGGATCCGGTGCATTAGTGCTGGTATGATCGCACCTGATATGTAATACGATTTAATTGTATATATGTCTTCCATCTTTCATAGAGATTAGCGATTTTTTGGATTTTTCGGCCAAATTTCGGAGAAATCCGAGAAAGTGGACAAGAAATCGATATTTTTTGTTAAGCTCGCTAAAAATTGAATGAAAAAATTTATAACACGCTGAAAAATAAATGAAATAAAAAAATAGAAGTAATAACAAAAGAAATCGAAAAAAGAGGTGCAACACAAGGACTTCCCAGGAGGTCACCCATCCTAGTACTACTCTCGCCCAAGCACGCTTAACTGCGGAGTTCTGATGGGATCCGGTGCATTAGTGCTGGTATGATCGCACCTGATATGTAATACGATTTAATTGTATATATGTCTTCCATCTTTCATAGAGATTAGCGATTTTTTGGATTTTTCGGCCAAATTTCGGAGAAATCCGAGAAAGTGGACTAGAAATCGATATTTTTTGTTAAGCTCGCTAAAAATTGAATGAAAAAATTTATAACACGGTGAAAAATAAATGAAATAAAAAAATAGAAGTAATAACAAAAGAAATCGAAAAAAGAGGTGCAACACAAGGACTTCCCAGGAGGTCACCCATCCTAGTACTACTCTCGCCCAAGCACGCTTAACAGCGGAGTTCTGATGGCATCCGGTGCATTAGTGCTGGTATGATCGCACTTGATTTGTAATACGATTTAATTGTATATATGTCTTCCATCTTTCATAGAGATTAGCGATTTTTTGGATTTTTCGGCCAAATTTCGGAGAAATCCGAGAAAGTGGACTAGAAATCGATATTTTTTGTTAAGCTCGCTAAAAATTGAATGAAAAAATTTATAACACGGTGAAAAATAAATGAAATAAAAAAATAGAAGTAATAACAAAAGAAATCGAAAAAAGAGGTGCAACACAAGGACTTCCCAGGAGGTCACCCATCCTAGTACTACTCTCGCCCAAGCACGCTTACCTGCGGAGTTCTGATGGGATCCGGTGCATTAGTGCTGGTATGATCGCACCTTATATGTAATACGATTTAATTGTATATATGTCTTCCATCTTTCATAGAGATTAGCGATTTTTTGGATTTTTCGACCAAATTTCGGAGAAATCCGAGAAAGTGGACTAGAAATCGATATTTTTTGTTAAGCTCGCTAAAAATTGAATGAAAAAATTTATAACACGGTGAAAAATAAATGAAATAAAAAAATAGAAGTAATAACAAAAGAAATCGAAAAAAGAGGTGCAACACAAGGACTTCCCAGGAGGTCACCCATCCTAGTACTACTCTCGCCCAAGCACGCTTAACTGGGGAGTTCTGATGGGATCCGATGCATTAGTGCTGGTATGATCGCACCTGATATGTAATACGATTTAATTGTATATATGTCTTCCATCTTTCATAGAGATTAGCGATTTTTTGGATTTTTCGGCCAAATTTCGGAGAAATCCGAGAAAGTTCACTAGAAATCGATATTTTTTGTTAAGCTCGCTAAAAATTGAATGAAAAAATTTATAACACGGTGAAAAATAAATGAAATAAAAAAATAGAAGTAATAACAAAAGAAATCGAAAAAAGAGGTGCAACACAAGGACTTCCCAGGAGGTCACCCAACCTAGTACTACTCTCGCCCAAGCACGCTTAACTGCGGAGTTCTGATGGGATCCGGTGCATTAGTGCTGGTATGATCGCACCTGATATGTAATACGATTTAATTGTATATATGTCTTCCATCTTTCATAGAGATTAGCGATTTTTTGGATTTTTCGGCCAAATTTCGGAGAAATCCGAGAAAGTGGACAAGAAATCGATATTTTTTGTTAAGCTCGCTAAAAATTGAATGAAAAAATTTATAACACGCTGAAAAATAAATGAAATAAAAAAATAGAAGTAATAACAAAAGAAATCGAAAAAAGAGGTGCAACACAAGGACTTCCCAGGAGGTCACCCATCCTAGTACTACTCTCGCCCAAGCACGCTTAACTGCGGAGTTCTGATGGGATCCGGTGCATTAGTGCTGGTATGATCGCACCTGATATGTAATACGATTTAATTGTATATATGTCTTCCATCTTTCATAGAGATTAGCGATTTTTTGGATTTTTCGGCCAAATTTCGGAGAAATCCGAGAAAGTGGACTAGAAATCGATATTTTTTGTTAAGCTCGCTAAAAATTGAATGAAAAAATTTATAACACGGTGAAAAATAAATGAAATAAAAAAATAGAAGTAATAACAAAAGAAATCGAAAAAAGAGGTGCAACACAAGGACTTCCCAGGAGGTCACCCATCCTAGTACTACTCTCGCCCAAGCACGCTTAACAGCGGAGTTCTGATGGCATCCGGTGCATTAGTGCTGGTATGATCGCACTTGATTTGTAATACGATTTAATTGTATATATGTCTTCCATCTTTCATAGAGATTAGCGATTTTTTGGATTTTTCGGCCAAATTTCGGAGAAATCCGAGAAAGTGGACTAGAAATCGATATTTTTTGTTAAGCTCGCTAAAAATTGAATGAAAAAATTTATAACACGGTGAAAAATAAATGAAATAAAAAAATAGAAGTAATAACAAAAGAAATCGAAAAAAGAGGTGCAACACAAGGACTTCCCAGGAGGTCACCCATCCTAGTACTACTCTCGCCCAAGCACGCTTACCTGCGGAGTTCTGATGGGATCCGGTGCATTAGTGCTGGTATGATCGCACCTTATATGTAATACGATTTAATTGTATATATGTCTTCCATCTTTCATAGAGATTAGCGATTTTTTGGATTTTTCGACCAAATTTCGGAGAAATCCGAGAAAGTGGACTAGAAATCGATATTTTTTGTTAAGCTCGCTAAAAATTGAATGAAAAAATTTATAACACGGTGAAAAATAAATGAAATAAAAAAATAGAAGTAATAACAAAAGAAATCGAAAAAAGAGGTGCAACACAAGGACTTCCCAGGAGGTCACCCATCCTAGTACTACTCTCGCCCAAGCACGCTTAACTGGGGAGTTCTGATGGGATCCGATGCATTAGTGCTGGTATGATCGCACCTGATATGTAATACGATTTAATTGTATATATGTCTTCCATCTTTCATAGAGATTAGCGATTTTTTGGATTTTTCGGCCAAATTTCGGAGAAATCCGAGAAAGTTCACTAGAAATCGATATTTTTTGTTAAGCTCGCTAAAAATTGAATGAAAAAATTTATAACACGGTGAAAAATAAATGAAATAAAAAAATAGAAGTAATAACAAAAGAAATCGAAAAAAGAGGTGCAACACAAGGACTTCCCAGGAGGTCACCCATCCTAGTACTACTCTCGCCCAAGCACGCTTAACTGGGGAGTTCTGATGGGATCCGGTGCATTAGTGCTGGTATGATCGCACCTGATATGTAATACGATTTAATTGTATATATGTCTTCCATCTTTCATAGAGATTAGCGATTTTTTGGATTTTTCGGCCAAATTTCGGAGAAATCCGAGAAAGTTCACTAGAAATCGATATTTTTTGTTAAGCTCGCTAAAAATATAATGAAAAAATTTATAACACGGTGAAAAATAAATGAAATAAAAAAATAGAAGTAATAACAAAAGAAATTGAAAAAAGAGGTGCAACACAAGGACTTCCCAGGAGGTCACCCAACCTAGTACTACTCTCGCCCAAGCACGCTTAACTGCGGAGTTCTGATGGGATCCGGTGCATTAGTGCTGGTATGATCGCACCTGATATGTAATACGATTTAATTGTATATATGTCTTCCATCTTTCATAGAGATTAGCGATTTTTTGGATTTTTCGGCCAAATTTCGGAGAAATCCGAGAAAGTGGACAAGAAATCGATATTTTTTGTTAAGCTCGCTAAAAATTGAATGAAAAAATTTATAACACGCTGAAAAATAAATGAAATAAAAAAATAGAAGTAATAACAAAAGAAATCGAAAAAAGAGGTGCAACACAAGGACTTCCCAGGAGGTCACCCATCCTAGTACTACTCTCGCCCAAGCACGCTTAACTGCGGAGTTCTGATGGGATCCGGTGCATTAGTGCTGGTATGATCGCACCTGATATGTAATACGATTTAATTGTATATATGTCTTCCATCTTTCATAGAGATTAGCGATTTTTTGGATTTTTTGGCCAAATTTCGGAGAAATCCGAGAAAGTGGACTAGAAATCGATATTTTTTGTTAAGCTCGCTAAAAATTGAATGAAAAAATTTATAACACGGTGAAAAATAAATGAAATAAAAAAATAGAAGTAATAACAAAAGAAATCGAAAAAAGAGGTGCAACACAAGGACTTCCCAGGAGGTCACCCATCCTAGTACTACTCTCGCCCAAGCACGCTTACCTGCGGAGTTCTGATGGGATCCGGTGCATTAGTGCTGGTATGATCGCACCTTATATGTAATACGATTTAATTGTATATATGTCTTCCATCTTTCATAGAGATTAGCGATTTTTTGGATTTTTCGACCAAATTTCGGAGAAATCCGAGAAAGTGGACTAGAAATCGATATTTTTTGTTAAGCTCGCTAAAAATTGAATGAAAAAATTTATAACACGGTGAAAAATAAATGAAATAAAAAAATAGAAGTAATAACAAAAGAAATCGAAAAAAGAGGTGCAACACAAGGACTTCCCAGGAGGTCACCCATCCTAGTACTACTCTCGCCCAAGCACGCTTAACTGGGGAGTTCTGATGGGATCCGATGCATTAGTGCTGGTATGATCGCACCTGATATGTAATACGATTTAATTGTATATATGTCTTCCATCTTTCATAGAGATTAGCGATTTTTTGGATTTTTCGGCCAAATTTCGGAGAAATCCGAGAAAGTTCACTAGAAATCGATATTTTTTATTAAGCTCGCTAAAAATTGAATGAAAAAATTTATAACACGGTGAAAAATAAATGAAATAAAAAAATAGAAGTAATAACAAAAGAAATCGAAAAAAGAGGTGCAACACAAGGACTTCCCAGGAGGTCACCCATCCTAGTACTACTCTCGCCCAAGCACGCTTACCTGCGGAGTTCTGATGGGATCCGGTGCATTAGTGCTGGTATGATCGCACCTGATATGTAATACGATTTAATTGTATATATGTCTTCCATCTTTCATTGAGATTAGCGATTTTTTGGATTTTTCGACCAAATTTCGGAGAAATCCGAGAAAGTGGACTAGAAATCGATATTTTTTGTTAAGCTCGCTAAAAATTGAATGAAAAAATTTATAACACGGTGAAAAATAAATGAAATAAAAAAATAGAAGTAATAACAAAAGAAATCGAAAAAAGAGGTGCAACACAAGGACTTCCCAGGAGGTCACCCATCCTAGTACTACTCTCGCCCAAGCACGCTTACCTGCGTAGTTCTGATGGGATCCGGTGCATTAGTGCTGGTATGATCGCACCTTATATGTAATACGATTTAATTGTATATATGTCTTCCATCTTTCATAGAGATTAGCGATTTTTTGGATTTTTCGACCAAATTTCGGAGAAATCCGAGAAAGTGGACTAGAAATCGATATTTTTTGTTAAGCTCGCTAAAAATTGAATGAAAAAATTTATAACACGGTGAAAAATAAATGAAATAAAAAAATAGAAGTAATAACAAAAGAAATCGAAAAAAGAGGTGCAACACAAGGACTTCCCAGGAGGTCACCCATCCTAGTACTACTCTCGCCCAAGCACGCTTAACTGGGGAGTTCTGATGGGATCCGGTGCATTAGTGCTGGTATGATCGCACCTGATATGTAATACGATTTAATTGTATATATGTCTTCCATCTTTCATAGAGATTAGCGATTTTTTGGATTTTTCGGCCAAATTTCGGAGAAATCCGAGAAAGTTCACTAGAAATCGATATTTTTTGTTAAGCTCGCTAAAAATATAATGAAAAAATTTATAACACGGTGAAAAATAAATGAAATAAAAAAATAGAAGTAATAACAAAAGAAATTGAAAAAAGAGGTGCAACACAAGGACTTCCCAGGAGGTCACCCAACCTAGTACTACTCTCGCCCAAGCACGCTTAACTGCGGAGTTCTGATGGGATCCGGTGCATTAGTGCTGGTATGATGGCACCTGATATGTAATACGATTTAATTGTATATATGTCTTCCATCTTTCATAGAGATTAGCGATTTTTTGGATTTTTCGGCCAAATTTCGGAGAAATCCGAGAAAGTGGACAAGAAATCGATATTTTTTGTTAAGCTCGCTAAAAATTGAATGAAAAAATTTATAACACGGTGAAAAATAAATGAAATAAAAAAATAGAAGTAATAACAAAAGAAATTGAAAAAAGAGGTGCAACACAAGGACTTCCCAGGAGGTCACCCAACCTAGTACTACTCTCGCCCAAGCACGCTTAACTGCGGAGTTCTGATGGGATCCGGTGCATTAGTGCTGGTATGATCGCACCTGATATGTAATACGATTTAATTGTATATATGTCTTCCATCTTTCATAGAGATTAGCGATTTTTTGGATTTTTCGGCCAAATTTCGGAGAAATCCGAGAAAGTGGACAAGAAATCGATATTTTTTGTTAAGCTCGCTAAAAATTGAATGAAAAAATTTATAACACGGTGAAAAATAAATGAAATAAAAAAATAGAAGTAATAACAAAAGAAATCGAAAAAAGAGGTGCAACACAAGGACTTCCCAGGAGGTCACCCATCCTAGTACTACTCTCGCCCAAGCACGCTTAACTGCGGAGTTCTGATGGGATCCGGTGCATTAGTGCTGGTATGATCGCACCTGATATGTAATACGATTTAATTGTATATATGTCTTCCATCTTTCATAGAGATTAGCGATTTTTTGGATTTTTCGGCCAAATTTCGGAGAAATCCGAGAAAGTGGACTAGAAATCGATATTTTTTGTTAAGCTCGCTAAAAATTGAATGAAAAAATTTATAACACGGTGAAAAATAAATGAAATAAAAAAATAGAAGTAATAACAAAAGAAATCGAAAAAAGAGGTGCAACACAAGGACTTCCCAGGAGGTCACCCATCCTAGTACTACTCTCGCCCAAGCACGCTTACCTGCGGAGTTCTGATGGGATCCGGTGCATTAGTGCTGGTATGATCGCACCTTATATGTAATACGATTTAATTGTATATATGTCTTCCATCTTTCATAGAGATTAGCGATTTTTTGGATTTTTCGACCAAATTTCGGAGAAATCCGAGAAAGTGGACTAGAAATCGATATTTTTTGTTAAGCTCGCTAAAAATTGAATGAAAAAATTTATAACACGGTGAAAAATAAATGAAATAAAAAAATAGAAGTAATAACAAAAGAAATCGAAAAAAGAGGTGCAACACAAGGACTTCCCAGGAGGTCACCCATCCTAGTACTACTCTCGCCCAAGCACGCTTAACTGGGGAGTTCTGATGGGATCCGATGCATTAGTGCTGGTATGATCGCACCTGATATGTAATACGATTTAATTGTATATATGTCTTCCATCTTTCATAGAGATTAGCGATTTTTTGGATTTTTCGGCCAAATTTCGGAGAAATCCGAGAAAGTTCACTAGAAATCGATATTTTTTGTTAAGCTCGCTAAAAATATAATGAAAAAATTTATAACACGGTGAAAAATAAATGAAATAAAAAAATAGAAGTAATAACAAAAGAAATCGAAAAAAGAGGTGCAACACAAGGACTTCCCAGGAGGTCACCCATCCTAGTACTACTCTCGCCCAAGCACGCTTAACTGCGGAGTTTTGATGGGATCCGGTGCATTAGTGCTGGTATGATCGCACCTGATATGTAATACGATTTAATTGTATATATGTCTTCCATCTTTCATAGAGATTAGCGATTTTTTGGATTTTTCGGCCAAATTTCGGAGAAATCCGAGAAAGTGGACTAGAAATCGATATTTTTTGTTAAGCTCGCTAAAAATTGAATGAAAAAATTTATAACACGGTGAAAAATAAATGAAATAAAAAAATAGAAGTAATAACAAAAGAAATCGAAAAAAGAGGTGCAACACAAGGACTTACTACTCTCGCCCAAGCACGCTTAACTGCGGAGTTCTGATGGGATCCGGTGCATTAGTGCTGGTATGATCGCACCTGATATGTAATACAATTTAATTGTATATATGTCTTCCATCTTTCATAGAGATTAGAGATTTTTTGGATTTTTCGGCCAAATTTCAGAGAAATCCGAGAAAGTGTACTAGAAATCGATATTTTTTGTTAAGCTCGCTAAAAATTGAATGAAAAAATTTATAACACGGTGAAAAATAAATGAAATAAAAAAATAGAAGTAATAACAAAAGAAATCGAAAAAAGAGGTGCAACACAAGGACTACCCAGGAGGTCACCCATCCTAGTACTACTCTCGCCCAAGCACGCTTAACTGCGGAGTTCTGATGGGATCCGGTGCATTAGTGCTGGTATGATCGCACTTGATATGTAATACGATTTAATTGTATATATGTCTTCCATCTTTCATAGAGATTATCGATTTTTTGGATTTTTCGGCCAAATTTCGGAGAAATCCGACTAAGTGGACTAGAAATCGATATTTTTTGTTAAGCTCGCTAAAAATTGAATGAAAAAATTTATAACACGGTGAAAAATAAATGAAATAAAAAAAATAGAAGTAATAACAAAAGAAATCGAAAAAAGAGGTGCAACACAAGGACTTCCCAGGAGGTCACCCATCCTAGTACTACTCTCGCCCAAGCACGCTTAACTGCGGAGTTCTGATGGGATCCGGTGCATTAGTGCTGGTATGATCGCACCTGATATGTAATACGATTTAATTGTATATATGTCTTCCATCTTTCATAGAGATTAGCGATTTTTTGGATTTTTCGGCCAAATTTCGAAGAAATCCGAGAAAGTGGACTAGAAATCGATATTTTTTGTTAAGCTCGCTAAAAATTGAATGAAAAAATTTATAACACGGTGAAAAATAAATGAAATAAAAAAATAGAAGTAATGACAAAAGAAATCGAAAAAAGAGGTGCAACACAAGGACTTCCCAGGAGGTCATCCATCCTAGTACTACTCTCGCCCAAGCACGCTTAACTGCGGAGTTCTGATGGGATCCGGTGCATTAGTGCTGGTATGATCGCACCTGATATGTAATACGATTTAATTGTATATATGTCTTCCATCTTTCATAGAGATTAGCGATTTTTTGGATTTTTCGGCCAAATTTCGGAGAAATCCGAGAAAGTGGACTAGAAATCGATATTTTTTGTTAAGCTCGCTAAAAATTGAATGAAAAAATTTATAACACGGTGAAAAATAAATGAAATAAAAAAATAGAAGTAATAACAAAAGAAATCGAAAAAAGAGGTGCAACACAAGGACTTCCCAGGAGGTCACCCATCCTAGTACTACTCTCGCCCAAGCACGCTTACCTGCGGAGTTCTGATGGGATCCGGTGCATTAGTGCTGGTATGATCGCACCTTATATGTAATACGATTTAATTGTATATATGTCTTCCATCTTTCATAGAGATTAGCGATTTTTTGGATTTTTCGACCAAATTTCGGAGAAATCCGAGAAAGTGGACTAGAAATCGATATTTTTTGTTAAGCTCGCTAAAAATTGAATGAAAAAATTTATAACACGGTGAAAAATAAATGAAATAAAAAAATAGAAGTAATAACAAAAGAAATCGAAAAAAGAGGTGCAACACAAGGACTTCCCAGGAGGTCACCCATCCTAGTACTACTCTCGCCCAAGCACGCTTAACTGGGGAGTTCTGATGGGATCCGATGCATTAGTGCTGGTATGATCGCACCTGATATGTAATACGATTTAATTGTATATATGTCTTCCATCTTTCATAGAGATTAGCGATTTTTTGGATTTTTCGGCCAAATTTCGGAGAAATCCGAGAAAGTTCACTAGAAATCGATATTTTTTGTTAAGCTCGCTAAAAATATAATGAAAAAATTTATAACACGGTGAAAAATAAATGAAATAAAAAAATAGAAGTAATAACAAAAGAAATCGAAAAAAGAGGTGCAACACAAGGACTTCCCAGGAGGTCACCCAACCTAGTACTACTCTCGCCCAAGCACGCTTAACTGCGGAGTTCTGATGGGATCCGGTGCATTAGTGCTGGTATGATCGCACCTGATATGTAATACGATTTAATTGTATATATGTCTTCCATCTTTCATAGAGATTAGCGATTTTTTGGATTTTTCGGCCAAATTTCGGAGAAATCCGAGAAAGTGGACTAGAAATCGATATTTTTTGTTAAGCTCGCTAAAAATTGAATGAAAAAATTTATAACACGGTGAAAAATAAATGAAATAAAAAAATAGAAGTAATAACAAAAGAAATCGAAAAAAGAGGTGCAACACAAGGACTTACTACTCTCGCCCAAGCACGCTTAACTGCGGAGTTCTGATGGGATCCGGTGCATTAGTGCTGGTATGATCGCACCTGATATGTAATACGATTTAATTGTATATATGTCTTCCATCTTTCATAGAGATTAGAGATTTTTTGGATTTTTCGGCCAAATTTCAGAGAAATCCGAGAAAGTGTACTAGAAATCGATATTTTTTGTTAAGCTCGCTAAAAATTGAATGAAAAAATTTATAACACGGTGAAAAATAAATGAAATAAAAAAATAGAAGTAATAACAAAAGAAATCGAAAAAAGAGGTGCAACACAAGGACTACCCAGGAGGTCACCCATCCTAGTACTACTCTCGCCCAAGCACGCTTAACTGCGGAGTTCTGATGGGATCCGGTGCATTAGTGCTGGTATGATCGCACTTGATATGTAATACGATTTAATTGTATATATGTCTTCCATCTTTCATAGAGATTATCGATTTTTTGGATTTTTCGGCCAAATTTCGGAGAAATCCGACTAAGTGGACTAGAAATCGATATTTTTTGTTAAGCTCGCTAAAAATTGAATGAAAAAATTTATAACACGGTGAAAAATAAATGAAATAAAAAAAATAGAAGTAATAACAAAAGAAATCGAAAAAAGAGGTGCAACACAAGGACTTCCCAGGAGGTCACCCATCCTAGTACTACTCTCGCCCAAGCACGCTTAACTGCGGAGTTCTGATGGGATCCGGTGCATTAGTGCTGGTATGATCGCACCTGATATGTAATACGATTTAATTGTATATATGTCTTCCATCTTTCATAGAGATTAGCGATTTTTTGGATTTTTCGGCCAAATTTCGAAGAAATCCGAGAAAGTGGACTAGAAATCGATATTTTTTGTTAAGCTCGCTAAAAATTGAATGAAAAAATTTATAACACGGTGAAAAATAAATGAAATAAAAAAATAGAAGTAATGACAAAAGAAATCGAAAAAAGAGGTGCAACACAAGGACTTCCCAGGAGGTCATCCATCCTAGTACTACTCTCGCCCAAGCACGCTTAACTGCGGAGTTCTGATGGGATCCGGTGCATTAGTGCTGGTATGATCGCACCTGATATGTAATACGATTTAATTGTATATATGTCTTCCATCTTTCATAGAGATTAGCGATTTTTTGGATTTTTCGGCCAAATTTCGGAGAAATCCGAGAAAGTGGACTAGAAATCGATATTTTTTGTTAAGCTCGCTAAAAATTGAATGAAAAAATTTATAACACGGTGAAAAATAAATGAAATAAAAAAATAGAAGTAATAACAAAAGAAATCGAAAAAAGAGGTGCAACACAAGGACTTCCCAGGAGGTCACCCATCCTAGTACTACTCTCGCCCAAGCACGCTTACCTGCGGAGTTCTGATGGGATCCGGTGCATTAGTGCTGGTATGATCGCACCTTATATGTAATACGATTTAATTGTATATATGTCTTCCATCTTTCATAGAGATTAGCGATTTTTTGGATTTTTCGACCAAATTTCGGAGAAATCCGAGAAAGTGGACTAGAAATCGATATTTTTTGTTAAGCTCGCTAAAAATTGAATGAAAAAATTTATAACACGGTGAAAAATAAATGAAATAAAAAAATAGAAGTAATAACAAAAGAAATCGAAAAAAGAGGTGCAACACAAGGACTTCCCAGGAGGTCACCCATCCTAGTACTACTCTCGCCCAAGCACGCTTAACTGGGGAGTTCTGATGGGATCCGATGCATTAGTGCTGGTATGATCGCACCTGATATGTAATACGATTTAATTGTATATATGTCTTCCATCTTTCATAGAGATTAGCGATTTTTTGGATTTTTCGGCCAAATTTCGGAGAAATCCGAGAAAGTTCACTAGAAATCGATATTTTTTGTTAAGCTCGCTAAAAATATAATGAAAAAATTTATAACACGGTGAAAAATAAATGAAATAAAAAAATAGAAGTAATAACAAAAGAAATCGAAAAAAGAGGTGCAACACAAGGACTTCCCAGGAGGTCACCCAACCTAGTACTACTCTCGCCCAAGCACGCTTAACTGCGGAGTTCTGATGGGATCCGGTGCATTAGTGCTGGTATGATCGCACCTGATATGTAATACGATTTAATTGTATATATGTCTTCCATCTTTCATAGAGATTAGCGATTTTTTGGATTTTTCGGCCAAATTTCGGAGAAATCCGAGAAAGTGGACTAGAAATCGATATTTTTTGTTAAGCTCGCTAAAAATTGAATGAAAAAATTTATAACACGGTGAAAAATAAATGAAATAAAAAAATAGAAGTAATAACAAAAGAAATCGAAAAAAGAGGTGCAACACAAGGACTTACTACTCTCGCCCAAGCACGCTTAACTGCGGAGTTCTGATGGGATCCGGTGCATTAGTGCTGGTATGATCGCACCTGATATGTAATACGATTTAATTGTATATATGTCTTCCATCTTTCATAGAGATTAGAGATTTTTTGGATTTTTCGGCCAAATTTCAGAGAAATCCGAGAAAGTGTACTAGAAATCGATATTTTTTGTTAAGCTCGCTAAAAATTGAATGAAAAAATTTATAACACGGTGAAAAATAAATGAAATAAAAAAATAGAAGTAATAACAAAAGAAATCGAAAAAAGAAGTGCAACACAAGGACTACCCAGGAGGTCACCCATCCTAGTACTACTCTCGCCCAAGCACGCTTAACTGCGGAGTTCTGATGGGATCCGGTGCATTAGTGCTGGTATGATCGCACTTGATATGTAATACGATTTAATTGTATATATGTCTTCCATCTTTCATAGAGATTATCGATTTTTTGGATTTTTCGGCCAAATTTCGGAGAAATCCGACTAAGTGGACTAGAAATCGATATTTTTTGTTAAGCTCGCTAAAAATTGAATGAAAAAATTTATAACACGGTGAAAAATAAATGAAATAAAAAAAATAGAAGTAATAACAAAAGAAATCGAAAAAAGAGGTGCAACACAAGGACTTCCCAGGAGGTAACCCATCCTAGTACTACTCTCGCCCAAGCACGCTTAACTGCGGAGTTCTGATGGGATCCGGTGCATTAGTGCTGGTATGATCGCACCTGATATGTAATACGATTTAATTGTATATATGTCTTCCATCTTTCATAGAGATTAGCGATTTTTTGGATTTTTCGGCCAAATTTCGAAGAAATCCGAGAAAGTGGACTAGAAATCGATATTTTTTGTTAAGCTCGCTAAAAATTGAATGAAAAAATTTATAACACGGTGAAAAATAAATGAAATAAAAAAATAGAAGTAATGACAAAAGAAATCGAAAAAAGAGGTGCAACACAAGGACTTCCCAGGAGGTCATCCATCCTAGTACTACTCTCGCCCAAGCACGCTTAACTGCGGAGTTCTGATGGGATCCGGTGCATTAGTGCTGGTATGATCGCAACTGATATGTAATACGATTTAATTGTATATATGTCTTCCATCTTTCATAGAGATTAGCGATTTTTTGGATTTTTCGACCAAATTTCGGAGAAATCCGAGAAAGTGGACTAGAAATCGATATTTTTTGTTAAGCTCGCTAAAAATTGAATGAAAAAATTTATAACACGGTGAAAAATAAATGAAATAAAAAAATAGAAGTAATAACAGAAGAAATCGAAAAAAGAGGTGCAACACAAGGACTTCCCAGGAGGTCACCCATCCTAGTACTACTCTCGCCCAAGCACGCTTAACTGCGGAGTTCTGATGGGATCCGGTGCATTAGTGCAGGTATGATCGCACCTGATATGTAATACGATTTAATTGTATATATGTCTTCCATCTTTCATAGAGATTAGCGATTTTTTGGATTTTTCGACCAAATTTCGGAGAAATCCGAGAAAGTGGACTAGAAATCGATATTTTTTGTTAAGCTCGCTAAAAATTGAATGAAAAAATTTATAACACGGTGAAAAATAAATGAAATAAAAAAATAGAAGTAATAACAAAAGAAATCGAAAAAAGAGGTGCAACACAAGGACTTCCCAGGAGGTCACCCATCCTAGTACTACTCTCGCCCAAGCACGCTTAACTGGGGAGTTCTGATGGGATCCGATGCATTAGTGCTGGTATGATCGCACCTGATATGTAATACGATTTAATTGTATATATGTCTTCCATCTTTCATAGAGATTAGCGATTTTTTGGATTTTTCGGCCAAATTTCGGAGAAATCCGAGAAAGTTCACTAGAAATCGATATTTTTTGTTAAGCTCGCTAAAAATATAATGAAAAAATTTATAACACAGTGAAAAATAAATGAAATAAAAAAATAGAAGTAATAACAAAAGAAATCGAAAAAAGAGGTGCAACACAAGGACTTCCCAGGAGGTCACCCAACCTAGTACTACTCTCGCCCAAGCACGCTTAACTGCGGAGTTCTGATGGGATCCGGTGCATTAGTGCTGGTATGATCGCACCTGATATGTAATACGATTTAATTGTATATATGTCTTCCATCTTTCATAGAGATTAGCGATTTTTTGGATTTTTCGGCCAAATTTCGGAGAAATCCGAGAAAGTGGACTAGAAATCGATATTTTTTGTTAAGCTCGCTAAAAATTGAATGAAAAAATTTATAACACGGTGAAAAATAAATGAAATAAAAAAATAGAAGTAATAACAAAAGAAATCGAAAAAAGAGGTGCAACACAAGGACTTACTACTCTCGCCCAAGCACGCTTAACTGCGGAGTTCTGATGGGATCCGGTGCATTAGTGCTGGTATGATCGCACCTGATATGTAATACGATTTAATTGTATATATGTCTTCCATCTTTCATAGAGATTAGCGATTTTTTGGATTTTTCGGCCAAATTTCAGAGAAATCCGAGAAAGTGTACTAGAAATCGATATTTTTTGTTAAGCTCGCTAAAAATTGAATGAAAAAATTTATAACACGGTGAAAAATAAATGAAATAAAAAAATAGAAGTAATAACAAAAGAAATCGAAAAAAGAGGTGCAACACAAGGACTACCCAGGAGGTCACCCATCCTAGTACTACTCTCGCCCAAGCACGCTTAACTGCGGAGTTCTGATGGGATCCGGTGCATTAGTGCTGGTATGATCGCACTTGATATGTAATACGATTTAATTGTATATATGTCTTCCATCTTTCATAGATATTATCGATTTTTTGGATTTTTCGGCCAAATTTCGGAGAAATCCGACTAAGTGGACTAGAAATCGATATTTTTTGTTAAGCTCGCTAAAAATTGAATGAAAAAATTTATAACACGGTGAAAAATAAATGAAATAAAAAAAATAGAAGTAATAACAAAAGAAATCGAAAAAAGAGGTGCAACACAAGGACTTCCCAGGAGGTCACCCATCCTAGTACTACTCTCGCCCAAGCACGCTTAACTGCGGAGTTCTGATGGGATCCGGTGCATTAGTGCTGGTATGATCGCACCTGATATGTAATACGATTTAATTGTATATATGTCTTCCATCTTTCATAGAGATTAGCGATTTTTTGGATTTTTCGGCCAAATTTCGAAGAAATCCGAGAAAGTGGACTAGAAATCGATATTTTTTGTTAAGCTCGCTAAAAATTGAATGAAAAAATTTATAACACGGTGAAAAATAAATGAAATAAAAAAATAGAAGTAATGACAAAAGAAATCGAAAAAAGAGGTGCAACACAAGGACTTCCCAGGAGGTCATCCATCCTAGTACTACTCTCGCCCAAGCACGCTTAACTGCGGAGTTCTGATGGGATCCGGTGCATTAGTGCTGGTATGATCGCAACTGATATGTAATACGATTTAATTGTATATATGTCTTCCATCTTTCATAGAGATTAGCGATTTTTTGGATTTTTCGACCAAATTTCGGAGAAATCCGAGAAAGTGGACTAGAAATCGATATTTTTTGTTAAGCTCGCTAAAAATTGAATGAAAAAATTTATAACACGGTGAAAAATAAATGAAATAAAAAAATAGAAGTAATAACAGAAGAAATCGAAAAAAGAGGTGCAACACAAGGACTTCCCAGGAGGTCACCCATCCTAGTACTACTCTCGCCCAAGCACGCTTAACTGCGGAGTTCTGATGGGATCCGGTGCATTAGTGCAGGTATGATCGCACCTGATATGTAATACGATTTAATTGTATATATGTCTTCCATCTTTCATAGAGATTAGCGATTTTTTGGATTTTTCGACCAAATTTCGGAGAAATCCGAGAAAGTGGACTAGAAATCGATATTTTTTGTTAAGCTCGCTAAAAATTGAATGAAAAAATTTATAACACGGTGAAAAATAAATGAAATAAAAAAATAGAAGTAATAACAAAAGAAATCGAAAAAAGAGGTGCAACACAAGGACTTCCCAGGAGGTCACCCATCCTAGTACTACTCTCGCCCAAGCACGCTTAACTGGGGAGTTCTGATGGGATCCGGTGCATTAGTGCTGGTATGATCGCACCTGATATGTAATACGATTTAATTGTATATATGTCTTCCATCTTTCATAGAGATTAGCGATTTTTTGGATTTTTCGGCCAAATTTCGGAGAAATCCGAGAAAGTTCACTAGAAATCGATATTTTTTGTTAAGCTCGCTAAAAATATAATGAAAAAATTTATAACACGGTGAAAAATAAATGAAATAAAAAAATAGAAGTAATAACAAAAGAAATCGAAAAAAGAGGTGCAACACAAGGACTTCCCAGGAGGTCACCCAACCTAGTACTACTCTCGCCCAAGCACGCTTAACTGCGGAGTTCTGATGGGATCCGGTGCATTAGTGCTGGTATGATCGCACCTGATATGTAATACGATTTAATTGTATATATGTCTTCCATCTTTCATAGAGATTAGCGATTTTTTGGATTTTTCGGCCAAATTTCGGAGAAATCCGAGAAAGTGGACAAGAAATCGATATTTTTTGTTAAGCTCGCTAAAAATTGAATGAAAAAATTTATAACACGGTGAAAAATAAATGAAATAAAAAAATAGAAGTAATAACAAAAGAAATCGAAAAAAGAGGTGCAACACAAGGACTTCCCAGGAGGTCACCCATCCTAGTACTACTCTCGCCCAAGCACGCTTAACTGCGGAGTTCTGATGGGATCCGGTGCATTAGTGCTGGTATGATCGCACCTGATATGTAATACGATTTAATTGTATATATGTCTTCCATCTTTCATAGAGATTAGCGATTTTTTGGATTTTTCGGCCAAATTTCGGAGAAATCCGAGAAAGTGGACTAGAAATCGATATTTTTTGTTAAGCTCGCTAAAAATTGAATGAAAAAATTTATAACACGGTGAAAAATAAATGAAATAAAAAAATAGAAGTAATAACAAAAGAAATCGAAAAAAGAGGTGCAACACAAGGACTTCCCAGGAGGTCACCCATCCTAGTACTACTCTCGCCCAAGCACGCTTACCTGCGGAGTTCTGATGGGATCCGGTGCATTAGTACTGGTATGATCGCACCTTATATGTAATACGATTTAATTGTATATATGTCTTCCATCTTTCATAGAGATTAGCGATTTTTTGGATTTTTCGACCAAATTTCGGAGAAATCCGAGAAAGTGGACTAGAAATCGATATTTTTTGTTAAGCTCGCTAAAAATTGAATGAAAAAATTTATAACACGGTGAAAAATAAATGAAATAAAAAAATAGAAGTAATAACAAAAGAAATCGAAAAAAGAGGTGCAACACAAGGACTTCCCAGGAGGTCACCCATCCTAGTACTACTCTCGCCCAAGCACGCTTAACTGGGGAGTTCTGATGGGATCCGATGCATTAGTGCTGGTATGATCGCACCTGATATGTAATACGATTTAATTGTATATATGTCTTCCATCTTTCATAGAGATTAGCGATTTTTTGGATTTTTCGGCCAAATTTCGGAGAAATCCGAGAAAGTGGACTAGAAATCGATATTTTTTGTTAAGCTCGCTAAAAATTGAATGAAAAAATTTATAACACGGTGAAAAATAAATGAAATAAAAAAATAGAAGTAATAACAAAAGAAATCGAAAAAAGAGGTGCAACACAAGGACTTACTACTCTCGCCCAAGCACGCTTAACTGCGGAGTTCTGATGGGATCCGGTGCATTAGTGCTCGTATGATCGCACCTGATATGTAATACGATTTAATTGTATATATGTCTTCCATCTTTCATAGAGATTAGCGATTTTTTGGATTTTTCGGCCAAATTTCAGAGAAATCCGAGAAAGTGTACTAGAAATCGATATTTTTTGTTAAGCTCGCTAAAAATTGAATGAAAAAATTTATAACACGGTGAAAAATAAATGAAATAAAAAAATAGAAGTAATAACAAAAGAAATCGAAAAAAGAGGTGCAACACAAGGACTACCCAGGAGGTCACCCATCCTAGTACTACTCTCGCCCAAGCACGCTTAACTGCGGAGTTCTGATGGGATCCGGTGCATTAGTGCTGGTATGATCGCACTTGATATGTAATACGATTTAATTGTATATATGTCTTCCATCTTTCATAGAGATTATCGATTTTTTGGATTTTTCGGCCAAATTTCGGAGAAATCCGACAAAGTGGACTAGAAATCGATATTTTTTGTTAAGCTCGCTAAAAATTGAATGAAAAAATTTATAACACGGTGAAAAATAAATGAAATAAAAAAAATAGAAGTAATAACAAAAGAAATCGAAAAAAGAGGTGCAACACAAGGACTTCCCAGGAGGTCACCCATCCTAGTACTACTCTCGCCCAAGCACGCTTAACTGCGGAGTTCTGATGGGATCCGGTGCATTAGTGCTGGTATGATCGCACCTGATATGTAATACGATTTAATTGTATATATGTCTTCCATCTTTCATAGAGATTAGCGATTTTTTGGATTTTTCGGCCAAATTTCGAAGAAATCCGAGAAAGTGGACTAGAAATCGATATTTTTTGTTAAGCTCGCTAAAAATATAATGAAAAAATTTATAACACGGTGAAAAATAAATGAAATAAAAAAATAGAAGTAATAACAAAAGAAATCGAAAAAAGAGGTGCAACACAAGGACTTCCCAGGAGGTCACCCAACCTAGTACTACTCTCGCCCAAGCACGCTTAACTGCGGAGTTCTGATGGGATCCGGTGCATTAGTGCTGGTATGATCGCACCTGATATGTAATACGATTTAATTGTATATATGTCTTCCATCTTTCATAGAGATTAGCGATTTTTTGGATTTTTCGGCCAAATTTCGGAGAAATCCGAGAAAGTGGACTAGAAATCGATATTTTTTGTTAAGCTCGCTAAAAATTGAATGAAAAAATTTATAACACGGTGAAAAATAAATGAAATAAAAAAATAGAAGTAATAACAAAAGAAATCGAAAAAAGAGGTGCAACACAAGGACTTACTACTCTCGCCCAAGCACGCTTAACTGCGGAGTTCTGATGGGATCCGGTGCATTAGTGCTGGTATGATCGCACCTGATATGTAATACGATTTAATTGTATATATGTCTTCCATCTTTCATAGAGATTAGCGATTTTTTGGATTTTTCGGCCAAATTTCAGAGAAATCCGAGAAAGTGTACTAGAAATCGATATTTTTTGTTAAGCTCGCTAAAAATTGAATGAAAAAATTTATAACACGGTGAAAAATAAATGAAATAAAAAAATAGAAGTAATAACAAAAGAAATCGAAAAAAGAGGTGCAACACAAGGACTACCCAGGAGGTCACCCATCCTAGTACTACTCTCGCCCAAGCACGCTTAACTGCGGAGTTCTGATGGGATCCGGTGCATTAGTGCTGGTATGATCGCACCTGATATGTAATACGATTTAATTGTATATATGTCTTCCATCTTTCATAGAGATTAGCGATTTTTTGGATTTTTCGGCCAAATTTCAGAGAAATCCGAGAAAGTGTACTAGAAATCGATATTTTTTGTTAAGCTCGCTAAAAATTGAATGAAAAAATTTATAACACGGTGAAAAATAAATGAAATAAAAAAATAGAAGTAATAACAAAAGAAATCGAAAAAAGAGGTGCAACACAAGGACTACCCAGGAGGTCACCCATCCTAGTACTACTCTCGCCCAAGCACGCTTAACTGCGGAGTTCTGATGGGATCCGGTGCATTAGTGCTGGTATGATCGCACTTGATATGTAATACGATTTAATTGTATATATGTCTTCCATCTTTCATAGATATTATCGATTTTTTGGATTTTTCGGCCAAATTTCGGAGAAATCCGACTAAGTGGACTAGAAATCGATATTTTTTGTTAAGCTCGCTAAAAATTGAATGAAAAAATTTATAACACGGTGAAAAATAAATGAAATAAAAAAAATAGAAGTAATAACAAAAGAAATCGAAAAAAGAGGTGCAACACAAGGACATCCCAGGAGGTCACCCATCCTAGTACTACTCTCGCCCAAGCACGCTTAACTGCGGAGTTCTGATGGGATCCGGTGCATTAGTGCTGGTATGATCGCACCTGATATGTAATACGATTTAATTGTATATATGTCTTCCATCTTTCATAGAGATTAGCGATTTTTTGGATTTTTCGGCCAAATTTCGAAGAAATCCGAGAAAGTGGACTAGAAATCGATATTTTTTGTTAAGCTCGCTAAAAATTGAATGAAAAAATTTATAACACGGTGAAAAATAAATGAAATAAAAAAATAGAAGTAATGACAAAAGAAATCGAAAAAAGAGGTGCAACACAAGGACTTCCCAGGAGGTCATCCATCCTAGTACTACTCTCGCCCAAGCACGCTTAACTGCGGAGTTCTGATGGGATCCGGTGCATTAGTGCTGGTATGATCGCAACTGATATGTAATACGATTTAATTGTATATATGTCTTCCATCTTTCATAGAGATTAGCGATTTTTTGGATTTTTCGACCAAATTTCGGAGAAATCCGAGAAAGTGGACTAGAAATCGATATTTTTTGTTAAGCTCGCTAAAAATTGAATGAAAAAATTTATAACACGGTGAAAAATAAATGAAATAAAAAAATAGAAGTAATAACAGAAGAAATCGAAAAAAGAGGTGCAACACAAGGACTTCCCAGGAGGTCACCCATCCTAGTACTACTCTCGCCCAAGCACGCTTAACTGCGGAGTTCTGATGGGATCCGGTGCATTAGTGCAGGTATGATCGCACCTGATATGTAATACGATTTAATTGTATATATGTCTTCCATCTTTCATAGAGATTAGCGATTTTTTGGATTTTTCGACCAAATTTCGGAGAAATCCGAGAAAGTGGACTAGAAATCGATATTTTTTGTTAAGCTCGCTAAAAATTGAATGAAAAAATTTATAACACGGTGAAAAATAAATGAAATAAAAAAATAGAAGTAATAACAAAAGAAATCGAAAAAAGAGGTGCAACACAAGGACTTCCCAGGAGGTCACCCATCCTAGTACTACTCTCGCCCAAGCACGCTTAACTGGGGAGTTCTGATGGGATCCGGTGCATTAGTGCTGGTATGATCGCACCTGATATGTAATACGATTTAATTGTATATATGTCTTCCATCTTTCATAGAGATTAGCGATTTTTTGGATTTTTCGGCCAAATTTCGGAGAAATCCGAGAAAGTTCACTAGAAATCGATATTTTTTGTTAAGCTCGCTAAAAATATAATGAAAAAATTTATAACACGGTGAAAAATAAATGAAATAAAAAAATAGAAGTAATAACAAAAGAAATCGAAAAAAGAGGTGCAACACAAGGACTTCCCAGGAGGTCACCCAACCTAGTACTACTCTCGCCCAAGCACGCTTAACTGCGGAGTTCTGATGGGATCCGGTGCATTAGTGCTGGTATGATCGCACCTGATATGTAATACGATTTAATTGTATATATGTCTTCCATCTTTCATAGAGATTAGCGATTTTTTGGATTTTTCGGCCAAATTTCGGAGAAATCCGAGAAAGTGGACAAGAAATCGATATTTTTTGTTAAGCTCGCTAAAAATTGAATGAAAAAATTTATAACACGGTGAAAAATAAATGAAATAAAAAAATAGAAGTAATAACAAAAGAAATCGAAAAAAGAGGTGCAACACAAGGACTTCCCAGGAGGTCACCCATCCTAGTACTACTCTCGCCCAAGCACGCTTAACTGCGGAGTTCTGATGGGATCCGGTGCATTAGTGCTGGTATGATCGCACCTGATATGTAATACGATTTAATTGTATATATGTCTTCCATCTTTCATAGAGATTAGCGATTTTTTGGATTTTTCGGCCAAATTTCGGAGAAATCCGAGAAAGTGGACTAGAAATCGATATTTTTTGTTAAGCTCGCTAAAAATTGAATGAAAAAATTTATAACACGGTGAAAAATAAATGAAATAAAAAAATAGAAGTAATAACAAAAGAAATCGAAAAAAGAGGTGCAACACAAGGACTTCCCAGGAGGTCACCCATCCTAGTACTACTCTCGCCCAAGCACGCTTACCTGCGGAGTTCTGATGGGATCCGGTGCATTAGTACTGGTATGATCGCACCTTATATGTAATACGATTTAATTGTATATATGTCTTCCATCTTTCATAGAGATTAGCGATTTTTTGGATTTTTCGACCAAATTTCGGAGAAATCCGAGAAAGTGGACTAGAAATCGATATTTTTTGTTAAGCTCGCTAAAAATTGAATGAAAAAATTTATAACACGGTGAAAAATAAATGAAATAAAAAAATAGAAGTAATAACAAAAGAAATCGAAAAAAGAGGTGCAACACAAGGACTTCCCAGGAGGTCACCCATCCTAGTACTACTCTCGCCCAAGCACGCTTAACTGGGGAGTTCTGATGGGATCCGATGCATTAGTGCTGGTATGATCGCACCTGATATGTAATACGATTTAATTGTATATATGTCTTCCATCTTTCATAGAGATTAGCGATTTTTTGGATTTTTCGGCCAAATTTCGGAGAAATCCGAGAAAGTGGACTAGAAATCGATATTTTTTGTTAAGCTCGCTAAAAATTGAATGAAAAAATTTATAACACGGTGAAAAATAAATGAAATAAAAAAATAGAAGTAATAACAAAAGAAATCGAAAAAAGAGGTGCAACACAAGGACTTACTACTCTCGCCCAAGCACGCTTAACTGCGGAGTTCTGATGGGATCCGGTGCATTAGTGCTGGTATGATCGCACCTGATATGTAATACGATTTAATTGTATATATGTCTTCCATCTTTCATAGAGATTAGCGATTTTTTGGATTTTTCGGCCAAATTTCAGAGAAATCCGAGAAAGTGTACTAGAAATCGATATTTTTTGTTAAGCTCGCTAAAAATTGAATGAAAAAATTTATAACACGGTGAAAAATAAATGAAATAAAAAAATAGAAGTAATAACAAAAGAAATCGAAAAAAGAGGTGCAACACAAGGACTACCCAGGAGGTCACCCATCCTAGTACTACTCTCGCCCAAGCACGCTTAACTGCGGAGTTCTGATGGGATCCGGTGCATTAGTGCTGGTATGATCGCACTTGATATGTAATACGATTTAATTGTATATATGTCTTCCATCTTTCATAGAGATTATCGATTTTTTGGATTTTTCGGCCAAATTTCGGAGAAATCCGACAAAGTGGACTAGAAATCGATATTTTTTGTTAAGCTCGCTAAAAATTGAATGAAAAAATTTATAACACGGTGAAAAATAAATGAAATAAAAAAAATAGAAGTAATAACAAAAGAAATCGAAAAAAGAGGTGCAACACAAGGACTTCCCAGGAGGTCACCCATCCTAGTACTACTCTCGCCCAAGCACGCTTAACTGCGGAGTTCTGATGGGATCCGGTGCATTAGTGCTGGTATGATCGCACCTGATATGTAATACGATTTAATTGTATATATGTCTTCCATCTTTCATAGAGATTAGCGATTTTTTGGATTTTTCGGCCAAATTTCGAAGAAATCCGAGAAAGTGGACTAGAAATCGATATTTTTTGTTAAGCTCGCTAAAAATATAATGAAAAAATTTATAACACGGTGAAAAATAAATGAAATAAAAAAATAGAAGTAATAACAAAAGAAATCGAAAAAAGAGGTGCAACACAAGGACTTCCCAGGAGGTCACCCAACCTAGTACTACTCTCGCCCAAGCACGCTTAACTGCGGAGTTCTGATGGGATCCGGTGCATTAGTGCTGGTATGATCGCACCTGATATGTAATACGATTTAATTGTATATATGTCTTCCATCTTTCATAGAGATTAGCGATTTTTTGGATTTTTCGGCCAAATTTCGGAGAAATCCGAGAAAGTGGACTAGAAATCGATATTTTTTGTTAAGCTCGCTAAAAATTGAATGAAAAAATTTATAACACGGTGAAAAATAAATGAAATAAAAAAATAGAAGTAATAACAAAAGAAATCGAAAAAAGAGGTGCAACACAAGGACTTACTACTCTCGCCCAAGCACGCTTAACTGCGGAGTTCTGATGGGATCCGGTGCATTAGTGCTGGTATGATCGCACCTGATATGTAATACGATTTAATTGTATATATGTCTTCCATCTTTCATAGAGATTAGCGATTTTTTGGATTTTTCGGCCAAATTTCAGAGAAATCCGAGAAAGTGTACTAGAAATCGATATTTTTTGTTAAGCTCGCTAAAAATTGAATGAAAAAATTTATAACACGGTGAAAAATAAATGAAATAAAAAAATAGAAGTAATAACAAAAGAAATCGAAAAAAGAGGTGCAACACAAGGACTACCCAGGAGGTCACCCATCCTAGTACTACTCTCGCCCAAGCACGCTTAACTGCGGAGTTCTGATGGGATCCGGTGCATTAGTGCTGGTATGATCGCACTTGATATGTAATACGATTTAATTGTATATATGTCTTCCATCTTTCATAGTTATTATCGATTTTTTGGATTTTTCGGCCAAATTTCGGAGAAATCCGACTAAGTGGACTAGAAATCGATATTTTTTGTTAAGCTCGCTAAAAATTGAATGAAAAAATTTATAACACGGTGAAAAATAAATGAAATAAAAAAAATAGAAGTAATAACAAAAGAAATCGAAAAAAGAGGTGCAACACAAGGACTTCCCAGGAGGTCACCCATCCTAGTACTACTCTCGCCCAAGCACGCTTAACTGCGGAGTTCTGATGGGATCCGGTGCATTAGTGCTGGTATGATCGCACCTGATATGTAATACGATTTAATTGTATATATGTCTTCCATCTTTCATAGAGATTAGCGATTTTTTGGATTTTTCGGCCAAATTTCGAAGAAATCCGAGAAAGTGGACTAGAAATCGATATTTTTTGTTAAGCTCGCTAAAAATTGAATGAAAAAATTTATAACACGGTGAAAAATAAATGAAATAAAAAAATAGAAGTAATGACAAAAGAAATCGAAAAAAGAGGTGCAACACAAGGACTTCCCAGGAGGTCATCCATCCTAGTACTACTCTCGCCCAAGCACGCTTAACTGCGGAGTTCTGATGGGATCCGGTGCATTAGTGCTGGTATGATCGCAACTGATATGTAATACGATTTAATTGTATATATGTCTTCCATCTTTCATAGAGATTAGCGATTTTATGGATTTTTCGACCAAATTTCGGAGAAATCCGAGAAAGTGGACTAGAAATCGATATTTTTTGTTAAGCTCGCTAAAAATTGAATGAAAAAATTTATAACACGGTGAAAAATAAATGAAATAAAAAAATAGAAGTAATAACAGAAGAAATCGAAAAAAGAGGTGCAACACAAGGACTTCCCAGGAGGTCACCCATCCTAGTACTACTCTCGCCCAAGCACGCTTAACTGCGGAGTTCTGATGGGATCCGGTGCATTAGTGCAGGTATGATCGCACCTGATATGTAATACGATTTAATTGTATATATGTCTTCCATCTTTCATAGAGATTAGCGATTTTTTGGATTTTTCGACCAAATTTCGGAGAAATCCGACAAAGTGGACTAGAAATCGATATTTTTTGTTAAGCTCGCTAAAAATTGAATGAAAAAATTTATAACACGGTGAAAAATAAATGAAATAAAAAAATAGAAGTAATAACAAAAGAAATCGAAAAAAGAGGTGCAACACAAGGACTTCCCAGGAGGTCACCCATCCTAGTACTACTCTCGCCCAAGCACGCTTAACTGGGGAGTTCTGATGGGATCCGGTGCATTAGTGCTGGTATGATCGCACCTGATATGTAATACGATTTAATTGTATATATGTCTTCCATCTTTCATAGAGATTAGCGATTTTTTGGATTTTTCGGCCAAATTTCGGAGAAATCCGAGAAAGTTCACTAGAAATCGATATTTTTTGTTAAGCTCGCTAAAAATATAATGAAAAAATTTATAACACGGTGAAAAATAAATGAAATAAAAAAATAGAAGTAATAACAAAAGAAATCGAAAAAAGAGGTGCAACACAAGGACTTCCCAGGAGGTCACCCAACCTAGTACTACTCTCGCCCAAGCACGCTTAACTGCGGAGTTCTGATGGGATCCGGTGCATTAGTGCTGGTATGATCGCACCTGATATGTAATACGATTTAATTGTATATATGTCTTCCATCTTTCATAGAGATTAGCGATTTTTTGGATTTTTCGGCCAAATTTCGGAGAAATCCGAGAAAGTGGACAAGAAATCGATATTTTTTGTTAAGCTCGCTAAAAATTGAATGAAAAAATTTATAACACGGTGAAAAATAAATGAAATAAAAAAATAGAAGTAATAACAAAAGAAATCGAAAAAAGAGGTGCAACACAAGGACTTCCCAGGAGGTCACCCATCCTAGTACTACTCTCGCCCAAGCACGCTTAACTGCGGAGTTCTGATGGGATCCGGTGCATTAGTGCTGGTATGATCGCACCTGATATGTAATACGATTTAATTGTATATATGTCTTCCATCTTTCATAGAGATTAGCGATTTTTTGGATTTTTCGGCCAAATTTCGGAGAAATCCGAGAAAGTGGACTAGAAATCGATATTTTTTGTTAAGCTCGCTAAAAATTGAATGAAAAAATTTATAACACGGTGAAAAATAAATGAAATAAAAAAATAGAAGTAATAACAAAAGAAATCGAAAAAAGAGGTGCAACACAAGGACTTCCCAGGAGGTCACCCATCCTAGTACTACTCTCGCCCAAGCACGCTTACCTGCGGAGTTCTGATGGGATCCGGTGCATTAGTACTGGTATGATCGCACCTTATATGTAATACGATTTAATTGTATATATGTCTTCCATCTTTCATAGAGATTAGCGATTTTTTGGATTTTTCGACCAAATTTCGGAGAAATCCGAGAAAGTGGACTAGAAATCGATATTTTTTGTTAAGCTCGCTAAAAATTGAATGAAAAAATTTATAACACGGTGAAAAATAAATGAAATAAAAAAATAGAAGTAATAACAAAAGAAATCGAAAAAAGAGGTGCAACACAAGGACTTCCCAGGAGGTCACCCATCCTAGTACTACTCTCGCCCAAGCACGCTTAACTGGGGAGTTCTGATGGGATCCGATGCATTAGTGCTGGTATGATCGCACCTGATATGTAATACGATTTAATTGTATATATGTCTTCCATCTTTCATAGAGATTAGCGATTTTTTGGATTTTTCGGCCAAATTTCGGAGAAATCCGAGAAAGTGGACTAGAAATCGATATTTTTTGTTAAGCTCGCTAAAAATTGAATGAAAAAATTTATAACACGGTGAAAAATAAATGAAATAAAAAAATAGAAGTAATAACAAAAGAAATCGAAAAAAGAGGTGCAACACAAGGACTTACTACTCTCGCCCAAGCACGCTTAACTGCGGAGTTCTGATGGGATCCGGTGCATTAGTGCTGGTATGATCGCACCTGATATGTAATACGATTTAATTGTATATATGTCTTCCATCTTTCATAGAGATTAGCGATTTTTTGGATTTTTCGGCCAAATTTCAGAGAAATCCGAGAAAGTGTACTAGAAATCGATATTTTTTGTTAAGCTCGCTAAAAATTGAATGAAAAAATTTATAACACGGTGAAAAATAAATGAAATAAAAAAATAGAAGTAATAACAAAAGAAATCGAAAAAAGAGGTGCAACACAAGGACTACCCAGGAGGTCACCCATCCTAGTACTACTCTCGCCCAAGCACGCTTAACTGCGGAGTTCTGATGGGATCCGGTGCATTAGTGCTGGTATGATCGCACTTGATATGTAATACGATTTAATTGTATATATGTCTTCCATCTTTCATAGAGATTATCGATTTTTTGGATTTTTCGGCCAAATTTCGGAGAAATCCGACAAAGTGGACTAGAAATCGATATTTTTTGTTAAGCTCGCTAAAAATTGAATGAAAAAATTTATAACACGGTGAAAAATAAATGAAATAAAAAAAATAGAAGTAATAACAAAAGAAATCGAAAAAAGAGGTGCAACACAAGGACTTCCCAGGAGGTCACCCATCCTAGTACTACTCTCGCCCAAGCACGCTTAACTGCGGAGTTCTGATGGGATCCGGTGCATTAGTGCTGGTATGATCGCACCTGATATGTAATACGATTTAATTGTATATATGTCTTCCATCTTTCATAGAGATTAGCGATTTTTTGGATTTTTCGGCCAAATTTCGAAGAAATCCGAGAAAGTGGACTAGAAATCGATATTTTTTGTTAAGCTCGCTAAAAATATAATGAAAAAATTTATAACACGGTGAAAAATAAATGAAATAAAAAAATAGAAGTAATAACAAAAGAAATCGAAAAAAGAGGTGCAACACAAGGACTTCCCAGGAGGTCACCCAACCTAGTACTACTCTCGCCCAAGCACGCTTAACTGCGGAGTTCTGATGGGATCCGGTGCATTAGTGCTGGTATGATCGCACCTGATATGTAATACGATTTAATTGTATATATGTCTTCCATCTTTCATAGAGATTAGCGATTTTTTGGATTTTTCGGCCAAATTTCGGAGAAATCCGAGAAAGTGGACTAGAAATCGATATTTTTTGTTAAGCTCGCTAAAAATTGAATGAAAAAATTTATAACACGGTGAAAAATAAATGAAATAAAAAAATAGAAGTAATAACAAAAGAAATCGAAAAAAGAGGTGCAACACAAGGACTTACTACTCTCGCCCAAGCACGCTTAACTGCGGAGTTCTGATGGGATCCGGTGCATTAGTGCTGGTATGATCGCACCTGATATGTAATACGATTTAATTGTATATATGTCTTCCATCTTTCATAGAGATTAGCGATTTTTTGGATTTTTCGGCCAAATTTCAGAGAAATCCGAGAAAGTGTACTAGAAATCGATATTTTTTGTTAAGCTCGCTAAAAATTGAATGAAAAAATTTATAACACGGTGAAAAATAAATGAAATAAAAAAATAGAAGTAATAACAAAAGAAATCGAAAAAAGAGGTGCAACACAAGGACTACCCAGGAGGTCACCCATCCTAGTACTACTCTCGCCCAAGCACGCTTAACTGCGGAGTTCTGATGGGATCCGGTGCATTAGTGCTGGTATGATCGCACTTGATATGTAATACGATTTAATTGTATATATGTCTTCCATCTTTCATAGTTATTATCGATTTTTTGGATTTTTCGGCCAAATTTCGGAGAAATCCGACTAAGTGGACTAGAAATCGATATTTTTTGTTAAGCTCGCTAAAAATTGAATGAAAAAATTTATAACACGGTGAAAAATAAATGAAATAAAAAAAATAGAAGTAATAACAAAAGAAATCGAAAAAAGAGGTGCAACACAAGGACTTCCCAGGAGGTCACCCATCCTAGTACTACTCTCGCCCAAGCACGCTTAACTGCGGAGTTCTGATGGGATCCGGTGCATTAGTGCTGGTATGATCGCACCTGATATGTAATACGATTTAATTGTATATATGTCTTCCATCTTTCATAGAGATTAGCGATTTTTTGGATTTTTCGGCCAAATTTCGAAGAAATCCGAGAAAGTGGACTAGAAATCGATATTTTTTGTTAAGCTCGCTAAAAATTGAATGAAAAAATTTATAACACGGTGAAAAATAAATGAAATAAAAAAATAGAAGTAATGACAAAAGAAATCGAAAAAAGAGGTGCAACACAAGGACTTCCCAGGAGGTCATCCATCCTAGTACTACTCTCGCCCAAGCACGCTTAACTGCGGAGTTCTGATGGGATCCGGTGCATTAGTGCTGGTATGATCGCAACTGATATGTAATACGATTTAATTGTATATATGTCTTCCATCTTTCATAGAGATTAGCGATTTTATGGATTTTTCGACCAAATTTCGGAGAAATCCGAGAAAGTGGACTAGAAATCGATATTTTTTGTTAAGCTCGCTAAAAATTGAATGAAAAAATTTATAACACGGTGAAAAATAAATGAAATAAAAAAATAGAAGTAATAACAGAAGAAATCGAAAAAAGAGGTGCAACACAAGGACTTCCCAGGAGGTCACCCATCCTAGTACTACTCTCGCCCAAGCACGCTTAACTGCGGAGTTCTGATGGGATCCGGTGCATTAGTGCAGGTATGATCGCACCTGATATGTAATACGATTTAATTGTATATATGTCTTCCATCTTTCATAGAGATTAGCGATTTTTTGGATTTTTCGACCAAATTTCGGAGAAAT
The DNA here is from genome assembly GCA_954870985.1 of Trifolium fragiferum. Taxonomy (NCBI): domain Eukaryota; kingdom Viridiplantae; phylum Streptophyta; class Magnoliopsida; order Fabales; family Fabaceae; genus Trifolium; species Trifolium fragiferum. The sequence continues at coordinate 57,706,247 of OX940789.1, forward strand.
CCGACAAAGTGGACTAGAAATCGATATTTTTTGTTAAGCTCGCTAAAAATTGAATGAAAAAATTTATAACACGGTGAAAAATAAATGAAATAAAAAAATAGAAGTAATAACAAAAGAAATCGAAAAAAGAGGTGCAACACAAGGACTTCCAAGGAGGTCACCCATCCTAGTACTACTCTCGCCCAAGCACGCTTAACTGGGGAGTTCTGATGGGATCCGGTGCATTAGTGCTGGTATGATCGCACCTGATATGTAATACGATTTAATTGTATATATGTCTTCCATCTTTCATAGAGATTAGCGATTTTTTGGATTTTTCGGCCAAATTTCGGAGAAATCCGAGAAAGTTCACTAGAAATCGATATTTTTTGTTAAGCTCGCTAAAAATATAATGAAAAAATTTATAACACGGTGAAAAATAAATGAAATAAAAAAATAGAAGTAATAACAAAAGAAATCGAAAAAAGAGGTGCAACACAAGGACTTCCCAGGAGGTCACCCAACCTAGTACTACTCTCGCCCAAGCACGCTTAACTGCGGAGTTCTGATGGGATCCGGTGCATTAGTGCTGGTATGATCGCACCTGATATGTAATACGATTTAATTGTATATATGTCTTCCATCTTTCATAGAGATTAGCGATTTTTTGGATTTTTCGGCCAAATTTCGGAGAAATCCGAGAAAGTGGACAAGAAATCGATATTTTTTGTTAAGCTCGCTAAAAATTGAATGAAAAAATTTATAACACGGTGAAAAATAAATGAAATAAAAAAATAGAAGTAATAACAAAAGAAATCGAAAAAAGAGGTGCAACACAAGGACTTCCCAGGAGGTCACCCATCCTAGTACTACTCTCGCCCAAGCACGCTTAACTGCGGAGTTCTGATGGGATCCGGTGCATTAGTGCTGGTATGATCGCACCTGATATGTAATACGATTTAATTGTATATATGTCTTCCATCTTTCATAGAGATTAGCGATTTTTTGGATTTTTCGGCCAAATTTCGGAGAAATCCGAGAAAGTGGACTAGAAATCGATATTTTTTGTTAAGCTCGCTAAAAATTGAATGAAAAAATTTATAACACGGTGAAAAATAAATGAAATAAAAAAATAGAAGTAATAACAAAAGAAATCGAAAAAAGAGGTGCAACACAAGGACTTCCCAGGAGGTCACCCATCCTAGTACTACTCTCGCCCAAGCACGCTTACCTGCGGAGTTCTGATGGGATCCGGTGCATTAGTACTGGTATGATCGCACCTTATATGTAATACGATTTAATTGTATATATGTCTTCCATCTTTCATAGAGATTAGCGATTTTTTGGATTTTTCGACCAAATTTCGGAGAAATCCGAGAAAGTGGACTAGAAATCGATATTTTTTGTTAAGCTCGCTAAAAATTGAATGAAAAAATTTATAACACGGTGAAAAATAAATGAAATAAAAAAATAGAAGTAATAACAAAAGAAATCGAAAAAAGAGGTGCAACACAAGGACTTCCCAGGAGGTCACCCATCCTAGTACTACTCTCGCCCAAGCACGCTTAACTGGGGAGTTCTGATGGGATCCGATGCATTAGTGCTGGTATGATCGCACCTGATATGTAATACGATTTAATTGTATATATGTCTTCCATCTTTCATAGAGATTAGCGATTTTTTGGATTTTTCGGCCAAATTTCGGAGAAATCCGAGAAAGTGGACTAGAAATCGATATTTTTTGTTAAGCTCGCTAAAAATTGAATGAAAAAATTTATAACACGGTGAAAAATAAATGAAATAAAAAAATAGAAGTAATAACAAAAGAAATCGAAAAAAGAGGTGCAACACAAGGACTTACTACTCTCGCCCAAGCACGCTTAACTGCGGAGTTCTGATGGGATCCGGTGCATTAGTGCTGGTATGATCGCACCTGATATGTAATACGATTTAATTGTATATATGTCTTCCATCTTTCATAGAGATTAGCGATTTTTTGGATTTTTCGGCCAAATTTCAGAGAAATCCGAGAAAGTGTACTAGAAATCGATATTTTTTGTTAAGCTCGCTAAAAATTGAATGAAAAAATTTATAACACGGTCAAAAATAAATGAAATAAAAAAATAGAAGTAATAACAAAAGAAATCGAAAAAAGAGGTGCAACACAAGGACTACCCAGGAGGTCACCCATCCTAGTACTACTCTCGCCCAAGCACGCTTAACTGCGGAGTTCTGATGGGATCCGGTGCATTAGTGCTGGTATGATCGCACTTGATATGTAATACGATTTAATTGTATATATGTCTTCCATCTTTCATAGAGATTATCGATTTTTTGGATTTTTCGGCCAAATTTCGGAGAAATCCGACAAAGTGGACTAGAAATCGATATTTTTTGTTAAGCTCGCTAAAAATTGAATGAAAAAATTTATAACACGGTGAAAAATAAATGAAATAAAAAAAATAGAAGTAATAACAAAAGAAATCGAAAAAAGAGGTGCAACACAAGGACTTCCCAGGAGGTCACCCATCCTAGTACTACTCTCGCCCAAGCACGCTTAACTGCGGAGTTCTGATGGGATCCGGTGCATTAGTGCTGGTATGATCGCACCTGATATGTAATACGATTTAATTGTATATATGTCTTCCATCTTTCATAGAGATTAGCGATTTTTTGGATTTTTCGGCCAAATTTCGAAGAAATCCGAGAAAGTGGACTAGAAATCGATATTTTTTGTTAAGCTCGCTAAAAATTGAATGAAAAAATTTATAACACGGTGAAAAATAAATGAAATAAAAAAATAGAAGTAATGACAAAAGAAATCGAAAAAAGAGGTGCAACACAAGGACTTCCCAGGAGGTCATCCATCCTAGTACTACTCTCGCCCAAGCACGCTTAACTGCGGAGTTCTGATGGGATCCGGTGCATTAGTGCTGGTATGATCGCAACTGATATGTAATACGATTTAATTGTATATATGTCTTCCATCTTTCATAGAGATTAGCGATTTTTTGGATTTTTCGACCAAATTTCGGAGAAATCCGAGAAAGTGGACTAGAAATCGATATTTTTTGTTAAGCTCGCTAAAAATTGAATGAAAAAATTTATAACACGGTGAAAAATAAATGAAATAAAAAAATAGAAGTAATAACAGAAGAAATCGAAAAAAGAGGTGCAACACAAGGACTTCCCAGGAGGTCACCCATCCTAGTACTACTCTCGCCCAAGCACGCTTAACTGCGGAGTTCTGATGGGATCCGGTGCATTAGTGCAGGTATGATCGCACCTGATATGTAATACGATTTAATTGTATATATGTCTTCCATCTTTCATAGAGATTAGCGATTTTTTGGATTTTTCGGCCAAATTTCGGAGAAATCCGAGAAAGTGGACTAGAAATCGATATTTTTTGTTAAGCTCGCTAAAAATTGAATGAAAAAATTTATAACACGGTGAAAAATAAATGAAATAAAAAAATAGAAGTAATGACAAAAGAAATCGAAAAAAGAGGTGCAACACAAGGACTTCCCAGGAGGTCACCCATCCTAGTACTACTCTCGCCCAAGCACGCTTAACTACGGAGTTCTGATGGGATCCGGTGCATTAGTGCTGCTATGATCGCACCTGATATGTAATACGATTTAATTGTATATATGTCTTCCATCTTTCATAGAGATTAGCGATTTTTTGGATTTTTCGGCCAAATTTCGGAGAAATCCGAGAAAGTGGACTAGAAATCGATATTTTTTGTTAAGCTCGCTAAAAATTGAATGAAAAAATTTATAACACGGTGAAAAATAAATGAAATAAAAAAATAGAAGTAATAACAAAAGAAATCGAAAAAAGAGGTGCAACACAAGGACTACCCAGGAGGTCACCCATCCTAGTACTACTCTCGCCCAAGCACGCTTAACTGCGGAGTTCTGATGGGATCCGGTGCATTAGTGCTGGTATGATCGCACCTGATATGTAATACGATTTAATTGTATATATGTCTTCCATCTTTCATAGAGATTATCGATTTTTTGGATTTTTCGGCCAAATTTCGGAGAAATCCGACAAAGTGAACTAGAAATCGATATTTTTTGTTAAGCTCGCTAAAAATTGAATGAAAAAATTTATAACACGGTGAAAAATAAATGAAATAAAAAAATAGAAGTAATAACAAAAGAAATCGAAAAAAGAGGTGCAACACAAGGACTTCCCAGGAGGTCACCCATCCTAGTACTACTCTCGCCCAAGCACGCTTAACTGCGGAGTTCTGATGGGATCCGGTGCATTAGTGCTGGTATGATCGCACCTGATATGTAATACGATTTAATTGTATATATGTCTTCCATCTTTCATAGAGATTAGCGATTTTTTGGATTTTTCGGCCAAATTTCAGAGAAATCCGAGAAAGTGTACTAGAAATCGATATTTTTTGTTAAGCTCGCTAAAAATTGAATGAAAAAATTTATAACACGGTGAAAAATAAATGAAATAAAAAAATAGAAGTAATAACAAAAGAAATCGAAAAAAGAGGTGCAACACAAGGACTACCCAGGAGGTCACCCATCCTAGTACTACTCTCGCCCAAGCACGCTTAACTGCGGAGTTCTGATGGGATCCGGTGCATTAGTGCTGGTATGATCGCACTTGATATGTAATACGATTTAATTGTATATATGTCTTCCATCTTTCATAGAGATTATCGATTTTTTGGATTTTTCGGCCAAATTTCGGAGAAATCCGACAAAGTGGACTAGAAATCGATATTTTTTGTTAAGCTCGCTAAAAATTGAATGAAAAAATTTATAACACGGTGAAAAATAAATGAAATAAAAAAAATAGAAGTAATAACAAAAGAAATCGAAAAAAGAGGTGCAACACAAGGACTTCCCAGGAGGTCACCCATCCTAGTACTACTCTCGCCCAAGCACGCTTCACTGCGGAGTTCTGATGGGATCCGGTGCATTAGTGCTGGTATGATCGCACCTGATATGTAATACGATTTAATTGTATATATGTCTTCCATCTTTCATAGAGATTAGCGATTTTTTGGATTTTTCGGCCAAATTTCGAAGAAATCCGAGAAAGTGGACTAGAAATCGATATTTTTTGTTAAGCTCGCTAAAAATTGAATGAAAAAATTTATAACACGGTGAAAAATAAATGAAATAAAAAAATAGAAGTAATGACAAAAGAAATCGAAAAAAGAGGTGCAACACAAGGACTTCCCAGGAGGTCATCCATCCTAGTACTACTCTCGCCCAAGCACGCTTAACTGCGGAGTTCTGATGGGATCCGGTGCATTAATGCTGGTATGATCGCAACTGATATGTAATACGATTTAATTGTATATATGTCTTCCTTCTTTCATAGAGATTAGCGATTTTTTGGATTTTTCGACCAAATTTCGGAGAAATCCGAGAAAGTGGACTAGAAATCGATATTTTTTGTTAAGCTCGCTAAAAATTGAATGAAAAAATTTATAACACGGTGAAAAATAAATGAAATAAAAAAATAGAAGTAATGACAAAAGAAATCGAAAAAAGAGGTGCAACACAAGGACTTCCCAGGAGGTCACCCATCCTAGTACTACTCTCGCCCAAGCACGCTTAACTACGGAGTTCTGATGGGATCCGGTGCATTAGTGCTGCTATGATCGCACCTGATATGTAATACGATTTAATTGTATATATGTCTTCCATCTTTCATAGAGATTAGCGATTTTTTGGATTTTTCGGCCAAATTTCGGAGAAATCCGAGAAAGTGGACTAGAAATCGATATTTTTTGTTAAGCTCGCTAAAAATTGAATGAAAAAATTTATAACACGGTGAAAAATAAATGAAATAAAAAAATAGAAGTAATAACAAAAGAAATCGAAAAAAGAGGTGCAACACAAGGACTACCCAGGAGGTCACCCATCCTAGTACTACTCTCGCCCAAGCACGCTTAACTGCGGAGTTCTGATGGGATCCGGTGCATTAGTGCTGGTATGATCGCACCTGATATGTAATACGATTTAATTGTATATATGTCTTCCATCTTTCATAGAGATTATCGATTTTTTGGATTTTTCGGCCAAATTTCGGAGAAATCCGACAAAGTGGACTAGAAATCGATATTTTTTGTTAAGCTCGCTAAAAATTGAATGAAAAAATTTATAACACGGTGAAAAATAAATGAAATAAAAAAATAGAAGTAATAACAAAAGAAATCGAAAAAAGAGGTGCAACACAAGGACTTCCCAGGAGGTCACCCATCCTAGTACTACTCTCGCCCAAGCACGCTTAACTGCGGAGTTCTGATGGGATCCGGTGCATTAGTGCTGGTATGATCGCACCTGATATGTAATACGATTTAATTGTATATATGTCTTCCATCTTTCATAGAGATTAGCGATTTTTTGGATTTTTCGGCCAAATTTCGAAGAAATCCGAGAAAGTGGACTAGAAATCGATATTTTTTGTTAAGCTCGCTAAAAATTGAATGAAAAAATTTATAACACGGTGAAAAATAAATGAAATTAAAAAATAGAAGTAATGACAAAAGAAATCGAAAAAAGAGGTGCAACACAAGCACTTCCCAGGAGGTCATCCATCCTAGTACTACTCTCGCCCAAGCACGCTTAACTGCGGAGTTCTGATGGGATCCGGTGCATTAGTGCTGGTATGATCGCAACTGATATGTAATACGATTTAATTGTATATATGTCTTCCATCTTTCATAGAGATTAGCGATTTTTTGGATTTTTCGACCAAATTTCGGAGAAATCCGAGAAAGTGGACTAGAAATCGATATTTTTTGTTAAGCTCGCTAAAAATTGAATGAAAAAATTTATAACACGGTGAAAAATAAATGAAATAAAAAAATAGAAGTAATAACAGAAGAAATCGAAAAAAGAGGTGCAACACAAGGACTTCCCAGGAGGTCACCCATCCTAGTACTACTCTCGCCCAAGCACGCTTAACTGCGGAGTTCTGATGGGATCCGGTGCATTAGTGCAGGTATGATCGCACCTGATATGTAATACGATTTAATTGTATATATGTCTTCCATCTTTCATAGAGATTAGCGATTTTTTGGATTTTTCGGCCAAATTTCGGAGAAATCCGAGAAAGTGGACTAGAAATCGATATTTTTTGTTAAGCTCGCTAAAAATTGAATGAAAAAATTTATAACACGGTGAAAAATAAATGAAATAAAAAAATAGAAGTAATGACAAAAGAAATCGAAAAAAGAGGTGCAACACAAGGACTTCCCAGGAGGTCACCCATCCTAGTACTACTCTCGCCCAAGCACGCTTAACTACGGAGTTCTGATGGGATCCGGTGCATTAGTGCTGCTATGATCGCACCTGATATGTAATACGATTTAATTGTATATATGTCTTCCATCTTTCATAGAGATTAGCGATTTTTTGGATTTTTCGGCCAAATTTCGGAGAAATCCGAGAAAGTGGACTAGAAATCGATATTTTTTGTTAAGCTCGCTAAAAATTGAATGAAAAAATTTATAACACGGTGAAAAATAAATGAAATAAAAAAATAGAAGTAATGACAAAAGAAATCGAAAAAAGAGGTGCAACACAAGGACTTCCCAGGAGGTCATCCATCCTAGTACTACTCTCGCCCAAGCACGCTTAACTGCGGAGTTCTGATGGGATCCGGTGCATTAGTGCTGGTATGATCGCAACTGATATGTAATACGATTTAATTGTATATATGTCTTCCATCTTTCATAGAGATTAGCGATTTTTTGGATTTTTCGACCAAATTTCGGAGAAATCCGAGAAAGTGGACTAGAAATCGATATTTTTTGTTAAGCTCGCTAAAAATTGAATGAAAAAATTTATAACACGGTGAAAAATAAATGAAATAAAAAAATAGAAGTAATAACAGAAGAAATCGAAAAAAGAGGTGCAACACAAGGACTTCCCAGGAGGTCACCCATCCTAGTACTACTCTCGCCCAAGCACGCTTAACTGCGGAGTTCTGATGGGATCCGGTGCATTAGTGCAGGTATGATCGCACCTGATATGTAATACGATTTAATTGTATATATGTCTTCCATCTTTCATAGAGATTAGCGATTTTTTGGATTCTTCGGCCAAATTTCGGAGAAATCCGAGAAAGTGGACTAGAAATCGATATTTTTTGTTAAGCTCGCTAAAAATTGAATGAAAAAATTTATAACACGGTGAAAAATAAATGAAATAAAAAAATAGAAGTAATGACAAAAGAAATCGAAAAAAGAGGTGCAACACAAGGACTTCCCAGGAGGTCACCCATCCTAGTACTACTCTCGCCCAAGCACGCTTAACTGCGGAGTTCTGATGGGATCCGGTGCATTAGTGCAGGTATGATCGCACCTGATATGTAATACGATTTAATTGTATATATGTCTTCCATCTTTCATAGAGATTAGCGATTTTTTGGATTTTTCGGCCAAATTTCGGAGAAATCCGAGAAAGTGGACTAGAAATCGATATTTTTTGTTAAGCTCGCTAAAAATTGAATGAAAAAATTTATAACACGGTGAAAAATAAATGAAATAAAAAAATAGAAGTAATGACAAAAGAAATCGAAAAAAGAGGTGCAACACAAGGACTTCCCAGGAGGTCACCCATCCTAGTACTACTCTCGCCCAAGCACGCTTAACTACGGTGTTCTGATGGGATCCGGTGCATTAGTGCTGCTATGATCGCACCTGATATGTAATACGATTTAATTGTATATATGTCTTCCATCTTTCATAGAGATTAGCGATTTTTTGGATTTTTCGGCCAAATTTCGGAGAAATCCGAGAAAGTGGACTAGAAATCGATATTTTTTGTTAAGCTCGCTAAAAATTGAATGAAAAAATTTATAACACGGTGAAAAATAAATGAAATAAAAAAATAGAAGTAATAACAAAAGAAATCGAAAAAAGAGGTGCAACACAAGGACTACCCAGGAGGTCACCCATCCTAGTACTACTCTCGCCCAAGCACGCTTAACTGCGGAGTTCTGATGGGATCCGGTGCATTAGTGCTGGTATGATCGCACCTGATATGTAATACGATTTAATTGTATATATGTCTTCCATCTTTCATAGAGATTAGCGATTTTTTGGATTTTTCGGCCAAATTTCGGAGAAATCCGAGAAAGTGGACTAGAAATCGATATTTTTTGTTAAGCTCGCTAAAAATTGAATGAAAAAATTTATAACACGGTGAAAAATAAATGAAATAAAAAAATAGAAGTAATAACAAAAGAAATCGAAAAAAGAGGTGCAACACAAGGACTTCCCAGGAGGTCACCCATCCTAGTACTACTCTCGCCCAAGCGCGCTTAACTGCGGAGTTCTGATGGGATCCGGTGCATTAGTGCTGGTATGATCGCACCTGATATGTAATACGATTTAATTGTATATATGTCTTCCATCTTTCATAGAGATTAGCGATTTTTTTGGATTTTTCGGCCAAATTTCGGAGAAATCCGAGAAAGTGGACTAGAAATCGATATTTTATGTTAAGCTCGCTAAAAATTGAATGAAAAAATTTATAACACGGTGAAAAATAAATGAAATAAAAAAATAGAAGTAATAACAAAAGAAATCGAAAAAAGAGGTGCAACACAAGGACTTCCCAGGAGGTCACCCATCCTAGTACTACTCTCGCCCAAGCACGCTTAACTGCGGAGTTCTGATGGGATCCGGTGCATTAGTGCTGGTATGATCGCACCTGATTTGTAATACGATTTAATTGTATATATGTCTTCCATCTTTCATAGAGATTAGCGATTTTTTTGGATTTTTCGGCCAAATTTCGGAGAAATCCGAGAAAGTGGACTAGAAATCGATATTTTATGTTAAGCTCGCTAAAAATTGAATGAAAAAATTTATAACACGGTGAAAAATAAATGAAATAAAAAAATAGAAGTAATAACAAAAGAAATCGAAAAAAAAGGTGCAACACAAGGACTTCCCAGGAGGTCACCCATCCTAGTACTACTCTCGCCCAAGCGCGCTTAACTGCGGAGTTCTGATGGGATCCGGTGCATTAGTGCAAGTATGATCGCACCTGATATGTAATACGATTTAATTGTATATATGTCTTCCATCTTTCATAGAGATTAGCGATTTTTTGGATTTTTCGGCCAAATTTCGGAGAAATCCGAGAAAGTGGACTAGAAATCGATATTTTTTGTTAAGCTCGCTAAAAATTGAATGAAAAAATTTATAACACGGTGAAAAATAAATGAAATAAAAAAATAGAAGTAATAACAAAAGAAATCGAAAAAAGAGGTGCAACACAAGGACTTCCCAGGAGGTCACCCATCCTAGTACTACTCTCGCCCAAGCACGCTTAACTGCGGAGTTCTGATGGGATCCGGTGCATTAGTGCTGGTATGATCGCACCTGATATGTAATACGATTTAATTGTATATATGTCTTCCATCTTTCATAGAGATTAGCGATTTTTTGGATTTTTCGGCCAAATTTCGGAGAAATCCGAGAAAGTGGACTAGAAATCGATATTTTATGTTAAGCTCGCTAAAAATTGAATGAAAAAATTTATAACACGGTGAAAAATAAATGAAATAAAAAAATAGAAGTAATGACAAAAGAAATCGAAAAAAGAGGTGCAACACAAGCACTTCCCAGGAGGTCATCCATCCTAGTACTACTCTCGCCCAAGCACGCTTAACTGCGGAGTTCTGATGGGATCCGGTGCATTAGTGCTGGTATGATCGCAACTGATATGTAATACGATTTAATTGTATATATGTCTTCCATCTTTCATAGAGATTAGCGATTTTTTGGATTTTTCGACCAAATTTCGGAGAAATCCGAGAAAGTGGACTAGAAATCGATATTTTTTGTTAAGCTCGCTAAAAATTGAATGAAAAAATTTATAACACGGTGAAAAATAAATGAAATAAAAAAATAGAAGTAATAACAGAAGAAATCGAAAAAAGAGGTGCAACACAAGGACTTCCCAGGAGGTCACCCATCCTAGTACTACTCTCGCCCAAGCACGCTTAACTGCGGAGTTCTGATGGGATCCGGTGCATTAGTGCAGGTATGATCGCACCTGATATGTAATACGATTTAATTGTATATATGTCTTCCATCTTTCATAGAGATTAGCGATTTTTTGGATTTTTCGGCCAAATTTCGGAGAAATCCGAGAAAGTGGACTAGAAATCGATATTTTTTGTTAAGCTCGCTAAAAATTGAATGAAAAAATTTATAACACGGTGAAAAATAAATGAAATAAAAAAATAGAAGTAATGACAAAAGAAATCGAAAAAAGAGGTGCAACACAAGGACTTCCCAGGAGGTCACCCATCCTAGTACTACTCTCGCCCAAGCACGCTTAACTACGGAGTTCTGATGGGATCCGGTGCATTAGTGCTGCTATGATCGCACCTGATATGTAATACGATTTAATTGTATATATGTCTTCCATCTTTCATAGAGATTAGCGATTTTTTGGATTTTTCGGCCAAATTTCGGAGAAATCCGAGAAAGTGGACTAGAAATCGATATTTTTTGTTAAGCTCGCTAAAAATTGAATGAAAAAATTTATAACACGGTGAAAAATAAATGAAATAAAAAAATAGAAGTAATGACAAAAGAAATCGAAAAAAGAGGTGCAACACAAGGACTTCCCAGGAGGTCATCCATCCTAGTACTACTCTCGCCCAAGCACGCTTAACTGCGGAGTTCTGATGGGATCCGGTGCATTAGTGCTGGTATGATCGCAACTGATATGTAATACGATTTAATTGTATATATGTCTTCCATCTTTCATAGAGATTAGCGATTTTTTGGATTTTTCGACCAAATTTCGGAGAAATCCGAGAAAGTGGACTAGAAATCGATATTTTTTGTTAAGCTCGCTAAAAATTGAATGAAAAAATTTATAACACGGTGAAAAATAAATGAAATAAAAAAATAGAAGTAATAACAGAAGAAATCGAAAAAAGAGGTGCAACACAAGGACTTCCCAGGAGGTCACCCATCCTAGTACTACTCTCGCCCAAGCACGCTTAACTGCGGAGTTCTGATGGGATCCGGTGCATTAGTGCAGGTATGATCGCACCTGATATGTAATACGATTTAATTGTATATATGTCTTCCATCTTTCATAGAGATTAGCGATTTTTTGGATTCTTCGGCCAAATTTCGGAGAAATCCGAGAAAGTGGACTAGAAATCGATATTTTTTGTTAAGCTCGCTAAAAATTGAATGAAAAAATTTATAACACGGTGAAAAATAAATGAAATAAAAAAATAGAAGTAATGACAAAAGAAATCGAAAAAAGAGGTGCAACACAAGGACTTCCCAGGAGGTCACCCATCCTAGTACTACTCTCGCCCAAGCACGCTTAACTGCGGAGTTCTGATGGGATCCGGTGCATTAGTGCAGGTATGATCGCACCTGATATGTAATACGATTTAATTGTATATATGTCTTCCATCTTTCATAGAGATTAGCGATTTTTTGGATTTTTCGGCCAAATTTCGGAGAAATCCGAGAAAGTGGACTAGAAATCGATATTTTTTGTTAAGCTCGCTAAAAATTGAATGAAAAAATTTATAACACGGTGAAAAATAAATGAAATAAAAAAATAGAAGTAATGACAAAAGAAATCGAAAAAAGAGGTGCAACACAAGGACTTCCCAGGAGGTCACCCATCCTAGTACTACTCTCGCCCAAGCACGCTTAACTACGGTGTTCTGATGGGATCCGGTGCATTAGTGCTGCTATGATCGCACCTGATATGTAATACGATTTAATTGTATATATGTCTTCCATCTTTCATAGAGATTAGCGATTTTTTGGATTTTTCGGCCAAATTTCGGAGAAATCCGAGAAAGTGGACTAGAAATCGATATTTTTTGTTAAGCTCGCTAAAAATTGAATGAAAAAATTTATAACACGGTGAAAAATAAATGAAATAAAAAAATAGAAGTAATAACAAAAGAAATCGAAAAAAGAGGTGCAACACAAGGACTACCCAGGAGGTCACCCATCCTAGTACTACTCTCGCCCAAGCACGCTTAACTGCGGAGTTCTGATGGGATCCGGTGCATTAGTGCTGGTATGATCGCACCTGATATGTAATACGATTTAATTGTATATATGTCTTCCATCTTTCATAGAGATTAGCGATTTTTTGGATTTTTCGGCCAAATTTCGGAGAAATCCGAGAAAGTGGACTAGAAATCGATATTTTTTGTTAAGCTCGCTAAAAATTGAATGAAAAAATTTATAACACGGTGAAAAATAAATGAAATAAAAAAATAGAAGTAATAACAAAAGAAATCGAAAAAAGAGGTGCAACACAAGGACTTCCCAGGAGGTCACCCATCCTAGTACTACTCTCGCCCAAGCGCGCTTAACTGCGGAGTTCTGATGGGATCCGGTGCATTAGTGCTGGTATGATCGCACCTGATATGTAATACGATTTAATTGTATATATGTCTTCCATCTTTCATAGAGATTAGCGATTTTTTTGGATTTTTCGGCCAAATTTCGGAGAAATCCGAGAAAGTGGACTAGAAATCGATATTTTATGTTAAGCTCGCTAAAAATTGAATGAAAAAATTTATAACACGGTGAAAAATAAATGAAATAAAAAAATAGAAGTAATAACAAAAGAAATCGAAAAAAGAGGTGCAACACAAGGACTTCCCAGGAGGTCACCCATCCTAGTACTACTCTCGCCCAAGCACGCTTAACTGCGGAGTTCTGATGGGATCCGGTGCATTAGTGCTGGTATGATCGCACCTGATTTGTAATACGATTTAATTGTATATATGTCTTCCATCTTTCATAGAGATTAGCGATTTTTTTGGATTTTTCGGCCAAATTTCGGAGAAATCCGAGAAAGTGGACTAGAAATCGATATTTTATGTTAAGCTCGCTAAAAATTGAATGAAAAAATTTATAACACGGTGAAAAATAAATGAAATAAAAAAATAGAAGTAATAACAAAAGAAATCGAAAAAAAAGGTGCAACACAAGGACTTCCCAGGAGGTCACCCATCCTAGTACTACTCTCGCCCAAGCGCGCTTAACTGCGGAGTTCTGATGGGATCCGGTGCATTAGTGCAAGTATGATCGCACCTGATATGTAATACGATTTAATTGTATATATGTCTTCCATCTTTCATAGAGATTAGCGATTTTTTGGATTTTTCGGCCAAATTTCGGAGAAATCCGAGAAAGTGGACTAGAAATCGATATTTTTTGTTAAGCTCGCTAAAAATTGAATGAAAAAATTTATAACACGGTGAAAAATAAATGAAATAAAAAAATAGAAGTAATAACAAAAGAAATCGAAAAAAGAGGTGCAACACAAGGACTTCCCAGGAGGTCACCCATCCTAGTACTACTCTCGCCCAAGCACGCTTAACTGCGGAGTTCTGATGGGATCCGGTGCATTAGTGCTGGTATGATCGCACCTGATATGTAATACGATTTAATTGTATATATGTCTTCCATCTTTCATAGAGATTAGCGATTTTTTGGATTTTTCGGCCAAATTTCGGAGAAATCCGAGAAAGTGGACTAGAAATCGATATTTTATGTTAAGCTCGCTAAAAATTGAATGAAAAAATTTATAACACGGTGAAAAATAAATGAAATAAAAAAATAGAAGTAATAACAAAAGAAATCGAAAAAAGAGGTGCAACACAAGGACTTCCCAGGAGGTCACCCATCCTAGTACTACTCTCGCCCAAGCACGCTTAACTGCGGAGTTCTGATGGGATCCGGTGCATTAGTGCTGGTATGATCGCACCTGATATGTAATACGATTTAATTGTATATATGTCTTCCATCTTTCATAGAGATTAGCGATTTTTTTGGATTTTTCGGCCAAATTTCGGAGAAATCCGAGAAAGTGGACTAGAAATCGATATTTTATGTTAAGCTCGCTAAAAATTGAATGAAAAAATTTATAACACGGTGAAAAATAAATGAAATAAAAAAATAGAAGTAATAACAAAAGAAATCGAAAAAAGAGGTGCAACACATGGACTTCCCAGGAGGTCACCCATCCTAGTACTACTCTCGCCCAAGCACGCTTAACTGCGGAGTTCTGATGGGATCCGGTGCATTAGTGCTGGTATGATCGCACCTGATTTGTAATACGATTTAATTGTATATATGTCTTCCATCTTTCATAGAGATTAGCGATTTTTTGGATTTTTCGGCCAAATTTCGGAGAAATCCGAGAAAGTGGACTAGAAATCGATATTTTTTGTTAAGCTCGCTAAAAATTGAATGAAAAAATTTATAACACGGTGAAAAATAAATGAAATAAAAAAATAGAAGTAATAACAAAAGAAATCGAAAAAAGAGGTGCAACACAAGGACTACCCAGGAGGTCACCCATCCTAGTACTACTCTCGCCCAAGCACGCTTAACTGCGGAGTTCTGATGGGATCCGGTGCATTAGTGCTGGTATGATCGCACCTGATATGTAATACGATTTAATTGTATATATGTCTTCCATCTTTCATAGAGATTAGCGATTTTTTGGATTTTTCGGCCAAATTTCGGAGAAATCCGAGAAAGTGGACTAGAAATCGATATTTTTTGTTAAGCTCGCTAAAAATTGAATGAAAAAATTTATAACACGGTGAAAAATAAATGAAATAAAAAAATAGAAGTAATAACAAAAGAAATCGAAAAAAGAGGTGCAACACAAGGACTTCCCAGGAGGTCACCCATCCTAGTACTACTCTCGCCCAAGCGCGCTTAACTGCGGAGTTCTGATGGGATCCGGTGCATTAGTGCTGGTATGATCGCACCTGATATGTAATACGATTTAATTGTATATATGTCTTCCATCTTTCATAGAGATTAGCGATTTTTTTGGATTTTTCGGCCAAATTTCGGAGAAATCCGAGAAAGTGGACTAGAAATCGATATTTTATGTTAAGCTCGCTAAAAATTGAATGAAAAAATTTATAACACGGTGAAAAATAAATGAAATAAAAAAATAGAAGTAATAACAAAAGAAATCGAAAAAAGAGGTGCAACACAAGGACTTCCCAGGAGGTCACCCATCCTAGTACTACTCTCGCCCAAGCACGCTTAACTGCGGAGTTCTGATGGGATCCGGTGCATTAGTGCTGGTATGATCGCACCTGATTTGTAATACGATTTAATTGTATATATGTCTTCCATCTTTCATAGAGATTAGCGATTTTTTTGGATTTTTCGGCCAAATTTCGGAGAAATCCGAGAAAGTGGACTAGAAATCGATATTTTATGTTAAGCTCGCTAAAAATTGAATGAAAAAATTTATAACACGGTGAAAAATAAATGAAATAAAAAAATAGAAGTAATAACAAAAGAAATCGAAAAAAAAGGTGCAACACAAGGACTTCCCAGGAGGTCACCCATCCTAGTACTACTCTCGCCCAAGCGCGCTTAACTGCGGAGTTCTGATGGGATCCGGTGCATTAGTGCAAGTATGATCGCACCTGATATGTAATACGATTTAATTGTATATATGTCTTCCATCTTTCATAGAGATTAGCGATTTTTTGGATTTTTCGGCCAAATTTCGGAGAAATCCGAGAAAGTGGACTAGAAATCGATATTTTTTGTTAAGCTCGCTAAAAATTGAATGAAAAAATTTATAACACGGTGAAAAATAAATGAAATAAAAAAATAGAAGTAATAACAAAAGAAATCGAAAAAAGAGGTGCAACACAAGGACTTCCCAGGAGGTCACCCATCCTAGTACTACTCTCGCCCAAGCACGCTTAACTGCGGAGTTCTGATGGGATCCGGTGCATTAGTGCTGGTATGATCGCACCTGATATGTAATACGATTTAATTGTATATATGTCTTCCATCTTTCATAGAGATTAGCGATTTTTTGGATTTTTCGGCCAAATTTCGGAGAAATCCGAGAAAGTGGACTAGAAATCGATATTTTATGTTAAGCTCGCTAAAAATTGAATGAAAAAATTTATAACACGGTGAAAAATAAATGAAATAAAAAAATAGAAGTAATAACAAAAGAAATCGAAAAAAGAGGTGCAACACAAGGACTTCCCAGGAGGTCACCCATCCTAGTACTACTCTCGCCCAAGCACGCTTAACTGCGGAGTTCTGATGGGATCCGGTGCATTAGTGCTGGTATGATCGCACCTGATATGTAATACGATTTAATTGTATATATGTCTTCCATCTTTCATAGAGATTAGCGATTTTTTCGGATTTTTCGGCCAAATTTCGGAGAAATCCGAGAAAGTGGACTAGAAATCGATATTTTATGTTAAGCTCGCTAAAAATTGAATGAAAAAATTTATAACACGGTGAAAAATAAATGAAATAAAAAAATAGAAGTAATAACAAAAGAAATCGAAAAAAAAGGTGCAACACAAGGACTTCCCAGGAGGTCACCCATCCTAGTACTACTCTCGCCCAAGCACGCTTAACTGCGGAGTTCTGATGGGATCCGGTGCATTAGTGCAGGTATGATCGCACCTGATATGTAATACGATTTAATTGTATATATGTCTTCCATCTTTCATAGAGATTAGCGATTTTTTGGATTTTTCGGCCAAATTTCGGAGAAATCCGAGAAAGTGGACTAGAAATCGATATTTTTTGTTAAGCTCGCTAAAAATTGAATGAAAAAATTTATAACACGGTGAAAAATAAATGAAATAAAAAAATAGAAGTAATAACAAAAGAAATCGAAAAAAGAGGTGCAACACAAGGACTTCCCAGGAGGTCACCCATCCTAGTACTACTCTCGCCCAAGCACGCTTAACTGCGGAGTTCTGATGGGATCCGGTGCATTAGTGCTGGTATGATCGCACCTGATATGTAATACGATTTAATTGTATATATGTCTTCCATCTTTCATAGAGATTAGCGATTTTTTGGATTTTTCGGCCAAATTTCGGAGAAATCCGAGAAAGTGGACTAGAAATCGATATTTTATGTTAAGCTCGCTAAAAATTGAATGAAAAAATTTATAACACGGTGAAAAATAAATGAAATAAAAAAATAGAAGTAATAACAAAAGAAATCGAAAAAAGAGGTGCAACACAAGGACTTCCCAGGAGGTCACCCATCCTAGTACTACTCTCGCCCAAGCACGCTTAACTGCGGAGTTCTGATGGGATCCGGTGCATTAGTGCAGGTGTGATCGCACCTGATATGTAATACGATTTAATTGTATATATGTCTTCCATCTTTCATAGAGATTAGCTATTTTTTGGATTTTTCGGCCAAATTTCGGAGAAATCCGAGAAAGTGGACTAGAAATCGATATTTTTTTTTAAGCTCGCTAAAAATTGAATGAAAAAATTTATAACACGGTGAAAAATAAATGAAATAAAAAAATAGAAGTAATGACAAAAGAAATCGAAAAAAGAGGTGCAACACAAGGACTTCCCGGGAGGTCACCCATCCTAGTACTACTCTCGCCCAAGCACGCTTAACTGCGGAGTTCTGATGGGATCCGGTGCATTAGTGTAGGTATGATCGCACCTGATATGTAATACGATTTAATTGTATATATGTCTTCCATCTTTCATAGAGATTAGCTATTTTTTGGATTTTTCGGCCAAATTTCGGAGAAATCCGAGAAAGTGGACTAGAAATCGATAGTTTTTTTTAAGCTCGCTAAAAATTGAATGAAAAAATTTATAACATGGTGAAAAATAAATGAAATAAAAAAATAGAAGTTATGACAAAAGAAATCGAAAAAAGAGGTGCAACACAAGGACTTCCCAGGATGTCACCCATCCTAGTACTACTTTCGCCCAAGCACGCTTAACTGCGGAGTTCTGATGGGATCCGGTGCATTAGTGCTGGTATGATCGCACCTGATATGTAATACGATTTAATTGTATATATGTCTTCCATCTTTCATAGAGATTAGCGATTTTTTGGATTTTTCGGCCAAATTTCGGAGAAATCCGAGAAAGTGGACTAGAAATCGATATTTTTTGTTAAGCTCGCTAAAAATTGAATGAAAAAATTTATAACACGGTGAAAAATAAATGAAATAAAAAAATAGAAGTAATGACAAAAGAAATCGAAAAAAGAGGTGCAACACAAGGACTTCCCAGGAAGGTAACCATCCTAGTACTACTCTCGCCCAAGCACGCTTAACTGCAGAGTTCTAATGGGATCCGGTGCATTAGTGTAGGTATGATCGCACCTGATATGTAATACGATTTAATTGTATATTTGTCTTCCATCTTTCATAGAGATTAGCGATTTTTTGGATTTTTCGGCCAAATTTCGGAGAAATCCGAGAAAGTGGACTAGAAATCGATATTTTTTGTTAAGCTCGCTACAAATTGAATGAAAAAATTTATAACACGGTGAAAAATAAATGAAATAAAAAAATAGAAGTAATGACAAAAGAAATCGAAAAAAGAGGTGCAACACAAGGACTTCCCAGGAGGTCACCCATCCTAGTACTACTCTCGCCCAAGCACGCTTAACTGCGGAGTTCTGATGGGATCCGGTGCATTAGTGCTGGTATGATCGCACCTGATATGTAATACGATTTAATTGTATATATGTCTTCCATCTTTCATAGAGATTAGCGATTTTTTTGGATTTTTCGGCCAAATTTCGGAGAAATCCGAGAAAGTGGACTAGAAATCGATATTTTATGTTAAGCTCGCTAAAAATTGAATGAAAAAATTTATAACACGGTGAAAAATAAATGAAATAAAAAAATAGAAGTAATAACAAAAGAAATCGAAAAAAAAGGTGCAACACAAGGACTTCCCAGGAGGTCACCCATCCTAGTACTACTCTCGCCCAAGCACGCTTAACTGCGGAGTTCTGATGGGATCCGGTGCATTAGTGCAGGTATGATCGCACCTGATATGTAATACGATTTAATTGTATATATGTCTTCCATCTTTCATAGAGATTAGCGATTTTTTGGATTTTTCGGCCAAATTTCGGAGAAATCCGAGAAAGTGGACTAGAAATCGATATTTTTTGTTAAGCTCGCTAAAAATTGAATGAAAAAATTTATAACACGGTGAAAAATAAATGAAATAAAAAAATAGAAGTAATAACAAAAGAAATCGAAAAAAGAGGTGCAACACAAGGACTTCCCAGGAGGTCACCCATCCTAGTACTACTCTCGCCCAAGCACGCTTAACTGCGGAGTTCTGATGGGATCCGGTGCATTAGTGCTGGTATGATCGCACCTGATATGTAATACGATTTAATTGTATATATGTCTTCCATCTTTCATAGAGATTAGCGATTTTTTGGATTTTTCGGCCAAATTTCGGAGAAATCCGAGAAAGTGGACTAGAAATCGATATTTTATGTTAAGCTCGCTAAAAATTGAATGAAAAAATTTATAACACGGTGAAAAATAAATGAAATAAAAAAATAGAAGTAATAACAAAAGAAATCGAAAAAAGAGGTGCAACACAAGGACTTCCCAGGAGGTCACCCATCCTAGTACTACTCTCGCCCAAGCACGCTTAACTGCGGAGTTCTGATGGGATCCGGTGCATTAGTGCAGGTGTGATCGCACCTGATATGTAATACGATTTAATTGTATATATGTCTTCCATCTTTCATAGAGATTAGCTATTTTTTGGATTTTTCGGCCAAATTTCGGAGAAATCCGAGAAAGTGGACTAGAAATCGATATTTTTTTTTAAGCTCGCTAAAAATTGAATGAAAAAATTTATAACACGGTGAAAAATAAATGAAATAAAAAAATAGAAGTAATGACAAAAGAAATCGAAAAAAGAGGTGCAACACAAGGACTTCCCGGGAGGTCACCCATCCTAGTACTACTCTCGCCCAAGCACGCTTAACTGCGGAGTTCTGATGGGATCCGGTGCATTAGTGTAGGTATGATCGCACCTGATATGTAATACGATTTAATTGTATATATGTCTTCCATCTTTCATAGAGATTAGCTATTTTTTGGATTTTTCGGCCAAATTTCGGAGAAATCCGAGAAAGTGGACTAGAAATCGATAGTTTTTTTTAAGCTCGCTAAAAATTGAATGAAAAAATTTATAACATGGTGAAAAATAAATGAAATAAAAAAATAGAAGTTATGACAAAAGAAATCGAAAAAAGAGGTGCAACACAAGGACTTCCCAGGATGTCACCCATCCTAGTACTACTTTCGCCCAAGCACGCTTAACTGCGGAGTTCTGATGGGATCCGGTGCATTAGTGCTGGTATGATCGCACCTGATATGTAATACGATTTAATTGTATATATGTCTTCCATCTTTCATAGAGATTAGCGATTTTTTGGATTTTTCGGCCAAATTTCGGAGAAATCCGAGAAAGTGGACTAGAAATCGATATTTTTTGTTAAGCTCGCTAAAAATTGAATGAAAAAATTTATAACACGGTGAAAAATAAATGAAATAAAAAAATAGAAGTAATGACAAAAGAAATCGAAAAAAGAGGTGCAACACAAGGACTTCCCAGGAAGGTAACCATCCTAGTACTACTCTCGCCCAAGCACGCTTAACTGCAGAGTTCTAATGGGATCCGGTGCATTAGTGTAGGTATGATCGCACCTGATATGTAATACGATTTAATTGTATATTTGTCTTCCATCTTTCATAGAGATTAGCGATTTTTTGGATTTTTCGGCCAAATTTCGGAGAAATCCGAGAAAGTGGACTAGAAATCGATATTTTTTGTTAAGCTCGCTACAAATTGAATGAAAAAATTTATAACACGGTGAAAAATAAATGAAATAAAAAAATAGAAGTAATGACAAAAGAAATCGAAAAAAGAGGTGCAACACAAGGACTTCCCAGGAGGTCACCCATCCTAGTACTACTCTCGCCCAAGCACGCTTAACTGCGGAGTTCTGATGGGATCCGGTGCATTAGTGCTGGTATGATCGCACCTGATATGTAATACGATTTAATTGTATATATGTCTTCCATCTTTCATAGAGATTAGCGATTTTTTTGGATTTTTCGGCCAAATTTCGGAGAAATCCGAGAAAGTGGACTAGAAATCGATATTTTATGTTAAGCTCGCTAAAAATTGAATGAAAAAATTTATAACACGGTGAAAAATAAATGAAATAAAAAAATAGAAGTAATAACAAAAGAAATCGAAAAAAGAGGTGCAACACAAGGACTTCCCAGGAGGTCACCCATCCTAGTACTACTCTCGCCCAAGCACGCTTAACTGCGGAGTTCTGATGGGATCCGGTGCATTAGTGTAGGTATGATCGCACCTGATATGTAATACGATTTAATTGTATATTTGTCTTCCATCTTTCATAGAGATTAGCGATTTTTTGGATTTTTCGGCCAAATTTCGGAGAAATCCGAGAAAGTGGACTAGAAATCGATATTTTATGTTAAGCTCGCTAAAAATTGAATGAAAAAATTTATAACACGGTGAAAAATAAATGAAATAAAAAAATAGAAGTAATAACAAAAGAAATCGAAAAAAGAGGTGCAACACAAGGACTTCCCAGGAGGTCACCCATCCTAGTACTACTCTCGCCCAAGCACGCTTAACTACGGAGTTCTGATGGGATCCGGTGCATTAGTGCAGGTATGATCGCACCTGATATGTAATACGATTTAATTGTATATATGTCTTCCATCTTTCATAGAGATTAGCTATTTTTTGGATTTTTCGGCCAAATTTCGGAGAAATCCGAGAAAGTGGACTAGAAATCGATAGTTTATTTTAAGCTCGCTAAAAATTGAATGAAAAAATTTATAACATGGTGAAAAATAAATGAAATAAAAAAATAGAAGTTATGACAAAAGAAATCGAAAAAAGAGGTGCAACACAAGGACTTCCCAGGAGGTCACCCATCCTAGTACTACTCTCGCCCAAGCACGCTTAACTACGGAGTTCTGATGGGATCCGGTGCATTAGTGCTGGTATGATCGCACCTGATATATGTAATACGATTTAATTGTATATATGTCTTCCATCTTTCATAGAGATTAGCGATTTTTTGGATTTTTCGGCCAAATTTCGGAGAAATCCGAGAAAGTGGACTAGAAATCGATATTTTTTGTTAAGCTCGCTAAAAATTGAATGAAAAAATATATAACACGGTGAAAAATAAATGAAATAAAAAAATAGAAGTAATAACAAAAGAAATCGAAAAAAGAGGTGCAACACAAGGACTTCCCAGGAGGTCACCCATCCTAGTACTACTCTCGCCCAAGCACGCTTAACTGCGGAGTTCTGATGGGATCCGGTGCATTAGTGCAGGTATGATCGCACCTGATATGTAATACGATTTAATTGTATATATGTCTTCCATCTTTCATAGAGATTAGCTATTTTTTGGATTTTTCGGCCAAATTTCGGAGAAATCCGAGAAAGTGGACTAGAAATCGATAGTTTATTTTAAGCTCGCTAAAAATTGAATGAAAAAATTTATAACATGGTGAAAAATAAATGAAATAAAAAAATAGAAGTTATGACAAAAGAAATCGAAAAAAGAGGTGCAACACAAGGACTTCCCAGGAGGTCACCCATCCTAGTACTACTCTCGCCCAAGCACGCTTAACTACGGAGTTCTGATGGGATCCGGTGCATTAGTGCTGGTATGATCGCACCTGATATATGTAATACGATTTAATTGTATATATGTCTTCCATCTTTCATAGAGATTAGCGATTTTTTGGATTTTTCGGCCAAATTTCGGAGAAATCCGAGAAAGTGGACTAGAAATCGATATTTTTTGTTAAGCTCGCTAAAAATTGAATGAAAAAATATATAACACGGTGAAAAATAAATGAAATAAAAAAATAGAAGTAATAACAAAAGAAATCGAAAAAAGAGGTGCAACACAAGGACTTCCCAGGAGGTCACCCATCCTAGTACTACTCTCGCCCAAGCACGCTTAACTGCGGAGTTCTGATGGGATCCGGTGCATTAGTGCTGCTATGATCGCACCTGATATGTAATACGATTTAATTGTATATATGTCTTCCATCTTTCATAGAGATTAGCGATTTTTTGGATTTTTCGGCCAAATTTCGGAGAAATCCGAGAAAGTGGACATGAAATCGATATTTTTTGTTAAGCTCGCTAAAAATTGAATGAAAAAATTTATAACACAGTGAAAAATAAATGAAATAAAAAAATAGAAGTAATGACAAAAGAAATCGAAAAAAGAGGTGCAACACAAGGACTTCCCAGGAGGTCAACCATCCTAGTACTACTCTCGCCCAAGCACGCTTAACTGCGGAGTTCTGATCGGATCCGGTGCATTAGTGCTGGTATGATCGCACCTGATATGTAATACGATTTAATTGTATATATGTCTTCCATCTTTCATAGAGATTAGCTATTTTTTGGATTTTTCGGCCAAATTTCGGAGAAATCCGAGAAAGTGGACTAGAAATCGATAGTTTTTTTTAAGCTCGCTAAAAATTGAATTAAAAAATTTATAACATGGTGAAAAATAAATGAAATAAAAAAATAGAAGTTATGACAAAAGAAATCGAAAAAAGAGGTGCAACACAAGGACTTCCCAGGAGGTCACCCATCCTAGTACTACTTTCGCCCAAGCACGCTTAACTGCGGAGTTCTGATGGGATCCGGTGCATTAGTGCTGGTATGATCGCACCTGATATGTAATACGATTTAATTGTATATATGTCTTCCATCTTTCATAGAGATTAGCGATTTTTTGGATTTTTCGGCCAAATTTCGGAGAAATCCGAGAAAGTGGACTAGAAATCGATATTTTTTGTTAAGCTCGCTAAAAATTGAATGAAAAAATTTATAACACGGTGAAAAATAAATGAAATAAAAAAATAGAAGTAATAACAAAAGAAATCGAAAAAAGAGGTGCAACACAAGGACTTCCCAGGAGGTCACCCATCCTAGTACTACTCTCGCCCAAGCACGCTTAACTACGGAGTTCTGATGGGATCCGGTGCATTAGTGCAGGTATGATCGCACCTGATATGTAATACGATTTAATTGTATATATGTCTTCCATCTTTCATAGAGATTAGCTATTTTTTGGATTTTTCGGCCAAATTTCGGAGAAATCCGAGAAAGTGGACTAGAAATCGATAGTTTATTTTAAGCTCGCTAAAAATTGAATGAAAAAATTTATAACATGGTGAAAAATAAATGAAATAAAAAAATAGAAGTTATGACAAAAGAAATCGAAAAAAGAGGTGCAACACAAGGACTTCCCAGGAGGTCACCCATCCTAGTACTACTCTCGCCCAAGCACGCTTAACTACGGAGTTCTGATGGGATCCGGTGCATTAGTGCTGGTATGATCGCACCTGATATATGTAATACGATTTAATTGTATATATGTCTTCCATCTTTCATAGAGATTAGCGATTTTTTGGATTTTTCGGCCAAATTTCGGAGAAATCCGAGAAAGTGGACTAGAAATCGATATTTTTTGTTAAGCTCGCTAAAAATTGAATGAAAAAATATATAACACGGTGAAAAATAAATGAAATAAAAAAATAGAAGTAATAACAAAAGAAATCGAAAAAAGAGGTGCAACACAAGGACTTCCCAGGAGGTCACCCATCCTAGTACTACTCTCGCCCAAGCATGCTTAACTGCGGAGTTCTGATGGGATCCGGTGCATTAGTGCTGCTATGATCGCACCTGATATGTAATACGATTTAATTGTATATATGTCTTCCATCTTTCATAGAGATTAGCGATTTTTTGGATTTTTCGGCCAAATTTCGGAGAAATCCGAGAAAGTGGACATGAAATCGATATTTTTTGTTAAGCTCGCTAAAAATTGAATGAAAAAATTTATAACACAGTGAAAAATAAATGAAATAAAAAAATAGAAGTAATGACAAAAGAAATCGAAAAAAGAGGTGCAACACAAGGACTTCCCAGGAGGTCAACCATCCTAGTACTACTCTCGCCCAAGCACGCTTAACTGCGGAGTTCTGATCGGATCCGGTGCATTAGTGCTGGTATGATCGCACCTGATATGTAATACGATTTAATTGTATATATGTCTTCCATCTTTCATAGAGATTAGCTATTTTTTGGATTTTTCGGCCAAATTTCGGAGAAATCCGAGAAAGTGGACTAGAAATCGATAGTTTTTTTTAAGCTCGCTAAAAATTGAATGAAAAAATTTATAACATGGTGAAAAATAAATGAAATAAAAAAATAGAAGTTATGACAAAAGAAATCGAAAAAAGAGGTGCAACACAAGGACTTCCCAGGAGGTCACCCATCCTAGTACTACTTTCGCCCAAGCACGCTTAACTGCGGAGTTCTGATGGGATCCGGTGCATTAGTGTTGGTATGATCGCACCTGATATGTAATACGATTTAATTGTATATATGTCTTCCATCTTTCATAGAGATTAGCGATTTTTTGGATTTTTCGGCCAAATTTCGGAGAAATCCGAGAAAGTGGACTAGAAATCGATATTTTTTGTTAAGCTCGCTAAAAATTGAATGAAAAAATTTATAACACGGTGAAAAATAAATGAAATAAAAAAATAGAAGTAATGACAAAAGAAATCGAAAAAAGAGGTGCAACACAAGGACTTCCCAGGAAGGTAACCATCCTAGTACTACTCTCGCCCAAGCACGCTTAACTGCAGAGTTCTAATGGGATCCGGTGCATTAGTGTAGGTATGATCGCACCTGATATGTAATACGATTTAATTGTATATTTGTCTTCCATCTTTCATAGAGATTAGCGATTTTTTGGATTTTTCGGCCAAATTTCGGAGAAATCCGAGAAAGTGGACTAGAAATCGATATTTTTTGTTAAGCTCGCTACAAATTGAATGAAAAAATTTATAACACGGTGAAAAATAAATGAAATAAAAAAATAGAAGTAATGACAAAAGAAATCGAAAAAAGAGGTGCAACACAAGGACTTCCCAGGAGGTCACCCATCCTAGTACTACTCTCGCCCAAGCACGCTTAACTGCGGAGTTCTGATGGGATCCGGTGCATTAGTGCTGGTATGATCGCACCTGATATGTAATACGATTTAATTGTATATATGTCTTCCATCTTTCATAGAGATTAGCGATTTTTTGGATTTTTCGGCCAAATTTCGGAGAAATCCGAGAAAGTGGACTAGAAATCGATATTTTATGTTAAGCTCGCTAAAAATTGAATGAAAAAATTTATAACACGGTGAAAAATAAATGAAATAAAAAAATAGAAGTAATAACAAAAGAAATCGAAAAAAGAGGTGCAACACAAGGACTTCCCAGGAGGTCACCCATCCTAGTACTACTCTCGCCCAAGCACGCTTAACTGCGGAGTTCTGATGGGATCCGGTGCATTAGTGCAGGTGTGATCGCACCTGATATGTAATACGATTTAATTGTATATATGTCTTCCATCTTTCATAGAGATTAGCTATTTTTTGGATTTTTCGGCCAAATTTCGGAGAAATCCGAGAAAGTGGACTAGAAATCGATATTTTTTTTTAAGCTCGCTAAAAATTGAATGAAAAAATTTATAACACGGTGAAAAATAAATGAAATAAAAAAATAGAAGTAATGACAAAAGAAATCGAAAAAAGAGGTGCAACACAAGGACTTCCCGGGAGGTCACCCATCCTAGTACTACTCTCGCCCAAGCACGCTTAACTGCGGAGTTCTGATGGGATCCGGTGCATTAGTGTAGGTATGATCGCACCTGATATGTAATACGATTTAATTGTATATATGTCTTCCATCTTTCATAGAGATTAGCTATTTTTTGGATTTTTCGGCCAAATTTCGGAGAAATCCGAGAAAGTGGACTAGAAATCGATAGTTTTTTTTAAGCTCGCTAAAAATTGAATGAAAAAATTTATAACATGGTGAAAAATAAATGAAATAAAAAAATAGAAGTTATGACAAAAGAAATCGAAAAAAGAGGTGCAACACAAGGACTTCCCAGGAGGTCACCCATCCTAGTACTACTTTCGCCCAAGCACGCTTAACTGCGGAGTTCTGATGGGATCCGGTGCATTAGTGCTGGTATGATCGCACCTGATATGTAATACGATTTAATTGTATATATGTCTTCCATCTTTCATAGAGATTAGCGATTTTTTGGATTTTTCGGCCAAATTTCGGAGAAATCCGAGAAAGTGGACTAGAAATCGATATTTTTTGTTAAGCTCGCTAAAAATTGAATGAAAAAATTTATAACACGGTGAAAAATAAATGAAATAAAAAAATAGAAGTAATGACAAAAGAAATCGAAAAAAGAGGTGCAACACAAGGACTTCCCAGGAAGGTAACCATCCTAGTACTACTCTCGCCCAAGCACGCTTAACTGCAGAGTTCTAATGGGATCCGGTGCATTAGTGTAGGTATGATCGCACCTGATATGTAATACGATTTAATTGTATATTTGTCTTCCATCTTTCATAGAGATTAGCGATTTTTTGGATTTTTCGGCCAAATTTCGGAGAAATCCGAGAAAGTGGACTAGAAATCGATATTTTTTGTTAAGCTCGCTACAAATTGAATGAAAAAATTTATAACACGGTGAAAAATAAATGAAATAAAAAAATAGAAGTAATGACAAAAGAAATCGAAAAAAGAGGTGCAACACAAGGACTTCCCAGGAGGTCACCCATCCTAGTACTACTCTCGCCCAAGCACGCTTAACTGCGGAGTTCTGATGGGATCCGGTGCATTAGTGCTGGTATGATCGCACCTGATATGTAATACGATTTAATTGTATATATGTCTTCCATCTTTCATAGAGATTAGCGATTTTTTTGGATTTTTCGGCCAAATTTCGGAGAAATCCGAGAAAGTGGACTAGAAATCGATATTTTATGTTAAGCTCGCTAAAAATTGAATGAAAAAATTTATAACACGGTGAAAAATAAATGAAATAAAAAAATAGAAGTAATAA